>OY979706.1:29258476-29870767 GCA_963855925.1 Inga laurina
AAAACGCGATTTAGGCTATTTTGAGGTTAGAAGAATGAAAGTTTGGTCACTGTCTCAGAATGCCTTGAAAACCCACATACCCACTCAATTTTTCATGAGGACTCTAGAATTTCTAATATTTTTGTAAAATTCATCCGTTTCGGCCCTGAACGGGCCCAAACGCGATTTAGGATATTTTGAGGTCAAAAGAATGAAAGTTTGGTCACTGTCTCAGAATGCCTTGAAAACCCACATACCCACTCAATTTTTCATGAGGAATCTAGAATGTCCAATATTTTTGTAAAATTCATCCGTTTCGGCACTGAACGGGCAAAAACGCGATTTTGGCTATTTTCAGGTCACAAGAATGAAAGTTTGGTCACTGTCTCAGAATGCCTTGAAAACCCTCATACCCACTCAATTTTTCATGAGGAAACTAGAATGTCCAATATTTTTGGCAAATTCATCCGTTTCGGCCCTGAACGGGCAAAAACGCGATTTAGGCTATTTTGAGGTTAGAAGAATGAAAGTTTGGTCACTGTCTCAGAATGCCTTGAAAACCCACATACCCACTCAATTTTTCATGAGGAATCTAGAATGTCCAATATTTTTGTCAAATTCATCCGTTTCGACACTGAACGGGCAAAAACGCGATTTAGGCTATTTTCAGGTCAAAAGAATGAAAGTTTGGTCACTGTCTCAGAATGCCTTGAAAACCCACATACCCACTCAATTTTTCATGAGGACTCTAGAATTTCTAATATTTCTGTAAAATTCATCCGTTTCGGCCCTGAACGGGCAAAAACGCGATTGAGGCTATTTTGGGGTCAAAAGAATGAAAGTTTGGTCACTGTCTCAGAATGCCTTGAAAACCCACATACCCACTCAATTTTTCATGAGGAATCTAGAATGTCCAATATTTTTGTAAAATTCATCCGTTTCGGCACTGAACGGGCAAAAACGCGATTTAGGCTATTTTCAGGTCAAAAGAATGAAAGTTTGGTCACTGTCTCAGAATGCCTTGAAAACCCACATACCCACTCAATTTTTCATGAGGAATCTGGAATGTCCAATATTTTTGTAAAATTCATCCGTTTCGACACTGAACGGGCAAAAACGAGATTTTCGCTATTTTGAGGTCAAAAGAATGAAAGTTTGGTCACTGTCTCAGAATGCCTTGAAAACCCACATACCCACTCAATTTTTCATGAGGAATCTAGCATGTCCAATATTTTTATCAAATTCATCCGTTTCGGCCCTTAACGGGCCCAACGCGATTTAGGATATTTTGAGGTCAGAAGAATGAAAGTTTGGTCACTGTCTCAGAATGCCTTCAAAACCCACATACCCACTCAATTTTTCATGAGGAATCTAGAATGTCCAATATTTTTGTCAAATTCATCCGTTTCGGCCCTGAACGGGCAAAAACACGATTGAGGCTATTTTGAGGTCAAAAGAATGAAAGTTTGGTCACTGTCTCAGAATGCCTTGAAAACCCACATACCCACTCAATTTTTCATGAGGAATCTAGCATGTCCAATATTTTTATCAAATTCATCAGTTTCGGCCCTTAACGGGCCCCAACGCGATTTAGGATATTTTGAGGTCAGAAGAATGAAAGTTTGGTCACTGTCTCAGAATGCCTTGAAAACCCACATACCCACTCAATTTTTCATGAGGATTCTAGAATGTCCAATATTTTTTTCAAATTCATCCGTTTCGGCGCTGAACTGGCAAAAACGCGATTTAGGCTATTTTGAGGTCAAAAGAATGAAAGTTTGGTCACTGTCTCAGAATGCCTTGAAAACCCACATACCCACTCAATTTTTTATGAGGAATCTAGAATGTAGAATATTTTTGGCAAATTCATCCGTTTCGGCCCTGAACGGGCAAAAACGCGATTTAGGCTATTTTGAGGTTAGAAGAATGAAAGTTTGGTCACTGTCTCAGAATGCCTTGAAAACCCACATACCCACTCAATTTTTCAAGAGGATTCTAGAATTTCTAATATTTTTGTAAAATTCATCCGTTTCGGCCCTGAACGGGCAAAAAAGCGATTTAGGCTATTTTCAGGTCAAAAGAATGAAAGTTTGGTCACTGTCTCAGAATGCCTTGAAAACCCACATACCCACTCAATTTTTCATGAGGAATCTAGAATGCCCAGTATTTTTGTAAAATTCATCCGTTTCGGCCCTGAATGGGCCCAAACGCGATGTAGGATATTTTGAGGTCAAAAGAATGAAAGTTTGGTCACTGTCTCAGAATGCCTTGAAAACCCACATACCCACTCAATTTTTCATGAGGAATCTAGAATGTCCAATAATTTTGGCAAATTCATCCGTTTCGGCCCTGAACAGGCACAAACGCGATTTAGGCTATTTTGAGGTTAGAAGAATGAAAGTTTGGTCACTGTCTCAGAATGCCTTGAAAACCCACATACCCACTCAATTTTTCATGAGGAATCTAGAATGTCCTATAATTTTGTCAAATTCATCCGTTTCGGCCCTGAACGGGAAAAAACGCGATTGAGGCTATTTTGAGGTCAAAAGAATGAAAGTTTGGTCACTGTCTCAGAATGCCTTGAAAACCCACATACCCACTCAATTTTTCATGAGGATTCTAGAATGTCCAATATTTTTGTCAAATTCATCCGTTTCGGCCCTGAACGGGCAAAAACACGATTTAGGCTATTTTGAGGTCAATAGAATGAAAATTTGGTCACTGTCTCGGAATGCCTTGAAAACCCACATACCCACTCAATTTTTCATGAGGACTCTAGAATGTCCAATATTTTTGGCAAATTCATCCGTTTCGGCCCTGAACGGGCCAAAACGCGATTTAGGCTATTTTGAGGTTAGAAGAATGAAAGTTTGGTCACTGTCTCAGAATGCCTTGAAAACCCACATACCCACTCAATTTTTCATGAGGACTCTAGAATTTCTAATATTTTTGTAAAATTCATCCGTTTCGGCCCTGAACGGGCCCAAACGCGATTTAGGATATTTTGAGGTCAAAAGAATGAAAGTTTGGTCACTGTCTCAGAATGCCTTGAAAACCCACATACCCACTCAATTTTTCATGAGGAATCTAGAATGTCCAATAATTTTGGCAAATTCATCCGTTTCGGCCCTGAACGGGCACAAACGCGATTTAGGCTATTTTGAGGTTAGAAGAATGAAAGTTTGGTCACTGTCTCAGAATGCCTTGAAAACCCACATACCCACTCAATTTTTCATGAGGAATCTAGAATGTCCTATAATTTTGTCAAATTCATCCGTTTCGGCCCTGAACGGGAAAAAACGCGATTGAGGCTATTTTGAGGTCAAAAGAATGAAAGTTTGGTCACTGTCTCAGAATGCCTTGAAAACCCACATACCCACTCAATTTTTCATGAGGATTCTAGAATGTCCAATATTTTTGTCAAATTCATCCGTTTCGGCCCTGAACGGGCAAAAACACGATTTAGGCTATTTTGAGGTCAATAGAATGAAAATTTGGTCACTGTCTCAGAATGCCTTGAAAACCCACATACCCACTCAATTTTTCATGAGGACTCTAGAATGTCCAATATTTTTGGCAAATTCATCCGTTTCGGCCCTGAACGGGCCAAAACGCGATTTAGGCTATTTTGAGGTTAGAAGAATGAAAGTTTGGTCACTGTCTCAGAATGCCTTGAAAACCCACATACCCACTCAATTTTTCATGAGGACTCTAGAATTTCTAATATTTTTGTAAAATTCATCCGTTTCGGCCCTGAACGGGCCCAAACGCGATTTAGGATATTTTGAGGTCAAAAGAATGAAAGTTTGGTCACTGTCTCAGAATGCCTTGAAAACCCACATACCCACTCAATTTTTCATGAGGAATCTAGAATGTCCAATATTTTTGTTAAATTCATCCGTTTCGGCCCTGAACGGGCAAAAACACGATTTAGGCTATTTTGAGGTCAATAGAATGAAAGTTTGGTTACTGTCTCAGAATGCCTTGAAAACCCACATACCCACTCAATTTTTCATGAGGAATCTAGAATGTCCAATATTTTTGGCAAATTCATCCGTTTCGGCCCTGAACGGGCAAAAACGCGATTTAGGCTATTTTGAGGTCAGAAGAATGAAAGTTTGGTCACTGTCTCAGAATGCCTTGAAAACCCTCATACCCACTCAATTTTTCATGAGGACTCTAGAATGTCTAATATTTTTGTAAAATTCATCCATTTCGGCCCTGAACGGGCAAAAACGCGATTTTGGCTATTTTCAGGTCAAAAGAATGAAAGTTTGGTCACTGTCTCAGAATGCCTTGAAAACCCACATACCCACTCAATTTTTCATGAGGAATCTAGAATGTCCAATATTTTGGTAAAATTCATCCGTTTCGGCCCTGAACGGGCCCAAACGCGATTTAGGTTATTTTGAGGTCAAAAGAATGAAAGTTTGGTCACTGTCTCAGAATGCCTTGAAAACCCACATACCCACTCAATTTTTCATGAGGAATCTAGAATGTCCAATATTTTTGTAAAATTCATCCGTTTCGGCACTGAACGGGCAAAAACGCGATTTAGGCTATTTGCAGGTCAAAAGAATGAAAGTTTGGTCACTGTCTCAGAATGCCTTGAAAACCCACATACCCACTGAATTTTCATGAGGAACCTAGAATGTCCAATATTTTTGTCAAATTCATCCGTTTCGGCCCTGAACGGGCAAAAACGCGATTTAGGCTATTTTGAGGTCAATAGAATGAAAGTTTGGTCACTGTCTCAAAATGCCTTGAAAACCCACATACCCACTCAATTTTTCATGAGGAATCTATAATGTCCAATATTTTTGTAAAATCAATCCGTTTCAGCCCTGAATGGAAAAAAAGCCAATTAAGGCTATTTTCAGGTCAAAAGAATGAAAGTTTGGTCACTGTCTCAGAATGCCTTGAAAACCCACATACCCACTCAATTTTTCATGAGGAATCTAGAATGTCCAATATTTTTGTAAAATTCATCCGTTTCGGCACTGAACGGGCAAAAACACGATTTTGGCTATTTTGAGGTCAAAAGAATGAAAGTTTGGTCACTGTCTCAGAATGCCTTGAAAACCCACATACCCACTCAATTTTTCATGAGGAACCTAGAATGTCCAATATTTTTGTCAAATTCATCCGTTTGGGCCCTGAACGGGCAAAAACGCGATTTAGGCTATTTTCAGGTCAAAAGAATGAAAGTTTGGTCACTGTCTCAGAATGCCTTGAAAACCCACATACCCACTCAATTTTTCATGAGGAATCTAGAATGTCCAATATTTTTGGCAAATTCATCCGTTTCAGCCCTGAACTGGCAAAAACGCGATTTAGGCTATTTTGAGGTTAAAAGAATGAAAGTTTGGTCACTGTCTCAGAATGCCTTGAAAACCCACATACCCACTCAATTTTTCATGAGGACTCTAGAATTTCTAATATTTCTGTAAAATTCATCCGTTTCGGCTCTGAACGGGCAAAAACGCGATTTAGGCTATTTTGGGGTCAAAAGAATGAAAGTTTGGTCACTGTCTCAGAATGCCTTGAAAACCCACATACCCACTCAATTTTTCATGAGGAATCTAGAATGTCCAACATTTTTGTCAAATTCATCCGTTTCGGCCCTGAACGGGCAAAAACGCGATTTAGGCTATTTTGAGGTCAATAGAATGAAAGTTTGGTCACTGTCTCAGAATGCCTTGAAAACCCACATACCCACTCAATTTTTCATGAGGAATCAAGAATGTCCAATATTTTTGTAAAATTCAACCGTTTCGACACTGAACGGGCAAAAACGCGATTTAGGCTATTTTGAGGTTAAAAGAATGAAAGTTTGGTCACTGTCTCAGAATGCCTTGAAAACCCACATACCCACTCAATTTTTCATGAGGAACCTAGAATGTCCAATATTTTTGTCAAATTCATCCGTTTCGGCCCTGAACGGGCAAAAACGCGATTTAGGCTATTTTGAGGTCACAAGAATGAAAGTTTGGTCACTGTCTCAGAATGCCTTGAAAACCCACATACCCACTCAATTTTTCATGAGGAATCTAGAATGTCCAATATTTTTGGCAAATTCATCCGTTTCGGCCCTGAACGGGCAAAAACGCGATTTAGGCTATTTTGAGGTTAAAAGAATGAAAGTTTGGTCACTGTCTCAGAATGCCTTGAAAACCCACATACAAACTCAATTTTTCATGAGGACTCTAGAATTTCTAATATTTCTGTAAAATTCATCCGTTTCGGCCCTGAACGGGCAAAAACGCGATTTAGGATATTTTGAGGTCAAAAGAATGAAAGTTTGGTCACTGTCTCAGAATGCCTTGAAAACCCACATACCCACTCAATTTTTCATGAGGATTCTAGAATGTCCAATATTTTTGTCAAATTCATCCGTTTCGGCCCTGAACGGGCAAAAACACGATTTAGGCTATTTTGAGGTCAATAGAATGAAAGTTTGGTCACTGTCTCAGAATGCCTTGAAAACCCACATACCCACTCAATTTTTCATGAGGAATCTAGAATGTCCAATAATTTTGTAAAATTCATCCGTTTCGCAACTGAACGGGCAAAAACGCGATTTTGGCTATTTTCAGGTCAAAAGAATGAAAGTTTGGTCACTGTCTCAGAATGCCTTGAAAACCCACATACCCACTCAATTTTTCATGAGGAATCTAGAATGTCCAATATTTTTGTCAAGTTCATCCGTTTCGGCCCTGAACGGGCAAAAACGCGATTTAGGCTATTTTGAGGTGAATAGAATGAAAGTTTGGTCACTGTCTCAGAATGCCTTGAAAACCCACATACCCACTCAATTTTTCATGAGGAATCTAGCATGTCCAATATTTTTGTCAAATTCATCCGTTTCGGCCCTTAACGAGCCCAAACGCGATTTAGGATATTTTGAGGTCACAAGAATGAAAGTTTGGTCACTGTCTCAGAATGCCTTGAAAACCCACATACCCACTCAATTTTTCATGAGGAATCTAGAATGTCCAATATTTTTGTCAAATTCATCCGTTTCGGCCCTGAACGGGCCCAAACGCGATTTAGGATATTTTGAGGTCAAAAGAATGAAAGTTTTGTCACTGTCTCAGAATGCCTTGAAAACCCACATACCCACTCAATTTTTCATGAGGAATGTAGAATGTCCAATATTTTTGTCAAATTCATCCGTTTCGGCCCTGAACGGGCCCAAACGCGATTTAGGATATTTTGAGGTCAAAAGAATGAAAGTTTGGTCACTGTCTCAGAATGCCTTGAAAACCCACATACCCACTCAATTTTTCATGAGGAATCTATAATGTCCAATATTTTTGTAAAATTCATCCGTTTCAGCCCTGAATGGAAAAAAAGCCAATTAAGGCTATTTTGAGGTCAAAAGAATGAAAGTTTGGTCACTGTCTCAGAATGCCTTGAAAACCCACATACCCACTCAATTTTTCATGAGGATTCTAGAATGTCCAATATTTTTGTCAAATTCATCCGTTTCGGCCCTGAACGGGCAAAAACACGATTTTGGCTATTTTGAGGTCAATAGAATGAAAGTTTCGTCACTGTCTCAGAATGCCTTGAAAACCCCCATACCCACTCAATTTTTCATGAGGAATCTGGAATGTCCAATAATTTTGTAAAATTCATCCGTTTCGACACTGAACGGGCAAAAACGTGATTTTGGCTATTTTCAGGTCAAAAGAATGAAAGTTTGGTCACTGTCTCAGAATGCTTCTCAAAAAGGATTTAGTACTTGGATTACCCGAAATAAATTTGAAAAATTATTTGATTTGCAATGCATGTCAGAAGGGTAAACAAACTACATCATCTTTCAAATTATAAAATGAGATCACAACCAACAGACCACTTTAATTATTGCATATGGATTTAGTTGGACTAGTAAGAGTTAAAAGTCTTGGTGGCAACTTATATTCATTAGTCATTGTTGATGATTTCTCTAGATTTACATGGACTATTTCTCTATCATCGAAGGATAAAACGTTTGGAGATTTTATTGTTTTTACCAAGAAAGTGCAAAATGTGAAAGGTATGTCCATTACAGGTATCCGGACAGATCACAGTGGAGAATTTGAAAATCAAACCTTTGAAGAATATTATAATACTAATGGTATTGATCACAATTTCTCCATTCCAAGAACACCTCAGCAAAATGGAGTCTTGGAATGAAAGAACAGAGTACTCACTGAAATGGCTAGAGTAATGTTAAATGAAAAGAACGTGTCTCAAGTTTTCTGGGCTAATGCAATGAACACAGCATGCTATATTTCAAATAGGGCCTACATCAGAACAAAACTTGGAAAGACACCATACAAACTATACAAAGGAAGGAAGCCAAATCTTGCTCATCTACATATCTTCGATTGTAAGTGTTTCATTCATAAAAATGGTAAAGATAACTTAGGAAAACTTGATTCTAAAACAGATGACGGAATTTTCCTAGGCTATTCTAATCGAAGCAAAGCATATAGAGTTTTCAATAAACGAACATGTGTTGTTGAAGAATCAATTCATGTTGTATTCGATTAATTTGAATCCTCTAACAAAACTATTAACGATGAGTATGAAGTTGTTTTAAATCAAGAAAATAGTCAACCTAATCCTAAATCTTTCATCACAAAAGTTGATCAAACTAAGGAAGAAGATCAGTCACTAGGACAATCTATAGCCTGGAAATACAATAAAAGTCATCCCCTAGAGCAAGTAATAGGAGATGTGAATGAAAAATTCAAAACTAGAAATAAATTTTCAACAAAGTTATTTTTTTCTATATTTATTTCTAAGATTGAACCTTCTAACATTGACAAAGCCCTATCAGACAATGATTAGGTAATAGCAATGCAAGAAGAACTAAACCAATTTGAAAGAAATCAAGTTTGGGATTTGGTACCCTAACTTAAGGGTCATCCATTTATTGGCACTAAATGGGTATTCAAAAACAAACTTGATGATTCTATAATCATTGTCAGAAACAAGGCAAGATTGGTGGCCAAAGGCTATAATCAGGAAGAAGGAATTGATTATGAGGAAACGTATGCTCCAGTGGCTAGATTAGAAGCTATACGAGTACTCTTAGCCTTTTCATGTATCAAAGGATCCAAACTCTATGAAATGGATGTAAAAAGTGCATTTCTAAATTTTTACATCATGGAAGAAGTCTATGTAGATCAACCTCTAGGTTTTGAAGATGTAACCAAACTTGACCATGTTTTCAAACCAAGAACAACTTTATACAGTTTAAAACAAGCTCTTAGAGCATAGTATGAAAGGTTCAATAAATTTCTCATTGATCAATGTTTTGTATGAGGAAAAGTTGATACAACACTTTTTACAAAATTAAAACGAGATGATATTTTAATTATGCAAATATATGTTGATGATATAGTTTTTGGTGCTACGAATGAAACCTTGTGTAAGGAATTTTCTAAGGTAATGTAGGGGGTTTAAGATGTCAATGATGGGAGAATCAAAATTCTTTCTCGATTTGCAAATCAAACAATAAAAGAATGGAATTTTCATATCTTAAATGAAGTATTTGAAAGAGCTATTGAAGAAGTATGGAATGGATGAAGCAAAAGGAATGGACACACCTATGAACTCAACAACATTGCTTGATGCTGACGTCAAAGGAAAATATTACATCACAAGATACAAAGGAATGATTGGATCATTACTCTATCTCACTGCAAGTAAACTTGACATCCAATTCAATGTTGGTATGTATACAAGATATTAATCAGCACCAAAGGAGTGACATGCTGAAACCATCAAATATATCTTTCGATATCTTGCTGACACGGCAGAATTAGGTCTCTAGTATCCTAAAGGAAGAAGTGAATATCTAGTTGCATACTTAAACTCTGATCATGGAAGAAACAAGACAGACTGAAAGAGTACCAATAGACAAAGCCAGTTTCTTGGAGGTTCACTTGTGCCATAGTTTAGCAAGAAACAAAATATAGTGTCTCTTTCGTCAATGGAAGATAAGTATGTTGCGGCATCAAGTTGTTGTGCACAAGTGTTATGGCTGAAACAACAACTATATGATCTTGGTATTTATTTGAAGGAGATACCAATATATTGTGACAATACTAGCACGATAAACTTGACAAGAATCTAGTTCAACATTCCAGAACCAAGCATATTGATGTTAGACATCACTTCATTAGAGATCATGTCCAAAAGAAAGATGTCAAAGTGATATTCATTCCAACTCATCTTCAACTAGCTGATATCTTCACAAAACCCCTAGCAAAAGATCAATTTCTATTTATTAAAAGAGAATTGGGAATGGTAAATCCCAATGAATTTTAAGTTATTTAGTGTTTACAAAATGTTAGATGATGTCATTTATTGATATTTTGATGATTACTAACTTAAAGCATTGAAATTTCTAGCAATTTACTTTGCAAGATCTTGATATTCTATTTTAGGGTATGAAAAGCAGAGGTTAACAAAGTACTATCGCTACTACAGAATTAGGATATAACTACCCCAAAGGACGTCCCAAATTTAAAATTCGGTGGTTAAGAAGGCAGTCGATGGTATTTTCGTAATTATATGTATGAAGAGAAACCTTTAGACGTCCCAAATTTGAATTTGGGATGCCAAAGTTCTTCCCGATGTGCAATATAAATTTTGTAAATTATTTTTAGCGTTAGGAGCTATGTTTAGACGTCCCAAAATAATTTTGGGACGTCTAAACCCATACTTTAGATGTCCTAAATGTTTTTAGGAGGCCTAAAGTCACCTTTAGGCGTCCTAAATTTCATTTAGGCGTCCCTGCATGTTAGACAAGTATCTGACATGCGTCTTTTCCAATCAATCTACACCCACCTTCCTTCCTTTTTGACCAAACAACTCCCTCTTTCATTCATTATTCTTGACCGTTGACACACCCCCTCCCTTCTTCAACTTTACTCTTCCTCCTCCCTTCTTCTTCCATTATAGGTCGTTAACGCACACCACTCCTCCACACCTTCTTGGTTTTTTCCACCACCTCCTTTCCATTGACGACAATGCACGCACCACCCTTCCTCCATAATGTGTTGGTTTTTTCTCTCCTCCACCTCCTTCCTTCCATTATCGTCCACACCTCCTCTACACACTGTGGTCTTCTTTGATTTCTCCACCCTCCGACGTACCTCCTCTACATGCATACACCTCTCCAATGTCTTCTCACTACCTCTCCACAGTATATAGCCATCAGCACCCCCTTCATCAGATTCTTTTATTATTTTTTTACGGAATAGTTTATTTTCTTTTTGAAATATAAATTTACTTGAAGAAATTAAATTAAAACTTGCAATGTGAAACAAGATGTTAAATTTCTTATTGAAATATAAATTCTAGCTCATATAGAGATGAGTTTGTTAATTGTGCTTATATATTGGCTAAACAGGACATTTATTTTTTGTATTGAAAATAATTGAAAAGCCTAGCCAATAGGAAATATCACATTAATATATTTTTTGTTTGATATGTTTGAAGCTTGGAAATGTTTGTTTTATATATTTGAAGGTTGGGAATTGAGAGGGAAAATACGTATATATATTATTATAAATAAATGGAGCTTTTAAATGATTTTGATGAAATGAACAACAATTAAACAGAGTAATTTTTGTTTCTTTAATATGATTGATTTTATTTTTTTTAGATTATATTAGTAAGATTATTAATGTAGTTTCCTTAATATAATATAGTAAGTAGTATGATTATTACTCATGTAGTGGAGAGATAGGGTTGCTTGAAATTTTGGGATGTCTTACTTTTAAGGGGAAATGATATCGAAGTTTTTGTTGACAATTGTACTAAATGTGTGAGTGTTATTGGGAATGGCTTAGGTGGTAACAAAATGGATCATAGTTGGATGAATGCTTTGAGAACTAGTAAAGAATATGAGAAAGGGGTAGAAAAATTTATTGAATTCACTAGAAAGAATGCTCTAGCAAAAAATAGGAAGTATTTTTGTCCTTCGTCAATTGTTTGAATGAGAGTCGACAGGATGTTGATGTCATATAGGATCACCTCCTTTGTGATGGAATAAATCTGTGATACAAAAGGTAGATATGCCATGGTGAGGAAGTAACGGATTGTCCGTCACACAAGAAGGGAGGTGTGGATGTCATAGATGAAGATAGACTGGATAAAATGATTCATTATGTTGAGGTATAATCCTTTGCGCAATCGTAGGAGTATGACAGCCTGTGGAGTGATGTAGAGACACCGTTGTACCCTAGGAGTAAGTACATACGGCTGATAGGAACATTGTATTTGGTTAACTTAAAGGCAACTTATGGGTAGACCAATAGTAGTTTAACATTGCTGCTTGAACTATTGTGTGATATGTTTCCAGAGGATAATGTACTTCCAAATCGTATGTATGAGGCCAAGAAAATCATGCCTACCATGGGTATGGAGTATAAAAAGATACATGCTTGCCCTAATGACTATGTACTGTATAGAAATAAGTATGGAGATCTTAGTAAGTGTCCTAAGTGTAAAATTGCACGATACAAAGTGAAAAAAGATGGTGGTTGTGGCGATGTGACAACTAAAAGGAAACCTTTAAAGGTTATGTGGTATCTTCCAATTAAATACCATATTTTAAACATTTGTTTGCGACTGCAACAAAAGTGAAGAAGTTGAGATGGCACTCTGATAAGAGAATATCTGATGGGAAATATCTTTAGCACCCAGCTGACTTTCCACAATAGCAAAAAATAGATGAAATGTTCCCTCAATTTGACAATGAGCCGAGAAACCTTCAGCTTGGGCTTTGTACAAACGGTATCAATCCGTATGGAACTCTTACTAGCACACATAGTGCGTGGCCGATTCTCCTTGTAATATACAACTTTCCTCCCTGGCTATGTATGAAACACAAGTATATGATGCTTTCTATGATGATTTATGGACCAAAACAACCAAGGAACGATATTGATATCTACTTGGTGCCTTTGATTGAGGACTTGAAGAAGTTGTGGTAGGAAGGCGTAGATGTGGTTGATGCTTATAAGAAGGAGTCCTTCAAGCTATGTGCAATGATTTTCACAACGATAAACGACTTCCCTGCGTGCAAAAAGTTGTTAGGGTTCAACTTGAAGGTTCATAAAGCATGCCCGATATGTGAAGCAAACACACACTTCCATCAACTAAAGCATGGAAGAAAAACTATCTACCTTGGCCACAGGAGGTTTCTTTATCAGTTCTACCCGTATCGTAGGCTAAAAAGTGTTTAAACGGCTTACCAGAGCATGGAATGGCTCCAAAGGCATTAACCAGAGATGAAGTTTATAGTCGATGAAACGTATCAATGTCACTTTTAGTAAGAATCAGAGGACTGCGGGTAAGAAGAACATATGGAAGAAGAGATCCTTTTTTTTATCTTCTATATTGCCATTCGCTTGATGTGAGACACAGTATTGATGTGATGTACTGGAGAAGAACGTTTGTGATAGCCTTATCAGTATGCTTTTGCACATACCAGGGAAGACTAAGGATGGGATTAGTGCAAGATTAGACCTTCTTGATATGGGAATAAGAGAACGGTTACATCTACAACTAAGAGATGATGGTAGGAGGGCATACATGGAGCCATCAGCTCATACACTATCAAAAGCATAGAAAAGAAGTTTGTGTGGCTGTTTGCATGAAATTAAGGTGCCACAAGTCTATTCCTCGAATGTGAAAAGATGTGTCTTAAAGGACGATTTGAAGTTAGTGGGAATGAAGTCCCATGATTATCATATGTTGATACAATAACTATTACCGGTAGCTATTAGAGGCATAATGAAAGATGAAGTACGAACTACTGTAACAAGATTGTGTGTGTTCTTCAATGTTGTCTGTAACAAAGTCATTGACACTGAAAAGTTGGATGAACTGGATAATGAGGGTTACATTATTTTGTCACAACTAGAGATGCATTTTCCTCCTTTATTTTTTGATATAATGGTGCATTTGATAGTTCATTTGGTAAGGAAGGTAAGGCATTATGGTCCCGTTTACTTGAAGTGGATGTACGCTTTCAAGCGATACATGAAGATCTTAAAAGGGTATTCTAAAAATCCTTATCGACCAAAAGCCTCAATAGTAGAAAGATATGCAGTTGAGGAGGCTATGGAGTTTTGCAAAGATTATATGTCAGGGAAAAAGGAACAATCTCAGCATGAAGAGGGGAGAAGCAAGGGAACATAAGGACTGAAAGTGAAGAATGTTCCTCGTGAAGAGGTGTTGCAAGCCCACTTGTATATCCTGAATAATATGGAAGAAGTTCAACCTTACATAGATGTACACAGAAAGACTTTGAAGAACAAGAATCCAAGGAAGAATGACATGCAGATTTCTATTGAGCAAAACAAGACATTCATAGAGTGGTTCGAGGAAAAGGTTTCACACGAGACCGGTATGTCTGAAACAATCGAGTGGCTAGCTTGGGGGCCTTCATTTCAGGTCATTAATTGGGCCGGTTATAATATAAACGGCTATTCTTTCTATACAAAAGAGCAAGATGATAGAAGTACCATGCAAAATAGTGGGGTCATGGTAGAAGCTGAAGCCATGCACTTTTCCAGTTCAAGAGGTAAAAACCCATATTAGCGTCTATGGCCTATTGTGGAGTTATAGAAGAAATATGGGAGATTACATACAATAAGTTCAAAGTTGCTTTATTCAAATGTAAGTGGGTTAGCAATAATGTTGTGGTAATAGATAAACAATTTGGATTTGTCTCATTCGATCTTCAAAGAATTGGTTATAGAGATGAGCCCTTCATTCTAGCAAGCCAGGCGAAACAAGTATTTTATGTCACAGATCCTGCATGCAAAAACATGTCCATTGTCCTTAAAAGTAAAAAACAGAAGTATGGTGATCCGACCTTCAACCTTGACGACACACCACCTTTCACAACAACTCCACCTCGAACAAATAAAGTAGAATTGGTAGATGATGACGAATATGCTGTAAGAAATGACCATGGTAAAGGAATATGGGAAACAATATAGAGTAAGACCTTAATTTATAAAAGAGAACTGTGTGTTTTTTTGGTTTTACTGCTACTTAGTTTATTTTATTTTTATTGCAATTATTTACGTATCTGACGATGCTTTTTGTGTTAACAGAAATATGGACAACTCTAGTGACTCAAATCAAATATTGGGGATGATAAAAGGAGTAGAGATGACGAAAGCCCTAGAGATGAACCTGTTGCAAGAAGGAGGGTTAGAGGCTATACAAAGATGGGAGCATTGGTTACACGTCATGAACATCAACAAGAGAGGCTTCATATAGACTTCGATGCTAATCTGAATCCAGTTGGTCCTGAGGAAGACCATTTCATTAGCTACATAGGGTTTTTGGGTCGAAGCAAAGTGCATATTACCTACGATAATTGGAGATTGGTTCCCTAAAAACTAAAAGACATGATTTGGTAGAAACTTTTGGTATATAAGTTTTGATACATTTATGATAATTGTAGCTTTATTCCTATTGTTTCAAATATAATTATCTTATTTTTACCTTGCAGTAAACATACGATGTCCCAGACACCAGGGAGATGTACAGGCACTGGATGGATGATGTTCGTCTACGATGGAAAGGTTTCAATAACAAGCTAACATCAAGGTACATTCGAGGGACCCAGAGGGGTGAGGATCCATGTACACATTATTCGTATTTGTCTCCAGAGGACTGAGGTTGTTTGTGGCATCACGGGCAGTCCTCAGTTTTTGGTAAGATTTTTGTCATCATGATATAGAGCTTTTAATTTTCATATACTTGATATCGTTGATTTTTTTTGTTTTTTTTTCATTCATAAGAATTAAGTGCAGCAAATGCATAGAGGCAAGCAGGAAATAAATATCAACATTACATGTCTCGTGGTGGATATCAGAAGCTTGAGCGGCAAATGATGTAAGAAGAGTTAGAGAAAATGAAGGAAGCAGCAGAATCTGATCCTAGCATTGTTATCCAGGCCCCGGCACCTCCTCCACATCACAAAATATGGAAAGTAGGGAGGATTAAGGGTAGGAAGTACATAAATCCAGTTGTTGTTGAAGTTGTTGTGAGGATTGTAAGTAGTTATACCATAAGTACCTAATTTTTTGCATATCGAGAGTGGTTTTGATACATTTACGTTAAACTGTATGCTACAGGATAAACTGGAAGATCATAGTAGCCAAGGTTCATTCAATCCAAGTAGACGGATGGACATATTGTCAAAGGCTATTGGGAAGGCAGATGACCATGGTCGTGTTTGAGGAGAGACACGGGGAGTTAGTGCCATAAGGTATTTTGGACGAGACTCATGTTATTCATCACAAGCTGGACCTAGTAGGGACCTTATGGCCAAGATTTGAGAGGACCTCGAATGAGAGCTCAAGGCAAACCTTCACGACAAGCTTTGACAAGAGCTATTGCCAGAGCTTCAACTTGAAATGGTAAAGATGTTCGAAGCGCAAAGGGCAAGGGACGAGTATAGAACTCAGGAATCCCTAGCCTTCAATAGCACCAAAGGAAGTTACAACCCTCTGGAGGAACTACTTGACGACCCTTCTCCTAATCCAGCGTCGAGAAACCCTTCCACTTGCTACTTGGATGGTCTATTGTTGTGTGTTATTGTCGATGCTCTCATTCACACACGTGCTACCACCCACCATCATCAGCAAATTTCGTAGGATTTTCATAGGGTGAATGTGACAAGCATTAGAAATGGGGAAGAAGGTACAACCATCCCTATTCTTGATTCAGAGGTGTTAGGATCGGTAGGCACAGCGGAAGAATTTTAAAAATTTTCACCGATCCTAATCAAGGACCTATCAACGGCGTTTAAACCAAGTAGGAAGGATACATACCTTTTTGATGATTCAGAGTTTTCACGTTCTCTAGGAGCCAACACGTCAAGTCCGCTCCCTCTACCGGTATCCACACGAATGCTCTCCAACCGAGACTACGTGCTAGCGCCTCTAATATCTCCTAGGGTTTTCACTTGAGGCTCTCAATTCTCATGTGCATATGAATATATCTGCTCTATCAAGTTTATAATCTATGAGGGCTATTTTCAAATTTCAAAATTAATCATCATTAATTTCGAAATTAATTAACAATTAATTATCTTGATGAGCTAATTAAATAAATTCAGTTTAAATTAAATCTGTCCAACAGTTTTAATTTAACCTATTTATTTAATCCAAATAAAGAGCCATTAGATTTAATTTATCTTCATAAATTAAATCTAAGATACTATATCTCTATCATGTTAGTTATTAAATATAATATATCTTAATAAATTAAATTTAAAACTAACACAATATAATAATATCATATAATATATATACATATATATAAGATATATATTTCAAAAAAATATATATCTATATAATATTATTAATGAATTCTATATTATATATATATATAATTCATCCACCCTAAATTAAACATTATCTCGTGTTGGGCCATTCTTGTGTGCGACACTGTAGGCCCATATGAAGTTGGCAGTGTGCCAATAACTATACTAACCCAAAAGTCACAAGCGGCCTCTAGCAAGACATTACGACTACTCAATTCATATGAGAATCGTTATCACAATGCAACCTTTCATACAACCATGTCACGTCCCTTTTATCACATGATATATCGATCAAGGATAAAGCGTGGATAATATCATCCTCTTGTTCCTGACCATTACTTTCTCGATTCTTGAGTAGCCTGATAACAGAGACAGAAACTCCTTTCATCATAGTATGGCCATACATTTCTCAGACTCGCTCATGGAGGGGCCCAGTAATATCTCTCTACTAATGTGAGGGACAAATTCCATCTTGATCATTCATATTCCTCTACATGAAATACCACTAAGCCCGATCGTAGCCTTTATCATCACCCAGTCAAAAGTGACTTTTGACTAGTTCAAAGCGACTTTTGACTAGTTCAAAGCTTAGCAACTCTCATGTAGGAATCCATGATGACCTCAGGTCTAAATGCATTGTGACATGGTTATATATGAAAAAAGCTTATGATTTGATCCATGTAGCTTTCTCATAGTGGGTCGATCCAGCACCTTGTACTCTTACAAGTGCCTAAGACTTTGATTCATATCTCCATATCTTATTAAAGTCATACTGGTCTTGTTTCATCTCTGCTCCCGCATAGATGACCGACCAGGGACATTTTAGGACAATCTTTATGAATTATCCAAGGATACAATTATCATAGTTAACATGCAAATAATATGATAACAGAATAGAGAAATTTCATTAAAATAATAATGTTCAAAGTACAATGATTGGCCCTTAGGGCACAATTTCCAACATCAGGTTGGCACATTAGGTCAGGCGATAGGATCTTTCATCCTTTGACCTCACAATCTTATTAGTTCAAATGCAACACCTCTAATGGTAGGCATTACCTTACTATTACTGAAAATCTATTGGCATCCTAATAACAATTTGTTTTTTGATGTTCTAAAAGGATGGCGAAGATGCGAGGAAATGGCCCTACTTAGCACGGTTGCAACAAATCTACAAGGGTATTAAATAGTTTGACTTGAAGATGCCTTAAGGGATTGTAGGCCTTACATTGGAGTATCCCTACACGATTGACAATACATATCTCAAGCAGTTTATTAGGTTGGAGGAGATAGATGCAGGATGGGTGAAATTTGCAATCCGGTAAGTTTTTTTTAATTTTCCTATAGAATTCATTTAGCGGTTTTTTGATTTCATACATTCAATAATTCATTCCTTATTTTAATTTTATTATAGCATCTTCCACAGCCTCTGCACAAACATGGAAAGACGTGATTGGTATGGATTCTTATGCCCTGTGAATACGATAGGGGATACCAATACTTTGGCGTATAGGACTCACTATGTCGGCTACGCAATGGGAGAGATTAAACTTTGTTGTTATCTAGCACCCATTGTTCAACGGTTCCTATTTTCATTTTGTTAATTTAAGATGTTTAATAAATAATTGCCTTGTCATCTAACTTCATTTTAATTTAAACATGTTGTTATAGTTACCACTGGAGTTTGTGTGTTATATGTCCTCGCCGCAACATATTCTATTGGTTTGATACCTTGCTAAAAGGCCAGACAAAGATACAAAATCCATCTTCAACATGTAAGTTATTTTGTTTGTATTTTACTGACTCTTAAAAAATATGAATAGTTCTAATTCTGTTGATTTTGATTTTCATGACAGTACTTGTCAAACATATAGAGTCCTAGGTGGGTCACACGAGGGTACAATTGTTAAAAACCCAAAGTGGTTTTATCCAATAGTAAGTTGTTTCAATTCTAATTGTTTCATTGACGGTCATTTTAGACATACCTTTATTGATTTTAACAACCAATTGGCTTTAATTTAAAGTGCCGTTGGCAACCTAGCAACACTGAATGCAGATTATGTTATACTTTATATGTATAACATCACTCAAAGTAGAATTACTAGCGATTTTGAAAAGGTAATCACTTCTTCATTCTCAAATGATAATATTTTTGGTGTTCTAATTGAAATGCTAATTAATTCATTTGCTTGATTCATTTCATCAAAGCTTATTTTCTAATTTTCAGATTTTTGATAATGGAGACACCTACCTATGTGAAGACCTTAATTTGATCAGAGACCTTTTGGCTGGACATCTTCTTCAACATATAGAGCAGTAAACTTTTTATTTCTATCAGTTTGTAGTTGTGTGATGACAGCATTTTGACACTTTTTGGTTGTTATTGTACATATATATAGTAGTAGGTTGTATGAGTTGTTATTGTATGTATATATAGTAAAATTGTAGTGCTTGATATCCTTACCATTTTGTAATGGACATTGTGGTTTATGAATCCATTTTCTAATCTGTTTCTACAGTTTGAATTCACTAGGTAATGCAGAAAGTAACTAATCATTTTTAAAAAAATCAAACATTTTAACGTCCCAAATTAATAATTGGGACGTTTAAAGTCCCCCCGTGGAGGACTTTAGACGTCCTAAATTGAGATTTAAGATGTCTAAAGTCTTCTAAAGGGGGACTTTAGACATCCTAATTCTTAATTTAGGACGTCTAAAGTCTCACTTTAGACGTCCCATTTTTTTGGGACTTCTTTTCTTAAAACATACTACGCCCCCCATATAGACGTCCCCCATTTTTTGGACATTAAAAGTGTAAAAATAGGGATGTTAAAACCCGTAGTAGTGTATATTACTCAAGGGATAACTTCAAGTAATCTATATTACCCGAGTGATAACTGGAAGTGATGATAAACGTCACTTGAGTAGCCACTCGAGTGATGACCTTTAAAATGAGTTAAAGAATCATTAATTCAAAGGTAAATGACAAAACGGTTGAAAGTGAACAAGTCAGCATCTCAAAAGACTGATCACTCGAGTAGCTACTTAAGTAATGCCATAGTCACTCGAGTAAGTCATCGAGTGATTAGGATAGCAGATTACAAATCAGCTTGTTTTCAATTCAATTTTGCCTTAAAGTGTCATCAAATTATCAAGGGAATATACATGTATAATTACAATATTATTCATGCCAGGTATGTATTTAAATTTGCTTCATTTTTAAATTTTTGATATGATCACTCGAGTAACTACTCGACTGTTGCCTCAAGATTACTTGAGTAGGCCCTCGAGTGATGTCGGGCACTAGGCTTTATCTGTCACAACTTGGTCATTTTTCACAAAATCCCCTCAAGTGAATCTCCTAGTGCCCTCCTAAAAATTGTTCACAAATACTTTTTTAGCTCTTTTTTGTCAAAACCTAGTGAATTTCACGTCCAAAAACCTCTCAAATCTCTTAAAATCTTCTGCCCTGACCATCGACTTGTGTGAGGAACAATTTCAGAAATTCTTGTTTTGTCAATCAAAATGGTTGGAACCAAAACCACCACTCTCGATAGTCCTTCTGAATATTCTATTCCTTAGAATTCACTTGAATATACTCCATCTCCTCCAGCCAAAAGACAAAAGCTCACTCCTAGATCAAAAGTTAAAGTAATGCCACAAGCCAGACCCAAAGTCAATGGAGTTGTGATCAAGGAACCCACTGCCTCAAGAGCACAATCTAAGAAGGATATTCTTCCTGGTAAAGGCAAAGAGACTAAGGCACTATCTCACCTCCTTTTGATTCCCCTAACACACCATCTCTCTTTGAGAAGCCATCGAAAAAGGCTAAGTTTGATAGAAAACTTGCTCAAGCTATGGCAAGTATACTGGATGAGGCTTACAAATTTAGAGGAGAGAAGCATAGCCAAACCTCAAAGGAACCAGAAGAAGAAGAAATCATATTCCCTCCAAAGGGGTTCACGTGAAGAAGATTAAGGAGTCTCAGAAATTCAGAGATCACTTTTCAAGAAGAAGAGTGTGCAAGATGCACTTTATTTACTCCAAGCTTCATCAAGAGGTATTGAAGTTTAATCTCAAGCTGTATCTTGAATCCTATATGCCTTGGCGATAGTGAGACATTTTTATTGCAATTTAGAGCCTATGAATGATCCTCTTCAAGATGCCTTAGAAGAAGAAATGGTTTCTAAGGTTAGAGGTTAAGAAATCCTAATCTTACCCTAAAAAATAAACACCTGGCTAGGAATAGAAGATCTCCCTAAAGATATTAATCCTACCCTAGACTCAAGCCAGTTGTTTTTAGTTGTAAGGACTGAAGAGATTGTGGGACTTCTCAATTTTAACCCGATTGATATGTGTGATTTTCATCGAGTTCTATGGTATATCTATTCGAGAGTCATAGTCAACAAATCCAACAACTTCACTCATTTCTTAGAGAGGGACTTCAGAAAATTTGCCTCAATTATCCTTAAAGAGAAAAAGGACTTAGGAGAATATATCCTTGCTGAAATCAAAAGATATAGATTTGAAGGAAAATCCACTACTCCAATGCCTTATCCTCAGCTTATATCCCTATTTCTAAAAAAAACAAGATTTGGTATTTGGAGAAGAGTGAACTAAATGAGAGGCTAACTCCAATGGGAAGACACCAAATTGGAAAGTTGCACATTGATATTCCTCTGAAAACTCCTCTTGAATCTAGTCCCGAGAAGAAAAAGAATGAGGCTAAATCCAGTAGGTTGGATGATACCCAGTCATCTACTCCTGCTTCTACTTCTACTCTATCATTCTTTAGTTCAACATTGCAAATATTCATGGAGAATATTCTTAAAGGTTTCCATGTTCATAATGCAAATACTAATGCTGAATTGATAACTATGGCATCCCCAACAGGCACTGAAGAAGTGGTTGTCTCCTATAGTGATCATCAATCACTTGAAAGAATGATAGAAGTGGAGATTTCTTCTTAGGTCCCAGCCCCATAAAATCCTCTAAAGGATCTCATTGTGGTTCCTCTTTTGATACTTCCTGACCTTGAATCTTCTAGCTCTCCTTAGATTCTTCTAGTATAGATGACTCACATGGCTCTGGCTTCACACCTTTTCCTATCAAACCCATCTATACAGTCAAGCCATCTAGTCCTACTTCTTCCCTTAATTGATCCTACCTTTGTGATGAAGACAAAAAGGGGGAGAAGAACTTGGGTGACTTTGTGGAAAAATGATGTGATTTTGTGTTGTGATTTTGGAATGCATATGGATATGGGTGTATAGGGTTTAAGGGAGCTTTATTATCTTTATTAGTTTCTATTCTAGTATCATTATGTTAATTATGTTTTGGTATCATGAACTAATTATGTTAATATCATGAACTTATTCTGCAGTTTAAATTTGAAGTTATTTATCAATTGTAAAATAATGCATTTTTTATTGTATGCAAGGTAAACCCTTACAAAATTATAGGCTTTTGACTTTGACATCGTTAAAATTGGATTCAAAAAGGTTTCACAAAACTAAATTCTCAAGATCATTAGATTTGAATTCAAAAAGATTTTCAACAAGTTATTTGAAAAGAGTTTTAAAGTTTAAATTGAACAAATGATTGCATATGAAAAGTTTTCAAAAGCTTTGTTCACAATCACCAAGTTTCATCATCATAAAAATGGGGGAGAATGTTGGATCCCATATGTTTTTGATGATAACAAAGATTGGATTAATGATACAAAATGTTTTGATAATAAAAACAAAAGGTTTGAACAAAGTAACTAAGCTTTTCATGACAGGAAAAAGCATACTCGAGTGAGCACTCAAGTAATGAAGATGAACTAAAAGACAGAGTATAGGAGAAAGGAACTAATAAATCCTAAATTTTATATATGTTATCACACCTCATTCATTTATTTTAGGAACTAATTTAGGATAATTTGGATTTATTAGATAATATTTTGATTGTTAGCCAATTCTAGGAAATAATATAAATTTGAATTAATTATGAGATTATTGGGCTTAAATTGTTTATACTTTAATTGCATATTTTGTGATTGAATAATATTTCCAAATATATGATAGGTCACAATCTCATTTAATTTTCGCAGGGCAAAGATAAGCATATTAGGAAATCATGTAGTCCAGAATTATTCTTAGAAGGTAAAAGAAATTTAATAGATAAATTTTATTGGGTTGCTTCAATTTTAATAGGCTCGAATGTTGGTCTCAAAGCTCTCTTTTCTTCTCATCCACCAATCCCACTTCACCAACCATCTATCCTCACCAACCCCACGGTCACCTACTCCCATTTCTTGTTCACCAACCCCACTATATTTCCTCCTATATATATCATTCCCTTCCTTTCATTCACGGAGACACACGCACAGACAAAAAAAAAGAGTCCACCTTCAGCAAATTCTCACATATCTCTCATTCCCCTTCTTTAACCACAGCCCCACGTCCATTAACCAATTTCATCTCTACCTCTCATGAATCAATTCACATTTCTTCATCTCTCCTTTCTCATGCATACGTGCCACCACTGCATTCAATCATTATCTCCCATTAAAAATTTGCTAGATGGCTGTGATGAAATTGAAGCCTGCAGAAAGGAATTTCATGGCAACTTGAGTTATTTGGGAGGCAACTTGGGAGGAGCATGGAGGAAGCTAAAGCCTAGGAGCTTATACTTGAAGACCACAAGGGAGTGTCTTTCTTTTTTATCAATTTATTTCAAGTCTTGAGATTATTTAGTTTTAAATATTTTTGAGTTGTAATAATTGAGAACAATCTAATTTTAGATTGTAGACATATTTCTTTTGAACTGGATTGATATTTTGGAATATTTTGTGCTTTAGATAATTGCTGGAATTTTTGTTTACAAACTTTTAGATTCGCAATTGAATTATCAATTGGTTTTTCATTATTAATTTAATTGTCAATTTGGATTATCCTCTTAATTGTTAAATTAGGTTGGATAATTGTTTGGTTGTTTACTTAGATAACTGTAAACTTAATTTCCAAAATTAATTTGAAATTATTTGTTATTGGTTTTAATGGATTTAATTAACCACCGCCTTTTCATTATGAGTTTTCTAGTGGAATAAGTGTTATTGAGCTTGAGGGTTTCCCATGTCTCAATTAGGTGATTGATTAAATTTATTAATTCCAATATTTCATCAACCTCCCTTCGGTCTAATTAATTCATTCAGGCTAAGAAAGTTAATTCCATGTGAATCCTAAGTTGTCCCCTTCATCATCATAATTGAATTAATTTTTTTGTCTTGTTTCTAATTATTCTCTTTGCTTAGGAGTTTAATTCCTCTTTCACAAAACAAAAAATGCCCCAAAAATTGTATACAAATTCATATAGAATAATTTAATTCTCATATAGGTTTTAGAGTCATTTGCATCTTGCATTTGATTAGTTTAGTTGCATTTAAATAGTAGTGTTTTGCATTCTTGTTTAGGTCTATTCCATTGCATTTTTTAATCAACTAAATTCAATTCTAGAGAAAACCCATAGATTGCTCCTTAGGAGAATGACCTAGGTTGCCACTATATTGTATTAGTTGGTTGTCCTAGTTATTAATTGATTGCTTTAGCGATCGAAGCAACACATCAATTTTAGCGCCGTTGCCGGGGAGCAATAGCTAGGCTTTAGGTTTGAATTTTTAGGTGACCTCTTAGGTAGTTGTTTATTGCATGACCAAATCCTCTTCTTAAAAATTGTTTGAATTTGTCCCTGAAATTGAGAGGACATTTCACCAATGAAGAAGAACTAGAGCTAGTACTCTTATAGGCAATAGTCCCTCTGTTAAGGCCATTATTGATTCTTCTGATTCTATGGTCATTATGGAAGGTGATAACATTGTTATTAATTCTAATGAGAATGTTAATGCAAATGCAAATGCTCATATTGTTGATCCTACTATGACCATTAAAGAATTGGTTTCACTTGATCTGTATTTTCAAAATTGGTGCATAAATTATCTTGATATTAATGTGAATTTTGAGTTGAAATCTGGATTGATACACTTACTTCAAAAATGTAATGCTTTAATTTGGGCTTAAAGGCTAATGACTTCGAAGGTGGATGTAATTATTAGTAAATAAACACTTTTGAAGAATATGATGTGAATTACGATTCGAATGTGTTCTGATCAGTGCCTAAACTCTGTATTTAAGTTCAATTATGGAATAACATCTAAATTGAATTAAATAGGAGGGAGGGAGCATGGTAAGATGATATGAATAATAGAAATGTGTCCAGTGGTGATTCAAGTGGAATTGCCATAATCAGGGGAAAAACGGGTGAAACGAAAAGTTACCGACCAGGTGACTAGTTACCGAAGAGGAAGCTCATAGGTAACTCAAAGATCAATGGTTGTGATTCATTGAGCAAAAGTGTAAAATCATGTGTGAGTGAACTCATGGGTGATCATGGAAGATGAAACAAGATTATGACAAGTGGCTTATTATAGACCATGGATTAAGTCAAAAATTCAAACCACTCATTCCTCTCTTCTCTTTCCCTCCAAGTCAGTTGGTGAGCTTTGTTAGTACTAGTGTTTCACCTAAGAGGGGGTGAATTGGGTGATACCAGAAATTTCGTTGCGTATAAGAAAATTGACTGGAAATATAAAGTAGTTGAGAGTAAGGAGAAATATCACCGGAGTGTTCATCATGAGTTATACTGGTTCGGTCACAACCACTTTAACCTACGTCCAGTCCTCAGAGCTTCTTTGAGAGTTTTACTATATCTTCCAAGATTCAGTGGGTTCTTGGCACCTCAGTACAAAGCAAGTTCCTTCACCTGGACACTCGCTCCCCCTTACACGTTGTAATCAAATCCCCAACTCAAGGTTCCACAACCTTAAGTTGTCTCAATAATGAATATTAAGGTTGTAACAAAAACTCTCTTACAAAGTAAATGAATAATCACTGAAGTACAAATAATTAGTATAAGAAAAACATAGCACTAAGAATGTGTTAATCAGTATATGTTCGTGTGTTCTAAGTTGTTCTTCTCTATTCTTTGAATGCTCCATATATATAGATGATTTGTAGTATCTGTTGGAACTATTTCAAATACGTCCATTAGAGTAGTGCAGCAACGATTGACTGTTCTTCTAATTTGAAAACTATCTGTTTACGGTAGGTAGCGGTAGGTGAGATCTCAGACATTTTATTTGACTTTTCTCTTATGTCATGATTTCTTCATTGTTTCTCTGTAAACATCTTAGAATACTAGTGCAACAAAGAGTTAATCATATAGATAACAAACCAATAAACATACGATTGAAAACATGATTTCTGGACTGCCTTACTCGAGTGGCTACTGAAGTGATCATGCTCTTTGCTCAAGTAGTCCCTCGAGTAAACTTATAAAAAATATGGCACAAAGTAATTCAAAATTTTCATAAAATATTACTCGGATAAGACATGGAGTAAGATATATCACAAACATTAGAAAAGCCTGATTGCTCGAGTAAGGATGTCTTTTCCTCATAGGTTACTCGAGTAAAATGATAATAAGTTTGCATATTACTCTATTACTCCCTCAAGTAACAACATCAAATTCTTGGCCGAGAATACCTGTGCTTTTCTCATCTGATTACTCGAGTAATATCTCGAGTAATACTTCAAATAACTCTGTAGATTACTCAGGTGGTCCCTCAAGTAAATAGTTTTCTCAAATGGTTACTCGAGTGGCTACTCGAGTAAAGTGTGTCAATTTTTGGCCTAGGGCTACTGGAAGGTATTTATCATGGTTACTCGAGTGGTTACTCGAGTAATGTCTTTTATCATGTGTTTACTCGAGTGGCTACTCGAGTAATAGTCCATATAACTTTACAGATTACTCGAGTAACCCCTCGAGTAACTCCTTCCAAATTTTGGCAGTGCCCTTCTGGAACATTTTCTCCAACATTACTCAAGTGCTCAATCGAGTAATATAGTTCGATACTTAAGTGGTCACTCGAGTAAACCTTTAAAAAATATGCCAGTAATGTTTTTCCTATGCTCTGTCTCTCAAATCTTCTTCATTAGTCTAGTGCCAACTTCAAGTAAAGCTTTTGTCTGCCATTTAGTTACTTTGTTGAAATTCTTTTCTTTGTTATCAAATCTAATCCTTGTTATCATCAAAACACATGGGATCTAACAAGTTTAGGCATAATGGAAAATCTGGTTTATCATCATCATCTAACCTTCTCTCACTTGCCTCCATTTTCGTGTGAGCTTAAGAAGAAAGAGAAAGAAGAAATCTTGAGGTAGGTGTCCCATGTGGCCTTGAATGCTACTCTTATCTTCTTTAATGTTCTTCATAGTGTTGAGGACTTCATGGCTTTGGTTTCAGAATTTTAAAAAGTGGTTTTTGAGTGCCTGAAGAAATTTTGAAGTGTTGGAATCAAGGATCTAATCTTTGGAAGAGGAAGAGGTGAGTATTTGAAGCATTTTGATATGTTTATTGTGACCATTGATTAAGTATTGAGGTTTATGAACTTTGCCCTAATTTTGGTGTCATTTTGAAATGGATGAATTGGTAGTATGTGGTTGTGAAATTAGTATCATGTTGTGTCATTGGTACCATAAAAGTTATTTGGAACCTTGGAAGGAAAATTGGTGTCATTGGTTAATGTATGAGGATGTGATGAGCAAAAAAACCAAAACTTGTTGTTACAGTGAGAATTCGGTTGTTTTATTGTTTCTAATGGGTTCCTTATGAAAATTTGGGCGGAAAAATGTTGTTTGTGAAATTTGGGGACTATTGGACATTTTGGTGGGGGATTTGGCAAATTCTGTCAGTTGCTGCGGTTTTGGCTTCTGATAAGCCTCACTTGAGTGCTCCAGGGTGTCACTGTTAGGATCGGCAAGCACAGCGGAAGAATTTTAAAATTTTCATTGATCCTAATCGAGGATCTATCAACAATGTTTAAACCGAGTTAGAAAGATTCATACCTTTTTCAATTCAGGGATTGCGATCTCTAAGAGCCAACACGTCAGGTCTGCTCCCTCTACCGGTATCCACAAGAATGCTTTCTAACACTGACTATGTGCTAGCGCCTCCAATATCTCCTAGCGTTTCCCTTGTAGCTATAAATTCTCATCTATGTATAAGTATATCAGCTCTATCAAATTTATAACCTATGAGGGCTATATTCGAATTTCAAAATTATTCTTTCTTAATTTTGAAATTAATTATCTTGATTAGCTAATTAAATAAACTCAGTTTAAATTAAATCTGTCCAAGATTTTTAATTTAACCTATTTATTTAATCTAAATAAAGAGCCATTAGATTTAATTTATCTTCATAAATTAAATCTGAGATACTATATCTCTATCATAGTAGTTATTAAATCTAATTTATCTTAATAAAATTAAATTTAAAACTAACACAATATAATAATATAATATAATATATATATATAATATGTATTTTGAAAATACACATATATATAATATTATTAACGAATTTTTATATTATATATATAAATATAAAATTCATCCATCTTAGATTAAACATTATCTCGTATTGGATCATTCTTGTGTGCCACCTTGTAGGCCCATATGAAGTTGGCAGTGGGCCAATAACTGTATTAACCCACAAGTCGCAAGCGGCCTCTAGCAAGACATTATGACTACCCAATTTATATGAGAATCGTTAACAAGATACAACCTGTCATACAACCATGTCACGTCGCTTTTGACACATGATATATCGACCAAGGATGAGGCATGGATAATGTCATTCTCTTGTTCCTGACCATTACTTTCTCGATTCCTGAGTAGTCTGACAATAGAAATGGAAACTCCTTTCTATCATAGTATGGCCATACATTTCTCAGACTCACTCATCGAGGGGCCCAGTGATATCTCTCTACTAATGTGAGGGACAAATTCCATCTGATCATTCATATTCCTCTGCATGAAAGACCATAAAGCCCAATCGTAGCCTTTATCATCACCCAGTCAAAAGTGACTTTTGACTAGTTCAAAGCTTAGCGACTCTCATATTGGAATTCATGATGACCTTAGGTGAAAGGGCATTGTGATGTGGTTATACATTAGAAAAGCTTATAACTTGATCTATGTAGCTTTCTTATAGTGGGTCGGTCTAGCACCCTGTACTCTTACAAGTGCCTAAGACTTTGATTCGTATCTCCATTTCTTATCAAAGTCATGCTGGTCTTGTTTCATCTCTGCTCCCGCATAGATGACCGACCAAGGACAATTTATGACAATCTTTATAATTTATCCAAGAATACAATTATCACAGCTAACATGCAAATAATATGATAATAGAATGGAAAATTTTCATTAAATTAATAATATTCAAAGTACAATGATGGGCCCTTAGGGCACAATTTCCAAAATCCTCCTACTTGCCCTAGGTACAATCACTAATTTGCCTAATTCTCATTGTTCTAACATGACGCTCATGCTTTGCCTGTGCAAGCGGCTTAGTAAGAGGATCAGCAACATTGTCTTCTCCTGCTACTTTGCATATCTTTATATCACCTCTATTATTGATTTCTCTAATAAGATGAAATCGCCTGAGTATATGCTTGGTCCTTTAATATGACCTAGGCTCCTTGGCCTGTGCAATAGCACCACTATTGTCACAGAACAAATCTATTGGGTTTGAGATAGTAGACACCACCCCTAGTTAAGTAATGAACTTTTTGATCCAAACGCTTCTTTAGCTGCATCCTATATTGCTATATAGTCAGCTTCTGTTGTAGAATCTGGTACAATGCTCTGCTTAGAGCTCTTCCAGCTTACTGCTCCACCATTTAGGAGGAATACGTATCCAAAACGTAATTTAAGGTCATCTTGGTCAATTTGGAAACTTGCATCTGTGTAACCCGTTACATAAAGCTCATCATCCAATCCACCATAGACAAAAAATAAGTCCTTAGTCCTTCTTAAGTACTTTAGGATATTATTGACGGCAGTCCAATGACGCTTACCAGGATCTTGTTGATATTTGCTTGTCATACTTAAGGCAAATCAGACATTCGGTCGAGTACATAATATGGCATACATGATAGATCCAATGGCCAAGGCATATGGAACCTTACTCATGCAATCTCGCTGATCAGGTGTGCTAGGACACAAATCCTTGCTAAGATGGATGCCATGAGACATGGGTATGTAACCCCTTTTTAAATCTTGCATACTGAACCTATGTAGTATCTTATCTATATATATGCTCTAACTTAGGCCTATTAGTCTTTTAGATCATCCTTATAGATCATAATCCCTAGGATATAGGTGGCTTCACCTAAGTATTTCATTGAAAATGACTTTCCTAACCAAGACTTGACACTCTGTAAGTTAGGAATGTCGTTCCTAATGAGTAGGATGTCATCTGCATAAAGCACTAGAAATACAACTATGCTCCTACTAACCTTCTTGTAAACACAAGGTTCATCGATGTTTTGAATGAATCCAAACTCTTTGACTACTTCATCAAAATGATGATCCCAGCTCTAAGATTCTTGCTTCAATCCATAAATGGATCTTTGAAGCTTGCAAACTTTACTAGAGTCCTTTAGACGCATAAAACCTTCAGGTTGTGTCATGTACACACCCTTAAGGAGCTTTTAATTAAGGAAGGTTATTTTGATGTCCATCTGCCATATTTTATAGTCATAATATGCTGCAATGACAAGAAGGATTCTCATTAATTTGGCTATTGCGACTGGGGAGAAGGTTTCATCGTAGTCTATACCATGCGTTTGAGTGAATACTTTTGCAACCAGTCGTACCTTGAAGACATTTACATTGCCATCTATGTTAGTTTTCTCCTTGAAAATTCATTTGTACCCAATGGTTTTTACACCTTCAGGTGGATCGACTAAGGTCCATACCTGATTGTCGTACATGGATTGTATTTCAGACTTCATGGAATTAAGCCATTTCTCAGAGTTTGGTCCCACTATGGCTTCTCGATAGGTGGTTGGCTTATTTTGCTCAATGAGCAACACATCACAATCTTCAGTAATTAGAAATCCATATCTCTGAGGCTGATGCCGTCTCCTATCAGATCTTCATAGACCTTGTGTTACTTGAGGAGGCTCAGTAACTTGTTGTGAGTCTTCTCTAATTTCCATCTGTGGTTCTGTACTATCTCATGACTCTCAAACTTCTTTACGATGTACCTTACTCCCACTGGTTGTTTTAGAGATAAACTCTCTTTTTAGAAACTTACCATTTCGAATAACGGTTACTTTGTTATCTGTGGGATTATAGACACAGTATCCTTTTGTTTCTTTAGGATACCCCACGAAAAGGCACTTTGAGGATCTGGGCACTAATTTATCATAGGCTTGTTGCTTAACATATACCTCACATCCCTAGACTTTGAGAAAAGATAAACTTGGTTTCTTTCCAGTCCATATCTCATATGGTGTCTTTTCAATTGCCTTAGATAGAGCACGATTTAGTGTGAACGCAACTGTCTCTAAGGCATGTCCCCAAAAGAATGGTAGAAGATCTGTTTGACTCATCATAGATCGAATCATATCTAATAGTGTTCGATTCCTCTGTTCAGAAACATCATTCCATTATGTAGTTCTTGAAGGAGTCAATTATGAGATTATCCTACAATTCCTAAGATAGTCAATGAACTCTTGGCTCAAATATTCACCACCTCGATCATATTAAAGTGCTTTAATTGTTTTGCCAAGTTGGTTTTATACTTTATTTTGGAATATTTTGAACATTTCAAAAGATTCAAATTTATGTTTCATTAGATAGATATAGCCATATCTACTAAAGTCGTCTATAAATGTAATGAAGTAGACATAACCTCCTCTAACAGCTGTATTTAATGGTCCACAAACATCTGTATGTATGAGGCCCAATAATTCAGTGGCCGTCTTACTATGCTCGATAAAATGTGCCTTTGTCATTTTTCCTAATAATCAAGATTTGCATGTATCATATGATTCAAAATCAAATGAGTTAAGAAATCCATCTTGATGGAGTTTGGAAATACGTTTCTCATTTATATGGCCTAAATGATAATGCCAAAGGTAGGTGGGATTCAAATTGTTTGATTTTATCCTTTTAGTAGTTACATTATAGATATTCCCATTATTTGGATGTTCCAAATTTAATATATAATGACCAACATGCAAATCAACATTAGCATAGAAAATGTCATTATGATAAATAGAACCTTTACCATTCCTAGTAATGGACGTATAACCTTCCTTATCCAAATAAGTAAGGGAAACAATGTTACTACTCAAAGCAAGAACACAATAGTAATTAGTCAAAACTAACAAAAGCCTATTGGGCAGGACTAATTCATAAGTGCCTACGGCTAAAGTTTGTTCTGTTTCCAACTCGTAGGTCCACCTCGCCCTTCTTCAACTTTCTACTGTCCTTTAGACCCTGCACATTTGTACAAATGTGAGAAGCACATGCAGTATCTAATTCCCATGTAGAGGAAGTAGAAAAATGAATGTCTATAACATAAATACCTGAAGCGATAGCCCTATTATCCTTCTTGTTCTTTTTTAGAACTTCGAGGTAGAGATTGCAATTCCTCTTCCAATAATCGGGTTCATTATAGAAGTAGCAGACTCCTTCCTTTTGAGGCTTTGCCTTCTTGGGTACAGGCTTGGTTTTGGGCTTGTTTGACTCTTTGGTCTTACCACCTGAGCCATTACCCTTCATTTGCCCTTCCCTTTCTTTTTCATACCCTTTCCTTTCCGAACCATCAAAACAATATTGGGCTTTTCTAAATGCTTTGCTCAGCAGTTTTGAGCATCCTATGCAGCTCAAAAATTGATTTCTCTATATTGTAGTTTATGACAAACTGGTCATAACTCTCTGAGAGTAAGTTCATGATCAAATCTGTAGCTAACTCCTGGCTCATGGGAAATCCAAGCTCTCAAGGTGATCAATATAGTGTCTCATCTTTAACACATGAGTACTAACTAATACACCTTCAGCTATCTTGAAGGAATGTAAGGCATTTATGGTCTCATACATTTATTGCCTTGCCTGTTGCTGCAACCTTTCCTTTAGATGGACAATCATCTCATAAGCCTCCATAAGTTCTAGATCTCTTTGGAGCTCTAGACCATAGTGGCAAGCATCAGGCAACCTACATCTATAGAGTCGTCCTTATACTTCGTGTAAGCATCTCTCTAAGCTCTTGGAGCATTGGCTGCAGGCTCTTCAGGAATGAGTTGATCTAGAACATAAGCCTTTCTTTCCTATTTGAGAATAATTCTCAAGTTCCTGAACCAGTCAAGAAAGTTTGTCCCATTAAGTTTGTCCTTCTCAAAGACTGATCACAAGATAATTTAGTACTATTACTAGTCGACAGGATTTTACAATTAAAATATACAAAGTTAGTTAGTAATCTCCTACTAAATTAACAACCTTCAATATAATAATTAGTGGGCTAAGATCCATATTTGGCTTAAACTTAACTTTGATTTGGCAAGATGCTTAAATTCAAGTTATTTAAATAGGTAACCTATTTACCAATTACATCACATGTAAATCTTAGATCTTTATAGGATTCTATCATCATATGATCTGACATGTTTAATCCCATCTAACGCCTTGAGATTCAAAACTGTTTTGTTAATCTCAATTAAGTCAAAACAATAATGAACATTATGAGCAGCACATTACTCATGCTTGTCTCATCAAGATAACTCAAGTGCATCCACTTTGGTGGTTTCCACAATTGAGTAATCTAGGCTTTAACAAGTATTCATTAATTAACGGCATTATGACTTAAGATTTGATTCAGAGGGCTAGTTAATTAGTTTTGCTTATATGAATGCAATCGTGGTCATATCTCATATAGATAAATACATATAAATGCAAAAGTATTCATGCAATGATCTAATCAAAAGCATAATTTAAATGTGACACAACATGGCTTACTACCCTAAAATCCTCCTATGCCAATAAGAGGACTTCTCTAAATAGGAAAAGAAATACATTGAGAGAAACTTCGTTTAAACATTCGAGAGGAGTGAGATGAAAGGAGAATGTATATTGAGAATATTTAGAGGAAGGAACAGCAGGCAGGCCATATTTAAATATTACAACCCTTTGTAAAAATCTAAAGCCATGTTTTTCACCATACCCAAACAAGTTTGAAAATAAACCACAACAAATAATAGTTCATATAATATGAAAAGCAATAAATGTCGTGATTAGGTTATATCGCGCTACAAACAAGTAATCACGGCAATCTCGCTAAGAGGCATATTCCTTTTAAAAGAAATATTTGAAAATTTAAAATATTAAAAAATTTCTGGTCTAATTTTTTAAAATATTTGTTTCAGTCCAGTTCAAAAGATTTCGGCCCAGTTTCAAAAATGGCCTAGAGCGCTTCTGATCCGAATTGTCTTCCCTATAGTTTCGGATCCCTACAACCCAAATAAAGATCCGAACTTAGACCCAATTCTTCTCTAAGATTTCAAATCCCTATATCTAATTAGAGACCCTAAAATGTCCGTAATCCATGATCTTCAACCAATTCAAAACCAAGAATGACGAGAATTCCAATTTCGGATCTAATCCAAAACAGAAATCGCGACACAGCACAAATCCCATAGGTTCGATTTTCTCAAAATCGAAACATATTTCAATATTGCATATAATACGTAACAGATCGCATACAATTCGACTTTCTTAAAACCAAAAACTAAATTAGATACATATTCGATCATCTTCTTATAAGCATACATATAGATCCCATATATATCACATGTATAAGAACAAAAACTCAATTTAAACACACAATTGACCTGGCTCTGATGCCACTATTAGGATCAGCAGTCACAATGGAGGAATTTTAAAATTTTCCCCGATCCTAATCGAGGATCTTTCAACAGCATTTAAATCAAGTTAGAAAGATTCGTACCTTTTTCAATTCGGGGTTTTCGATCTGTAGGAGCCAACACGTCAAGTTTGCTCCCTCTACTAGTATCCACATGAATGCTCTCCAACACAGACTACGTGCTAGTGCCTCCAATGTCTCCTAGGGTTTCTCTTGCGGCTCTAAATTGTCATCAGTGTATGAGTATATTTGCTCCATCAAGTTTATAACCTATGAGGGCTATATTCAAATTTTAAAATTAATTTTTATTAATTTTGAAATTAATTAAAAATTTATTATCTTGATGAGCTAATTAAATAAATTCAGTTTAAATTAAATCTGTCTAACAGTTTTAATTTAACCTATTTATTTAATCTCAATAAAAAGTCATTATATTTAATTTATCTTCATAAATTAAATTTGAAATACTATATTTCTATCATGTTAGTTATTAAATCTAATTTATCTTAATAAAATTAAATTTAAAACTAACAATATAATAATATCAAATAATATATATGTACATATATATAAAATATGTATTTCAAAAATACATATATATATATATATAATATTCTTAACAAATTTTATATTATATATATAAATATAAAATTCATCCACCCTAAATTAAACATTATCTCGTGTTGGGCCATTCTTATGTGCGACTCTGTAGGCCCATATGAAGTTGGCAGTGGGTCAATAACTATACTAACCCACAAGTCGCAAGCGGCCTTTAGCAAGACATTACGACTATCCAATTCATATGAGGATCGTTAACATGATGCCAAATGTTATACAACCATGTCACGTCCCTTTTGTCACACGATATATAGGTCAAAGATGAGGCATAGATAATGTCATCCTCTTATTCCTGACCATTACTTTCTTGATTCCTGAGTAATCTGAGAATAGAAATGGAAACTCATTTCCATTGTAGTATGGCCATACATTTCTCATACTCACTTATCGAGGGGCCCAGTAATATCTCTCTACTAATGTGAGGGAAAAATTCCATCTTGATCATTCATATTCCACTGTATGAAAAACCACCAAGCCTGATCATAGCCTTTATCATCACCCAGTCATAAAGTGACTTCTGACTAGTTCAAAGTTTAGCAACTCTCATGTTGGAATCCATGATGACCTCATGTCAAAGGGCATTGTGATGTGGTTATACATGACAAAAGCTTATGACTTGATCCATGTAGCTTTCTCATAGTGGGTCGGTCTAGCACCTTGTACTCTTAAAGTGCCTAAGACTTTGATTCATATCTTCATATCTTATCAAAATTATACTGGTCTTGTTTCATCTCTGCTCCCGCATAAATAACCGACTAGGGACATTTTAGAACAATCTTTATATTTTATCCAAGGATACAATTATCACACTTATATGCAAAATAATATGATAACAAAATGGAGAAATTTCATTAAATTAATAATGTTCAAAGTACAATGATTGGTGCTCAGGACGCAATTTCCAACAGTAATTGTAAAGGTTTACTATTTGAAATCTTATTCTTTGTTTTGAAAGAAGATTTGGTTTGTTTTACTTTTTGGCAAGCATTACAAATCATGCCATCTTTGAATTTAAGTTTAGGAAGTTCAACAACTAAATACTTTTTAATCAATTTGTCAAGTTGATTCATATTGACATGAGTAAGATGCTTATGCCATAACCAACTTTCCTCAGTTTTGCTAAGAAAAATTTTTTTAGAACAATTTGAATGTAAATCAATACTGTAACAATTAATATCCCTTTGAGCTTGGATCTTTGTTTTGATAGATTCTTTGTTAAGTGGTACATCCTTCTTGTTCACTATCAAGCATTCCTCTGAGTTAAAGATTACCCAATTATTTTTGTCAGTACTTTGACTCATGCTTAGGAAGTTACTGCATAACACTTTGACATAATACTCGTCGTTGATTTGAATACCATTGGTTTTTCCAACCTCACCAATTTCGGTAATACATCCAGATTGGTTACCTCCAAAAGTTACATTTCCTCCTTCTTTAGTTTCCAATATGGTGAACTTATCTCTGTCACCAGTCATGTGCCTCAAGCTTCCACTATCAATGTACCATTTATTTGCCCGTGATGCTTTGAGACATACCTAGAGTAATATCATCAAGTTTTAGATACTCATACTTTATTGGGTCCTTCATTGTTAGTATGAATCACTCTTGGTACATGTGTTCCTTTTGGAACCCATTTATATGTGCTAATGGCCTTTCTCCTTCTAAAATGACATGATGAAGTATAATGGCCTTTCCTATTGCAGTAATTACATGATGTGAATGGATTTGGTATATGCACTGAATTTTTAAAATATTTGAGATATATCTTACTACCTTTCTTCTTCTTTCCTCTGTTTTTATCTTGAACAGAATTATACCCTATTCTAGATTTATCATGAGTAACTCTTTGTGATTTTAAAATTATTTTAAAAGTTTTGCTTCCTTTAGTAAATCTTCCTAAATTTTTTGTTAAATCACTTATTTTCTTACCCTTTTCTTCACAAGATACACATGATGAACATGATATGCTAATACAAGTTATACTTTCCAATTCTTTTACTTTCTTCTTATAACTTACCATTTCTTTAGCTACTTTGATGAATTTAGAAAGCAATGCATTATATTCAAATAATAATTCATCATAAGAAGGTTCAGAATCACTTACCTCAGAGTCCGAATCTTCTTCTTTGGCAACCAAGCATATATTGGCAACTTCATCGTTGTCACTTTCTTCATCTAACGAACTATCACCCAATATGGATTATATGTGTGCTTTCTTTTTCTTCTTTTTATTTTCTTTCTTCTTGAAGTGTCTGGACTTGATATGTCCTGCCTTCCCACATTCATAGCCTATGACTTGTTGTTCTTTGCCCTCTTTCTTGCTTGATCCTCCTTGATGATTTTTAAAGTTCTATTGGCCTCTTCTATAGAGCTTCTTGAATTTTCTCACGATCATTCCCATATCATCATCATCAAGTTCATCTTCACATTCTGATATTTCAACCTCTTAGATAGCTTTGAGAGCAACACCTCTTTCTTTTTGTCTTCTAACTCTTCCAGCTCCTTTTTGAATTTTAGCTTTCTCTCATACTCAAAAAGACTACCAAAAGTATAGCTACAGATCCCATTGATTCACCTTTAGCTTCTTCGATAGCTGTCACTTTTGCTTACCATTCTTTTGTAAGAATGTTTAAGGTCTTCCTTACTTGGGAGTTTAGATCAAAAGTTTTCCCAAGTGCTGCCAGCTGGTTGATAAGATGGGTATATCTTAGTTGAAATTTAGAGATCCTTTCTCCAAGTCATATCTAAAATAGATCATACTCTGTAATTAGAGTGTTGATTCTATTTTCTTTGATTCTGGACGTATCTTCATGTGTGATTTCTAGTGCATCCCATATGTCTTTAGCTATTAGCAGCGTGCAGATTCAGAAATACTTCTTTTGGCAGAGGGTGCTTTGTATCATTAAAATAGCTTTTCTCTTTAATGTCACTAATCTCTTATTGTTGTTGTCATATTCCTCTGGGCTCCTTTTCATGAGTCTATCTTCTACTTTCTTTACTAGAACATAATTACTATCTTGTATTACATTCCATAAACCATATTCGTTTGCCATTACGAACACTCTGAACTTAGTTTTCCAGAACGAAAAATGTTCTCCAGCACAACTAGGAGGTCTAGTGATAAAAACACCATATGGAAGAATATTTTCACCCTTTTGTTGACATTTAAAAGATCTTTCTCAACTTGTTAAACTCTTCCGAGAAGACCTTGATACCAAATGAAAGAGGCAAGCTTCACCTAGAGGGAGTGAATTATGTTACTGTGTAATGGAAGTAAATGAAAAGAGCGTAGAGATGAAAGAATTTGAACACAGAGATTTATACTGGTTCAGCTCAATCCCAGGCCTACATACAATCCCCAGAGATCAACACCTCTTGAGATTTTAACTAATCTTTCAAGATTTCAGTGGGCTCTCAGAATGCTGCAGAACAACAACTTTCCTTGCAAGGACTATAAGAAGTCCCTAGAATTTTCTATCCTACTTACAGCAATTCTTACTAGCAGAACAATTTTGAAGACCTTTCTCTCTTGCTTATCTATGCAAGTCTTACGAGCAGCAATGATCTGAACTACTTGCACCTTGTAAGTCTTACGGCCAAAAAGTCTTAGCAAGAATTTTTTCTACAACTTTCCCATAAAGAAATCTATCATCTCAAGGTCCCTTTACCTTAGGATCAAATTTAAAAACAATTGAAAATATTTACAAACTCTCTCACAAAGTGGATATGATAATCATTGAAGTACAATATAAATATAGAGCAACATATAAAATCTAAGACTCTTGTAAATTTTCAATGTGTGTTATCGTTGTCTATTGTTTTCATCTATCTATGATGCTCTGTATTTATAGCCGATCTGAGTTTAGCTGTTATGGAATGTCCAGTCGTGGAGCGGGATGTATATGTTTGAGTTTTCATATAGTCTTTCAAGGTGGGTCAATTGTTTGTTATAGTAGGTAGCCGATATTCAATATGTAATCATCATGTCCGCTACAATTGACTTTCTCATCTGAATTTGTAATCCAAACATTTAATCTTCTGTTTCATACTTAAAATATATGTTAATTAACATTTAGGTACAGTAATTAGGGAAATCATAATGTATAAATAACATTTAACCATATTTGGATTGTTCGCTGTAACTCTGTAATGCATTCTATTTTTGTAACTAGTAAACTCGAGTTCTTACTGTAAACTTGAGTTTAAACTCAAGTTCTATCCTCCAACTCGAGTTCTCTCTAATATTTGCATAGCCCAATCTGATCATACTGAAGGTTGGGATAGGCTTGAATCAAATCTAAGCTGAAATAGTGCTTAGGTCAACATGCGAATCAAGTTGCCCTATGGTCCTAAGACATGATAGAAGTTTGAACCTTGTAAACCTTGTGGATAGTGTTAAACCTTTAGTAATGTTTTGAGGATAATACCCAAGTACCGTGGAGGTTAGAATAGCCGCTATTGATCCTATTTCTTGGTGAACCTATTGGGTGTAATTGAGGAAAATGATTTCAATCTGTGTGATGTTGAGTTTCTAGAATTCATGATGAACCTAAAAGTTGGGTTAGAGACCCTAAGCTATAAATTCTACATGCCATATATGTGGTAGTGGACCATGTGTCCAGAGGCCTTAAGACCTAATAGACCAGTGTGTCCTTAGACTAGCAAACTTATTCTGTATTGTGTTGGGTTAGTGATGGTCTGTGGATTTGAGGAACAACTTTCTTACGGACATGAATCCTTATAGAAAGGGATGTTTAAAATTTGCTAGCTGTTAAGTTTATCATAAGGAAAGAATATGATCATAAAATATTCCCTTAAAGGATTGATTGAGGTGATAGCTCTATGATTAAATGAGAGAAAAAATTGATCTTCCTTCTAATCCACTAACTATATGCTATATTAGGAGTCGATTGGTGGATGGCAAATAATGTGTAAAGGGTTACCAAGGAAACCATAACCCTGGAATCAACTATTACATTTTGATTCTGTAAGAATATAAAATGACCCAGATGGGATGGCTAAAGTAAAGAAAGCAGGCTGTAGAACTGCTAAAGAGGGACTTTATGAGATCAGGGTTTTTATTACAATGGTACTTCTATATAGATACAACTAATCGGAATGAGCTACCTACAGATGATTCTGTTGGAGAGGGCTACCTATAGAGAGTTCTGATTGGATAAGGCTACCTACGGAGAGATTTGATTGGAGAGGGCTTCCTATAGAGAGTTCTGACTAGAAGGGCTGACCTATCAGGTGACTTAATGAAGCACCAAGCACAGTACCATAACGTAGAGCCATCATGACGACAAACCCTAGAGTGGAGCCACCATGATGATGAACCCTAGAGTGCAACTGCCATGACATTAAATTGTAGAGTAGAGCTACAGAAATGTTGACTCTTAACAATGGTGTATTGTAATAAATCCCCTATTAAATAGGTTTCCTTGAGATAAGAGTTTATATGGCCTAGAATGATTTGAGTTGAAAAGGGCCAGAAATTGTCACAGAGGAACACAGATTTCGGGTGTAGTCAGGTATTATAGGAGGTTCCTGTAGAACTCCTATTAAATCATCCTGACATTATTGAGGTCATATGAGAAGATAGACCTCAGAGTGGGCAGCAGAAGCATAGTAAATTTATATGGACACCAATGATTGGTTCTAGCTAGTTAGACTCGATATGTATTTAGTAAAGATGATGAATTGTATGTGCTTAGGCTATAAGACTTGATGGACTAGTAAGTCCTTAGGCCGACAGAATGTGATGTGTTTGAAAATGGTACTGAGTAGAGGCTCAAGGCGGTAAGAGCCGATGTGCAAGTTTACATAGGGCGGTGTCCCTAGGCTGTAAGACCTAAGTGTTTAGTGATGCGATTGATGCCTAGCATGATAACATTGGACCAGTGTGTCGAAGGTATGTCTTGAGGCAGACAGAACATTCAAACTATACTAGGTTGTAGTCAAGGCAGTAAGACCAGTGTAACCAAGTGCTTTAGTGTGCCTAGGCAGTAAGGTCTAGTACTTGTTATAATTGCTATCTAATAAATCCCCAAGAACCTATATGGCAGAGGCCCTTGGTATAGAGGAAGGGACAGTTCTTGCTTGGTGTCTTATGCGGTTCGGCCTTTAGATGGTAGTTAAGCCAGCCTATTTGGTAGTGAGACTCTCGGCCATTATATAAAAGGGTAATTCGTGATCTGGCAGAGTCTCGAAGAGGTTGTGAGGCCTAAGGAACCAAGCATTGCGGGAATGGACTAGTGGGTCCTGTGTTTGACTACACGCTACATATTATGTACATAATGAATGATGAATGCTAAATATTATTTAAGATCTTTTATGAGAATATGATGATTGTGTTGCATGCTCGTTGAGCTTGCATATAAACGAGATAGATTGAATATGATCATTATGTTGCATGGCTTCTGAGCCTGCATATGCAAAAGGGATGGATTTAGTGATAAGGATTGATCCCCAAGCTGTAGATGTTCAAATTTTGAGGACAAAATTTATTGAACTGAGGGAGAAATATATTATCCTGAATTTTGAGATTGGAGACTTGAGAATAACCTTTAATCAAGTGGAATTCTAAGCCCCAGTTTAGTAAGAGTCCCAGGAATGAGGATTTGCTGCTAGTGAAAATTTCCTATAAGGTAGGGACATTGTTATATGGTTTTAGAGACCAAATGATGTCCAAAAACTATGAAATTTTAAAAGATGAAAGTAGACATCTTGAGCTTAATTTGATAGGTTATGGGTAATTTTTGGAGTTGTAAGTAAAAAATTTATGAATTTAGCCCAGAAAAAATGTTGATTTTCTAGAACAGCATCCAGCACTTCATGGAAAACATGCTCAGAGGATTTCATGTGGATATCGCCAACACGAACGCCGAATTGATAACCCACATGAATCACAAGATGGGAGAGTTGGTTGACAAAATGGATAAGAGGCATGAGGAGTTGCTAGCTGAGCAACGTGCCCAGGGCGAGACACTGAGATTGATTCTGGCACGACTGGACTCATTAGGTCCCGGACCTTCTGCCGGTCCATCTTCTTCTGCACCACCACCACCTCCAGAGAACCCTTCTTCTGACACTCCTTTCACTGAGGATGAACCTTCTACTCCTCTGGTCCCTAGCCTACATGAGCCACAAGCCAAAGACATCCTATATACAGTGGACAACCCAGACACCAATGAGACCATACATATCACTATTGATGATTCACCTCCCAAACCTCAGACTGACCCCGCTCCTAAACCTATTCCATCTCCTACTCACACTGAGGAAATATCTCCCTCCTCCTCCTCTGAACATCATACTCCAGAGGTTGAGACCACTCTAGAGGTACAAACCACTCCAGAAGGTGAAACCTCTACTATGGTTGTCTTCCAACCTTCTCCTATTCCTCCCAGCGATGACATCCATATCCCTCTAGTCCATCTACTTGAACCAATCCCCTCTAGCTCCTTTGATTCTTCTGGTTCAGATGAGTCTATGGTTCTTCCAGTGACACCCATTTCCATGGTCAAGCCTCCTAGCCCTCCACTTGATTGATGAAGACAAAAAAGGGGAGAAGAGCTTGAGAGTGATTTTGTGGAAGTGTCTGTGTTTATTTTGGATATTTGGGTGTATATGGGATTTAGGGAGTCTTTTGGAACTTGTTAAACTTTTATCTTGTTTTGTCAAGTTTTATCTTGTTATCTTGTAAGATACAACTTTTAAGTTTAATGCAAGTTTATTTAAGTTATGATTTCATTTCAAGTCCATTTAAGCTTTAAATTATGATACATTGTTGGACTAATGAAGTTTATTATGTATGAAAGGTGAATATGTTATAATCTCAATATTTTTTCAAATATAAAACAAGGTTTTTCAAATTTTACAATAGAATTCAAAGATGTGTTTATTTGAAAACTTACTTTCAAAATTTTGTTCAAAATCACCAAGTTTTGTCATCAACAAAAAGGGGGAGAATGTTAGATCTCATGTTTTGATGATAACAAAAGAATGGTATGAAAAAGAATTGATTAATAAATAAGTTTGAACAAAGTAATAACAGGGATAAGCATCACTTGAGGTAAGAATTGGAGTAATGAAGAAAGGCCAAGAGAAAATGCTGAGAAACTTGATCAGAAGCAAGTTTTCTAAGGCATTACTCGAGTACGTACTCGAGTAATGAGACAAAACTTGAAGTAACCAGAAGCACCTTCCAGTAACCTGCCAACGTTACTCGAGTAGGTACTCGAGTAATAGTGTAAGTATTTTCAAGTTGCTCTCGACCTGCCAATGTTACTCGAGTAGTTACTCGAGTAACCAGGTAAATACTTGGTGTTGCTCTCGGCCTGCCAATGTTACTCGAGTAGCTACTCGAGTAACCATGTAAAAGTTTTCAAGTTGCTCTTGGCCTGCTAATGATATTCGAGTAAGTACTCGAGTAACTCTATTTTTGAAAATGTATTGCTCTCGGCACTTTGTACCACTGCCAATGTTACTCGAGTAGCTACTCGAGTAACACACTGAGGTAAGTAAAAACTTGAAGGTAGTACCCGAATAACTTGATTTAATTTTATCTCACTTTCCTCGAGTCATTACTCTAGTATGCAAGTATTTAATGTTCTATTTTAAGTGGATTACTCGAGTATGTACTCGAGTAACCAGTGTTATGTTTGAAGGAAAACCTCAAGTCATTACCCGAGTAAGTTATGTACAAAAAGTAAGTTTACTCGAGTAGGTACTCGAGTAACAGGGTAATTAGACTTGAAGTGCTCTCGGCCTTGAAATCCTGCCAACATTACTGGAGTAGAGCATCGAGTAATCAAAAGTTTGTTTGAAGGTTTACTCGAGTTGGTACTCGAGTAACCTATGAAGTTGTGAATGCATTACTCGAGTAGGTACCCGAGTAAACATGAATTTCCAAAGGTTTGAAATTTAGTTATTCCATGCACTACCTGAGTAATCTTATATTTGTTTATTGACTTGAAGTTAATCAAAGCTTTCCCGATGATACTCGAGTAAACTTCAAGGGATACTCGAGTATCTACTCGAGTAAGCAAACCCAGAAAGTTTGAAATCATTCTAACGGTCATTGTTTTGTTTCCTATTTGGTTAACTTTTCATTATATTAGTATTCTTAGCATTTCAATAGATAAACAATGAAGAGATCTTACCAAATAAGGAAAGTCAAAAGCAACGCTCAAATGTCACCGACCGTCACCTACCGCAAATGTATGTTTTTCAAAAACTGGAAAAGTCAATAGTGGCTGCGCACGCTCCAACAGACATGAAGAAATATGTTCCAGCAATCATTACCAATGTATCTATATATATAGGAACATCTAAACAGAGAAAAAAGATAAGAACACACTCACGAACGTATCATCAAGTTCATTACTCTGTTTTACATTGTACTTGTAATTCTATGCTTCAGTGATTCTTATTCACTCTGTGAGAGAGATATTTCATTCAAACTCAATATTTGTTATTGAGGTAACTTAAGGTTGTGGAACCTTGAGTTGGGATTGGATTACAACTTGTAAGGGGGAGCGAGTGTCCAGGTGTAGGAACTTGCTTGTACTAAGGTGCCAAGAACCCATTGAATCTTGGAAGTTATAGTGAAACTCTCAGAGAAGCTCTGAGGACTGGACGTAGGTCAAAGTGGTTGTGGCCGAACTAGTATAACTCCCGGTGTACACTTCGGTGATATTTCTCCTTACTCTTTCCTGTTTTAATTTCAACGTCAAATTTTATATTTGCAACAAAATTTTTAAGATCACCCAATTCACCCCCCTCTTGGGTGAAACGCTTGCTCTAACAAAATTGAGATTTTGAATATAGCAAAACTTATTTTTGAAACATGCTTAAGATCATTGCTCATGTTAAAAATGATGGAAGTCAACAAGTTTAAAAATATATCAGAATGCTTCAGTTGGAGTACAACTAAGATAACATGTTAGACATTAGAGTTAACATGTTTAAGAGATTTCCCAAGAGCAAAAGTCATATGGAAAAAGACTTAGCCAAAAAGGCTTAGCTTGATAGACATATATTAGCACAATGACTTTGCTATTGACAAGAGTTAAGGTTGACTCTTAGAGTTTTGTCTTGAAGAATCAGAACATTCAACACAAAGATTCAAATACAAGACACTGGTTATTCAAAGATAGGTCATATCAATGGGTAATGCATTAATGAATATTCATAATGCTTGGAATAAATCCACCAATACGAATTTATGTATTAGGAACAAGGCTTTCATGAATTGAATTCCTTTCTTAGAGATCGGCTTGACACTCATATAGATGATCAACTTGTTAGACATGAAGGCTAACTCATTAGAGAATAAAGACTAAGGAGTATAAGCACATTTATGATCAATGATGGGAAAAACCTAGTGGTCATATTTGAAGCATTTCTGACAGAAACATATTAACTTCCAATTTTGAAACCAATTTGAATGCAAATAAAATATGAAAAATTTTCAACCCATTTGTATGCAATTTTATAAACAGGATGAATTGAAACCACAATTCAATTTTGGATTGTGCACTTCAAAACCTGAGCTGATAGAAAAACTATGCAGAGTTTCACTTTTGGTTCATTTAGCAATTTGTAAATAATTTAACGATTATCAAAGACTGATTGCTAAAGGAATGCAATAATGGACAAATATTCATTACCCAAATTAAATCATTCATATAAACACAGTTATAGGGTAAGGATTAGATATCACCGTAATTCCTCTTGCCCTTGCAATAGCTTGCTTGGTTTTGATGGAGTAATATTGATTTTCCTCCTTTGCACATGCAGTATCAAAATCAAAACTTCAAAATTCATCATCATCAAGATATGAATTTGTTTTCATGTGGCCATAGCCTTGAGAAGCTCTTTCTTATCCTATAGAATTGCATAAATTTCTTTTTCTTCTTGGTATCCAACCTTGCTTGGATCCATTTCTTGTTAGCCTGTAGGAATCAAGATAAAATTCACATGTTCTAAGGATAATTAAATCAAACCAATTTGAGAACAATGAATCAATTAATGACTTTATGCATAATAAGGGATATTCTTGAAATTTGCATGTATGCATAAAGAACTAAACTTCTGAACATTGCAATCCCTTCGTAAATAAATTTGCAAAATAAGCTTTCTAAGGGATGTGAAAACCATATTTCCAAGAAAGTTTGCAATGTTCATTCCTAAGGTAACAAGATACAAACCTCAATAAATACTAAAGATAATAGTGCAGGAGGTTTTACCATTGTATACCTTTGCTTTAGGTACTTAGAGGATTGCATTTCCTTATCCAATGCATTTTTCTGTTATGTTCAACTTTTGAATTCCTAGCTTTGGGTGCATGCAATACTCTCTCATATGATGTAACTCTAAAAGTCTTTTCCTTGAATCTTGAGAGTCCTCCATCTCTTATTCTCCTCAAGGTAGTTGAATGGTAATCTATGGTAGTTCATTCTTGAGGTAGAACATCCTCCTATTCTCTATTGCCTTTCTTTGTTATTAGACTTTGTAATTCCAGCAATAGGTGATCCGAGAGTTCTCCAAATTGATGTGAATCTTCTTTCAGGTGGATTAGGAACTCTTGGAATCTTCTTCATTTTCTCTGCACTCTTATATCCATTTTTTCTAGAATCAATCTGCACACATGAAACACTAGATGGACATTTTGGTACCCACTTTGCTTTGGGTCCTTGAATGTTAGCATTTGAATTCACTTGCATTTTAGGAACCCAGACAAAATTATTTCTCACATTAGAATTTCTCCTAATATAGCAAGTGTGAGAAATATGGCCTGATTTACCACAATAATTGCAAATAATATAATGATGTGCATTATGAGATTCTATGCAAGTATTGTATTGATCAAGAAAAGACGATCTCAAATGATCAATTTGCCTAAGTTCTTCTTCCCATATGAATTTCTAGCATGATTGAAAACGTTTTCGATTTTCTCAATAGAATCAATAATTGGTTGAAAAACAATTTTATTCAAATTTTGAAAATCAGTTTTTAAACTAACTTCAGAAGAATTGGAATTGTTTACCATATGTGCATTTTGAGCTCTAGAGGATGACCTATCAAATTCGTCTGTAATGAGCTCTTCTTGGGAATCATCTTCCTCTTGTTCTTCTATGTTGACTAGATCATAGAAGTGTTCTATGATTTCTCCTTCTTCATTCTCGACTTCCAATTGTTCATCAATTATAGATATACAACTTATAGTTTCTGATGAACTATCAACACTTTTAACTTCATTATAGTTGTTAGAAGCATAAACAGAATCAAGAGTGTCCCAAATATCTTTGGCATTAGAGCAAAATCTGATTTTTCTCAAAATCATTCTCGGTTAAAGCACTATATAGAATTTTCATTGCTCTAATGTTCAACGAAAATATTTTCTTTTCTTTTTCAGTCGAATCCTTTCTCAGTTTGAAATCAAAACCATTTGTAAAGACATTCCACATATCAAAATCAAAGGCATTTACAAATGATGTCATTCTAGCCTTCCAAAACCAAAAATCGATATCTTTTAAATAAGGTATGATTGTATAATCAAAACCTTCTGAAAGTGAGTAATACCCAAAATCAGCCATTGATAACTCTTGAGACGGTTAAGTCCTTTAAACAAGAGACTGGCTCTGATACCAAATGTTAGAACAGGCTGACACCTAAGAGGGGGATGAATTGGGTGTATTATAAAAACTTAACTACTTTGATATTCTTTTTGCATCTTATGAAATCAATAAGTATGTAAGTAGTGAAATATAAAACCATAATCAGTTATTGAAATCATATATGTTGGAAATATAAGAGTTCCGGGAAGAGAAGATGCAAACTGTAATTTATCCTGGTTTGGTCCAATCCACGATGACCTACGTCCAGTCCCCAGGCTCCTCCTGAGATTTCAATCCACTATCTCCCTCAAGTTTAACCGGATACTTGAGAACCACTACAATCTCATAAGTTTGATCCGGGCACTTATGAAACCTTTACAATTCTCCCACTGAGATATGAGCTCCCCCTTACACACTGTAAGGATACAATTTGTTTCCCACTCAAGATTCCCCAATCTTGAGTAACTCTCACAAGTATAGAATGATTACAACGAAAGATTACTTCTCTCTATATGAAGTAGATAATGATTAACACTGAAGTACATGGTAGGAGTATTATTACAGTGCTTCGGTCAAGTAAGATTCAGAGTAATATCATATCAACATTGTAGGCATGGGCTCTCGTCTCTGTTCATTTTAAATGACTCTTCTGTTATAGTTGATGAAGAGAATTTGACCGTTTGAGCTTTTCTTCTTCCCGTTGAGGCGTAAAATATTACTGTTGAACTAGCAGTTGGAAGCTTCTGACACAAAAGTGCTTTCTCTATCTTGTGTGTTAATCCTTGTGTTGATCACCTGGAAAATGCTTAATCACTAATATAATGAAGTGTTAGAGTGATTAGAATCAATAAGAATAAGTCACACAAAATTTCAATGATTTTCAGAAGTTTCAAGGTGATACTCTGTTTTCTAGAAAATCAGTTATTCGGATAACATCTGTTGTATTCGAATATCCTTCTTTGATAATGAGTAATCTTTATTCAAATACTTTATCCTCTATTCGAATAAACTTTTAGAACTTGAAGTGTATTCGAATAGTGAATTCCTTATTCGAATAGTTGCCTTGTAAAATAAATGATCTTATTTGAATAGTGTCACTTGTATTCGAACAATATTCTTCATAATAAACTTTCATATTTGAATATTCCAACCGTTATTCGAATAGTCTTTCACACAAAATATATGATATTATTGGAATAGTACTTGCTCTATTCGAATAGTGCACCTTTGAGAAAGAATGTTCACAAACGAAAACTACAACCTCTATATTTGAATAAACTTCTGAGGATGCAACTCTTTGGATATAAATCCATGGCAAATGAACTATACCTATAAAGCTCTTTAAGTCTTCTTTGTATAGCAACTGGAATCAATCACAAATACTTTGTATTTCAAAAGTTAAGATTCAATGTGTATCGATTGGTCTGGAACATAATAGAGCTTGATTTCGATCACCAACTTCCAGAAGACATATCTCTTTGAATATAACTTTAAATATGACCCATGACCTATCCATGGAAATATCTTTAAGTTTAGTTTCATATGACACTAGTTTCGTCTCAATCCGATGTATAGTTTGGGAGTTATGTCCAAAATACCAAAGCTGTTCTGGAATAAGACGCTGATTCATGTGTCAACTTCAACAGATCATATCTCTCTCATCTGAGCTCCTTTTCAACTTGATCTTGATGTCAAAATGACGCATTAGAAGTCTAGTTTCATATGCCACTAGTTTCACCTTAATCCGAGTTGTGGTTTGGGAGATTTGACCAAATTACAGAACATCACCCGTGCTGAAAGAAACAGAGTCTGCTGCTGTTATTCGAATAGCACTTCTTGTATTCGAATAGAATCACCCTTTTTCAATTATGGACTATTCGAATAATCACTTCATTATTTGAATAATATTTGATTTTTTGCACTAAGACTATTCTGATAGTTCAATTACTATTCGAATAGTCCTCTTTGAAATATGTCAAATATTATTTTGATAGTGTAATATCCTGAAATGTAATCAAGGATTTATAACTTCAAAGTGATGTAATTAATCTTAATTGAGCACTTTTGAAGTAAATGATGTGATTTAGTAAGTATTATGCTAATCAGGGGTAAAACGGTAAATTTACCGATCGACTGGTAAGTTACTGGAGAGGAAACCCCTTGGTAATCATGATCAATGGCTAAGATTGAAAGACCAAGAGATGGAATCTTGTGCATGTGAAACTATGTGAAATCATGGTAGGGAGAAGGAGATGGTGCCAAGTGTTAAATTATGGACCATAGATGAAGTCAAAGTTTTCAAACTCATTCTCTCTTTTTCCCAAGTCGGTTAAGTACATAGAATGAATGGAAATGAATCATCTTGATCAATATCTCTCATCTCTCTCCATTCTCTCCATTTTCGCTGAACAAACAAGAAAAGAGAAAAGGAAAAGCTTGAGTTTTTGGTAAGTTAATGCCTCCATATGCTCAAGTGTCCTTCATTAATAGTGTTCATGAGGTTGAGGGCTTTATTCCTATGGTTTCAGATTTTGACTTGTGGTGTTTGAGAACTTGTGGAAATTTGGAAGTGAGGGAAACAAGGAATTGGCTTGGGAAGAAGTTAAGGTGAGTATTTGGAACCTTTTGGTATATTCATTGTGGTTATTGGTTTAGTTTTGGGAATTTCGAATTTTTGCCCTGCTTTTTGGTTTAATTTGAATGCTGGAATTGGTTTATGTGTTGTGTAGAATTTGGTCTTTTGTTGAACATTTTGGCCATTGAAAGTGATTTGGGAACTTGGATTGGGAAGTGTGGCAATATGTGAATTGTGTTGAGACATTGTGAGACATGTTGTAGTTGTTGAGCAATATGTCAATGGGATTTGAATTTGGTCATTTTGATGGTTCCAATGTGTTCCTTGAGCCAAATTGTGTGAAAATAGTATGTGATTTGAAATTAGGGACCATTGGAAACCAATTGGCAAAATCTGGAAAATCTGACCAATGTAAGCCTGTTCTGGGCAGTCATATGGTGTGGACGTTTTGACTGGGCAAATGATGTTGAAAAATTATGAAACTTTCCAGTCTTAAAGTTCACATCTCAAGCTTCAAAATGGACACAAATTTTGTGTCATTTCGCTTTTTGAGCTGGGAGTTTGAACTGTCCAAAGTTTGGCATCCAAACTGGAACCTGTTTTGGCACAATGTTAGGTTTTTGGTAAATCTGGATTTTTGTAGTGATTCTGGATAATTTTACATATTTTTCCCATAAAGGGTACTTGAATATATTTCAATGGGCTTTGGAATCACCTTGTTCCAAGTTTTCTAGAGCGAGTTATGAATTTTTGAAGTTACTTGGCTGCAGCAGAAAATCTGGGCTGCAGCACAAAACTTTCTGTGCACGTTTTGGCCGCAGCCAGAAATTTCTGGCTGCAGCGCAAAACTTTCTGCGCACATTTTGGCCGTAGCCAGAGGAGTCCTGGCTGCAGTCAAAATACTTCTGTGCTGTTTTTGGCCGCAGCCAGAGAATTCCTGGCTGCAGCCAGAACCCAATTTTCAGCACTTGGTGAGTTTGCAAAGCAATTTCCAACCTAGAATTCTCCAATCCTTTTAGGTTCTCTTTGAGTTTGTTATAACCATTTAAGGGACTCATATGGAACCTATTCTAAGTGTTTGAAAGTAGGAATTGGGGGTAGGGAATTAATCCACCATTCTTGATTTTGTTTATAGGCTTTGATATTTGCCGCCCTCGTGAGCCAACTACGCCGAAGAACGTCAGGAAGGAACGAGGTAGTAACTTTTCTTTCGTACCATATGTGATGCATTGTATGTGTGTATTATCATTGATTTGTGATAAACTCGTATGCTGTGACATTGTGAATATGTGTAAACACCGTCATACCAATAGTCCCTGAGTAGCTAACAACAGATCGGGCAAGGGTTGTATGCCTTCCCGGCGGAGAAAGGGGATGAGGATGAGGTGTGATATATGTGAATATGTGAGCCGAAAGGCTATTTGTGAGGGCCGACGGGCCATTTGTGAAAGCCAGATAGCTATATGAGCTATAAGGCTATGTGTATGCACTGCCACGCCAATAGTCCCTGAGTAGCTAACAACGGTTCAGGTTAGGACAGTGTGCCTTCCCGGCGGAGAAAGGGGATGAGGGTGGAGTGTGATTTGTGCTACTGCTGCTGTATGATGATTTCCTTACATGCTATGTATTTATGTGTGGTATAATTGTTTTGTTACTACTGGGATTCTTTTGAATCTCACTCTTTCCTTTAACTAACCTTTCAGACAGGGCGAGTGGCTCTAAGGAGAAGCGTACGACCCGGAGCGGTTAGAACCCTGTAGGGACATATGTTTTGGATATGTTGGTTATTCGTTTTGGACAGGGTTCTGTAAATTATTTTTGGATTGTAAATATTAGTGGAATACAGTTGTGTAATCCCCTATATGGGAATTATAACCCTATAGTGAATGAATGGAACCCGGGGGTTGCCGGGATTTTTGTTATCTACTCTGATATGTATAAATGTAAATTAACTGCACAGGTGATTAAATTCGATTATTGAATTTGAGACCGGAATAGGAAAGAAGTTTTGAAAATTTTGTAAAGTCCCTACTATTAAAGGGAGTTTTAAATGAGTTTTGAACTATTCGACGGTCTCTAAACCAATTTAATTAAGTAATATCGAATTATAATTACGCTAATTAAGGCAGGGGGTTACAGATAGTCTCCTTACTATCCTGATAGTAATCTTACTATTCTGATAGTAACTTTACTATCCTAATAGTCTTGTGATATTGGATGTTGAAATTCATCAAAAGCTTATTCGGATAATCATCATACTATTCGAATAGTGCCTTTACTATTCGAATAGTTATCCTACTATCCGAATACCATATTTAGAAACTGAGTTTGAAATCACAATGACTATTCGGATAATGCCTTGACTGTTCGAATACTTTTTCACTTAAATTATTTTCAGAAAAATTTGTTAGGCATACTATTCAAATACTAATGTGCTTATCCGAATACTTTCAATTGTTAACAGTTCTCCTCTATTCGAACAACATATTCATTATTCGAATAATACTTTGTTTATTCGGATAAATTGAGAGTTATTCGAATATATCTTAACTGAAAACAAGTTTTACTATTAGAATAATCCAAAGTATTAAATCACATGAATCTTTTCAACCCAACTTGATATCTTCTCTCTTTGCTTGACTAATCTATAAGATATTTCACATTAAACACAATAGTTAGTCAACGTAGGAGATAAATACATTATGTAAAATTTTTGCTCTCAATAATTAATATCTATATTTGACATCATCAAAACTAATCATATCCAACAGTAATTTGCTATAATTTACTATACATGGTAAATAAATTGGCTTGTTCAAGAAGGAGGAATTTAGGCCACATATTTTGCTTTTTCCTTTGGCCAAATTTCAGCCAAGTGTTTTAGACTAAAGGGAGACAAGAAAAATCAGATTATCTCACTCTCTCTTGCTCCCAATATTTCTTCCAAGCAAAGACAAGGAAAGAGAAAAGAAGAGCAAAGGCAAAAGGTGAGCTTCTTGGCTAATTTTCATAAGGTAAACCACCTTTCAAGCTCAAATACTCTTCATAAACATTGTTCCCCTTGATGAGAGCTTCATTTCTATGGTTTTATAATTTCAAAGGGAGGTGTTTTAAGTCTTCTAGCAAGAGCCAAAGTTGGAAGATCAAGAAAAGAGCTCACGGAAGATCAAGAGGCGAGAAAGAGTTTCACTTTGATATATATATTGTATTGTTTGGTTGAGTTTTGTGGAGTCCTCTTGCTGCCCTAATTTTTGGTCATTTAGGGTTTCTAGGGTTCATGAAGCTTGAATCATATACATATGGTTATATGATGTTTGGGAAGCATATGAACCTAGTTTGGTGGATAAATTGAGAATTTGTGATTTGTTACTTTGGAACCTTAATTCTGGTCTAAACAGGGCATAAAAAAGGACAATGATTTGTTTTTTTTAGGCTTCTATTATGTTCTACCAAAAAATTTTGTGGGAATAGACCTTGATTATAAATTTTAATTGGTAGAAATGAAAAACCAAAATTTGGGTTTAAAGTACTTATGGTTAGTTGTTGCTAGTCTGGAACCAGATTGTTTATGGGATGAATTTGATTGGCCAACATTATCTGATGGCTATGATATTTTCCAAAATGATAATAGACATTGTAAGCTTTAATTTGATATATAATATATTGAATTTGGGTCAGTATTTTAGGAGGTATTAATTGTTAAAGTTTGAGGGTTGAAACTGAACTGGATTCTGGAATAGTATGGTAATTCGTGGAATTCTGTATTTTTGTGGTTACAAGCGCCAGTAGTTAATATTTTTCCTTTATAAAAGACTTAAAGAGATTGAAATAGGACTTGAACCATTCCATTTGGAATTTTGTAGATTAAGTTATGATTTTGAAAATTCAGCCAAGAAACAAAGAATTTCTTGGCTGCGGCCTAAATAGTTATGACCTCTCTTGGCCGTAGCCAAGACCCCTATTTAGCACTCGATATTTTCTGAAAGATGTTGATTGTTCTATCCTTTCCCAACCCTATAGGCATTTGTTTGAGCTTCCAATGGCTACCCAAGTTTAAAATAAAGAATAAACATGGGGATAGGTCAAGAATAACTTAGTTTACATTATGCCAAAAGTATTGGACTAAGTAATGACGCACCAATCATAAATTTTGATTATAGGACCTAATAGCTATCCGAGATGTAAGGCCTACCCAAGCATGGACAAACAATTAGATACCCCTCAGGAAAGGAATCTAGATAGTAACTATTTCTTTCATATGTTATGAGATACATTGTATGGTTGTGGTTTCATCATGAGTTTTAGGAGCATTCACAATTTGTGAGGTGGTTGTTCGGGGCCTATTGCGCGTGTAAACGCTTGGGCCTTGAAAATTACTGTTATGCATGGGTGGAATCCCGGGGCCTGTTGCACGAGGGAGCACTTGGGGCCAAGTGATTTAAATACCTAGCACTATGGTATTGTGATATTCTACATGATATGTTTTGAATGTTGATTGCTATTTTTGTGTTATATGATGATTGTATGGCATGCTCCAGTTTTTGTATATATGTGAGTGAATGCCTGTGACTACTGAGATTCTTTTGAATCTAACCCTTTCTAATAACTAACTTGCAGCAAAGGCAAGGTACTCGAAGGGAAAGAAGGTAGTCATAGACGAGTAGAACAAGTCTAAAGGAGTTTATATTCTGTTGGTTATATGTATTGGATCTGTATATGATGTATATAACTCTGTAACCCTGACAATAGTACAGTGGTAGAATCGGAAGTACTGGTAGCCTAGTAAATGGACGATAACATAATAATGGAATAACTTAGTTGGATAACACTTCCGAACGCTAAGGAACATAAATTAATGAAGGAAATGTGAGACTTAAACAGAGAATTGCTAGCATACTTTGATAAGAAAGAAACGAGAGTGTATGAGACTTAGTGATGTAGTGAAACTTTGTGAAAGTAATTGAAAAGTTTTTTTAAACCTCTGGAAAACCCTCTCAATCCCAGGTTCCATTCCTGAGATAAGTTTGGGATTTACGAATGTTTTCAAAAGTTTACTTAATCCAAGACTGTATCCTGGTTTAACAACTTATTTCACTACTCTTTTGCAATCACATGAGTCTATGGGATATAAGGTATGACACAATACTCAAAAATAAAAGAGGAAATTGACTTTTAATAAAATAAAAACAAAAATATAAAAGAAAATAAAGAGAATGAGTAATGAATTTTCCTGAGAACATATTGATGGCCATCATAGTTCTAACAAATATTGAGTTATTAATTCACCAAGTCCTGCATATGAAAAACTATAGATAAATGCCATATATCACAGTTATATAATCAATAATTATACTTAGGAACCTAGCCCATATAATTACTTCTAAAATAATCATTAAATATCACTTAGCATGAATTAAATTCTCAATTATAATTTGTTCCTCTAATTAGAATTATCAAATGATATATCCTAATTGAATAAGCAAACTCTATATTCAAGAAAATATAATCAACCATGCAATTCAATTAGAAACACAAAAGAATAACAACATTAATCATATAAGGAAACTGAAAATATAGATTAAGAGCTGCAAACCATAATTGTTCATAAAATTCACAAAATTTTAATCACAGAGATTATCCAAACGGAAATAAAGGTCTTGAAAATATAAATTCAATCCTAGAACAAGGAAATCATAAAATACAAGAAAAGATTAAAGAACAAAGAACTCTCAATTGAAGAATAGAGAACTCAAGCTAAAAGATCCATCCTTAAGAGGAGGACTAATTAACCACACTTGGTGATAGAAGAAGAAAGTAGGTGTGATGTATGATCACACCCTTGGAATGAAGACTTGGGGTCCCTTTTATAGCCTTTTGATGCTCCTCGTTGAAGTAAGAAGAGAGGAGGAGGATCTTCATGAATCTTTATCTGTTTCTTGCATTTGAATTTGAAAGATAATGCAAGATTGATTAAAGTCTAATTCCTTTGAATTAAAAGATATAATTTTGAATTTGAATTCATCAAAATGATAGTGGGAATGGTGTGAATATGGTGGAAATAAAGAAAGAATAAAGATTTAAGTTGAAAATATAGAAAAGATAACAGACTACATTCAAATCTAGAAGAGAGAAGAAAAGGATATGATTTAGGGTTTGCAAAAATATGAATAGATAAGAGGATATGAGTTAAACAAAATAAAAAACTTAATTAATGGAGGAAAGAGGGAAAATGGTGTGAATTAGGTTAAAGGTAGGATAGGATGATAAGTGGGGGGTGATAAGTGAAAGGTGACAAGTGTTAAAAGTGACTGATACCTAAGAGGGGGTGGATTGGGTGTAAGATAAAAACTTTAAACTTCTTTTCGTATCTTAATTAAAGTAATAAGTATGAAAATAATTAACTACAAATGCAAACTAAAATATATAAATCACTTATGCTAGAATTATAAGAAATAAGGGAAGATAATATGCAAACTGTGATTTATAATGGTTTGGTCCAATCCACGGTGACCTACCTCTAGTCCCCAGGCTCCTCCTGAGATTTCCAATCCACTATCTCCCTTAAGTTTAAACCAAGTAATTGAGAACCTCTACAATCCTACAAGTTTAATCTGAGCACTTGTGAAACCACTACAACTCTCTCACCGAGTTACTTCCCCTTACACACTGTAAAGATACAAATTTGATGATAAATGATTACAATCAATCTTTTCTCTTAAGAGGAAATTAAGATGAACACTGAAGCAAAATTCAAATAATCTCTCTCTAAAGTAAATGATACAAACTTTGAGAAATAGAGAGTATATAAGCTGGATATTGGAGTTAGAGTTTTGGCATTTCAACAGTGATGGTGCAAGCTCACTCCTTTTTGGTTTTAAATGCTTCTTCTATTTATAGTTGATGAAGAGTATTTGACCATTGAGCATATTTCTTTTCGTTGAACTTCTCTTCTTCCTGTTGAAGTTCTTAGAATATTACCGTTGAACTTTTCTGACACAATTTGGTTTTTGGCCATTGAAGCTTAATCCAAGTTTAATCACCTGTAGTCTTCATATAAACTTGATTAGTAATGATTAGGAACAATATAATCAAGGTTTAAATAAGTGTGGAAGAGAATCAAGAAATCTGAGATGGTGATTGAAACTGTGCAGAATATCACTACTAGGACCACTGTAGTGATGTGCCACTGATGGGTAATCACATAAGTGGTCACTCAAGTAATCTTCCTTGGTTTTTAGAAGAACGTAGTGTATTACTTTGGGTTCACTACGGTGATGTGATAGTGATGAGTGCAAATAGGATCACTCAAGTGGTCACTCAATTGATCATGCTTTATCTTAATTTAAAGAGAAACATATCACTAGCTGATCACTATGGTGTAATGAAATTATGTCATAATAGAATAAAACGGAGCATAACAAAGTAGTTATCACTCGAGTAGTCATTTGAGTAAACATAAAAAAATTCATCTCCAGAGGTGTCACACAAGTAATCACTCAAGTGAAGTTGGTTTAAATTCCATATAAGGCATTTTTACTTTGAATTGAGCCATTCCAACTTCTATTTGACCATAGAGACCTCCAATATCACATCTAAGAACTTGAATCTTGATATTCTACAATACTTTTGACAACTCCTTGCTTTTCTTGAGTAATATCTTCAATCTCTTCTTCTTCTGTATTATTCTCCACAACCATCTTGATAAGTTTTTTATTTTCTTGCCTTATAAATTCTTTTTTCTTCTTGTTAATCCTTCTTTATAATCCAACTTCATAGTTTCTTCCTTTGTTTGATTAATATAATGAAGTTTCTTTTTTCTTCACTCATTCTTCTTCTTTTTCCTCTTGATGATCATTCTCCACAATCTAGATCAATAAATTCTTTATTTTCTTGACTTCTTCTCCCCATAATTGATAACTTCATTCTTCAATATCTTCTTACTCTTCTTCTTGTCAGTCTCCATAACCAAACTTGAAAACTTCTTTATTTTCTTGGAAAATATACAAGATAATTCACATTAAATATAGTCACTAGTCAATTTAGGAGATAAATACATTATACTCTTACTATTTAGCATTTATATTTGGCATCATCAAAACTAATAATATCTAACAATAGGTAGTTGGTGGATTAGGGTTAATGTTTGAAATCAAAGGGAGATATTTTGGATATAGGTGTGATCATGCTTTTAGTAGCTTGGAGGGTAAGAAAAGATTAATTCAAATAAAAATAATATCTACAAGTTGATTTGGCCAACTTCTCTTGTGATGATGCCATGTGGCGCCACGAGAATTAAGATATGATTATGATATCCTTTAGATTTTCATGAAATATCTCTAATTATTATGTTGACATGTTGTAACCCCCTGCCTTATAATCTATAATTATAATCTGAAGACGCATAATTATGACGGATTAAAGATTAGTGGATACTCAAAATTCATTTTCAATCTCATCCTTACAGTGTGGTTTTCACAAATTTCTTTCAAAATCCAACTAACCTGATCTCATATCCACATTATGAATATAATTACCCAACACAATTAAATCACATTTATGCATATCAGAGTGTACAATAAACATCTCAGCAACCCCCAGGTTTCATACATTAACTAAAGGGTTTGCAAGTTCCTTTACAGGGAATTACACAATATCAATCCAAAATTTATATCCCAAATATATATCAATAATCACAACCAAAATTACATATCCAAGGAGCCCTAGTCTCCCTTGGTTGTCTACTTCCCCTTGGAGCCACTTGCCCTGTCTAAGGTTACTCAATGGAAAGAATGAGATTCAAAAGAATCCTAATAGTAACAAATCACTCATATCACACATAATCACATAGCATGCAAGTAAATCATCAAACCTCACAACAACATGAACACAACATACACATGATGTCACAGATACACATTGCCTTCCCGGCATTCACAAATAGCCTTTCGGCTTTCACATCCACAAACTTCGTAGCATCGAAATCATCATAAAACAATTATAAAACATACATACAATGCAACTACACATAGTATAAGGGAAAGCATCACTGACTTGTTCTTTCCGAGTGTGCTCTGGCACAAGCCGGTCGTGATTAGGGAAAATATTGAACCCTATAACCAAAATCAAGGACATAGGGTTATCCTCTATTCCAACTTCTCACTTTCATAACACTCAAAGTTGGTTATCATTTGAACTCTTTAGGTGGCTACTAGAAGCCTAAACATATGCCTAAAAAGTTGGAAAAGACTATACCAAAAACCACCTCTCAAAAGTGCAAAATACTGGTTTTTGGGGGTTGGCCACGGCCAAAAATAGGTCAGACACATTTGGGCCTCGGCCAAGAAAATCTTGTTTCTTGGCTGAACTTCCAAAAATCATAACTAATTCTAGAAAAATTGAAATGAGGTGATCCCAAAGCCTATTAAAAGCTATTTAAGTCTTATTCACTGGAAAAATGTGGATCAATACTGTTCATAACTACAAAAATACAAAATTCAACAAATGTCCACACTGCTCCAGAATTAAGTCCAGTTTCAACATCAAATTTTGGACTCTCAGATCTCCTATCTCACAAATTGAAATAACATAAATTATATATCCATTTTAAAGTCTGGCATATGCACTTTAAGACTGGAAAGTTTCAGAATTTTTAGACACCATTTGCCTATTCAAATGTCCATACAAACTGACTGCCCTGTATAGAGTTTCAATAGGCAAAATTTCAGTTTTTGCACATTTGTTCCCAATGGTTCCAATTTCACAACAAACACCATTCCCACACAAATTTTCACAAGGAATCCATTGGAAACATCAAAACATCCTAATTCACATTACATTGACATGTGCCACATTGGCTACAACATGTCAACACAATATCACCGCAAACACCAAATTGCCAAACTTTCTATTTAGTATTCCAAACCAATTTCATTACTCAAAACATATAACAAAATACCAATTCCACCACCAAAACACCATGCAATGCCTAGTACCCTAATGGCACAAAAATTAGGGCTAAAAATCCAGAAATTCCAAGTTCAACAATGAGCACAATAAATATGCCAAAAGGAAGCTGTTTCTCCCTCTTTCACTTTCCAAAGCTTGTTATTTGATTCCACCTCTTTCAACTTTCCACAAGCTCTGAAACTGCTTCTTTCAAAAATCTAAAACCAAAGAGATGAAGCTCTCATCAACATGATTAGAGTTAAAGAAGAGCATTTGAGCTCAACTACAATGTCAAAATCTCACCTTTAGTTTGAACTTTTTCCTCCTATTTTTACTTGGACGTCTATGGCAGCCTAAAGAGAGAGAAATAATGATGAAAGATGCAACAATTTTAGTTTTTAGCCCCCCTTTAGCTGACTTTGAGAGTAGAGGAGAGAGAAAAAGGAGTTTGAAACTTTGACTCATCCTAAGGTGTTAATTGTGCCATGTATCATGATCTTGGCACTCCTTCCATAAGCTCGCATAAGCACACACACATGTGATTCCACCCTATTGATCACTTGAGCACTAATCACAACCATTGATCTTTGAGTTACCAATGAGTTTCCTCTTCAGTAACTGACCAATTGGTCGGTAACTTTCCTTTTTTCCATTTTTCCTCTGATTATGGAAATTCTTACTAAATCACCACCAAACATATTTTATCATTCATTTCACCTCAACCATGTGTCCTCCCCTATACTTAGGGTTCATTTTAAGCTTTATCACATAATTAAGCTTAATTACAGGGTTTGGGCACTTATTGTAACACATTCCGATCAAAATTCACATCGTATTCTTCAAAAGTGTTTATTTATCAATAATCACATCCACTTTTGAAATTATTAACCCTTAATCACTTTTTGGGGTATTACACATGTGGCACCTTAAGGTGTAAGGCTTGGTTGACTTGATCTTCAAACTCCTTAGGTGGCACCATATGATAGTTTGTAGGAGAAGAAACCATGTAAAATCACCCTTATGCCCTTTATTAATGAGGTTGAGCCTTCTTATGACTTGGAGAGGAGGTACCTTGAGAAATCAGCTTCTTACCCTTTATTAATTGTAGGTTGTCACATTTTTGCTCTTTACAGGTCATGGAAGACAGGCATTTAGGCTTGAGTAATGGTCATAGTGTTGGAAATTGTGTCCTAAGGGCCAATCATTGTACTTTAAACATTATTTTAATGAAATTTCTCCATTCTATTATCATATTATTTGCATGTTAACTGTGATAATTGTATCCTTGGATAATTCATAAAGATTGTCCTAAAATGTCCCTGGTCGGTTATCTATGTGGGAGCAGAGATGAAACAATATCAGTATGACTTTGATAAGATATGGAGATACGAATCAAAGTCTTAAGCACTTGTAAGAGTACAAGGTGCTGGACCGACCCACTATGAGAAAGCTACATAGATCAAGTCATAAGCTTTTCTTATGTATAACCACGTCACAATGCCCTTGGACCTGAGGTCATCATGGATTCTTACATGAGAGTTGCTAAGCTTTGAACAAGTCAAAAGTCACTTTTGACCGGGTGATGATAAAGGCTACGATTGGGCTTAGTGGTTTTTCATGCAGAGGAATATGAATGATCAAGATGGAATTTGTCCCTCACATTAGTAGAGAGATATTACTGGGCCCCTCGATGAGTGAGTCTGAGAAATGTATGGCCATACTATGATGGAAAGGAGTTTTCGTCTCTATTATCAGGCTACTCAGAAATCGAGAAAGTAATGGTCAGGAACAAGAGGATGACATTATCCATGCCTTATCCTTGATTGATATATCGTGTGACAAAAGGGACGTGACATGTTGTATGACAGGTTGCATCGTGATAATGATCCTCATATGAATTGGGTAGTCGTAATGTCTTGCTAAAGGTCGCTTGCGACTTTTGAGTTAGTATAGTTATTGGCCCATCGCCAACTTCATATGGGCCTATAGGGTCGCACACAAGAATGGCCCAATACGAGATAATGTTTAATTTAGGGTGGACAAATTTTATATTTATATATATATATAGTACAAAATTCATTAATAATATTATAGATATATATTTTTGAAATATATATCTTATATATATATATATATGTATACATATATATATTATATGATATTATTATATTGTGTTATTTTTAAATTTAATTTATTAAGATATATTAAATTTAATAACTAACATGATAGAGATATGTATCTCTGATTTAATTTATGAAGATAAATTAAATCTAATGGCTCTTTATTTGGATTAAATAAATAGGTTAAATTAAAACTGTTGGACAGATTTAATTTAAACTGAATTTATTTAATCAGCTCATCAAGATAATTAATAGTTAATTAATTTTGAAATTTAAAAATAGCCCTCAAAGGTTATAAACTTGATAGAGCAGATATATTGATATGCACATGAGAATTGAGAGCCACAAGGAAAACCCTAGGAGACATTAGAGACGCTAGCACGCAGTCTCGGTTGGAGAGCATTCGTGTGGATACCAATAGAGGGAGTGAACCTGACATGTTGGCTCCTAGAGATCATGAAAACCCTGAATCATAAAAGGTATGAATCCTTCCAACTCGATTTAAATGCCGTTGATAGATCCTCGATTAGGATCGGTAAAAATTTTTAAAATTCTTCCACTGTGCCTGTCGATCCTAACAGTGGTATCAGAGCCAGATCAATTGTTCGTTTAAACTGAGTTTATGTTCTTATACATGTGATATATATGGGATATATATGTGTGTTCATAAGAAAACGTCCGAATATGTTAAATCGAAAAGGAATATGTTCAATGTTAATGTGCATTTTTCAGATAGTGCTGTATGTTTATGCGATTTGATGAAATTTTTTCGATTATATGCGATATGTTTAAGTTTCAATTTCGCCACTGGCATCGCGATTTCTATTATGGATTTAATCCTAAGTAGAATTCATCGTTTAAGTTTCGAATAGGTGAAGAACATGGCGTACAGAGTCTCTAATCGAATTTAGGGATTTGAAACTTTAGGGTAGACAATCTGGATCAGAAGCGTTCTGGGCTGTTGTTTTTGAAATTGGGTCCGAAATTTTAAAATTTTAAAAATTTCAAATATTTCTTTTGAAAGGAATGTGCCTTTTTCAAAAGCTTCAGGGGTCGTCGTGACCACCTCTGCGTAGTGCAATATAATCTGATCACAACATTTATTGCTTTTCATATTGTATGAATTCTTGTTGTGGTTTATTATTTATACTTGTTTGGGTATGGTGAACAACATGGCTTTAGAATTTTACAAAGGGTTGTAATATTTAAATAAGGCCTGCGTGTCATGCCTTTCTCTAAATACTCTCGATGTACATTCTCTTCTCATCTCACTCCCCTCGAATGTTTAAACGAGGTTTCTCTCAATGTATTTCTTTTTTTATTTAGAGAAGTCCTCTCATTGGCTTGGGAGGATTTTAGGTTAGGTAAGCCATGTTGTGTCACGTTTAAATTATGCTTTTGATAAGATCATTGCATGATTACTTTTACGTTTATATGTATTTATCTGTATGAGATACGACCACGATTGCATCCATATAAAAAAACTAATTAATTAAGCCCTATGAATGAAATCTTAAGTCATAATGTCGTCAATTAATGAATACTTGTCAAAACCTAGATCGCTCAATTGTGGAAACCACCAAAGTGGATGCACTTGAGTTATCTTGATAAGACAAGCTTGAGTAATGGTGGTGCTCATAATATTCATTATTGTTTTGACTTAATTGAGATTAACAAAATGGTTTTGAATCTCAAGGCATTAGATGGGGTTAAACATGCCGGATCATATGATGATTAAATCCCATAAAGATCTAATAGTTACAAGTGATGTAATTGGTAAATAGGTTACCTACCTAAATAACTTGAATTTAAGCGTCTTGCCAAAGCGGACTTAAGTTTAAGGCAAATATGGATCTTAGCCCACTAATTATTATATTGAGGGTTGTTAATTTAGTGGGAGATTACTAACTAACTTTGCATATTTTAATTGTAGAATCATGTCGACTAGTAATACTGCTACAGTATCGTTGCGATCGGTCCTTGAGAAGGACAAACTCAATAGGACAAACTTTCTTGACTGGTTTAGGAACTTGAGAATTGTTCACAAGCAAGAAAGAAAGGCTTATGTCCTAGATCAGCCCATTCCTAAGGAGCCTGCAGCCAATACTCCAAGAGCTCAGAGAGATGCTTACACAAAGCATAAGGATGACTCTATGGATGTAGGTTGCCTGATGCTTGCCACTATGGTTCCAGAGCTCCAAAGAGATTTGGAACTCATGGAGGCTCATGAGATGATTGTACATCTCAAGGAAATGTTCCAGCAACAGGCAAGGCAAGAAAGGTATGGGACCACAAAGGCCTTACATTCCTGCAAAATGGTTGAAGGTGCATCAGTTAGTACTGATAATTATGATTCTACCCTCTGAGCCGTTGTCTGCTGCTGAAAACTTTTTACATTTATGGAAAAGGTGAGATTCAAAGAATCTCAATAGTAACATACAATCAGACATATATGATGTGATAATAAATATTCCATGTACCATGTTATGTGAAATGATAGAATGTTGTGGTCACACTGTCCAAGCCCAAACAACTGTTTGACCCTGGCTTAACCTTGCACCTCTGTTAGGGTCTTAGACCACAACTAAGCTAATATATGTGTCCAAGACACTGTGCTCATGTTACAAAAGATGGCATACACAAACATACAATAACCACGTAATGCATGAAAGAAAGAGTTACTACCTGTAATTGCCCTTTCTTGCTCTACTTGTCTGTTTAATACCTTTGATTCGGCTCGAACTATTGCAATTTCCTATAAAATTAGAGTTACAAGTAACTGGTTATCGCTTGAACTATTACTACCTTTAATCACAATTTTTTAGTCATCTATCATAGTTTCAACAATTTTTGCACAGTACAACTCTGTACAGTGCAGTTTCACAGTTTTCCAGAAAAACTAGTAGATTTTTGGTTGACTTTGGAAAATCATAATTAATTATAGGAAAATCCAATTTGACTATTTCTAAAGCTTATATGAAGCTTCTAAAACCTATTTTCATGGAAAAATACCCAAGGCTAGTCATTATTATCACATTTTCTAAAAAATTCATCAAAGCTCCCCTGTTCTAGATTTCCTTCCTGAAACAGGGCTCAACTTTTGAAAAATCATATCTTTTAATCTACTCATCAAAAAATCATGCCCAACCTACCAAATTAAAACTCTACATCTCTACTTTAATCTTGAAAAGTTTCATAACATTTGGACTAAGTTTGGCCTATGAAATTCATTTCACAACAACATTGCCTCCAGGAATCAAATCAAACAGCATTTTCCCTTAACTTTAATACTTTTCAGATTCGCATACAAACATCCAAAAATCATGAACACATATATTCCGACACAATTTTTCCCAAGGAATCCATTGATGACCTCAAAAATAGAAAAATCCTACTCCTTCTACACGTCCTATTTTGGCAGAAATCAGACACATAATCCAACTATCACCAAACTTCCAATTAAATCCTCAAACTAGTTTCATAGGCTCTTTAAATATCACAAGATACTATTTATACAATCAAAGCACCATAAAACCTCAAAACCCTAGCACAACAAAAATTAGGGTGGAAATTCAAATTCCAAAATCTTCAACCAATCAACACAATATATACATCAAATTGAAGCTTAAGCTCATCTCTTTCACTTTCATAAGCTCTTTCTTTGGTTCTCCAAGTTTGGCTCTGGCTAGAAGACTCAAAATGCCTCCTCTTGAAATTCTAAAACCATAGGAATGAAGCTCTCATCAAGAGAAATAATGTTTATGAAGATTTCTTGAGCCAAAGAAGTCATTTACAATGTCAAAATTCAAGTAGAAATGCTCACCTTCACTTGTTCTTTCTCTTTCCTTAAACCTTGCTTGGTTGACTTTGAGACAAATGAGAGAAAGTGAAATGTGTTTTGAAATTGCCGTCCCCCTTATCTCTTAATATTTTGACCAAAATGCACCAAAAGAAATAGAGAAAATGTGTGGTCAGTAACTATTCTTTCTTGGTAAAAGTTAATGATAAAGACAAGATGACTTCAATTTTAATCCTCTCTCCTCTTTTGCCTTTTAGGTTCTTAGACAAAAAGTTTGAGAATGATGAGGAAATATATTGATAACACTTTCTCTCTTCTTCTCTTATATCCCTAGCCACTTTTATTAGCTAAATGGGCAAGGATAAATCAATTAACCTCTCCTTCTTCCTCCATTTTGCTTTAACCAATTTTCTTGGGTCAATAAATGAGTTTGCTTTAACTATTCTCTCTTCCTTTCCTTGCCTTAACCATCCAATATTGAGTAAAAAGGTGAGGTTTACAATTGATTCAACTCTCTCTTCTTGCTTTCTTTATATCTAGCCATAATTTTTAGTTTTCAACCTCCTTTTTGAACTTGTCTCTAATGACTTCCAAGAGACACCTTTTATGATCAAATATTCATCTTCTCTTTCCTTATCATGTCATACAAAACTAATGGCCTTTTGAAGAGGATAATGATCTCTCAAAATATCCCAGTTCTACCTCCTTACATATTAATATTTAATTGCTAATATTCACATGTTTACTTGTTGACTTTTCCACTCATCTTTACTTGGCCATAATTGCACCATCTTTGATTAATGCTAGACCAAGTATTTTATTTTCCTTTATTGCTCCCTACTTCAGCCAAAATTTATCCCAATGAAAGGGAAAAATAGATGGCTTTTTGTTTTGTTGGTTAAATGACCATTTTGCCATTACATTTTTCCATTTTTGCACTTTGGTGGAAATTTGGCAGAATTTTCATCAAACTTGGAAAATTCATATCTAATTGTATGGATGTCTAATTGGTATGGTTCTAAAGGCTATGTGACCCTTATTAAGTATATTTTTAGGCATAGAAGCTGGCCAGTTTCACTTGGCTAACTTCAAAAATTCATAACTCTTTGTGTATAACTCCAAAAAATTTCTATCACTTATCAAATTAAAGCTTGATAAGTATACTTTTATTTTGAAAAATTTCATAGGCATTAAACATCATTTTCCTATTTAAAAATATCACCCAACAAGACTACTACATAGGAAAACTCACTAGCAACAAATTCAAATATTTACAATTTGTATTCCAAACATAAGCATCTTGTGTGTGACCACTAATTACCTTGTTTTTTCATTCCACATGCTCTTTACTTCACCTTTTTATTCCCTTTAATGCAAGGAATTTTGGTGACTGAAATTTTGGATGTTACATTTTAAGCCTTTCTATCATCCTTGATTGACTTCCCTTGTAATTAATTGCCCTAGCCTTTCCATTCATAAGACAAATAGTTAAGGACTTAGAGGAGCTCCTTTCCTAACCACACATGATGAATATAAAGATTGGGATTCAATCCCATTCCAGATATTAACAGTTTCCTCCTCAAGGCCCAAACTGATTAATGTTTCTTACAAAAATCCCCAATCTAAATGGTCATATGCTTTCTCTATATCCATCTTAATTGCCAAAAACCTTTCCTTCGTTTCTTACCTCTCATATTATGAATAGCATCTAGTACAATGATCACACTATCTAAGCTCTACTGACCACCAAGGAAGCATACTGTTATGGTTGAATAAGGGACTCTATAACACCTCTAAGTCTATTTGCTATCATCTTTTTAACGATCTTGAAGATAACATTACATAGAGAAATTGGCCAAAAGTATGTTAGCTTTATAAGGTTCCATTAAAGGATGAGCACTATAAGCATCCTGTTAATTTCCCCAATTTTCTCTAGGTTTCTCTAGACATCCATGACAAATTTACAAACCTTGCTTCTAATATGACATCATTGCATTTAGAAGCAATGTGGTTGCAACCCATCCAGCCCTAGAACTTTGAATGCCCCCATCATGAATGTTGAATTCTTGATCTCAATCTCATTGACTATTATGTAATATTTCCAACTCAAGTGAGGCAATAAGAGAGAAATAGACATTCCCGTCAAAGGCCTCATTTACACTATTATCTTTGCTATAAAGTTTTTGGAAGGTATCTTTGACCATTCTTTTTAGCTCTTGTTGATATGTAACTCAATTCCCATAATCACCCTAAAGAGCATGAACAGATTGTCAATTTCCTCTCAACTTAGTGGATGTATCAAAGAATCTAGTAGTCTTATCTCCCTACTGAAGCCACTTCTTGACTTTTTAAGCCAAATCAACTCTTCTTGTGCTACCAACTTGTTATAATTTTGCCATAACTTCTTTTCAGGTTTCTAGAGTCTATTAGATATCTTAGTCTATCTTGCTCAGTCAATTCCTTCCAATCTATTAATCATCATGTGTTTCTTTTTTGGAATGCGACCTACCACCAAATCATTCCCACTTGGTAGCTTTTCTACAAATTTTGACACCCTTGCACACCAGCCTTCACCCTCCTAAAAGTTACACGCCATATCATGAAAGTTTTTTCTAAACCCTATGCTAATTGATACTTGAAATTCCTTTGTGAGGAAGAGTTTGTTGGAAATTGTGCCCTAGGGGCCAATCATTATACTTTAAACATTTTTATTTGATGAATTTCTCCATTTTGTTATCATATTATTCATATTTTAACTATGATAATTATATCCTTAGATAGATCATTAAGATTGTCCTAAATGTCCCTGGTTGGTCATCTATATTGGAGTAGAGATGATGTGAGATCGGTATGACTTTGATAAGGTATGGAGATACGAATCAAAGTCTTAGGCACTTGTAAGAGTACAAGGTGCTACACCGACCCACTATGAGAAAGCTGCAAGGATCAAGTCATATGCTTATCCCATGTATAACTGCATTACAATGCCCTCTGACTTGAGATCATCATGGATTCCTACATAAGAATCACTAAGCTTTGACCTAGTCAAAAGTCACCTTTAATCAAGTGATGATAAAGGCTATAGTCTAGCTTGATGGTTTTCATGCAAAGGAATGTGAATGGTCAAGATGAAATTTGTCCCTCACATTAAGAGAGAGATATTATTGGGTCCCTAATGAATGAGTCTGAGAAATATATGGCCATGTTGCAATGGAAAAGAGTTTCCATTTCTATTGTTAGACTACTCAGGAATTGTGAAATAATGGCTAGGAATAGGAGGATGACATTATCCATGCCTCATCCTTGACCAAAATATCATGTGACAAAAGGGACCTGACATAGTTGTTTGACAAGTGGCATTATGTTAATGATCCTCATATAAATTAAGTAGATGTAATGTCTTGCTAGAGGCCACTTGCAACTTGTGGGTTAGTACAATTATTGGCCCACTACCAACTTCATATGGCCCTATAGAGTGGCACACAACAATGGTCTAACATGAGCTATAATGTCCAGGTTCATTGAATCTAATATGTGTCTAAGATTCAATGAATACAATATTTAATTTAGGGTGTACGAATTTTATATTTATATATATGTATATATAATATAAAATTCATGAAAAAGAAAATTAATAATATTATATATGTATTTTCAAAACACACACACACACACACATGAATATATATATATATATATTATTACATTGTGTTAGTTTTAAATTTAGTTTTATTAGATAAATTAAATTTAATAACTAACATGATAGAGATATAATATCTTAGATTTAATTTATAAAGAGAAATTAAATCTAGTAGCTCTTTATTCAGATTAAATAAATAAGTTAAATTAAAACTGTTAGACACATTTAATTAAATTGAATTTATTTAATTAAGCTCATCAAGATAATTAAGTGTTAATTGATTTCAAAATTAATTAGGATTAATTTTGAAATTCCAATATAGCCCTCATAGGTTATAAAACGATGGGGCAAAACTCATGTATGGATGAGAATTCAAAGCCGTAAGGAAACCCTAGGAGACATTGGAGGTGTAAGCACGCAATCTATGTTGGGGACGCATTCGTGTAGATACTAGTAGAGGGAGTAGATATGAGGTGTCGGCTCCTAGAGATCAAAAAAGGCAAAATGCAAAAGGTACGAATATTTCTAACTCGATTTAAACGCTGTTGATAGATCCGCAATTGAGATTGGTAAAATTTTAAATTCTTCCTCTGTGCTAGCCAATCCCAACAATGGCACAGAGCCTAGTCAATTGTGCGTTTAAATTGAGTTTATGTTCTTATACATGTGATATATATGGGATATATATGTATGTTTATAAGAAAATGTCCGAATATGTATCTAATCTAGTTAAAATGAAAAGGAATTGTTTCTAAAGATTTGATCTTGAAATCATTTTTCTAATTTTCATTTTCAAAGAAATATGTTCTACAACAATTGTGCGTTTTCAGATAGTGCTGTATATATATGCAATATGGTGAAATTGTTTTTATAACACCCTCAAATAAATAAATTATGATTTATATAAAATATAACTTGAAGATTTTGTGTTAGTGTGTATATATATATATGCAAGGAAAGTAAGTGCAAAGAATTACATGAAGAAGTTACTTTATTGGAAAAACCAAAAGGGAACGTGTAAAGATAAGAAGGCAAATAAACTCTTATATACATGACGTGGAGAGAAAGAAGAAGGCAAATAAACTCTTATATACATGACGTGGAGAGAAAGAAAAGAAAAAGAAATCTGGATAAGAAGATTATAAATGCAAGGGATAAGAATGCACAAACGTGGAGAGAAAGAAAAGAAAAAAAATCTGGATAAGAAGATTATAAATGCAAGGGGTAAGAATGCACAGAATGTAGTCGGTGAAGAAACGATATAAAAATAGGCATCTCTCTCACTACAGTAAAAACAAAATCAGCACTACTTCAGAAAAATAAAAACACAAACAAAGACCAGTCACTTACCACAAGCAATGTAAGAAACTTTTCTTACTGAGTAATAATACCTTGTAGAGTAATACTTTCTGATCTGATTCAGCTTATTTATTTTCTTTCTAAATTAATAAATTATATTTATGTCTTTATCATATTTTTGTAAGCTAATATTTCTGGTTTTAAGAAAAATGCCAGATATTGTTGCTGTGTGAAGATCTTGTGTTCACCTATTAGTACTATGTGATTAATTGTGGATCCACTCTAAGGGACGCCCTAGCATATCTATGTGATGTGATTTAATGGGTGCTCAAGAAATCAATGTATCTGTGCTATTTTTCTCACTACATGAAATCTGGTGTTTTCCTGTTATTCTTTTTCTTGTACAAATTTTGAGACAAGGTTAAATATACTTTCTGTTTAAAAGCAGCTGGGTATTATTAGTTGAAAATTTTATTGTTATTACTCATCTTTGTTTACGTAATGCCCAGATGCCGGTTACTGAGATTTCAGTTAGGATTGAATGGGTCCAGGTCGGGAATCTCCAAGTTATACGTAGCATCACTGTTCATACCACCAACCCTATTGATCCTCCGCCCTTCAATCCGAGTCCACCACCACCTTTTGAGAATTTCTATGAGCCTGTTGACGACGTCATTATCATTTCTCCTGAAGAATTCATGCGTTCGGTGTATGGAAACTATCCCCAAGATCTCCCAGACCTCCCAGCAGACCTGTTTAAGACTGAGGACCCTACCAACTAGTAGATTATGGAAAAGCACTACGAAAAAAAAATAATATAGAATAAAGTGCTTAGTTCATTAGAAACTTTGTTTGCATTTAGGAAGGTTACTCTAGTTTTATTACGTACCTTATGATATACTAAGTGATGTGTTTCATAACTTTTGTATGGTCTGATAAGAAAAATCTAATATAATGTTTAGTTTTATCTTCGTTGCAATTTATTTAATTAGTTTTATTATGGATATATGTATAAAGACATTACCACACAGCGAGGCATGGGTGGAAATATATATATGAAGCAGAAAAAAAAAACAAATATATTAGAGCACTTGAAGTTATATGAGTTTTACTTAATATGTTACTTCCCTAGTTGTGAGGGAAATGTGGGGCTTAGAATTTAGAAAAGTTCAGTTTTTATAAATAAAAGTAAAACATTTGACTATTGTTTTAAGTCAGACTAACTTCTCGGCACTATCTAAAATCAAGCAAAGCCTTTCAAGGATGTTGGTGAATATGGAAGTATTATTTAGTATTTTTGCGTGCAAGAGGAGAATGACATTTTTATTTGATCTGACACACTTCTCTTATTATATTATAAAAATTCCATCTAATAATATATATATATATGTAATAGATAGACTACTTGAAAATACTACTTGTTTTAGCATGATCATCTCATTGTATAAAAAAAAAAATTCTATATTGTCAGTAAGTCAATAATTTCTTGATAAATAACTAGTAAATTTTTGGAGGGGGTTTTACAATTTGGTGATAAATAACTAGTAAATTTTTGGAGGGGGTTTTACAGTTTTGATTATATGTGATATGTTTGCATTTCGATTACCACTCTAGTGTCGCAATTTCTATTTTAGATTGGATCCAAAACAGGAATTCATCATTTTTGGTTTCAAATTTGTTGAAGCTCGAAGCTTGTTGCAAGAATAATCGGGTCTAGTTCGGATCTCTAATCGGGTTTTAGGGATTCTGAAGTATGGGGAGAGTTTCGGACTAAAAGAGTTCTAGGCCAGAGTAGTGGGACCGCCGTGACTAAATGTTCGTCACTACTAGAAAAAATGGTTTTAACGTCCCCTTTTTTTGGCTTTTTAACATCTAAAAACAGAGGGACGTCTATCTGAGGGTCGTAGGAAAAAACGTCAATAACGTCCGTAAGATAGGGGACGACTATAGGTAGGACTTTAGACGTCCTACCTTAGATTGGAGACATCTAAAGTATGAGGTGCACTTTAGACGTCCCCATTGTGTACTGGGGACGTCTAAACTGACGACAAACCCTTTCCTACATCCCTTTTTATTTTAAGGACGTTAAAAATTTTTTTAAATGGCCTTTTTATATATATTTCACTGTCTGGAAAATGTAAACTGCAGAAATAGGATGGAAACAACATAATAAAACAATAGCAGTTCAGTAGAATGGAAACAACAACTTGAAACACAGTGATCAACCCCAAGGCTCTACATGCAATAACTTTAAGGAGTAGTAAACTAATTAACTAACAAACCACACAAACTACACAACAATCTATATCCAACAACAACAACGCTAATTATATGTACAATATATAGAACCACCACAAAAGTATATCCTACACAAACTACTAAAGACTTTATTCTGGTATACGTTGATGAAGATGTCCAGCCAAAAAGTCTCTGATCATATTTATGTCTTCATATGAGTAGGCATCTTCATTGTCAAAAATCTATAAATTAGAAAATAAGCTTAGATGAAATAATAAATCAAGTGAATGAATTGCTATTGAATTACAACACCAAAAATATTATCCTCTAAGAATGATGAAGCGATTACTTGTTCAAAATTTGTCGTAATGCCACTCTTAATGATGTTAAACATATAAAGTAAGACATAGTATCCATATTCCCAACCGTCAGGTTGTTAAGGGCACTATAAATCAAAAGCAAATGGTTAAAATCAATAAAGGCATATCTAAAACGACCGTCAATCAAAAGAACTTGATTTGAAACTACGTGCCTTTGGAAACAACCATTTCGGGTCTTTGCCACCTTTATTATCGCGTGGCCCGCCAAGCTCTTGATATGTCTAGGATGCCCTATCATTAAAATGAAAATCAACATAAATTAGAATAATTCATTTAAGTCAAGAATCAAGAAGCATTGAAATACAAAAACATAACTTACATGCTAAAGACGCTTTTAGTTTCTTTGTCTGGTTTTCTACTCAAGGAATCAAACCAATAAACTACGTGGGACCGAGGATAGACAATACACAAACTCCAGTGGTAACTATAACAACATATATAGATTAAGAGGAAGTTAGATGTCAAGGCAATTATTTATTAAAAATCTCAAATACACAAATTAAAATGCGTACCCTTGAACAATCGGTGCTAGATAACAACGATAGTCGTTCTCTCCTATTGTGAAGCCCACATAGTGCGTCCTTTTTTTCACTGTATTCCTATTCCTTGTTGTATGTGCAGGAGACAAGAATCCATATAAATCAACTCTTTGCAAGTTAATACATATACGACGGAAGGAGCTATAATAGAATTAAAATGATGAATGTATTAGCTAGTTAAAATCAACTTAACTAAATGAAGGAAAAAATGAGAAATAAAAAACTTACAGGATTGCAATTTTGCCCCATCCTATATCTAGCTTCTCCAACTTAATAAACTGTTTAAGATCTTCTTTATCAATTGTGAAGGGATACTCTAATTCCAGGCCCATAATCCCTGGAGGCATATGCAAATCAATTTGGCGAATGCCTTTATAGATCTTCTCAGTCGTGCTAAGAAGGGCCATTTTCCCGCTTCCTGCTCTTTCTTTTAGAACATAAAAAAAATATATTGTTAGTAGGATGTCAACACATCTCAAGTAAAAGTGAGGTAGTTCCATACCATTGGAGGTGTTGCTGGTAAGCCAATAAGATGTACAGGCCAAAGGATGAAAGATCCTCTCGCCTAAGCTATCGTGGCAACCTCGTCATTAGGAATAGGGATGGCTGTACCTTCTTCCCCCTCTTAAACACAAATCATAGTCACCCTACACAAATGCTGTGGAATTTGCTAATGATGGTGGGTGGTAGCTTGTGTGTGAACAAGAGCATCTGCAACTACACGCAGCACTGGGGCATCCAAAGAGAGGATGGCAGGTTCTCCCGGCATTGGAGTAGGAGAAGGGTCGCCAAGTGGTTCCTCCACCAGGTTGTAACTTCCTTTGGTGATGTGGAAGGCCAGGGATGAATGGGTTCTATGCTCGATAGTTTCCATCTGCGATTCAAACATCTTCATCATTTTAGCTCGTAGCTCAGGCATCAGCTCGAGATGTAACTCTGGCAACAGCTCTTGTCAGAGCTTGCCACGAAGGTTGGCCTCAAGCTCTTGTGAGACTTCTTGGCGAATCTTGGCCACAAGCTCCCTACTAGGTTCAGCTTGTGACGAATAAGAATGTGAGGCTTGGCCAAAATACTAAATGACACGAACTCCCCCGCCTCCCCTCAAACATGACTAGGGTGATCTACCTTCCCAATCGCCATGACAAGATGTCCATCTGTCTACTTGGAGTGAACAAACCTTGGCTACTATATCTTCCAGTTCATCCTGTAGTATAAAAGTTATCGTAAATGAAAATTAAGCACTCCTAATATAAAAAAAAACTTTGTACTTATGCTCTAACTACTTACAATCCTCACAGTAACCTCAGCAACAATTGGATTTACGTACTTCCCACCCTTAATCCTCCCTGCTTTCCATTTTTTGTGATGTAGAGGAGGTGGCGGGGCCTGGACCACAATGGTAGGATCTGATATGGTTGCTTCCTTCAATTTCTCCAACTCTTCTGCCATCATCTTTCGCTCAAGCTTCCGATAACCACCATAAGACATGCAATGTTGATACTTATTAGCTGCTTGCCTCTCTGCATTTGCTGCACTTAATGCCTATGAAAGGAAAACAATGAACACCAAATCAATAATGTCAACTATATTTCAAATAAAACACTATGATGATATAAATCTTACCAAAAAGTTTGGATCTTCTCGTGATGCCATAAACAACCTCCAATCCTCTAGAGACAAATACGTATACTCCTGATATGGATCCTGACCCTTTAGGTCCCCTCGAATGTAATCTCGTGTAAGCATGTTCTTGAAATATTTCCATCATAGACGAACCTCTGTCATCCACTCCTTGTACATCTATGCAGTGTCAGGGACATCACAAGTTTGCTGCAAGGTAAAAACATAAGTTAATTATATTTGAAGCAATAGGAATAAAGATATATATGCAGATTTATCAAAACTTATATACCAAAAGTTGTTGCCAAATCAAGTCTTTCATTTTTTGTGGAACCAACTTCCAATTATCATAGGTAATGTGAACTTTGCTCTAAGCCAAAAAACCTAAGTAGCTAATGAAATGATCTTCCTCCGAACTACTTGGTTTCATATTTTCAACAAAGTCAATATGCAACCTCTCCTGTTGATGGTGATGACGTGCTACCAATACAGGTATTTTTGTACTGCCTCTAACCCTTCTTCTCACAGCAGGTTCAGGTCTCGTAGCAGGTTTAGGCCTATTCATTTCATTGTCCATGTTCCTATAAGCACAAAAATTATTGTCAGATAGGTGAATAAATTGTAAATAAATGAATAAACTAACTAGTATAAAACAAACAACACACATTGCTATTTTCTAAGTTAAGCTCTTACTCTACATTATTTCCCATATTCCTTTACCAAGATCATTTCTTATTGCATATTATTCATCATCTACCAATTCTACTTCACTTGTTGTAGATGGATTAACTGTGAAAGGTGGTGTGTTGTCAAGGTTGAAGGTCAGATCACCATGCTTCTGTTTTTTACTTTGAAGTACAATGGAAATTATTTTATTTACAGGATCTGTGACATAAAATACTTATTTCGTTTGGCTTGCTAGAATGAAGGGCTCATCTCTATAACCTACTTTTTCAAGATCAACTAAGACAAATCCAAATTGTTGATCTATTACCACATCATTATTGCTAACCCACTTACATTTGAATAAAGCAACTTTGAACTTGTTGTAAGTGATTTCCCATATTTCTTCTATCACCCCATAATTGGCCATGGATGCTAATATGGGGTTTTTGTCTTTCGAATTGGAAAAGTGCATGGCTTCAGCTTCTACCAGCACCCCACTATTTTGCATGGTACTTCTGTCATCTTGGTCTTTTGTGTAGAAAGAATACCCGTTTATATCATAACCGCTCCAAGTAATGATCTGAAACAAAGGCCCCCAGGCTAGCCACTCTATAGTCTCAGACACACTGGTCTTATGCAAAACCTTTTCCTGAAACCACTATGAATGTCTTATTTTGTTCAATAGCAATCTGCATGTCATTCTTCCTTGGATTCATATTCTTCAATCTCTTTATGTGTTCATGTATGTACGGTTGAACTTCTGCCATGTTATTCAGGATATAAAAGTATGCTTGTAATACCTCTTCACTAGGCATAGTCTTAACTTTCAATCCTCGTGTTCCCTTGCTTCTCCCCTCTTCATGTCGAGATTGTTCCTTCTTCCCTGATAGATAATCACTGTAGAAGTCCATAGCCTCTTCAACTACATATCTTTCAACTATTGATGCTTTTGGTCGATAAGGATTTTTAGAATACCCTTTTAAAATCTTCATGTATCGCTCGAAAGGGTACATCCACCTCAGGTAAACTGGACCGCAGAGCCTTACCTCCCTTACCAAATGAACTATCAAATGCATTATTATATCAAAAAATGAAGGAGGAAAGTGCATCTCTAATTGGGACAATATAATATAACCCTCAGCTTCCAATTCATCCAGCTTTTCAGTGTCAATGCCTTTGTTACAGATAGCATTAAAGAAAATACACAATCTTGTCACAGCGCTTCGAACTTCATCTTTCATAATGCCTCTAATAGCTACTGGTAACAGTTGTTACAACACATGATAATCATAGGACTTCATTCCCACTAACTTCAAATCGTCCATTGACACGCACCTTGTCACATTCAAAGAATATCCTTGTGGTACCTTAATTTCATGCAAACACCCACACAAACTTCTTTTCTCTGCTTTTGATAGTGTATGCGCTGCTGGCTCTATGTATGCCCTCCTACCATCATCTCTTAGCTGTGGATGTAACCGTTCTATTATTCCAATATCAACAAGGTCTAGTCTCACACTAATCCCATCCTTGGTCTTCCTTAGAATGTGCAAAAGCATATTGACAAAGCTATCACAAACATTTTTCTCCACTTGCATCACATCAATACTGTGTCTCATGTCAAGACTACGCCAATATAGAAGATCAAAGAAAATTGATCTCTTCTTCCATATGTTCTTCTCACCCGATGTCTTCTGATTCTTACCAAGTAAGACATTGATACGTTCAACCCGACTATAAACTTCCTCTCTGGTTAATGCCTTTAGAGCCATTCCATGCTCTGGCAAGCCGTTAAAATGCTTTCTTAACCTACGATATGGGTAGAACCTAGGAAGTAACCTCCTATGACCAAGGTAGACCATTTTTCTTTCATGTTTAAGTTGGTGGAAGTAAGTGTCTACTTCACAAATCGGACATGCTTTATGCCCCTTTACACTGTACCCTGAGAGGTTTCCATACGTAAGGAAGTCATTTAACATAGTGAAAATCATTGAACGTAGCTTGAAGGACTCATTCTTATATGCATCAAACATATCTACACCTTCCTCCTACAACTTCTTCAAGTCCTCAATCAAAGGCGCCAAGTAGATATCTATATCGTTCCCTGGCTGTTTTGGTCCAGAAATCATCATAGAAAGCATCACATACTTGCGTTTCATACAAAGCCAGGGAAGTAAGTCGTATATTACAAGGAGTACTGGCCACGCACTATGTGTGCTATTAAGAGTTCCATACAGATTGATGCTATCTATAAAAAGCCCAATCCAAAGGTTTCTCAGCTCGCAGCCAAATTCAAGGAACATTTCATCTATTTTCTTCCACTATGGAGAGTCAGCTGGGTGCCGATGATATTTTCCGTTGGATATTCTATCATTCGAATGCCATCTCAACTTCTTCACTTTTCTTGCAGTACCAAACAAACGCTTAAAGTGTGGTATTATTGGAAGATACCATAAAACCTTTAAAGGTTGCCTTTTAGTTGTCCCATCGCCACAACCACCATCTTTCTTCACTTTGTATCATGCAGTTTGACACTTAGGGCACTCACTCAGACCTTCATACTCATTTCTATATAGTACGCAGTCATTAAGGCAAGCGTGTATCTTTTTATACTGCATACCCATTGTAGATAAGATTTTCTTGGCCTTATACATACAATTTGGAAGTACATTTTCGTCTGGAAACATATCACACAATAGTTCAAGCAACAATGTGAAACTATCAGTCCACCCACAAGTTTGTTTTAAGTTAACCAAATGTAATGTTCCTGTCAACCGTGCGTACTTACTCCCAGGGAACAACGGTGTCTCTGCATCACTCCACAGGCTGTCATATTTATGTGACTATGTAAAGGATTCTACCTTAACATTGTGAATCATTCTCTCCATTCTATCTTCATCTATGACATCCATAGCTTCCTTCTTGTGCCACAGACAATTAGTTACTTCCTCACCATGCTATATCCACCTTGTGTATCGAAGATTTATTCCATCACAAAGAAGGTGATCCCTTATAACTTCAACATCCCATTTTCTCTCATTTAAACAATTGACATAAGGACAAAAATACATCCCATTTTTTGCTAGAGCGTTCCTTCTAGCAAATGCAATAAACTCTTCAACCCCATTCTCATATTCTTCACTTGTTCTCAAAGCATTCATCCAACTATGATCCATTTTATTACCACCTACGCAATTCCCATTAACACTCAAGTTTAGAATAATTGTCAAGACTGGGAATTGCCTTTTACTATTTTGTTTTTCAAAATTTTGGCAGCATTTTTCCTTAAAAGTAAGACATCCCAAAATCAAAATAACAAACCGTCCCACCTTAATTTAAACAAAACTATACTAATTAAGGCAATTCATATTCAGGACAATGTCAGCACGTCAAATCCAACAATTTCAATTGCAACACCACTCATTCATGCATTCAAATCATGCAAATTCACAAGTAATGCCATGAAAGTTCACACTCCATAAGTATACATTCAATCAAGAAATTGTATAGATAGCCATGGCATATTGTCAAGCAATGATTCCAGCAAAATATGTAAGCAAATTCAGTGCATGCTTATGGCAAACTCAATGTCTAACTATATTGAACCAACAAAATTCAAATAACATGGATGGAAAGAGTTGCTACCTTGGATTTTCTAAGCTTTACAACCTTCTATTCTCACTTGATTCTAATGGAACTTTGCATATATAAATCCTAGTTGACATGCACCATAACTAAATGGTGCATGTATAATTAGTTATTTGTTAGGAAAGTGATTATTAGAAACTAAAAAGACAGTGATTATGATCAAATAATTGTAGGGGGAGGTGATGAAGAACCCACACGTGGCAGGGGATGGGTTTTCATATGAATTAGAAGAATGGGTGGGGTCAGGGCATAATAGATCGCCCATGACCAATGCAAGGCTGCCTCAAGTGTTCTTTACCCCTAATTGCTCTCTTTGTTCCCTAATTCAAGACTTGTAAACTGAAAGATCTTCTCAATTTCAAAATTAATGCTTTCACTTTGTTCATATGTGCACAGTTTAATCATCTTTCAAATTTTTTCAACTCACCATTTTCTAGATGCAATTTAATTTACAAACTAAGTAGCTATTATGCATTTAATAAAAATTATTCCAAGGTAAAAAAGGGATAAAAGTAGAAATGCAGGGACACTCTTGTCTCTATATTCTACTCTCTTTTCTTTTTGCTAAAATGTGGGTATGTAATTTATATATCCAAACAATAAAATTAGCTTGCAAATATACTTATGGAAACATCCCAACAAACAAATAGGCAAAAAAAGAAAGTGTATATAATTTCCCAACCAAAGTTTAAGTCAAAATTGCAGCAAGTCAGCAACGAATCCCATTTATTTGCAAGAGTACATGGCAAAGAAAAATTATTTGCTCAAACAATTTAAGCACTGCATCTATGGAAATTTAATATTCAAAAAATTTAAACAAAGGTATAGTTGGAACTTGGAAGCAAACCTGTAGAGGATGCTTTACGGGGAGACAACCCACGGTGGTGAGAGGAGGAAGACGGTGGCCACAATGTCAGCAAACGCACGGTGACGAGTTAAGACGCAAGGAAGAGAGAAGAATAGAGGACCAAGAACAGAGAACACGCAGAGGAGATGAAAGTTGAGGACCAAGAACAAATCAAGAACGCGCTTTGTTATCTTCACAAGACTAGCTCACAAGACTCGCTCACAAAACTCTTAGCTTGCTGCTCACAAGACTCGCTCACACTCACAAGACTCCCTTGACGCTGGGTTCTGAACTGATTCTCGGTGGGTTCTGAACTAATGCTGGGTCGTTTTGAGCTATCACTCTACTATCACTGTGTTTTGGAGACCTTTAGACGTCCCTACTTAAAATAAGGATGCCTAAATTGGTATATGCATCCCCAATTTGACTTGGGACTCCTAAAGTATCTATTTAGGCATCCACAATGATACTTTAGGCGTCCCCAGTCAAATTGGGGACTCCTAAAAGGCATTTAGATGTCCCTAAAATGGTTGGGGACACCTAAGTGCTTGACATATGCACATGCACTGTCACATCAGATCAGTGCATGTGCATGTTTAAAGCAGATTTTTTAAAAAATATATGCCTTGAGATGTCCCCAGTTGGACTGGGGACGTCTAAATATGCCTTTAGATGTCCCCAGTCCAACTGGGGATGTCTAAACTTGTCTTTAGGCATCCCCAATTGGAATGGGGACATCTAAACATGCCTTTAGGCGAGAAATGTAATACCCCGACTTTTAAGACTTGAGCTTAGAGAATAAGCCTGAGATTAGTTGATTGCTAAGCCCCGGTTTAGCAAGATCCCAAATTGTGATTAAGGGTTAATGACTCCAAAAGTGGATGTGGTTAGTGATAAATAACCCTTTTGGAGAATATGATGTGATTTGGCATTCGAATGTGATTCGTGTGTGTTGTGAGTAGCACCGAAACCCTGTATTTGAGTTCAGTTGTGGATTAACATCCAAATTGACTTAGAATAGAGGAAAGAATTGAATGGGGTATTGTGTTGGAAATGGTGTCATAGTGTGTTTTTATGTCATTGAAATTGGTTTGGAACTTTGGAATGGAAAAGTTGCAATGTTAGGTTTCGAAATGTGACTTGTGTTGACATGTTGAGACTGTTGTGAAAACATGTCAATGAGATGTGAATTTGATTGATTTGGTGTTTCCAATGGATTCCTTGTGAAAATTTATGTGGGAATGATGTTTGGTATGAAAATGGAACCATTGGAAGCAAAGATGCAAAATCTGAAATTCTGTCCAATGAAACTCTATTCTGGGCAGTCAGGTTGTGTGAACGTTTTGAATGACCAAATGGTGTCTAAAAATTCTGAACCTTTCCAGCTTTAGAGTTCACATCCCAAGCTTCAATATGTACATATAATTTGTGCCATTTCGTTTTGGGAACTGGGAGATATGACTGTCCAAAGTTTGAGGTCGAAAATGGACTCTGTTTTGGGGCAGTGATGAAATTTGTATAATTCTGGAATTTTTTGGTGATTTCTGGTAATAGCTCATATTTTTCCTATAAATAGGACTTAAATATCTTTCATTTGGTTTTGGGATCACCTCATTTCGATTTTTCTAGAATTAGTTATGATTTTTCAAAGTTAGGGCAGAAAATCTGCTAGAATTTCTGAAAAATCCGAAAATGGGAAATTAAAAATTATGACATCATCATATCGTAAGGTGACATCAGCATGATATTAGAAACCACTTTCCCATTTCTTCTTCAGCCATTTCTGACGGTTTTACACAAAGAAGAGAGGGAGAGAGTGTTTTGAGAGTCTAGAGAGAGAAAGAGCAAGAACTCACAGGTAAGCTTGATTTCTCATTTTGACTTAGCTCATAACCTGTGTAATCCTTCCTCTAAGCTTCTCTTCTACATAGATTAAGGTACTTGAAGCTTAATTTTGCTGTTTAAAAGAGGCTAGGGTTGAGCCATATTGAGTAAACGCCAGAGGGAGCTTGAGGTAACTTCCGAAACTTCAATCTTTGATTGTTCTGGCTACTGTGGTTGATTTAATCGGTGAAATTTCACCGGATTGTCTTTGTTTGTAAATTTGGAAAATGGGTTGGCCTAGGTGTTATACTGCCCAAATTGATACTAAATGGTAGTTGTAACCTAATGGAATAGTCAATAAAGTGGTTAGGAGTAGAAAGGAACGTGTTTACGGAGCCGAAACCGAAAAACCCCGATTTTCCCCTGAAAACCCATATATTTCGGCCAGCACTATAAATGGGTCTTAGAGTTGGATTTTCAAGGATTTGATGATTCTATTGAGTTCAGGAGCGAAAATTAGGTGGGGTTACAGTTGGTCACTTTTTCGGAAAAGGCCGAAAAAGCATAATTATGAAAATGCCCCTGAAACCCTTAAAGTGGGGCTGCCAAGGGTAATTTTGTAATTGACATTGAATTTGATAATTTCGAGTTCGGAAATGGATTCCTTGGGCGGAAATATGTTAGAATAGCCCATGTCAAAATTTTGGGAAAAGTATAGCCGGATCAGGTGCGGCGAGGCCGGGCCCCCGGAGCATTTTAGTAAATTTTCAATATAGCTTCATATAACCCTCAGAAACACTATGGAAGTGTCTAAATAGTACATTTGACATTGTAGGGGACTTACCTTACTTGCATGTATTTGATATCTTTGCTTGTGTAGTGATGTATGTGATTGCTTTACTTGATTGTGTAGAGCATATTTGTATAAATGAAGCTCTGTTTCTGTTTTGCTGTGGCCATAGTTTTGTTACATGAAACATTGAGCATGCAGAAATATCATTATGGGGCATGCATCTAGATAAAGCTAACATGTCATACACATAGCATCTATCATGCATGCATTATGGTATCTGTTTCCTACTAAGATTCTCTCGAATCTCACCCTCCCCTACCAACAATTTAGACAGGGTAAGTGGCTCGTGGAGGGAGCGGCTAGGACTCCTTCGAGATGAGGGTTGGTAGTTGGTTACCAATGAGTTGTGAAGACTGTATATGATTCGTTTGAATATATGGTTATGAATTTGAGATGAGATTGTGTAATCCCCATTTGAAGAGTTGTAACGGGCAATTGTGCCCTGTGTATCTTTAGCGAATGTATGTACCCGGGATTGCCGGGATGATTATGTTGTGCACTCTGATATTTATATGAATGTGGTTTATCTTCGCGTGGTAATTATACTCGAAATGTGAATATGAGACCAAGTTAATTAGATTTTAAAAGGTATTTTTGAAAACCCTATCTCAAGGATGGGATTTTAAATGAGTTTTGATTATTATTGGTCTCTATTTCATTTTAATCGCGTATTTCGGATATAATTATTGTTGGGGTTATACCTAATGTTCACTATGGCACTCGTTTTAGAGGGAAATTTAAAGTTTTAGATGTTTTAGGCGTCCCTTTCTAAACAGGGGACGTCCTTTAGGGTAGTAGTATATATTTTCTGTAGTAGTGTGTAATGTGATATAACATAATCACAACATTTATTTTTCATATTGTATGAACTATTACTTATAGTGGTTTATTCTTCAAAATTATTTGTGTATAGTGAACAACATGGCTTTAGTTTTTACAAGGGTTGTAATATTTAAATATGGTCTACGTGCCATGCCTTTCTCTAAATAGTCTCAATGTACATTCTCTTCTCATCTCACTCCCCTCATATGTTCAAATAAGAATTCTCTCAATGTATCTTTCTTTTTCATTTAGAGAAGTCCTCTTATTGGCTTGGGAGGATTTTAAGTTAGTAAGTCATATTGTATCACGTTTAAATTATGCTTTTGATTAGATCATTGCATGCATAATTTTGCATTTATATGTATTTTCTGTGTGAGATAGAATCTCGATTGCATTCATATAAACAAAACTAATTGATTAAGCCGTCCAGATCAAATCTTAAGTCATAATGTTGTCAATTAATGAATACTTATCAAAATCTAGATTGCTCAATTATGGGAACCACCTAAGTGGATGCATTTAAGTTATCTTGGTGAGACAAGTGTAAGTAATGGTACTACTCACAAAATTCATTATTGTTTTAACTTAATTGAGATTAACAAAAAAGTTTGGGATCTCAAGGCATTAGATGGGATTAAACAGGCCGAATCATATAACGATCAAATCCCAAAAACATCTAAGAGTTACATATGATGTAATTGGTAAAGCGGTTACCTACTTAAATTACTTGAATCTAAGAGTCCAACTAAAGCGGACTTAAATTTAGGCTAAATATGGATCTTAGCCCACTAATTATTATATTGAGAGTTGTTAATTTAGTGAGAGATTCATAACTAAATTTGCATATTTTAATTGTAGAATCATGTCGACTAGTAATACTACTACACTATCATTGCGATCAATCCTTGAGAAGGACAAACTCAATAGGACAAACTTTCTCGACATGTTCAGGAACTTGTGTAATGCCCTAAATTTTGATTAAGAACTAATGACTTCTAATATGATTGTAAAGAATGTTTGATGAATGCTTTTGTGAAATAAAGTACGGATTTCACCGAATTCGTAGTAGAAAATGACCAAACCTTATATTTAAGTTTAATTATATTCTAAATTCTTTATTGAACTTAAATGAGAGGGGAATGGCCCATGGAGAAGGAAAAAGGAAATAAATTATGTGTCAAGTGGAAATTCAAGTGAATGTGCCATAGTCAGGTGCAAAATTGGAAGAATGAAAATTTACCAGCCAATTGTCAGCAACTAATGAAGAAATTAATTAACAATTAGAAATGTGTGGTTTAACTACTTGGCTAACAGATTTGATTAGTGTAACTAAATAGTGAATTACTTGTGGTGAGAATGCATAAGATGTGGACAAGTGGCATGAATAGATCAGAGATTTGGTGAAAAAGTCAACATAAACAATTTTTTATTCTCTCTTCCCTCTCCCTCTCTCTTGGTTGGCTAAGTGGGTGTGAGGGAGTGTAAAATCTGATTTAATCTTTATCATCATCTCACACACTCTCTCTCTCCAAGCTCCATTTTCATCCAAAATGAAGGAGAAACAAGGAAGGAAAATCTCAAGATTAAGGTAAGATTTTGACCTTGATTTTGTTCATGTTGATGAGAGCCTTAATTCTATGGTTTTAGATTTTCAAGCGCAGGTGTTTTAGTGCTTGAGAAAAGTTGGAGGATGGTGAATCAAGAAACAAGTGTAGGAAAGGGAAAGAGGTGAGTAAATACTACCTTTTGATATATATATGTTGTGACTATTGGTTGAGTATTCAATTTTTGGGATTTTGCCCTAATTTTCATGTGATCTTGGATCGTGTGAATTGCATGTTTTTTTGTTGTGGAAATGGTGTGTTTTTGTGTTGTTTGGAGATAGAAATTTGTTTGAAGTCTTGAATGTTGAGTTAGCAACTTTGTGGTTTATGTTGTAATGTTGTCATCGAAACAGAACATGTCAATAGGATGTGGTTTTTGGTGTTTTGTTGTTTCTATTGGATTCCTTGTGGAAAATTGTGTGGGAGTAGTGTTGGATGTGAATTTTGAACCATTAGAAACTTAGGTTTAAAAGTTGTAAGATTTGGTTAGTGAAAACTCTGTGCAGGCAATCGATTTGCATGGACGTTTTTGAATGAATAAAAGGTGGCTAAAAGTTCTAAAACTTTCCAATCTAATAGTGCACATGTCAAGGTTTGAATTGATATATTATGGTGGTCATTTTGATGTTTGTATTGAAACTTATGTATTTCCAAAGTTTGAGGTTGAAACTGGAATCTGTTTTGGAACAGTAAGGGAATTTGTTCAATTCTTTATTTTTTTGGTGGTGTCTAATAGTGGTTCTTATTTTTCCTGTATAGAGGACTTAAATAGATTTCCATAAGCTTTGGAATCACCTCATCTCAATGTTTCTAGATTTATTTATGATTTTTGAAATTTCAACCAAGAAACAAAATTTTCTTGGTCGCAACCCAAAAGCTTCTGACTTGCTTTTACCTGCATCTTAATTGAATGATGAGGAATGGAAGTGCCATTATGAAACATGCCATTGTGTAACATGCCGTTGTGAAACATGCTGTTGTGAAACATGCCATTATGTAACATGCCATTTTGAAACATGCTGTTGTGAAACATGCCATTGTGAATGTGAAATATGCCATTATGAAACATGCTGTTGTGAAGAAAGCGGAAGCTATCACAAAAATGTTGTTTATGTGTTGTTGCTTGTGATTTGGTTACATGCTTTGTGATTGTACATGTTATAAGTGAATTGTTACTACTGGGATTCTTTTGAATTTCATTCTTTCCATTGACTAACCTATAGCTAGGGCAAGCAGTTCAAAGGAAAAGCAAGTTATGAAAGGCGGTTAGAGCTTATAGCTAGGAGTTTTAATTTTTGGTAGTTGCTTGTCATATTTTACTGGCGATTAGTTGTACATGTTGTACATATTTTATAGTGTTATATAATCCCCTGTATAGGAAACTGAAAATGGGTAAATGTGCCTTGTAAACCCTTTATTGGATGAATAGAACCCGAGTGTTGTCGGGAATTTTGTTTACACTCTGATATGTATGAATGAAACCGAACTGCACAGGCCAAGTATATTTGAAATGTGAATGTGAGACCGCATCGAACAGGTTTTTGGAAACCCTTTCTTGAGGATAGGATTTTTAATGAGCTTTAAATTATCCGTTAGTCTCTAATTCAAATTAATTATGCATTTTCAAACTATAATTATGGTTGTTAAGGTAGGGGGTTTCAATTATGGTATCAGAGTTATAGGTCCTTGCAAGGGTAGGATTTGCTAGGATAATGGCCATAGTTTGTTGCCTTAGTGATAGAAGATAACTCATGGTTGTTTGTTGTATACACATGAATGTTCCTATTATTTGTTTATATATGACCTTTAAGGAATATGTGTATACATCTACTGTAATATTGACGTGGTGAATCATTTGTAAAGCTAAGACACAATGGTTCACCCGAAAGTCAGAAGAGTTGAACCAGGGGTGGAAGAGATTAATGACAACCTACCTGACCCTATGCAAGTAATGATGGAGATGTTGCTAGAACAACGGGATATTATACATTAGCTAAGAGAAGAGCTTAGGGAGGAAAAGGCAAAGCGTAACACTGATAGAGTTCAGTCCACCTATAAAAAGACCCAAGAAGAGACATGTCAGGAGGAAACAGCTAAGGGGCCAATTCGATCTCAGGAGTCCCCACCTCATACTTTACCGAATCAAGAGTCACAAGGGGTACCAGCCTGAGAAGAAAGAGATCTTCAATACTGGGTTTCAAAATTTTTCAAACATCTACCTCTAGTGTTTAGAGGGAGGTTTGAACCCCAAGCGGTTGAGGATTAGTTGAACTGGTTGAAGAAAATCTTTGAAGTCTTGAATTGACCAACTGAGGTGAAGGCATGCTTAGCTGTGTACAAGTTAGAAGGGGATGCTGATCGGTGGTGGCAAAATATCACCCTGACACTATGGAAATGGACTATGCCACTGCCTTGGGAATTGTTCCAAGAAAAGTTCAATGAGAAATATTTCCCCAAGTCAGCGAGGCTTGAGAAAGAATCAGAATTCCTAGCCATCAAGTAGGGGGATGTAGAGACATTCAATGACTATTTGTCTCACTTCATCTGATTGGCCAGATACTCCTCTTATCTGCTTTGTATGGATGATGAGGAGTGGAGTTCTGACATGTTAATCCGAGGCTTGAGACATGAGCTGAGGAAGAGATTAGCCACCCATCAATCCACTGAATTCAACAAAGCAGTGGAGGAGTGTAGAATCACTAAAAATAATTTAAAGGATCTGTACCCAACCAAGGGTGGTAGCAACCATAATGAGCCTAGTAAGGGTAATGCTTCCTAAAAGTAGAAGGGACAGTGGTTCTCAGCTAAAGGCAACAGTAAGAAGCCTTATCAACCTAAGGGCCATGATAATCAGAAATCTCAACAGTATTGATATGCACTCGTTATGGGAGATCACATCCTAGAAAAATTTGTAAGGGCCAAATAGTTTTTTATAACTGTAAACAGCCAGGATATATCTCTACTGAATGCTAATAGTCGCCGATAGAGCAAAGGCCCAGGAATTAGGGTAAGGTGTTTGCGTTAACACACGAAGAAGCCCAGAAGTCCCCCGACCTTATTCAAGGTAAAATCCTTCTTAATGATAGTTTAATACAAGCTTTATTCGATTCATGTGCAAGTCATTCCTTCATTGCCTATGACTGTGTAAAGCGCCTGTGATTGTATGTTCATAAATTGCTATTTGATTTGGTTGTGTCGACACTAATGGTTGTCAAGGTTGTGATGGCCAAAGCTTGTTTAAACTGTGTGATAATCGTTGAGGGACATGAGTTGACTGTCGATTTGATTTGCTTGCCGCTTCACCAATTATAAGTCATATTAGGTTTTGATTGGTTGATAATGAATGATGTGCTACTTGATTATAGGAATAAGAAAATAATTTATCCTACGGCACACAGGGAAGATGATGTGAATGCCAATTTGAATTTCCTTTCAATGGCTAAAGTTGAGAAATATCTGGAGAAGGGTTTCCAGGGGTATATGGTATTCTTTTCCATGTAGGGAGAGACAAAAGAAACTTTTGAAGGTATACCCGTCATAAGAGAATTCCCCGTGGTGTTTCCAGATGATCTTAGTGGATTGCCTCCGAAAAAGGAAGTGCAGTTTCTAATTGAAATTGTGTTTGGAGCTGGTTCTATATCAAAAGCCCCGTACCGTATGGCCCCAAATGAAATGGCAGAGTTAAAGACGCAAATTGAGGAATTACTTGAAAAAGGGTTCATTCGACCTAGTGTTTCACCATGGGGAGGTCCAGTATTGTTTGTTAAGAAGAAAGATGGGGGTTTGCGCTTGTGTGTTGATTATAGAGAACTGAACAAGATTGTTGTTAAGAACAAATAACCTCTCTAAAGAATCGATGACCTTTTAGATCAACTGTCTAGTTCTTATGTATTCTCATAGATCGATCTATGATTAGGTTATCATCATCTACGTGTGAAAGCAGAAGACGTACCAAAGACTGATTTCAAAATGAGGTATAGGCACTATGAGTTTCTGGTGATGACCTTCGAGTTGACTAATGTACCTATAGTATTCACGGATTACATGAATCATGTCTTTTGACAGTATCTTGATCAATTTGTAGTAGTGTTGATAGATGATATATTGATATACTCCAAGAGTAGGGATGAAAATGAGCATCATTTTAGAATTGTGCTGGAGATATTGAGTGAAAAGCAGCTCTATGCCAAGTTGAGTAATTGCGAGTTTTGGCTTCCAGAAGTAAAATTCTTAGGCCATGTTATCTCGCAAGAAGGGGTCTCAGTGGATCCCAGTAAATTGGAAGCAATACTAGACTAGAAGAGGTCAGAAACTGTTGCTGAGATACACAGTTTTCTAGGTCTTGCTAGTTACTACCAGAGATTCATTCAGAATTTCTCCTATATTGCCTTGCCGATGACCAAGCCCACACAAAAAGATCAGTCATTTGTGTAGGATGAACATTGTGAAAATAGTTTTGTTGAGCTAAATGAGAGGTTAACTATGACACTAGTGTTGATTATACCTGATCCCAGCTTGACTTATGTTGTGTACAGTGATGTGAGTAAGTAGGGGTTAGGGTGTGTCCTAATGCAACAAGCACGTGTGGTAGCCAATGCCTCTTAACAGCTGAAGCTGTATGAAATGAACTATCCCACTCATGATCTGGAGCTTGCAGCGATTGCATTTGCATTGAAAATATGGCGACATTCCTGTATGGTGTGAAAGTAGAACTATACTGCGACCATAAGAGTCTCAAATATCTGTATGACCAGAAAGAATTGAATATGAGATAGTGCCAATAGATGGAATTTCTTAAAGATTATAACTTAGAGATCAAGTATCATCCACGTAAAGCCAATGTCATTGCGGATGCTCTTAGTCGAAAGACGGTGCTTGTTGTAGCAATGATAATTCAAGAGGTGAAGTTGATAGAAGATTTTCAGAACTTGAATTTATCGAACCAGATTGTCTATGCTAATTATAATGTTTCCCAAGGGAAACTGATCTGAGGGCTAAAATTGAAGAAGCTCATAAGTAAGACGATCAGGCACAATCTATTTAGGCTATGATTGAAAGAGGAGAAGCTCGGGACTATGATTTGTTGCCGAGTGGATTGGTTCGCTACAAAAAGAGAATCTATGTTCTACTAAAGGCAGATTTGAGGCAAAGAATCCTAGATAAGGCACATAAGAGCCGGTATACTCTTCACCCCGGGATGACCAAAATGTACCATGATTGGAAGTCTATGTATTGGTGTCCGGGATTGAAGAGCGATGTGACCAAGTATGTTGCGCGGTGTCTTACTTGCCAGAAAGTGAAGATTGAACACCAAAGACCGCCAGGATTACTATAGAGTCCTGAGACTCAGGAATGGAAATGGGAAAGTGTGACCATGGACATTGTTGTGGGATTTCCCAGGTTAAGAACTATGATGCGATCTGGGTAATTGTTGACCGATTAACAAAGTCGGTGCATTTCATACTGATCAATGCTAGTTATTCTCCAGAAAAACTGGCAGAAATTTATATACGAGAGATTATAAGGCTTTATGGCACACTAAAGAACATTATTTTATATAGAGATCCCCATTTTACTTCAATATTCTTAAGGGCTTTACATGAAGCTCTGGGTACTAAATTGAGATTCAGTATGGCTTATCATCCTCAGACAGACGGAATGCTAGAAGATATATTGAGAGCGTGTGCCCTAGATTTTAAAGGAAATTAGGACTACTTTCTTCCACTTACTAAGTTCGCCTACAACAATAGCTATCATGCGAGCATTCAGATGACTCCATATAAAGCATTGTATGGAAAGAAGTGTCAATCACCTTTGTGTTGGACAGAGCTATTTGATAAAAGGTTGTATAAGCTGGATCTTGTTGATTAAACATCATAATAGATTAGAATCATTTAAAAGAGGCTTCTAGCAGTGCAGAGTAATAGAATAGCTTTGCTAATAAGAGGAGAAGACCTCTAGAGTTTGATGTGGGAGATCATGTATTCTTAAGAGTGTCTTCGATCATAGGAATTGGGAGAGCTATCAAGCAAAAGAAGTTAAGCCCAACGCATATTAGTCCATTTGAGATTCTTGTGAGAATCGGGCCTGTTGCATATCGAGTAGCCCTACCCCTGAACTTGAGCAAGCTCCATGATGTGTTCCATATTTACTAAATGAAGAAGTACCAACCAGATCCAGTGCACATTATTGAGTATGAAGACGTCGACTTACAAGACAACTTCATATATACGGTGGAGCAAGAACAAATCATTGATAGAGAGGAAAGATGGCTCAAATACTGGTGTCTTCCATTTGTGAAGGTGATTTGGAAGAGAATGTCTCAGAGGGAAGCCACATGGGAAGTAGAAGTGGACATGCAAAAACATTATCCAGAGTTTCTGGCTCAAGTTGTGTGACAAATTTTGAGGGAGAAATTTATTGTATAGGGGGAGAACTATAATGCCCCAAATTTTGAGTAAGGACTAATGACTTCTAATGTGATTGTAAAGAATGTTTGATGAATGATTTTGTTAAATGAAGTACATATTTTGACCAAATTAGTATTGGAAAAGGCCCAAACCCTACATTTAACTTTAATTATATTCTAAATTTTATTGAACTTAAATAAGAGGGGAATGGCGCATGGAGAAGGAAAATAGAAATAAATTCTGTCAAGTGGCAATTCAAGTGAATGTGTAATCAGGGGCAAAATTGGAAGAATGAAAATTTACTAGCCAATTATTCAGCAACTGATGAAGAAATTATTAAGAAATAGAAATGTGTGGTGTAACTACTTGGCTAATGGATTTGATTAGTGTAACTAAATAATGAATTACTTGTGGTGAGAATGCATAAGATGTGGACAAGTGGCATGAATGGATGAGAGAGTTGGTGAAAAGTTAACATAAGCAATTTTTTATTCTCTCCCTTCCCTCTCCCTCTCTCTTGGTCGGCCAAGAGTGTGTGAGGGAGTGTAAAATTTGATTTAATCTTCATCATCATCATCTCACACTCTCTCTCTCCAAGCTTCATTTTCGTCCAAAGTGAAGGAAGAAAGAGGAAGGAAAAGCTCAAGATTAAGGTAAGATTTTGACCTTGAATGCTCAAACTCTCTTCTTTAATTTGGTTAATGTTGATAAGAGCTTTAAGTCTATGGTTTTAGATTTTCATGAGGAGTTGTTTTATAAGAGAAGTTGGAGGTTGGTGAATCAAGAAACAAGTTTGGGAAAGGGAAAGAGATGAGTGATAGCTACTTTTTGATATATACGTTGTGACTATTGGTTGAGTATTCAATTTTTGGGATTTTGCCCTATTTTTAATGTGATCTTAGATTGTGTGAATTACATGGTATGTTGTTGTGGAAACGGTGTGTTGTTGTGTTGTTTGGACAAAGAAATTGGTTAGGAGTCTTGAATGTTGAGTTTGGCAACTTTGTGGTTTATGTTGTAATGTTGTGGTCAATACAGAACATGTCGATAGGATGTGATTTTGGGTGTTTTAATATTTACATTGGATTCCTTATAGAAAATTGTATGGGAGTAGTATTTGATGTGAATTTTGTACCATTGGAAACTTAGGTTTAAAAGTTGTAAGATTTGGTTAGTAAAAACTCTGTGCAGGCAATTAGTTTTGATGGAAATTTTGAATGGGTAAATGGTTACAAAAAATTCTAAAACTTTCCAGTCTAAGAGTGCACATGTCAAGGTTTAAATTGATACTTATGGTGGTCATTTTGATGTTTGTGTTGAAAGTTATGTATTTCCAAATTTTGAGGTTGAAATTGGAATCTATTTTGGAATAGTAAGGGAATTTGTGCAATTCTGTATTTTTGTGGTGGCGGCTAGTAGTAGTTCATATTTTTCCTATATAGAGGACTTAAATAGCTTTCCATATGCTTTAGAATCACCACATTTCAATTTTTCTAATTTTAGTTATGATTTTTGGAATTTCAGCCAAAAAACAAAAATTTTCGTGGCGGCAGCCCAAAAGCTTCTAACTTGAACTTCTGACCTATTTTTGGCTGCAGCCAAATAATTTCTTGGTTGCGGCCAACCCCCAAAAATCAGCATTTTGCACTTTTGAAAGGAGGTTTTTGGTATAGTTCTTTTCATCCCTTTAGGCATTTGTTTGGGCTTCTAGTAGCCACCTAAAGGTCTCAGATGATAACAAACCCTAAGTATGTTGGAGTTGAGTATTGGAAGAGAGAATAACTCTTTGACCTTAATTATGGTTAATCGGATTTGACATTTTCCCTGCACGCGATAGACGAGTTCCAGAGCATGAAGAGAAAGAACAAGGTAGTGACCTTTCTCTTATATTGTGTACAATACATTGTATGCATGACTTTTCATTGAATGATAAGGAATGGAAGTGCCATTGTAAAACATGCCGTTATGTAACATGCCATTGTGAAACATGTCGTAGTGAAGACAGCGGAAGCTATCACAAAAATGTTGTTGATGTGTTATTGCTTGTAATTTGCTTACATGTTTTGTGATTGTACATGTTATAAGTGAATTGTTACTACTTGGATTCTTTTGAATCTCATTCTTTCCATTGACTAACCTACAGCTAGGGCAAGCGGTTCAAAGGAAAAACAAGTAACGAAGGGCGGTTAGAGCTCCTAGCTAGGAGTTTTAATTTTTGGTAGTTGCTTGTTATATATTTGCTAAGGATTAGTTGTACATGTTGTACATATTGAATAGTGTTATGTAATCCCCTGTATGGGGAAATGAAAATGGGCAAATATGCCCTATAAACCCTTTAGTGAAAGAATGGAACCTGAGTATTGTCGGGAATTTTGCTTACACTCTGATATGTATGAATGAAACCGAACTGCATTGGCCCAGTATATTGAAATGTGAATATGAGACCACATCATATAGGTTTTTGGAAAAAATTTTGGAAACCCTCTCTTAAGGATGGGATTTTTAATAAATTTTAAATTATCCGTTGGTCTCTAATTCAACTTAAAGATGCATTTACAAACTATAATTATGGCTATTAAGGTAGGGGTTACAACTTGAGAATTGTTCTCAAGCAAGAAAGAAAAGCACAAGTCCTCGATCAACCCATTCCTAACAAGCCTGTAGCCAATGCTCCAAGAGCTAAGAGAGATGCTTACTTGAAGCACAAGGAAGACTCTATGGATATAGGTTGCCTTATGCTTGCCAAGATGATTCCAGAGCTCTAAAGAGATCTGGAACTTATGGAGGCTTATGAGATGATTGTCTATCTTAAGGAAATGTTCCAGCAATAGGCAAGGCAAGAAAGGTATAAGACCATAAAGGTCTTATGTTCCTGCAAGATGGTTGAAGATGCATTAGTTAGTACTCATGTGCTAAAGATGAAAGGCTACATTGATCACCTTGAGAGGCTTGGTTTCCCATGAGCCTGGAGTTAGCTACAGATTTGATCTTGAACTCACTCCTAGAAAGTTATGGCCAGTTTGTCATGAACTATAACATGAACAACATGAAGAAATCAATTTCTAACCTCCATGGGATGCTCAAAACTGCTGAGCAGAGCATTAAGTAAAAGCCTAGCACTATTTTGATGGTTCAGAAAGGAGAGAGTATGAAAAGGAAAGGCAAGGGTAAAAGGAAAGGGTAAAGGCTCAGGTAGTAAGACCAAAGAGTCAAACAAGCCCGAAACCAAGCCTTCATCTAATAAAGCAAAGCCTCCAAAGGAAAGAGTATGTGTCTTCTGCAATGAACCATGTCATTGCAAGAAGAATTGCAAACTCTACATTGAAGATCTAAAAAAGAACAAGAAGGATAGCAGGGCTATCTCTTCAAGTTTTATGTTATAGACATTCATTTTTCTACTTTCTATACATGGGTATTAGATACTACATATGGTTCTCAAATTTGTACAAATGTGTAGGATCTTAAGGATAGTAGAAAGCTGAAGAGGGTCGACATAGACCTACAAGTTGGAAATAGAGCAAGAGTTGCCACTTTAGCTGTAGGTACTTATGAACTAGTTCTACCTAGTGGGCTTTTATTAGTTTTGAACAATTGCTATTATGTTCCTGCTTGTAGTTATAAAATTGTTTCTCTTTCTTATTTGCATAAGGAAGGTCATACTTTCATTACTGGGAATGGTAAATCTTTTGTTTATCCTAATGATGTTTTCTATGCTAATGGTGATTTATATGTTGGTCATTATATATTAAATTTGAAACATCCTAATAGTGAAAATATCTATAACTTAACGACCAAAAGGATCAAGTCAAACAATTTGAATCTGACCTACCTATGGCATTGTCGTCTAGGCCATATAAATGAGAAACATAATTCAAAACTCTATCAAGATGGATTTCTTAACTCATTTGATTTTGAATCATATGATACATGCGAATCTTGTTTATTAAGAAAGATGACAAAGCCACCTTTTACTGGGCATAGTGAGAAGGCCACTAATTTATTGGGCCTCATACATATAGATGTATGTGGGCCACTGAATGAAGCTGCTAGAGGAGGTTACATGTACTTTATTATATTTATAGATGACTTTAGTAGATATGCCTATATCTATCTAATGAAACACAAATCTGAATCTTTTGAAATGTTCAAAATATTCCAAAATGAAGTACAAAACCAACTTGGCAAAACAATTAAAGCGCTTTGATCTAATTGAGGTGGTGAATATTTGAGCCAAGAGTTCATTGACCATCTTAGGAGTTGTAGGATAATATCACAATTGACTCTTCCAGGAATACCACAACAGAATGGCATTTCTGAAAGGAGGAATCAAACACTATTAGATTTGGTTCGATCTATGATGAGTCAAACAGATCTCCTACCATCATTTTAAGGCCATCCCTTAGAGAACTCTGCATTCATACTAAATCGTGTTCCATCTAAGGCAATTGAATAGACAACATATGAGATATGGACAAGAAAGAAACCTAGTTTATCTTTTCTCAAAGTTTGGGGAGTGAGGTATATGTTAAGGAACAAGCCTCAGATAAATTAGCACCCATATATTTAAAGTACCTTTACATGGGGTACCTAAAGCAAATGAAGGGATACTGTAACCCCCTGCCGTAATTAATATTCGGATTACAAAATTTAAGTGAAATAGAGACCAATAAGAAACAAATAACATTTTACAAACCCATCAACCAGACGGGGTTTTCACGAATACCTTTCGAAATCATTCATAACCTGGTCTCACATTCACATTTCCGAATACAATTACTACACAAGATAAATCACATTCAATATATCAGAGTACGCAATGTAATAATTCCAACAATTCTGGATTCCATTCATTAATCAAGCCTTACAGGGCACAATCGCCCATACAAGCCCTCATATGGGGATTACACAACAATTCTCAATACAAATAATCAAATCCTCATCCATATGTATTCATCCAAATAACCAAATACAATTATCCCATCTGGGATGATAACCAACTACCAAAACAACTACCGAAGGAAGTCCTCTTCGCCCTTGGCTGCATGCTCCATCCTCAATCTACTACCCTATCTGAAAGGTTAGTAGGGGAGGGTGAGATTCGAGAGAATCTCAGTAGGAAAACAATATCACTATGCATGTATGATAAATGTTTAATGCATGACATGCTTGCATCACATAACTATCATGATAACAAATCTGTAAGCTCAATGCTTCTAAGAATATACTAATGGCCATAGCATAAATTGAAACATAGCTTCAATAACACATAACCATGCAAAGCTAAGACATGCATCAACACATTAACACATATATCAAATACAAGCAGAAGAGATATGTTCCCTACACTCTTTCCACGTAAGCTCCAGCACAGCTTACTCACGACCAGGCGAATATCGAACCACGTTCAGGGCGAACATCAAACCCTATAACCAAACAAGGACATAGGGTTAAATCCCTTTTCCAATTCTTTAACTCTCAAACACTTAAGTTGGTTATCATTCATGACCTTTAGGAGGCTAATTAAAGCCCAAATATATGCCTAAAGGCTTGGGAAACACTTGACCAAAGATCACCTTTCAAAAATGCAAAACACTGATTTTTGGGGGTGGGCCGCGGCCCACAATCCTTGGGCTGCGGCCCAAGGCTGTCCAGAGACGCACAGAAACATTTGGGCTGCGGCCCAACATCCTTGGGCCGCGGCCCAAGAAAATCCAGTTTCTGGCTGAACTTCCAAAAATCATAACTAATTCCACAAAACTTGAAATGAGGTGATCCAAAAGCCAAATGAAAGCTATTCAAGTCCTCTACACAGGAAAAATATTGACCAATACTGGAAATCACCACAAAAGTCCAGATTTATCAAAAACCTAACATTGTGCCAAAACAGGATCCAGTTTTGATGCCAGACTTTGAACAGCTATAACTCCCAGTTCTCAAAACGAAATGGCACATATTATATGTCCATTTTGAACCTTGGGAGGTGAACTTTAAGACTGGAAAGTTTCATAATTTTCTAACATCATTTGCCCAATCAAAACGTCCACACAACAAGACTGCCCAACACAGACTTACACTGGACAGAATTCCAGATTTGCACAATTGGCTTCCAATGGTCCAATTTTCATATCAAACATCATTCCCACATAAAATTTCACAAGGAACCCATTGGAAATACCAAATCAACCAAATTCACATTATATTGACATGTTTCACAATGAATTACAACATGTCACACAATTCACAATACCAACTCTACATTACAATCTCTTCCAATCCAAGTTCCAAAATCAATCCCAATGACCAAATGCCACAACATGGAACCAATTTAACCACAATTCACCATTCAAATCATCCAATCAAAAATCACATAAAATCAGGGAAAAATTCGAAATTCACAATACTCAACCACAAATCACAAAACCTAGATCAAAAGGCTCCAAATACTCACTTCTTCCTCTTTCCCAAACCAATCCCTTGATTCTTCACCTTTCCACTTTTGCTCAAGCTCCAAAACACCACCAATCAAGAATCTAAAACCATAGAGATGAAGCTCTTATCAACATGATCAAGATTAGTGAAGAGGTTTTAACCATTAGAAGCCATTACACAAGCCAAAACTCACCTTGCTTCTTTCTCTTTCCTTCCCTTAGCTTGGCGCCATGGAGAAACAAGAGAGAGATGAGATGATGAATAAATGAAGATGATGAAGTAGAGAATCAGTTTTTAGGGCCAAAAACCGTCCAAGTAAGGGAGAGAGAAGAAAGGAAGAGTGTTGAATCTTTGACCCAAGATCAAGGGTCCAAATCGTGCCACTTGTCATGATCTTGATCCATCAACCATGAGCTCACCTAGGCACATCCACATGGGATTCCACCCCTTGATCTAATACACAAATCAATCTCAACCATTGATCTTGAAGTTACCAATGAGTTTCCTCTTCGGTAACTGACCAATTGGTCGGTAACTTTACCGTTTTGCCCCTGATTATGGTAATTCACACTGAATCACCACCAAATACATTTTCTCATTCATTTACACCATATTATGCGTCCTACCTATATTTCAAGTCAATTTAGAGGTTAATCCATAATTGAACTTAAATACAGGGTTTCGGCGCTGCTCAGAACACATACGAATCACATCGGGTGCCAACTCACACCATAATCTCCAAAAGGGTCCATTTATCACTAATGACATCTACTTTTGGAGTCATTAACCCTTAATCACAATTTGGGATTTTGCTAAACCGGGGCTTAGCAATCCACTAATCTCAGGCTTATTCTCTAGCCTCAAGTCTCAGAATTCGGGATATTACAGATACTATATCTATAATCCCACCAATAACAAAGTGTTTGTTAATTAAAATGGTTTGTTTCTAGAAAGAGTTTATCTCTAAAAGAACTAGTGGGAGTAAGGTACATCTTCAAGAAGTTCGAGAGTCACAAGATAGCATAAAACCACAAATGAAAAATAGAGAAGACTCACAACAAGTTGTTAAGCCTCCTCAAGTAACACAAGGTACACACAGATCTGATAGGACACAGCATCAACCTCAGAGATATGGATTTCTGATTACTGAAAATCATGATATGTTGCTCTTTAAACAAAATGAGTTGACCACCTATCCAAAAACCATAATGGAACCAAAATCTAAGAAATGGCTAAATGCCATGAAGTCTAAAATGCAATGCATGTACGACAATCAGGTATGGACCTTAGTCGATGTACCAAAAGGTGTAAAAACCATCTGGTGTAAATGGGTTTTTAAAGAGAAAACTGACATAGATGACAATGTAAACATCTTTAAGGTACAACTGGTTGCAAAAGGATTCACTCAAACTCATGGTGTAGACTATGATGAGACCTTTTCCCTAGTTACAATGGCCAAGTCTATCAGAATCCTTCTTGCCATTACAACATATTATGACTATGAAATATGGCAGAAGAATATCAAAACAGCCTTCTTTAATGGAAAGCTGCTTGAGGATGTGTACATGACACAACCTGAAGTCTTTTGTGCGTCTAGAGGACTCTGGTAAGTGTACAAGCTTCAAAGATCCATTTATGGGTTGAAGCAAGCATCCTGGAGCTAGAATCATTGTTTCGATGAAGTAGTCAAAGAGTTTAGATTCATTCAAAATATCGATGAACCTTAGGTTTACAAGAAGGTTAGTAGGATCACAATTGTATTTCTAATGCTTTATATAGATGACATCCTACTCATTAGGAATGACATTCCTACCTTTTAGACTATCAAGTATTGGTTAAGAAGGTCTTTCTCGATCAAAGACTGAGGTGAAGCCACCTACATCTTAGGGATTAGGATCTATAGAGATAGATCCAAGAAACTAATAGGCTTAAGTCAAAGTACATACATAGATAAGATACTACATAGGTTCAGTATACAGGATTAAAAAGGGGTTAAATGCCCATGTCACACGGCATCCATCTTAACTAGGATCTGTGTCCTAGTACACTTTATCAGCGAGATCATATGAGCAAGGTTCCATATGCCTCGACCATTGGATCACACCTATTAAGCCTGATCCTTGGATCACAACTCAATTCTCAACCTCAGTTGAACAGAAAATCACTTCCCTCATTTCCACAGAGCATCACAAATCCAACACAAATCCAAATATCATTGCCAGCCTAGGGCACACCGATCCCCTAGGTCTTAAGGCCTTTAAACATACAAGCTTAGTATGACATCTCTCCATATAACATCATACTACCTTAGGTTTCTTACCCAATATCTAGGTTGGACATAACACCTAGAAACTTAATATCACATTCCTGGGAAATCATTTTCTTCCACCTCTGGGTCTACACATCAATTCTCAGGCGAACCACTGTATCTTTCGATTCTACAATGATTCTCCACTACAGAATAACCAAATAATGTACACACATAGTCCATAAATATCTTATATCCACAAAAAAGGGACCTTAATGTGTATACCACAACAAACAAAGTCATCTCTTATGACTTAAGGTAGCAACTATTGCTACTATCCTAGCAAATTCCCATTTTTGCCTGGAACTGCAGCTCTGATACCAAAAATGTAACCCCTCTGTAATTATATCTGAAATATGCAATTAAAATGAAATAGAGACCAATAATAATCAAATAACATTTACTAACTCATCACATGATGAGGTTTTCAAAAATACCATTCGAAATTATTTATAAACTTGGTCTCGTATTCATATTTCAAATACAATTACTATGCGAAGATAAATCACATTCATATAAATATCAGAGTGCACAACATAATCATCCCGGCAATCCCAGGTACATACCTTCTCTAAAGATACACAGGGCACAATTGCCCATTACAATTATTCAAATGGGGATTACACAATCTCATCTTGAAGGAGTCCTAGCCGCTCCCTCCACGAGCCACTTGCCCTGTCTAAATTGTTGGTAAGGGAGGGTGAGATTCGAGATAATCTCAGTAGGAAACAGATACCATAATGCATGCATGATAGATGCTATGTGTATGACATGTTAGCTTTATCTAGATGCATGCCCCATAATGACATTTCTGCATGCTCAACGTTTCATGTAACAAAACTATGGCCACAGCAAAACAGAAACAGAGCTTCATTTATTCAAATATGCTCTACACAATCAAGTAAAGCAATCACATACATCACTACACAAGCAAAGATATCAAATACATGCAAGTAAGGTAAGTCCCCTACCTCCAGTCTTTTCTCCTCGATTTGCGTGCCAGCAACTCGGGGCTTCACATTTGATCCTACAATGTCAAATGTACTATTTAGATACTTCCATAGTGTTTTTGGGGGGGTTATATCAGGCTATATTGAAAATTTACTAAAATGCCCCTGGGGCCCGGCCCCACCGTACCCAGTCCGACTGTAACTTTTCTGAAATTTTGACATGGGCTATTCTGACATATTTTCGCCCAAGGAATCCATTTCCAAACTTGAAATTATCAAATTCAATGTCAATTACAAAATTACCCTTGACAGCCCTACTTTAAGGGTTTCAGGGGCGTTTTCATGATTATGCTTTTTCGGCCTTTTTTGAAAAAGTGCCCAACTGTAACCCCACCTAATTTTTGCTCCTGAACTCAATGGAATTATCAAATCATTGAAAATCCAAATCTAAGACCCATTTATAGCCTGGGCCGAAATATACATGTACTCCAGGAAAAATTGGGGTTTTTCGGTTTCGGCTCCGTAAACGCGTTCCTTTCTACTCCTAACCACTTTATTGACTATTCAATTAGGTTACAACTACCATTTAGTACCAATTTGGGCAGAATAAAAGCCCCACACACCCATTTTCCAATTTTGAAACCAATGACAATCCGGCGAAATTTCACCGATTAAATTGTCCACAGCAGCCAGAATAGTCAATACACAAGAGTTTGGAAGTTACCTCAAGCTCCCACTAGCTTTTCCTTGTCTTGGCTGAAACCCTAGCTGTTTTAACACCAAAGGAAGAGCTTCCAAACCTTAAAGAACATAAAGGAGTAGCTTAGGATCGGAGTTACACGCGTTAGGAGCTAGATCATCGGAGAAATCGGCTTACCTTGTGAGTTCTTTGCTCCTTTCTCTCTCCAAGAGCTCTCAACTTCCTCTCACTAGTTTCAGCTGGTTCATCACGACAGAAAATGAGATCTGAAGAAGATGAGAATATATTAATTCCATGCTGATGTCATCTTTTATTGAGATGATGTCATAATTCCCATTTTCGGATTTTCTGGCAGATTTTCTGCCCAAACTTTGAAAAATCATAACTAATTCTAGAAAAATAGAAATGAGGTGATTCCAAAGCCAAATGAAAGGTATTTAAGTCCTCTTCATTGTAAAAATATGATCCATTACCAGAAATCACCACAAAATTCCAGAATTACACAAATTTCATCACTGCCCCAAAACAGAGTCCATTTTCGACCTCAAACTTTGGACAGTCATATCTCCTAGTTCCCAAAACTAAATGGCACAAATTATATGTCCATATTGAAGCTTGGGATGTGAAATCTTAGACTCGAAAGTTTCAGAATTTTTAGACACCATTTGGTCATTCAAAACGTTTACACAACCTGACTACCCAGAATAGAGTTTCACTGGACAGAATTTCAGATTTTGCATCTTTGCTTCCAATGGTTCCATTTTCATACCAAACATCATTCCCACATAAATTTTCACAAGGAATCCATTGGAAATACCAAATCAATCAAATTCACATCTCATTGACATGTTTTCACAACAATCTCAACATGTCAACACAATTCACATTTCAAAACCTAACATTGCAACATTTCCATTCCAAAGTTCCAAACCAATTTCAATGACATCAAAACACACTATGACACCATTTCCAACACAATACCCCATTCAATTCTTCCCTCTATTCTAAGTCAATTTGGATGTTAATCCACAATTGAACTCAAATATAGGGTTTCGGCGCTGCTCACAACACATACGAATCATATTTGAGTGCCAAATCACATCATATTCTCCAAAAGGGTTATTTATCACTAACCACATCCACTTTTGAACTCATTAACCCTTAATCACAATTTGGGATCTTGCTAAACCGGGGCTTAGCAATCCACTAATCTCAGGCTTATTCTCTAGCCTCGAGTCTCGAAATTCAGGGTATTACACCATGTTATATACTGACCGGATGTCTCATGTCCTTAAGTATGACCAATAGATATCAACAAGATCTTAGTGAGGGTCATTGGATTGCTGTTAAGAATACCTAAAGTACAAAAAATGGACTAAGGACTTATTCTTGGTATATAGTGCATTGGATGATGAGCTCTGTGCAACCGATTACACAGATGCAAGTTTCTAAACTGACCAAGGTGACCTTAAATCACAATCTAGATATATATTCCTCATGAATGGTGGAACAGCGAGCTAGGCGAGCTCCAAGCGAAGCACTGTTGCAGATTTTGCAATAGAAGCTGAGTATATAGCAACATCGAATGCAACTAAAGAGGCCGTTTGGATCCAAAAGTTCATTATTGAACTAGGGGTGGTGCCTACTATCTCAAATCTAATATATCTATTCTCTGACAACAACAGTGCTATTACACAAGCCAGGGAGCTTAGGTCATATCAAAGGACCAAGCATATACTCATGCGATTTCATCTCATTAGAGAAATCAATCATATAGGTAACATAAAAATATGCAAAGTAGCAGGAGAAGACAATATTGCTAATCCTCTCATTAAGCTGCTTGCACAGGCAAAGCATGAGTGTCATGTTAAGACAATGGGAATTAGGCAAACTAATGATTATAACTAGTGTAAGTGGGAAGATATTGGAAATTGTGCCCTAGGGGCCAATAATTATACTTTGAACATTGTTATTTAATGAATTTCTCCATTTTGTTGTCATATTATTCACATGTTAACTATGATAACTGTATCCTTGGATAGATTATTAAGATTGTCCTAAATGTCCGTAGTTGGACATCTATACGGGAGCAAAGATGAAGTGAGACCAGTATGACTTTGATGAAGTATGGAGATATGAATCAAAGTATTAGGCACTTGTAAGAGTACAAGGTGCTAGACTAACCTACTATAAGAAAGCTGTATGGATCAAGTCATAAGCTTGTCTCATGTATAACCGCGTTACAATGTCCTTAAACCTAAAATCAACATGGATTCCTACTTAAGAGTCGCTAAGCTTTGACCTAGTCAAAAGTTACCTTTGATCGAGTGATGACAAAGGCTATAGTAGAGCTTGGTGGTGTTCATGCAGAGGAATGTGAATGGTGAAGATGGAATTTGTCCCTCACATTAGTTGAGAGATATTATTGGGCCCCTCAAAGAGTGAGTCTGAGCAATATATGGCCATACTGCGATGGAAAGGAGTTTCCATTTTTATCATCAAACTACTCAGGAGTCGAGAAATAATTATCAAGAACATGGGATTGACATTATCCATGCCTCATCCTTGGCAAAAATATTTGTATGTGACAAAAAGGACCTGACATGGTTGTATGACAGGTTGTATCGTGTTAATGATCCTCATATGAATTAGGTAGTCATAATAACTTGCTAGAGGCCACTTGTGACTTGTGGGTTAGTACAATTATTGGCCCACTGCCAACTTCGTAGGACCTATAGGGTTACACACAAGAATGACCCAACACGAGCTATAATGTCCAGCTTCATTGAATCTAAGATGTGCCCAAGATTCAATGAATACAATGTTTAATCTAGGATGGACGAATTTCATATTTATATATATGTATATATAATATAAAATTCGTGAAAAAGAAAATTAATAATATTATATATGTATTTTTGAAATACATATATATATATATATATATATGTGTGATAAGATTATTATATTGTGTTAGTTTTAAATGTGGTTTTATTAGATAAATTAAATTTAATAACTAATATTATAGAGATATAATATCTCAAATTTAATCTATAAAGAGAAATTAAATCTATTGACTCTTTATTTGGATTAAATAAATAGGTTAAATTAAAACTTTTGGATAGATTTAATTAAACCGAATTTATTTAATTAAGCTTATCAAGATAATTAATTGTTAATTGATTTCAAAATGAATTAAGATTAATTTTGAAATTCCAATATAGCCCTCATGGGTTATAAAACGATGGGGCAGAAGGACTCACATAAGATTGAGAATTTAGTGCCGTAAGGAAAACCTAGGAGGTATTAGAGGCGATAGCACACAGTCTGTGTTGGAGACGCATTTCGTGTGGATGCTGGTAGAGGGAGCAGATCTAAGGTGTTGGGCCCTAGAGATCGAAAAAGGCAAAACGCAAAAGGTATGAATCTTTATAACTCAGTTAAACACCGTTGATAGATGCATAATTGGGATTGGTAAAATTTTAAATTCTTCCACTGTGCTAGACAATCCCAACAGAGTTATCACACTGCTTAAGTCTGTTGGAGACAACTATAAGCCTATGATCTGATTCGTATCTCAAATTATTGCTTTGGGGATGATTTATATCCCAAACCACATATGGTGCGAACCCACAAGGGAAAGATCCCAAAAACCCACAACTAATCAAAAATATGCTCACCCCAGGAAAGCTAAACAAAGTTCTAACGATCTACTTGAACCCTTGAGCATGGAAGAACAATGACCCCAAGTATTAGAAGACGCCACAAGATTGATCAAGACTTGATAACTCTATTAGTTCTAAAAAGATCCCTAGAGAGAATCCAATCTCAAGATATAAATTGTAGAAATGCAACTTTTCATTCCAAAAGTCAAGTCTAATAATTACAAATGAGGAGATACAATGTATTTAAAAGCCACACTCCTAATATGATCTAATTGCATTAAATGCACCCCTAAAACTTGAAATATTAAATACTAAATCGAGAACCTAAAAGTCAAATTTTAATCGTTAAATATTGGACCATATATTTTTTTGATTTTTTTTTCAAATACAACCGTTATTTATAGGGCCCTATATTTAACAATTGTAAGACAACGATTGTTAAATATATCGATCTATATTTAACAGTCTTTTAATAATAATTGTGAAATATTTTGTATAATATGTAACAGTTAAAATGTTGAACGGTAAAATATTTGTCACCAGAGAAAAGGGTTTATTTAACGGTTATTTGGAAAAACTGTTATATATGTGTAATATTTGACAGTTATTGACGAATAACCGTTAAGTATATGTGACAATTTTTTTTAAAAAAGGGCTCACTTTCAATTAGCCCCCTACAAAATAAGCTACAGAAACAACATATATATACCAAACATCCAAATAGATCCAGTTTTGATTAGATGTATCCAAATATACAAAAATAACCAATTCGAACCAACAAGGGCTAACAAATTAAAACAAATCATTGAATTCTATCTATAAAATTATGAATACATTAAAGGTAAGGGAATATACATATCAAGTGCCCCTTTTTCTTTTCCTAATCTTGATAATGTTAATGTTCTTTTTAGTAACAATTGTTTTCTTTAATTTCTGAAGCAACTTCCCCCTATTTGATATCCAATTCCCTTTATTGTGGTCATGCCTAGCATACAAAGCATCATCCTCTTTGAATTATGTTTCAAGTAACAACCCTTGGAATCCTTATTGAATTCATATCCTGTATCATTTTGTTTGATTACAAAACAATAGACCATTATCTATTAGCAGGATCAGGAACATAGAACACTTGTTTAACTTGAGAAGCCAAAATGAAAGGCTCTTCTTTATACCCTTGCTTGTTCAAATTCAATTGTATCAACCCTAACTTATCCACTTTCAAAGCATTTTTATTGTCAATCTACTTGCACCCGAAAACTAAACCAACACGCTTCACAACGCCACACTTGACACAAGGACAAATAATCAAACCACAATCATTAGAATTATTACAATTGCAAACATTATGAAATCCCCTATCCCATCCTAGTACTCCTTTGATAGATAAGTGGCAAACATCTATTGTTTATTTGTACTCTCTATTCAGAGCATACACAAAAATATTTACATACTCTTTATCTAATTCAATACTAACAAATAACAACTTTAGTAACAACAAACACTTAAAATCAATGTCAAAACCTTATGCACATACAAAATCACTCAGAAAAACAACCTTTACATACTCTTTGCCTAAATCAATACTATAAATAACAACTTTAGTAATAAGAAACACTTAAAATCAGTGGCAAAACCCTATATACATACAAAATCACTCAAAAAAATATTTACATACTCTTTACCCAAATCAATATCCAAAAAATGAGATAAAAAACCACTAGTATGAGAAACTAAACTGAACTCACCTTTAGCAAGAAGAGATGAGCTCAAAGCCTCACTCACAAGCCCCAGAAGAAGAAATCACGAACCCATTCTAGAAACCCAGGAACCCACAAACATGATGATGGACAAAGGTGAGCTATGGAGGAGAACCATGGAGGAAAAAGGAGTAAAACCACCAATGGAGAAATGGAGGAGACTGAAACGGTGGTGGAAGAGCCAAAATGAAGTTGTCGAAGGTGTTAGAAGTTAGCTCTTTGTAAATTGTAAGTTTCTAATGTTGAACGAAAATGGGTTTAGGAGGGGATTTTAAAAGAGTATACTTAATGGTTGTTAAAGAATAACCGTTAAGTATATTATATTTGAACATTGTTTTTAAACAACTTTCAAATATATATCATCTATATTTGACAATTTTTAACACACGACCATCAAATAATAGATACCATTTTTTCCAAAAAACCAAAGTAATATATAATGGTTAGAGTATAAAATTATCAAATACTTTTTTATATACTTAACAGTTGTTTTAAAAAATTGTTATATATGCCATTCCTGAAACTCTACCGCAGCATATTTAACGGTTTCATTAAAACCGTTAAGTATATAGCATCAAATATAGATAACTCTGTAGCAGGGTTATTAACCAAGCTCAACGGACCTTGCGTAGCACTTGGTCCAAGCTCTTTAGTTGAAGTTTCCAAGCCCAAAATGTAACCCCCTCCGTAATTATATCCAAAATACGAGATTAAAATGAAATAGAGACCAATAATAATCAAAACTCATTTAAAATCCCATCCTTGAGATAGGGTTTTCAAAAATACCTTTTAAAATCTAATTAACTTGGTCTCATATTCACATTTTGAGTATAATTACCAAGCGAAGATAAATCACATTCATATAAATATCAGAGTGCACAACATAATCATCCCAGCAATCCCGGGTACATACCTTTGCTAAAGATACACAAGGCACAAATGCCCATTACAATTATTCAAATGGGGATTACACAATTTCATCTCAAATTCATAACCATATATTCAACCGAATCATATACAGTCTTCACAACTCATTGGTAACCAACTACCAATTCTCATGAAAGAGAAGCTTAGAAGCAAGGTTATATGCGTTAGGAGCTAAATCGTCGGAGAAATCGGCTTACCTTGCGAGATTTCTCCTCTTTCTCTCTCTAAGAGCTCTCAACTTTCTCTCACTAGTTTCAGCTGGTTCAACACGAAATGAGAGCTGAAGAAGATGAGAAAATATTTAATTCCATGCTGATGTCATCTTTTATTGAGATGATGTCATAATTCCCATTTTCGGATTTTCTGCCCAAACTTTGAAAAATCATAACTAATTCTAGAAAAATTGAAATGAGGTGATTCTAAAGCCAAATGAAAGATATTTAAGTCCTATTAATAGGAAAAATATTGGAAGTTACTAAAAATCACCACAAAATTCCAGAATTACTCAAATTCCATCACTGCCCCAAAACAGAGTCCATTTTCGACCTCAAACTTTGGACAGTCATATCTCCCAGTTCCCAAAACGAAATGGCACAAATTATATGTTGATTTTGAAGCTTGGGATTTGAGCTTTAAGATTGGAAAGTTTCATAATTTTCTGACATCATTTGCTTTGTCAAAACATCCACACGAGAAGACTGCCCAGAATAGAGTTTCACTGGACAGAATTTGAGATTTTGCATCTTTGGTTCTAATGGTTCCATTTTCATACCAAACATCATTCCCACATAAATTTTTACAAGGAATCCATTGGAAACACCAAATTAATCAAATTCACATCTCATTGACATGTTTTCACAATAGTCTCAACATGTCAACACAATTCACATTTCAAAACCTAACATTGCAACATTTCCATTCCAAAGTTCCAAACCAATTTCAATGACATCAAAACACACTATGACACCACTTCCAACACAATACCCCATTCAATTCTTCCCTCTATTCTAAGTCAATTTGGATGTTAATCCACAATTGAACTCAAATACAGGGTTTCGACACTTCTCACAACACACACAAATCATATTCGAGTGCCAAATCACATCATATTCTCCAAAAGGGTTATTTATCACTAACCACATCTACTTTTGGAGTTATTAACCCTTAATCACAATTTGGGATCTTGCTAAACCGGGGCTTAGCAATCCACTAATCTCAGGCTTATTCTCTAGCCTCGAGTCTCAAAATTTGGGGTATTACACAAAACTTGATTAGCAACTCCATTTTCAGCCCAAATGAAATTAGTGACATTTTCAGCATTTTTGTCCTAATTTGGTCCAATTGTCATTTGCTTTGTCCATGTCTTGTACAAGCCCATTTAATACTTCCTTAATTCTTTTGGTTCTTTCTCTTGTGATTGGACTAGTTTGAATTTGCAAAGGATCACTTGAATTTGAAGAGACCAAATGAATTTGAAGATACAACTTGCTGGATTAGATTATTCTCTCTTTTCTTAAAAGGATTCATCCTCGAATCTTCACCTATATCAAAAGGAGACAAATCAACCACATTAAAAGTAGTACTAACATTATATTCAACAAGCAAATCAATCTTGTAAGCATTATCATTGATTCGTTCAAGCACTTGAAATTGACCATCTTCTCTTGGAGCTAATTTTGATTTTCTTTGAGCTAGAAATCTTTCTTTCTCATAAGTTCCCACACCAATCTCCAATTTCAAAAAGAGCATGCCTTCTTCCTTTATTGGCCTTGGATGCATTTTGCTCATTTTTCTTTTCAATTTTCTATTTCACACGCTCATGAAGTTGCTACACTATTTTAGCTTTATTTTTTCCATCAAGGCTTGCTCTCTTATCAATAAGCAAGGATAATAGATCCAAAGGGATTAGTGGATTAAAACCATACACTTTTTCAAAAAGAGAATAATTAGTAGATGAATGCAGACTCCTATTATATGCAAATTCAATGAATGGCAAGCAAGCTTCCCAATTTTTCAAGCTATTTTGAATCACAATTCTAAGTAGTTGAGACAAGGTTCTGTTAACAAGTTCAGTTTGTCCATCAGTTTATGGATGACAAGCAGTAGAAAACAACAATTTATACTAAGATTTTCCTGTAAAACTCTCCAAAAATTACTTAAGAATTTTTTATTCCTATCAGAAATAATGCTGTTAGGAACACGATAAAGTCTCATAATTTCTTTAAAGAACAAATCAGCAATGTATGTGGCATCATCAATTTTATGGCATGCAATGAAATATGCCATTTTAGAAAATCTATCAACAACCACAAATATAAGATCCATTTCTCTTTTTGACCTAGGCAAACCCAAAATAAAACCTATTGATATATCAACCCATGATTCACTAAGCACAGGTAAAGGAAACCATGTGGCAAAACTATAGACTTAGCCTTTTCACATGTTATGCATTTAGCACAAATTCTTTCCACATCACATTTCATTTTGGTCCAAGAGAAATGCTCATGCAAAACATTCGAAGTCCTTTTTACACCAAAGTGACCCATTAATCCTCCCCCATGTTCTTCTCTCACCAACAACTCATACAATGAACAATGAGGCACATACAATCTATTTTCTTTAAACAAGTACCCATCAACTTTGTAAACTTTATCAAATGCTTTCTTTTCACAAGCAAGAAACAAATCAATAAAAATACATGTAGGACCCAAATGGGGCCAACATGCCTCTGGGTGCCACAAAAATGGTGCCAAGTATGCCAAAGTGCCTATACACTAGCATCTATTATTCAACTACTTATACGTACTATAGGCCTCTTTTCATGTGTTTTCAAAGGTAACTAGTTAGGTTTAGAAAGGAAACGCTGCTAAGGACCGGGTAAAGAATGAAAAACATCTGCTAACGCCTATTGGATAAGATCTTTTTTAAATCAATAATGAATTCTTGTATCTACAAAGAAAGATTTCTCCTAGGATTCAGACCCTAAATGCCATACCTTGCTGAAGGTGATTTATGATAAAATTGAACATAGTTCCATTTGACCAAGATGTAAATGCCCGTGATATGCTTAGTATAGTGATGGATTTCATGGCCGACATCTATCCAATAGAATAGCCGACATGAAATGAGTTCCCTCTTTAAGTAGGGGAGGAATTTTTTTCCTTTCATAATCGAACATTTTGTTCAATTCCGGCACTTGTATTCTCATGCCCGGAACCCTCACAATTGATTGGGAGAAAGATGGATTGCTATCAATAATAAATTGATAGGAATTCCCCAGGGATTGCCATTTAATAGATGTTCTATCTTTCATTATTAACATTTAATCCCATTCTAATAAGAAAAATGAGCGACTGCTAGTCAGCTTTCATTTTATTCAATATAATGGTAGGGATTAAGGCTTTGAAGGTTTTCCAACTTGCTTCAATTAGGGAATAATGCAAATGGATCAATCATGTGGCTCTCTTTGCCCTTCTTCATTTGATAATGTAAGGAAATGTCTCAATAAACTATAGTCACCTTGCATGTCTCTTGTTCAGCTTACCTTAACCTTTAGTATGCTTCAAGGATTGATGATCATGTGAATCACAAATTGTTTTGGCCAAATGTAGTGTTGCCAATTCTGTAATGCTCGTTTAAGTGCATAAAGCTCTTTGCCATAAGTTGGATACTTCAAGGCTACTCCATCCATTTAGTTTTTCACTAAAATAAGCAATTGGATTTCCTTCCTGTATTAAAACAGCTCTTATCCCAACTCTAGATGCACTACATTCAATCTCAAAAGTTTTGCTAAAGTCAAGAAATACCAATACATGTGCATAACTCAATTTAGCGTTAAGTTTAATGAATGCATCATCTTATGCTTTATCCCATTTAAAACCAACAGACTTTTTTATGACCTTAGTGAGTGGTGCAGGAAGTGTGCTAAAATCCTTCACAAAGAGCCTATAAAAACTAGCCAACAATGAAAAATTCTCACCTCAGTTATGCTTTTAGGTGTTGTCCATTCTTTTATAGCACTTTTTTTGCCCTTGTCAACTTCTATTCCTTTAGCACTCACCACAAAGCCAAGGACAACAATTTTATCCAAGCAAAAGTCACACTTTTTCAGATTTGTAAAAAGTTTTTCCTTTCTCAAAACTACAAGCACACAATGCCAGTGATTTAAATGCTTATCCAGATTCTTTCTATAAATTATAATATCATCAACATAGACCACAACAAATTTTCTAATGAAAGCATGCAAAACATGGTTCATTAATCTTATAAAAGTGATAGGTGTATTAGTTAACCCAAATGGTATAACAAACAATTCATAAAATCCATGTTTCATCTTGAAAGCGGTTTTCCACTCATTCCCTTCCCTCATCTAATTTAATGGTATCTAGATTTCAAATGAATCTTAGAAAAGACAATAGAACCATGCAATTCATCAATAGGATGGTGATACTTTATAGTGATATTGTTGACAACTCTACAATTAATGCCCATTTGACAAGTTCCATCTTTCTTTGGCATTAGAAGTACTGGAATTGCACAAGGGTTCAAACTTTTTTAACATATCCTTTTGCCATTAGCTCCTCCCTCTCTTTTATTTCTCATGATTGCTTCTATATGCTAGCCTATTAGGAATTTTTGTTTCTGGAATGAAATCAATTTGATATTCAATTCCTTTAATAAGAAATAAACCTGGTGGAATTTCTTCAGGGAATACATCATCAAATTCCTACAACAAAAAACCAATAACACTAGGAAAGGAAGAGTTAGTGTCATTAGTGTTCAAAAAGGATTCCTTGTAAACAAGGAGAAACAAATGTGCTTCTACTAGAAAAGGCACTTCTTACTTCACTTTCTTTTGCTTAAATACTCATTTTCTTCTATTCTTTCCTCTCTTCACTCTTTTCCTTTTTTTGAAGTTTTGTTTTTGAACTTTCAAATTTTCTCTCTTTTTCACTCTCTTTTATTTTTGATATCTCTCTTGCATTTTTCGTATTTTCCATATCACTCTTTTTATTATCTCTCTCTTTTTTCATCTTGAGTTGATCCTCATACACTTGCTTTGGAGTCAAAGGTACAAGAGTAATGGATCTGTTGTTCATTACACAAGAATATCTATTTGTAAACCCATCCCTCTTTACTTTTCTATCAAACTCTCAAGGTCTTCCCAAAAGTATATGTGTAGCATGCATGGGAACAACATCAAAAAATGTTTCATCTCCATATTTGTCAATTGAAAAAGAAACAAGAACTTGCTTATCAACTTTAATTTCCCCCACATTCATTCAACCATTGCAGCTTGTGTGGTCTAGGGTGTCTAATGATAGAAAAATTCAATTTCTCAACCAATGTAGTGCTTGCAACATTTGTAACACTCCCACCATCAATAATCAACCTATAAACCTTGTTATTAATAAGGTAGTAGGTATGGAAAATGTTTTCCCTTTGCTCATTCATCTCATCTTCTTTCACTTGACAATTCAAAGCTCTCCTAACCACAAGGCATTCTATTTCCATAGCATATTCAACCCTATCATCACTAGTAACTCCAAGTGAGGGCATAGAATCAAGATCACTTTCACATTCAATCACAACTTCATTAGTTTTCAGAATCATGACTCTCTTATTAGGGCATTGAGAAGCTATATAACCTGTACCCAAACACTTGAAACATTTTATATCTTTATTTCTAGAAGTTTGGGAATCAGATTTACCTTTGTTCTTTGATGAAACTTCTTCTTTGCCTTTAGTGGTCTCCTTTTGGATAGCTCTTTCTCCTTTCTTCCAAATATATTTTTGTGAACAAATTAATCAATGAAACTTTGAAGCACCTTTACCTTTGAGTTGCCTTTCTACCTTAATTGCCATATACACCATGTCTTCTAACTCCACATAATGATGCAATTCCATTATATCAGTAATTTCTCTGTTCAACCCATTCAAAAAATGAGCCATTGTAGCCTCTCTATCTTCTTGCACATTAGCTCTTCTCAAAGCAAATTCCATCTCTTTATAATATTCATCCACACTCTTAGAGCCCTATCTAAGGGTATGCAACTTTTGATAAAGCTCTCTATAGTAATGATTAGGAATAAATCTCCTCCTCATTAAAGTATTCACTCATATAAATTTCAGTTCTTATATTTGTATATTAACTTTTTTATACTTAACTTCATTAAATAAAAATATTTTCCTGTATCACCTAAGATTGGGGTAGGTTAGAACCATGTTTCATACTTGAGGTCTAGAAGGATTAAAATGCATAAGTATGGCAACCTAGCACCTAATCCATCGGTAGATGCATTCAACTTTAGGGATTCTCACAATATGAATCGTTCATCAATAGCATGCAGATGTCGAGCCTAAAATTGTATCCACTATTTCCAACACTCAAAGATCATCTAACTTCTCTAGAGGTGGACAAAATTTTAGATATAATAATCTAATAAGACTTATAAGAAACAAAATACTACATATATGCTTTAAAAAATTGCCTACTTTTTAGACCAAGTGATACCAAGATGGGGGAATGGCCCCATAAGGTGGAGAAAAGAAGAGGGAGAAGGGAGTGAAGTAGGAAAAAGATGGAATTCTTAACACATGATTATAATTATATGCATGCAGAGGGGATGCTCTGGAATGAACCTAAAGGCGAATGAACTAAAAGGTGATAGAACTTGCCAAACTAGTTTATAGAATCTGCTTATTAGTTCATCAGAGGAAGGAAAAGGAGATCATGTAAGTAAATTAAAGAAGAACTTTATTAAAAATAAAGTACTTACTGAAGGAAGGGATAAGGAAATGGAAGAAAGAAGAAAGAGGTAATTTTGCCTCTATGAGCTTCTCTCTCTAAAACTGGGTCTGGAAAAACCTACCTAGCTCTTGAAAGTATCCGACTTATATAAACAGACAATGTTACTATTTGGCCAGTGTTTTAACCTCTGACTTATTAGTGACTAGTACTATTTGAATAGTTTTGGTCATAACACTATTTACACAGTATTGCCGACACTACAGTGACAATTTTGACACTATTTATATCATGATACTGCAGTACTGTTTTAATAATTACAACAAAAACTTAAAGTAAATAATAATAATGACAAGTTTTCGGGTTTGCCTAGTCCTCGTTCAAATTAACAACAATTTCTTCTTCTTCATCCTCTTGATTGTCTGAGGCTGATGAAGAAACTGGTTGATTTGTCGATGGAGTTTGATCCTATTGTTGAAGGATTTGTAGCATTGAACTGAGTTGGTTGATTAGGTTAGTCTTGTCTATAGTTATTGCCAGGATAAACTGGATCCTTGATTTCTGATTCAGGAATTTACTTTGTTCCATCATGCAGAGATGTTGAGATTTTCCTTAAACCATCGTTCTACTATTTTTGGTTGATCCGAGTGATATCAAATCTTGCCCACTACCTTACAGAAGGTTCTCTTTATAATACAGGCAGGAGTATTGATCCTTCGTTTGTTAGAGAAAATCTATAACACTAGGAGAAAATCCAGGATACAGATAATTTTGAAAAGTAGTGAAGATCAATTAGAAAAGAATCCTCACCAATGTTAAGCTTTTTTTAAAATGATTCAAAGGCTTGTATTACCTTTGGCGAAAGAATTTCTAGTACTAGACTAAAAAATCCCTACTAATGTACAAACCATTGAGGAAAATGGTACTTGGTTTTTGTTTTGAAATAAATAAACCAAGTTTGTTTAAAAAGTTCATTTTGATCCCAAAAGACATTGGACCATATATCAACATAATCCCAATAATTATATCCTTCAAGATCATATTTTATCCCAAAAATTTTTGGTTTATGTAATCTTGTCCCCACTGGGAAGAAGTGAGAACATTCAAAATCTGAAGAGTGGAATGAGTTATTAATGATTTATCCTTTTTGTCCTTTTTTTGATCTATCTCAGTGGACTCAGAATGAACCAAAATTAACTCATACTATTATCTAGTTTTTCCCAAATATGTAGGCCTAAAATGGAATCCAGAGGAGAAAATATTCTTGGCTACTTGGTTTGGATTTAGGTGGAAGAATTCTGGTTTTACCTATACAATATGCCTTATATAGTTTTCTTTGTGAAAATAAGTGGTTTCCATGTTGGCTTTTGTTTGGGTCTAGCTAACAATTGCTTTGGACGTAGAAGTCGTAGTTGTCAGTTGCTTTTGAGTTGGGGGAGCAGGTTTGTTGACCTATAGCATTGATGATGCTTGGTTTAACAAATCATACTCCTGTTTGGTCATGCTTCCTTGAGGAATTGGAGAAGGGCCTTTTGTTTTTCTTGCCCCAATACTTGCCCCCAAGTTGTTTCAAGAAGCTGCTTCTGGGCGTAAGCATGTGCATAAGATACAACAGTCTTTTTTGTTGAAGTAGCTTTTGTTTGAGGCTTCTTGATTGATGACCCAGATGGAGTGGATGACTCTATTTGAGATTGCTTCTGCTCCTAGGATCCTTGAGTTTGGGACCCAAATTGTTGCAGAATTTGCTGCATAATTGTCTCCAGTTGTTCACTAGAAACTATTTAACTTTTGGCATCTTACATGATACCCTTTTGTTTATCACTCTATTTTTCATCAGGTTCTTTCATTTTCTTTGGCATTTTGAGGGTTTGATGGTTTGGTTTACTCAAATCTATCTACCCTGCAAAAACTCTCAAGTAAGAAAGTCTGGTAATGAGTTTGAAGTGCCTTTGATAAATTCAATATCAAAATAAAAAACACTTAAAATTGCTTGACATCAGGCAAAAATTTGTTTTAATGCAAGGTTTTTAACATCTTTTTGTAAAAGGTCTTTTGCCGATTTACAATCAATGCGGACTAAAAACCTTTGGTTTAATAGATCATATTGAAATTTGGAAATGCATAAAACAATTGCCAAATTTTCTTTTTTAATTGTGGAATATTTTTGTTGTGCAGTATTCCAATGTTTAGACATGAAAGATACGATTTTCTCTTTACTGTCTACTTACTGTTTGAGAATGCCCCCATAACCAATGTCAGAGGCATTGATAGAGCTAAATATTTATATATTTTTATTAATTAATCTTAGGCTTTTGTGGGACTTAATTAAATATTTTGGGCACAATCAAGTATTAAAATGAGATTTTAGTGAAAGAATAATTTGGGAACTAAAGTGGTTTAATTGTTATATTTCTAATTAATATTTGATATTTCCATTATTCTTTAATTGTGAACAAAAGATATTACCTTTGTGAATTTAATTTTGCAGGTGATGATGTGGCACAACTTGAGTGGTCAAGGTCAAAGATGTTATTTTGGAGCTTAATGAAGGACAAAAGTGGAACATCACAAGTGCAGAATTTATTTTCACACTTTTTCTAAGAGGAGGTTAAATGAGTAAGGGCCTTGTTTGGTGATTGCAATTTTGTACCTATCATAAAACATATTTTCACCACTTTATCCAAACAAGGCACAACTCACATTTTAACCTAAAGACAATTGAAGAAGCAAAGGAAGTGGGGACCATTATTTGTGTGTGAGAGAGGCGGCTGGGAAAAAAATAAAAAGGGGGACACGAGACAAAGAAGAAGGGGGCCGTGACTGGAAAGCAGCAATGAATGAGAATGGAGAGATCCAAAATCAATGGCTGATTCTCTCTTCATCCATCAAGCTTCATCCTTCTCTTTTTCCATGAGTAGCTAAGCCTTGGTGATTTCCTTGAGTTGGGTAATGGTTTGAGCTTCTAAACTTCAATGGAATTCCTTTAAGCTCTCTTTTTAGTTCATGATTATGTAGCTTGGTTAAGTATGTAATTGTGATCTAGATTGTTAAGCCAAGTGAATAAACTTGGTTGTTGAGCTAGGAGTTGATTAATTAAGCTTTGTATGATTCATATTATGAGTAGGTTGAATTGTTTATTCCAACTTGGTTAAGTGGATTTAAATGTTTAAACTGAATGTTTTGAATTGTTGTAATGATAATTATAAGCTAGAATTGGAAGTTGATTATTCATCTCCTTGAGTTTGAATTATTTGGTGGTATTCATTTAATTGCTTCGGTAGAATGAATTAAATGATTATTGCAAGTATGGAGCTAGTGGTAACTTAGTTTCATCCTCTTGACTCATATTGTTGAATTCATATCATTAGCAAGCAAGGAAGACTAAAACCCCAACTCAAGGGAATCCCATTTCATCATTATTCTAGTTTATTAAATTTACTTTGTTATTAATGTTAAATTCAATTCCATTTGCTTCTTTGTTTTAAAAACTGAAAAATACAAAAATATTGCTTTAGCTTAGTTTACTTCATTAGTTTATAAATGCAATTTCTCAAAAATGATTTCTTACCACTTTAAGGCTTTTTATCACTTTACTACTTAGAAAATTGGAAATTAATCTCCTCACAAGAACGACCTAGGTTGAGCTACTACACTACATTTTCAAACCTAGTTTTATTTTGTGAACTCACACGACATGGGTTCATCAGGCATCAGTTTCAACAATTTTGTAAGTAGAGGGATCAGGAAGGCTAAGACAGGGAAGCCCCCTTAACCTGTAGTTTGATTTGATTAACAATATTTGAATGAGGCCACGGAGGAGGACTAGCCTTGAGACGTTAGTGGAGCAGTTTAAAAAATAGCTAAGATGAGGAATAAACTCAACAACATAATTTAAACATCCTAAAAATCTTTGAAGTTGTGTTTTATCAATGATTTGATTGAGAAATTTGTCGGCAAATTGAATTGCTCTTTCGATTGGCATTATGGATCCCTGGTAAATCTAATGTCCAAGAAAACTAACCCTAGCTGGAAAAGACTAATTTTGGGTTTAGAAACGACTAAACCATTTATTTTTGCAATTTTAATAGATTGATAAACATGTTTAAAATGCTGATCTATTGAATGAGAATAAATCAATACATCATCAATGTAAACATTGATGAATTGACTATAATCATTAAAGATCTCGTTCATGATCCTCTGGAATTCAAAAGGAGCTTTTTTTAATCCAAAAGGCATAATATTCCAATCATACTGACCTAAAGGCACAGTAAAAGCAGTATTATACCTATCAATTTCAAAAACTTGAATCTGCCTAAATCTATATTTTATATCAGATTTTGAAAAGATTTTTGCAGAATGAAAATGTCTCAGTAGGTCAGATTTGTTTGGGATTGGATACCTGATGCATTGTAACGCTTCATTTAAAGGTTTGTAATTGATTAAAAGTATAGGAGCTCCACATTCTTTTTTTCATTTTTATTTACATAAAATGTAGCACAAGACCATGGGCTATGAGATTTGCAGATCAATTTTTTGTTCAGAAGTTCTTGAATCTCTTTTTTGCAAGTTTAAAGAAGTTTTGCAGTCATTTGAATGGGTCGTGCCTTAGTTGGTATTTATTTTTTAGAAAAACTTACTTCATAGGGAAAATCAACTACATTTGTAGTCATTTGTGATTCCAAAATACGTTTGGTAAATCTAAACATAAAGTTTTTTCAAGACAAGTTTAGATTTTTTGTTTAACTTGTGTTTGACACAATTGTGTTTCTATATGTTTGAAAGAAATATCTTCCTTCAAAAAAATAATTTGCTATTGTTTTAAAGAAAGAAGATTTATATCTTTAACTTTGGATTTCTGAGTAAAATGAAATAAAATTTTTTTACCCATATGTTATTTTGAAATTCCATTTTCATTAGTCATATATGGGAATGATAGCCTTGCAAATGGCGCCCCAAGGATAATTTAGGTTCCCATATCTTTAACCAATATAAATGGGGTTTTAATATTTAAACCTTTATTTTCAATAACAACATTTAAAACTTTGTATCTGACGTCTAAACGGTAGCTATTGACGCCATTAAGCCTTTCGGTTGCTTTCTCAAAATATTTTGTAGGAATGATTCCTTCTTTAAAACAATTAGAATAAGCTCCTATGTCAAACAAAATAGTTTGTTCTAAAACAAAATCATTATTAATAATGATTCTGGCATGAACATAACATTTTTGGATTGTTATTTTGGAAATCAAGTTTAAGAATGGTTCAGAAAGATGATCATCTTCTTGATCATATGCTACTTGCCCTTCAGTTTGGGGTTTAGAATTGAGTTGGATATCCTGGATTGGGGATATGGCAATTGCATGGGTATCTTGTTGGAGTTTAAGAACTTCAGTTTTAAGGTTATTTACCTCCTACTGAAGGTCTTGGATGGTTTCTTGTTTAACAAAATGTTTTAATTTGTTTAAAACTTCTGTTAAGTCATATTTGTTAAAAAGAACTGAAGGTTTAGAGTGTGAAGAACTTGAAGTAGTTTGATTGAGAATTTCTCTCAGTTTGAACAAATATTCTCCTTTGTCAGAATTTGGAAGTTTGTTAATGATATCAAGAAGTGAATCTTGTTCCTTTGAGATGACATTAATTTCTGAAGTTGAGTTTTCTAAAAGATCATCATTTTTAATATTATTGAGTTCTTCAGAAGAACTAGATTCAAATTCATAAGTTTTAATCAAAAGATTGTTTATTTGTTCAAGAAGAGGTTGCTTAATACTTTTAATTTTTCCCAATTTTTGAGTCAGATGACAATATTTGGAAATATGACCCGGTTTGCCACATTTAAAACAAGTAATTTTGGGTTGTTTAGGAAATTCAAATTTTGGTTTAGATTGAAATTCCTGTTTAAGTCTACACGGGGGTGTATTATGTTTATACTTTTAATAAACATGTTTTTTTCTTTTTAATGGGTGTTCCATCAGATTCATTTTTAACAGATGTAAAATGGAATTTTTATCTTCAGAGGAAAGATAATTATCCCACTATCCTTTAAGTTGTCTAGTAAAACCAGAAACTAAAAGGTTAGTGATCATTTCATTTGAAAAATCATTTTGGGTTTGGTAGGCTGTGGTTACCATTGTCATTTGCTAAAGAATTTAGAGAATGTTTGATTCACTCTGACCATCTGTATTCTATTCATAAATGTTATTAGCATTAAAAGATTTGAAGTATTGCATTGTTTTTCTTCAACTAGAATATCTAGAGGGCTGGCTGTATGGTAATAGAGTTTTGAAGGCCGTCTCCAGTGTTGTTAGTTGATTTGAAGTTGAAAGTTATTTGGCTCAGAGTTGTTGGAGTCAGTTTTTGAAGTTTGAGATAGTTGTTCAAAATTCATAACAAATTTAGATTTAGATGCTGAGGATTGAGGTGTTTTAGGGATAGTTGTGGTTTGAAGTTGGCAGATTTATCTTTCAACTTTTTTTAGTAAATCAGACCGAGTTTGGTTTGAAAATCTGTCGTGATTTTTGGATTTATTTGAAAAGGTTTAAATATTAGTGTTTCAATCCTAGGTTCATGTTTATTTGAAGGAATTGGTGTTTGAACAAAAAGAATCACCTAATATCTAAAGATATTGGTTAGTGTAATTATTTTGTTCAACAATTTTTCTAATATCCCTTGGATCAATAGGGTTCTCTATGTTTTTGAATTTAAATGGTGCATCCAGAATAGGTTGACCTTTGTCATCTATTCTTTGTGGTGTCTGCACGGGTTTCGGTAGAAGAAACTCAGAAGAAATAGTTTCACCTTCAGAAGTTTTCCATTTTTTTCGTCATATTAATAGTTTAAAGGAATAGACTATTGGAAATTGTGCCCTAAGGGCCAATTATTGTACTTTAAACATTATTATTTAATGAATTTCTCCATTATGTTATCATATTATTTGTATGTTAATTGTGATAATTGTATACTTGGATAAATCATAAAGATTGTCCTAAATGTCCTTGGTCGATCATCTATGTGGGAGCACAGATGAAGTGAGACCAGTATGACTTCGATGAGGTCTAGAGATATGAATCAAAGTCTTAGGCACTTATAAGAGTACAAGGTGTTGGACCGACTAGCTATGAGAAAGCTGCATAGATCAAGTCATAAGCTTCTCTCATGTATAACTGCATCACAATGCCCTTCAACCTGAGATCATCACGGATTCTTATATCAAAGTCGCTAAGCTTTGACCTAGTCAAAAGTCACCTTTGACCGAGTGATGATAAAGGGTATAGTCGAGCTTGATGGTTTTCATGTAAAGGAATATGATTAGTCAAGATAGAATTTGTCCCACACATTAATAGAGAGATACTATTGGCCCCTTGATAGGTGAGTCTGAAAAACATATGGCCATGCTACGATGGAAAGGAGTTTCCACTTCTATTATCAGACTACTAAGGAATAAGGAAAGTAGTGGTCAGGAACAGGAGGATGACATTATCCATGAATCATCCTTGACCAAAATATCATGTGACAAAAGGGACGTGACATGGTTATATGACAAGTTGCATCATGTTAATAACTCTCATCTAAATTGGGTAGTCGTAATGTCTTGCTAGAGGCCGCTTGCGACTTGTGGGTTAGTGTAGTTATAGGCCCACTGCCAACTTTGTATGGCCCTACAGGGGTCGCATACAAAAATGGCCCAATGCGAAATAATGTTCAATCTAGGTTGAACAAATTTTATATTTAAATATATAATATAAAATTAGTGAAAAGAAAATTAATAATATTATATATGTATGTATTTTCGAAATAAATATTTTTATATATCGATGATAATATTATTATATTATATTAGCTTTAAATTTAATGTTATTAGATAAATTAAATTTAATAACTAACATGATAGAGATATAATATCTCACATTTAATTTATAAGGATAAGTTAAATCTATTGGCTCTTTATTTAGATTAAATAAATAGGTTAAATTAAAAATGTATGACAGATTTAATCAAAACAGAATTTATTTAATTAGCTTATCAAGATAATTAAAGAGTTAATTAATTTCAAAATTAATCAAGATTAATTTTTAAATTTGAATATAGCCCTCATGAGTTATAAAAAATGAGAGCAGAAAAACTCATACACTGATGAGAAACTGAGGAGCCACAAGAAAACCCTAGGAAGACGGGAGACATTGGAGGCACTAACACGTAGTCCGTGTTAGGGTCGTATTCGTGTGGATACCGGTAGAGGGAGCCAATTGGAGGTGTTAGTTTCTAGAGATAGAAAATTCTAAATTGGAAAATGTATGATTCTTTCTAACTCAGTTTAAATGTTGTTGATAGATCCGCAATTAGGATTGGTAAACTTTTAAATTCTTCCGTTGCGCCAGCCAATTCCAACATAGATAGTTCAAATTTTTATCTTGAGCATATGCTTCAAACCAATCAAAAAATGGAATATTCATTTGTATTTTTTCAAGGAATCAGTAGAATTTTTCTTGAACATTTTTTCTGACAGATCCTTTAAAATTTTGCAAAAACCAGTTTCTTTAAAGGGTATATTTCTCATAGTCAAATTCTTCTTGCAAACTTTGTTTGTCAATTCAAAAAATACTTTCTAAAACATTTATAACATAGGGTTCCCTTAAAGATGAATAGGTTAGAGACTCAATTGATTTGAAGTATTCATTCTTTGCATAACTTGCTTGAGGAATATTTGAAGTATTGTCAATTCCTTGAATTGAAACATTAGTAGCTGGTTGTTTAGCTATTGACGATCACTAGGTATTGGCATGTAAATGACAGACGATGTTTGAGGTAGTGAAATACATGAGTACCTGGATGACTCTGTCCTAACTGACCTATAGTCTTCATATATATTGAAGGCTCAGTTTTGATGTTTGAGTGTAAGATTTTCTAGGTCTATCAAAAGATAATTTAATAGTCCCATCAGATGTTTGTATAATCTTACTTATCTGAGACATGGGTTTAGGAATAGCCTATGTGGCTTTTTCCATTGTCCAGTCATCAGGTAGGTCGACAGCTTTCCACATTATTGGTTTAGGAATGGTCAAGTTTGCATTGGCATGGTCAATTACAAAGACTATTGTTTGGCTATTATCAGGAGGAGTTTGTACCATTGATATGGATGAGTTTAGGACCTTGTACTGTATCCTATATATTAGGGTAATAAGTATAGATCCTGGTTTCATATTTAAACCATTTCGTTTAATTTTGAGTTGAAGGGCTTCAAGGACATGTTTATCCTTTAAATCTACCATCTAATCTGGATAGCAGTTAAAGTAAATAGGTCCATTGTGAGGACAAACTTTTGTAGCCACTAGCAGAGAGTCAGCAAAGGTGTAATGTCTAGTATCCAAGAGGCATACTAGGCCAGAGACATTTAATCCTTTACAAATAAGGGGTTTAAGGGCAATTTGAACACATCCGATGTGTAAAAAGTTATAATCCTTTTTATGTTTTTCAATTGATTTACATGAGAGAAGGAAAAAATCTTCTTTTTCTGGTTGGACAAGAATTCATTCCTCAACTGGTCTAATTATATAATAAGATTTGGTGAACCATTTCTTGTCCTGAGTTTGATAAAGCATGTTTGATGAAATTGGGGGCAAAGTCCAATCATCGACTTTTTGTTTTATGTTTTGAAAAGAAATTTCTTCTTTGAAAATTAGCTTGGTCAGTTATTTGATTCCTCATTGTTTAGTGTAGAGTTTGATAGAGTAGAAGAAGAACTACTACGACACATTTGAATGAAAGGAACGAAAAAGAGACGACATAATTTAAATTGCAAAATTTAAATTGACAAAATTTAAATGGAAAAATGAAAGATGCAGAATTAAGAGCTGAATGAAAAGTACATAATATAAACAAACTAAAATTCAATAGTTAATTCTCCCTTGCCTTAGTATTATTACCTTCTGGATCCATAGTTGTATCATAATTAAAAATATATAAGATTTTATAGATTAAAATACCTTGTTAAGAAATTAGTAAGATTTCTCAGATTTGACTCTAGCCATCGCATATACAGAATATAAACTCTTTATTTATCATACACTACTATGTGGGGCACAATGCCTGCCTCAACGCACGGGACTTATGGCCATCTCATCCCACAAATGAACTCATGTATGATAAACAAGAACCAAGGTAATTAAATCTGGACCAGTCACTAAACCAGCTGGGGTACTGGGTCAAGGGTCTGTGGGTCATACCTAAGTCAAATCGGAGTTAACCCAGGGCCAAACCGGTAAGAAATTGAAGATTTTAGGCTTAGTAATATGAAATTCTAAGGAAAATTTTAAAAAAAATCAATTTTTTTTAAAAAGAGTACAAACCAAGTCAGTAACTGAACCAGACCGGTCTACTCGGTTCGTTGGTTTCCAGGCCAGACCTACAAGTCCAGTCGGGCTTTAGTACTATGACAAGAACTATATACAAAATGACTAAGTCATTGCATGCTATTGAGTATAGATCTTTGAATCATACTAATCCATTAACAAAAATTTTAATTCCATAAAAGCATATCCATATCTAATTATCACATTCCTACTTCACCTTCTGGCTATGATACCAAGATAAGGGATGTTACCTCCTTCTTCCTTCCATTTCCTTATCCCTTCCTTCTGTAAGTAATTTATTTTTAATAAAATTCTTCTTTAATTTACTTACATTATCTTACCTGGTCTAAAAAGTGGGCATTTTTTATTATAAATTGATAATATTTAAGACCAGCCAATAATATAACCAGTCTTAAAAGTAACTTTTACAACCGGACTAAAAAAGGATAGATTTTTTAAACTAGTCGACATATGACCTAACTTAAGTCACGATAGGAAGGCGCTTGAACTCTAGTTTTCTCTACTCACACTTTTCCCCACAATGATGATCTATTGGATTCAAAGTTTCATTATCATCCTCGCTTTCTGCCACCTCTGTCATAGTTAAGTCAATCACATTTGGGGTAAAGATAGCATTTTTTTTCTTCCTTTAGCTTCGAGATATGAGCATGTTTGATGATCGGTCAGTTGGAATTTTCCAATGACCAAGTTCATTTACGATCTATTCAAACTCAAGGTAGAGAAAATAGACAAACTAACTTAGAGCCTTTATACTTCTCTTTCGATATTAACAACACTACTTATCTTTCAACTTGTGGTATACATTGACTTGTAAGATACTAAATCAAGCTTATCTAATATTATATGTAAGATACCAAATCAAATATAATATTATATATGGAGGTGCTCGGAGTTGAGTGATATTGATGAACGCGTAAACAACACTAGTACAAAATCTGTCTTTTAGACCAGCTCATTTAGACCGGTTATACAAGGATAAGGTCTAAAATGTATGACTGGTGGCATTTTTGTAATTATAGATAACTTCAAAGACCGATTCCATGGATATCAGGTCTTAAAGATATTATTTAGACCTTATTTATGTGTAACCAGTCTTAAAAGGATAAAATAATAAAAAATAAATACAAATTTTAGACCGGTTATTTCTATAACCGGTCTAAATAAGAAACCCGTAATTAATTTTTTTTAAACTTTTAAGACCAGTTATAATATTTTAAGACTGGTTATATATTATAATCAGTCTAAAAGTTGAAACTTTTTAGACGGTTATTTTAAAAATTGGTCTAAAATGTATATTTAAGACCGGTTATTCTGAAAAATCGGTCTTAAAAGTGCACACCCTAATTAAAATTTTGCTCTTCTTTTCCTCCCATCAAATCGTGGCTTGCTCTCTGAACTCACTTTTCCCTGAAATTTCTTCGATGGTGTTCTTGTTCACAACTCCGCCATCCTCTTTCTCTCTAAATCTGGAGCAATCTTTCTCTCTGAACATAATATCTCGCAATCTAACCGACGGTGTTCTTTTTCCCAATCTCAGGGGTGGCATTGCGCTGCGTCTGTATTAGTAGAGGAAGAGTCACTACCCATATACCTTGCCATTAGTCAACCTTCATTTCGCCATCAATCGATAACATTCCAGCTCCTACTACTCCTCCCTTAAATCGTTGCTCATTCTTCTTCCAAACGGGAGCAGAAAGAGTGACTACTCATGAAATAGCTTTCTAGGTTTGTTTTGATTGTTGTTAATAATTTGAAATTGACTCTTTTCATATTGTTTCAGGTGGGTTTAACCATGTCTAGCATCAGATTCGGATATGCTTGAAGTAGGAAATAGAGGTGTTCCGTTTTATAATTATGGCTTTATTTGAAGATGCACAATGTTGCTATCTATCTTACTCTCGCCATTGAACTCAGTGATGATATATAACTTCAGATACTAGTTTAATGTTCACATTATGATATTTTATTTATAGTTTCTTATCTTGGATTGCCATTAATGATCACATTATGATATTTGCTATATGGGTTTGAATTGAATATAAAGTTATAAACAAGAGTTTGATAATGGATAAAGTGCTACAAGTTATTTATACTTTCTTATCTTGTCTTTTGGTCTATCGTTTTGCCATTGGATAGGGTGCTACTAGGTGTTGAAATATATGGATCATAGTTGGATAAAACCTAAACAGACAAATGTTGAATATGATGTTGGGGTGAAGGGTTTTTTAGACTTTGCTAGAAGAAATGTCAATGATGATAGTGGGATGTTTTATTGCCCTTGTGTAGTATGTTTGAATGAGAATCGACTAAGTGCTATAAATATATATACACATTTAGTTTGTGAAGGATTTTGTAAGAGTTATACAATATGTGTATGGCATGTTGAAGAATTAGAAACGCCAAGTCATCTCAACAGCGGGCAGTAGCCTTTGATGATAATGACACGAATATAGATTATCGGATATAGGATATTATTCGTGATGTAAGGAAGAGGCTTTTGAGAAATCACATGTTATGGTAATATGTGCAATGATGCTGAGAAGTCGTTGTACCTGGAGTGTAAAAATTATCAATTTTTGAGAGCAGTATTGAAATTGGTAAGCTTGAAAGCATGGCATGGATAGAGCAACAAGAGTTTTTTAGAAACACTTAAGGCTTTTAAGGACATGCTTCCAGATGATAATGTGTTACCTTATCGATACTATGATGCTAAGAAAATACTATGTCCACTAAGGATGAAGTATAAAAAGATCCATGCATACCCTAATGATTGCATGTTGTATAGAAACGAGCATGAAGAGAAGGAGCAATGCCCGATATGTGAAACTCCAAGGTATAAATCAAATAAGGCCCCTATAAAAGTGTTGTGTTATCTTCCAATCATACCAAGGTTCAAGCGTTTGTTTGCCAATGAAATTGATGCCAAAAATTTGAGATGGCATTGGGATGAGAGGATTTCTGATGCCAGCTGATTCTTCTCAATAGAAGAAAATTGATCAATTATTTCCTAGCTTCGGTGAAGAACCTAGGAATCTTAGGCTTGGGCTTAGCATAGATGGCATGAATTCTTATGGTAGCCTAAGCAGTATACATAGTTCATGGTCTGTTCTATTGGTAATTTACAACTTATCTCCTTTATTATGAATGAAATGAAAATACATTATATTGTCTATGTTGATCTTGGGATCAAAGCAACCCGAAAATGACATAGATATTTACCCAGAACCTTGATCGAAGACTTGAAAGAGTTGTGCGATGAAGGTGCCAATGTTTTTTATGTGAACAAGAAGGAGATTTTTAAAATGCGAGCCATAATCTTTTGTACTATAAATGACTTCCCTACATATGGAAACTTGTTAAGATATAGTGTTAAATTCCATAAAGCATATCCGATTAGTGAAGAAAGCACATGCATCCATCAACTTCAACATGGAAGAAAGATGGTTTATCTTGGCCATATGAGTTTCTTAGATGGGGCCACCCATATCGTAGATTAAAGAAAGCTTTTTTTGGTGGACAAGAGTTTTAAGATGCTTTGGAGGCATTGACTGGGTAGCAAGTTTATGAAAAGGTGAAAAATATCAATGTTATCTTTAGTAAGACTACAAAGAGTAGTAATGAAAAAAATAAATGGAAAAAGGGGTCTATCTTCTTTGATCTTCCATATTGGCCCAATCTTGATGTGAGACACCGTATTGATTTCATGTATGTGGAGAAAAATGTATGTGATAATATTGTTGGGACACTGCTCAACATACAAGGTAGTTCTAAGGATGGCGTGAAAGCAAGATTAGATTTGCAAGAAATATGAATACAAGAAGACTTGCATCCAAGGCCATATGGTAAGAGAACTTTTTGTCTTCCAGCTTATCATACTTTATCTAAGGATGAGAAAAGAAGTTTTTGTGATTGTTTACATGGCATCAAAGTTCCCTCAGGGTTTTCTTCAAATTTAAGAAGCTTGTGTCAATGAAAGCCTTAAAGTGAGTAGGGCTAAAGTCTCATGATTATCATGTCTTAATGCAATAACTGCTCCTAATAGCTATTCGAGGCATTGTCAAATATGATCTTCAACATATTTTGACCTGACTTTGTTTCTTCTCCAATGCTATTTGTAGTAAAGTCATTGAGACGGAAATATTGGATGAATTGGAAAATGAAGGATATATGATCTTGTGCCATTTTGAGAAGCTTTTTCTTCCTACTTTTTTTGATATCATGGTACATCTAATTGTTCATCTAGTGAGGGAGATCAAGTTGTGTGGCCCCTATCTATTTACGATATATGTACCCAATTGAAAGAACTATGAAAATCCTAAAAGGGTATGTGAAGAACCCTAACCGGCCTGAAGCATCTATTGGTCAGTAATATGTTTCTGAAGAAGCCATAGAGTTTTATCAAGATTACTTGTCAAATGTAAGACATATTGGACTTCCTGAATGTCATAATGAAGAATAGGGTAGACGCGGGGCTTCAGTAAAGAGTGTGGATCCTGATGAATTGCAACAAGTCCACTTGTACATCTTGAATAATGTTGATGAAGTTCAAGATTACATTAATGCTCATAAAGAAATTGTACGAAAAGGAAATAGTTGAATAACTGAACAAAGGTTAATTAGAGATACTTTTAAGATCAATTCTTCAAAGAACCGGTCTTAAAAGTATGACTATTTTTTCACCACTAGGCTTTATGTCGTTATGTTTAGACTGGTTGTATAAACAACCGGTCTAAGAACTTATTTTTTTAGAAACTAATCTAAAAAGTAACAAACTAATTTAAAGGGTATAGTGAAACTTATAACTTTTAAAGCAAATAGAAGTTAATTTGATGTGGTGCTTTGAGAAAAAAAAGAAAGAAATTGTTGTGGTAGGGTATAGCAAAATTTTCCCTACGGTGGTTTGAGATTCAAGGTTTGTTTGGGAACCCGTTTGCATCCTAAAAAAGCCCATTTGGTGTGTTTGGGAAAGCTTATGTGATGGCTGGCCTTATAAAGAAAATGGAGCTTTTATGAGAAGCTGATCTAAGTTAGTTCTCCCCGCGTCTGGAAGCAGAGCGTTGTGAAGGTCAGTGACCGTTGAGAATAATTATTGCTGCATTCAAACTCTGAGCTACCACAAATATCCTCCTCCTCTCAGCTACCTCACAAATCGAAGTTCAACTTGCTTCTTCCTCGTCCTTTGATCTTGAACACAGTACATGGAGCTGTTGAGTGGAAGGGCTCGACAGACGAGCCAAGTGGAGGTCACCATCGGTGGGTGGATCTAAAGGTAGTGCTTCTCAACCGCTCCATTCTTCATCATTGCATGCAAGTATGCCATAAGAGGCATTGAGTATCAACGCCATTGGAGGTGGAAAGAAGTGGCCGACAGTAGGTGGTTCCCCCTTAAGAGGTCATTGTTTCTGTCCCTTATATAGCAAGGAGTGGGTTGTTGTCCTTCGGTTGGCTTGATCTCCATGTCTGTGGGTGTAGGCATGTGCAGTGACGGATCTGGTGTGGCGGCCAGAGCTCGTACGGTGGTAGGATCTGCTTCTCTATGATTTCCTCTGCTCTGCTATGATATTTTTATGCCTTCCTTTGCTTTACTCTATGCTTTTGGGAGTGTCTTGTCGTCAAGAGTGTTCATATTGTTAAAGAAATCCTTCTTATGACAATCCAATATCAATTATAAGTTCTTCAATTATGCGACCATCTAGCCATTTTGGACAAAAGTGAAACACAAGATTTGTTCAAGTAATTAACAAGCTAGTAGATTTAATATTTTCAATGTTATTAATTTGTCACTTAGCCTTTTTATTCTTTCAGTTCTATTTTACATATGTAAATTTTATCCTATTAGTGGTTATTTTACCCTTGTGGAAATGAAACCAGATTATTAAAGCATGAATATTTCATTGCAATTCAAATATTGCCAGGCTAAAATTAGTAAAGTGCAGTAATATTATTTTCTCCATGGAATTTATATGATTGCTTGGCTTTTGTCCATGTACTTGTTCATAAAGATAGAGTCAAGAATAAGAAGTTAAAGTTATGGGTCTTAAATTTAATTTGAGTGGATCTTACTTTGTTAATCCCTTTCCATAATGGCGCATTTTACCGTGTGAGCAAAAAAAACTTCTTTAAACACTTAAGTTTTGATATCAATGAATTATCTGTGTTGTGGATTTTTGATAATTTTCTTTCATGCCTTTAGTTTGAACCTTAATAGTTGTTCTTTGGACATATTTTTCAGTGCTGATGCCATAGAGCGAGCTTGGCAGATTCGATTTCAGATTCCTGGGAGAGCTACTGGTGCCTATATTCATAGTCAGGTTGTGATTGCACTATCTGCTCTAGATTTCCTTGCATTAAGTTGGTGTACATGGAAAAAATATGAAAATGTTGTTCTCATATCAGGGTATCAAGGGTCTTACACACTTCTGATCTTCTTCCTTTTTGATTATATATATATATATATGTTTGTATATATTTCTTCATGAATTCCTGCAATGCCCATTGCTGCTTCATTCTACATCTTGTAAGATTCAAATCAGTTCATCTAAATTTGATGTAGAGCATTTGTCTCATATAGGTCTTCAAAGTTGTCATATTGAACGCTTCTGAATTTGGAGGTACTGTCATTTTCCACTTTCTTTTTGAATGAATTGTTGCATGAGGTATGCAATGATAGATATAAGCTGCGTCATTTGGATGTTGTCATAAATATTCATTTCATTAAATTTAGCTGCTTGCCATGTTGGTTTCGATCTTTTATTGCCCAAGAGGATTTTGAATTCTCTGTTCAACTGGGTTGCATCTCTTTGGGTTTAGGTCATGCAATTGATTTTGAGTTTGCTAGTTTTTTTCTATTTGAATTAATCATTTATGGTTAAGAGGGATTCTTTAAACTACTGTGGTGCTGCCTTTCTCCTCCAGTACCTTATTGTTTATGACAATGGCATTTCAATTTGTTGTAGTCTTGTATACTCGTGACAAATGGTGCATGCCTAGTACTCGTTGACATGCACTTTTTGCTTTTTAGGATTTCCTTTTCATTTAGCATTTTCAAAGTTATTTTCAAAGCCTTTATATATGTGTGTGTTTTATGCATTTCCATTTCAGTAAATTTCACCTGGGACATCTGTTTTTTCATTTCTAGTCAATTGTTGACATAGAAATATGAACAAGGGTAAAGATAAAGCATCATGGGATGTGAGTTGTACTGGGATTTTCATCGAACTTTGTATTGAACAAATATTAAGAAAGAACGTCTAGGATCATCATTCGCGAAGGATGGGTGGAAGAATATTTTGTTTGGATTTAATGAAAAAACATGAAGGTCGTATGACAAGAAACAAATGAAAAAATGGTGGGATAGTTTGAAGAAAGAATGGAAAGTGTGGGATAAATTGTTCTCAAAAGAGACTAGTATTCAATATAACTCCACAAGACATATGGTGATTGCAGAAGATTAGTGGTCGGAGAGGAAAATACAGGTACAAAATTGTTGTTGTTATTTGTGAAATACAAAATTGTTGTTGTTAGTTTGTTGTTGTTGTTAGGATCAGCAGGCACAACGGAAGAATTTTAAAATTTCTACTGATCCTAATCGAGGATCTATCAACGGCGTTTAAATCGAGTTAGAAGGATTCGTACCTTTTTCAATTTAGGGTTTTCACGATCTCTAGGAGCCAACACCTCAGGTCCGCTCCTTCTATCGGTATCCACACGAATGCTCTTCAACAGAAACTGCGTGCTAGCGCCTTCAAATGTTTCCTAGGGTTTCCCTTCCGGCTCTGAATTCTCATGCATGTATAAGTATATCTGCTCTCTCAAGTTTATAATCTATGAGGGCTATATTTTGAATTTCAAAATTAATCTTCATTAATTTTGAAATTAATTAACAATTAATTACCTTGATGAGCTAATTAAATATATTCAGTTTAAATTAAATATGTCCAACAGTTTTAATTTAACCTATTTATTTAATCCAAATAAAGATCCATTAGATTTAAGTTATCTTCATAAATTAAATCTGAGATACTATATCTCTATCATGTTAGTTATTAAATTTAATATATCTTAATAGATTAAATTTAAAACTAGCACAATATAATAATATCATATAATACACACACACACACACATATAAGATATATATATCGAAAATATATATCTATATAATATTATTAACGAATTTTATATTATATATATATATAAATATAAAATTTGTCCACCCTAAATTAAACATTATCTCGTGTTGGGCCATTCTTATGAGCGAACCTGTAGGCCCATATGAAGTTGCCAGTGGGCCAATAACTATACTAACCCAAAAGTCGCAAGCGGCCTCTAGCAAGACATTATGACTACCCAATTCATATGAGGATCATTAACACAATTCAACATGTCATACAACCATGTCACGTCCCTTTTATCACACGATATATCGGTCAAGGATAAGGCATGGATAATGTCATTATCTTGTTTCTGACCATTACTTTCTCGATTCCTGAGTAACCTGACAATAGAAATGAAAACTCCTCTCCATCGTAGTATGGCCATACATTTCTCAGACTCACTGATCGAGGGGCTCAGTAATATATCTCTACTAATGTGAGGGACAAATTCCATCTTGATCATTCATATTCCTCTGAATGAAAAACCACCTAACCCGATCGTAGCCTTTATTATCACCCAGTCAAAAATGACTTTTTACTAGTTCAAAGCTTAACAACTCTCATGTAGGAATCCATGATCACCTTAGGTCTAAGGGCATTGTGACGTGGTTATACATAAGAAAAACTTATAACTTGATCCATGTAGCTTTCTCATAGTGGGTCGGTCCAGCACCTTGTACTCTTACAAGTGCCTAAGACTTTGATTCGTATCTCCATATCTTATCAAAGTCATACTAGTCTTGTTTTATGTTTGCTCCCACATAGTTGACTTACCAGCGACATTTTAGGATTATCTTATAATTTATCCAAGGATACAATTATCACAGTTAACATGCAAATAATATGATAACAGAATGGATAAATTTTATTAAATTAATAATGTTCAAAGTGTTAGGATCGGCAGGTATAGCGAAAGAATTTTAAAATTTTCACCGATCCTAATCGAGGATCTATCAACGGCATTTAAATCGAGTTAGAAGGATTCATACCTTTTATGATTCAGGGTTTTCACAATCTTTAGGAGCCAACACGTCAGGTCTGCTCCCTCTACCGGTATTCACACGAATGCTCTCCAACCGAGACTGCGTGCTAGTACCTCTAATGTCTCCTAGGGTTTCCCTTACGGCTCTCAATTCTAATGTGTATCTCAGTATATCTGCTCTATCAAGTTTATAACCTATGAGGGCTATTTTCAAATTTTAAAATTAATCATCATTAATTTCAAAATTAATTAACTATTAATTATCTTGATGATCTAATTAAATAAATTCAGTTTAAATTAAATATGTCCAACAATTTTAATTTAACCTATTTATTTAATTCAAATAAAGAGCCATTAGATTTAAGTTATCTTTATAAATTAAATCTGAGATACCATATCTCTATCATGTTAGTTATTAGATTTAATTTATCTTAATAAATTAAATTTAAAACTAACACAATATAATAATATCATATAATATATATATACATATATATATAATATGTATTTCAAAAATACATATCTATATAATATTATTAACAAATTTTTTTTTATATTACGTATATACATATATATATAAAATTCGTCCACCCTAATTAAACATTATCTCGTGTTGGACCATTCTTATATGCAACCCTGTAGGCCCATATGAAGTTGGCAGTGGGCCAATAACTATATTAACCCACAAGTCACAAGCAGCCTCTAGTAAGAATCACGACTACCTAATTCATATGAGGATCGTTAACACAATTCAACCTGTCATACAACCATGCCACGTCCCTTTTGTCACACTATATATTGGTCAAGGATGAGGCATGGATAATGTCATCCTCTTATTCTTGACTATTACTTTCTCAATTCCTGAGTATTCTGACAATAGAAATGGAAACTCCTTTCCATTGTAGTATGCCATACATTTCTCAGACTTACTCATCGAGGGGCCCAGTAATATCTCTCTACTAATGTGAGGGACAAATTTCATCTTAATAATTCATATTCCTCTGCATGAAAAACCACCAAGCCCGATTGTAGCCTTTATCATCACCTGGTCAAAGGTGACTTTTGACTAGTTCAAAGCTTAGCAACTTTCATGTAGGAATCCATGATGACCTCAGGTCAAAGGGCATTGTGACATGGTTATACATGAGAAAAGCTTATGACTTGATCCATGTAGCTTTCTCATAGTGGGTTGGTCCAGCACCTTGTACTCATGGATCTCGCTGATCAGGTGTATTCGGACACAAATCCTTGCTAAGATGGATGCCATGAGACATGGGCTTGTAACCTCTTTTTGAATCCTGCATACTGAACCTATGCAGTATCTTGTCTATATATATGCTCTGACTTAGGCCTATTAGTCTTTTATATCTATCCCTATAGATCATAATCCCTAAGATGTAGGTGGCTTCACCTAAATCTTTCATTGAAAAGGACTTTCCTAACCAAGACTTGACAATCTATAAGGTAGAAATGTCGTTCCCAATGAGTAGGATGTCATCTACATAAAGCACTAGAAATACAATTGTTCTCTTATTAACCTTCTTATAAACACAAGGTTCATCGATATTTTGAATGAATCCAAACTCTTTAACTACTTCATCAAAATGAGGATGCCAGCTCTGAGATGCTTGCTTCAATCTATGAATAGATATTTGAAGCTTGCAAACTTTACCAGAGTCCTCTGGATGCACAAACCCTTCAGGTTGTGTCATGCACACATCCTCAAGGAGCTTTCCATTAAGGAAGGTTGTTTTGACATCCATATTCAATATTTCATAGTCATAATATACTGCAATGGCAAGAAGGATTCTAATTGATTTGGCCATTGCAAATGGGAAAAAGGTTTCATTATAGTCTACACTATGAGTTTGAGTGAATCCTTTTGCAACCAGTCCTACCTTGAAGACATTTACATTGCCATCCATATCAGTTTTCTCCTTGAAAACCCCATTTACACCTTATGGTTTTACAACTTCAAGTGGATCGACTAAGGTCTATACCTGATTGTCGTACATGGATTGCATTTCAGACTTCATGGCATTTAGCCATTTCTTGGAGTTTGGTCCCACTATGGCTTCTCGATAGGTGGTTGGCTTATTTTGGTCAATGAGCAACACATCACGACCTTCAGTAATTAGAAATCCATATCTCTAAGGTTGAGCCATGTCCTATCAGATCTTCATGGACCTTGTGTTACTTCAAGAGGCTCAGCAACTTGTTGTGAGTCTTCTCTAATTTCTATCTGTGGTTTTGTACTATCTTGTGACTCTCAAACTTCTTCAAGATTACCTTGCTCCCACTGGTTGTTTTAGAGACAAACTTTCTTTCTAGAAACTTACCATTTCAAATAACAAACACTTTGTTATTGGTGGGATTATAGACATAGTATCCTTTCATTTCTTTAGGATACCCCACGAAAAGGCACTTTGAGGATATCGGTGCTAATTTATCAAAAGCTTGTTGTTTAATATATACCTCAAATCCCCAAATCTTGAGAAAAGATAAACTTGGTTTTTTTCCAGTTCATATCTCATATGGTGTCTTTTCAATTGCCTTAGATAGAATACGATTTAGTGTGAACGCAGTTGTCTCAAAGCATGTCCCCAAAAGGATGATGGAAGATCTATATGACTCATCATTGATCAAACCATATCTAATAGTGTTCAATTCCTCCATTTAGAAACGTCATTCCATTATGGTGTTACTGGAGGATTCAATTGTGAGATTATCCCACAACTCCTAAGATAATCAATGAACTCTTGGCTCAAATATTCACTACCGCAATCAGATCGAAGTGCTTTAGTTGTTTTGCCAAGTTGGTTTTATACTTCATTTTGGAATATTTTGAACATTTCAAAAGATTCAAATTTATGTTTCATTAGATAGATATAGCCATATCTACTAAAGTCGTCTATAAATATAATGAAGTAGACATAACCTCCTCTAGCAGCTGTATTTAATGGTCCACATACATCTGTATGTATGAGGCCCAATAGTTTAGTGGCCCTCTCACTATGCCCAATAAAAGTTGCCTTTATCATCTTTCCTAATAAGAAATATTTGCATGTATCATATGATTTAAAATCAAATGAGTTAAGAAATCAATCTTGATGGAGTTTGGAAATGTGTTTCTCATTTATATGGCCTGGACGATAATGCTATAGGTAGTTCAGATTCAAATTGTTTGATTTTATCCTTTTAGTAGTTACATTATAGATATTCCTATTATTAGGATGTTCCAAATTTAATATATAATGACCAGCATGCAAATCACCATTAACATAGAAAATGTCGTTACGATAAATAGAACATTTACCATTCCTAGTAATGGAAGTATAACCTTCCTTATCCAAATAAGAAAGAGAAACAATGTTACTACTCAAAGCAGAAACATAATAGCAATTGTTCAAAACTAACAAAAACCCACTGGGCAAAACTAATTCATAAGTGCTTAGGTTAAAGTAGCAACTCTTGCTCTATTTCCAACTCGTAGGTCCACCTTACCCTTTTTCAGCTTTCTACTATCCTTTAGACCCTACACATTTGTACAAATGTGAGAACCACATGCAATATTTAATACCTATGTAGAGGAAGTAGAAAAATGAATGTCTATAACATAAATACCTGAAGTAATAGCCTTGCTATCCTTCTTATTCTTTTTCATATCTTCGAGGTAGAGTTTGCAATTCCTCTTCTAATGACCGGGTTCATTGCAGAAGTAGCAAACTCTTTCCTTTGGAGGCTTTGCCTTCTTGGGTGCAAGCTTGGTTTTAGGCTTGTTTGACTCTTTGGTCTTACCACATGAGGAAGAATATGAAACATCATCTTTTGAAGAAGTTAATGAACTTCAATAAGATGATATTTCATCTTCATCTGATGAAGATAATATTGGAAATCGTGCCCTAAGGGCCAATCATTATATTTTGAACATTGTTAATTTAATAAAATTTCTCCATTCTGTTATCATATTATTTGCATGCTAACTGTGATAATTGTATCCTTGGATAAATCATAAAGATTATCCTAAAATGTCCCTGGTCGATCATCTATGCGGGAGCAGAGATGAAACAAGACCAGTATAACTTTAACAAGATATGGAGATACGAATCAAAGTTTTAGGCACTTGTAAGAGTACAAGGTACTGGACCGACCCACTATGAGAAAGTAATATGGATTAAGTCATAAGCTTTTCTCATGTATAACCACGTCACGATGTCCTTTGACCTGAGGTCGTCATGGATTCCATATGAGAGTTGCTAAGCTTTGAACTAGTCAAAAGTCACTTTTGACCAGGTGATGATAAAGGCTATGATCGGGCTTGGTGGTTTTTCATGCAGAGGAATATGAATGATCAAGATGGAATTTGTCCCTCACATTTGTGGAGAGCTATTACTGGGCCCTTCAATGATTGAGTTTGAGAAATGTATGGCCATACTACGATGGAAATGAGTTTCTATTTCTATTGTCAGCCTACTCAAGATTCGAGAAAGTAATAGTCAGGAATAAGAGGATAACATTATCCATGCCTCATCCTTGACTAATATATCTTGTGACAAAAGGAACGTGACATGGTTGTATGACAGGTTGCATCGTGTTAACGATCCTTATATGAATTGGGTAGTCGTAATGTTTGGCTAGAGGCCACTTGCAACTTGTGGGTTAGTACAGTTATTGGCCCACTGCCAATTCCATATGGGCCTACAGGGTCACATACAAGAATGGCCCAACACGAGATAATGTTTAATCTAGGGTGGATGAATTTTATATTTATATATATAATATAAAATTTTGTTAATAATATTATTGGTATCAAAGCCAGAAGGGGAAGTAGAGATGTATTAGATGCTCTAAAGTTCTGGAAAATTTATGAAGGTGGAATGAATATTACTAGATAAGTATGCTCTGTGGTCACAACCTTGGTTGATCTTCCACATTAGAAACATGTTAATGTAAAGCTAAATATTTGCTTAGTATTATTATTGTCTGATAGTACGCAAGTTAGTTGTTCTTATAATAGCATATGAACTTCATCCGTCTTTTATAGGGCTATGGCAGTATATCCTGACGGATAGGGCAGGTAAGTCCAGATTCCTATAGTTTGAAGATTCATATGATATTAGGGATCAATGTTTAAGGCGTTGGCTAAGTAGTAATAATATTTGCATATTTTTATCTTTATAAGAACATACAAGGTAATATTTATAATAATTCCATAAATAACCCAGAAACTTCATCCTATCTAGCACAATCCTATGAAACTTGACGGTGATGATATCAATGTAAGGGAGTAAGTTTAAATTATGTTTAGATCTTCTCTTTCTGCTCCAACTCTTCTTGTTCTTCTTCTACTCCTTCTTTATCCCCCAATTCTGGTATTACACCAACCAAAAGTTTAGGGAAATCTTCCCTACAAAATAATATTTTCAACAATAAAATTCATTGTGAAGATATTGACCAAAATTTTAGTGATTTGACTATTTCAATCATTAACCAAAATGATTTATATAAACCTGAGGATAAAAAACTATTTAAGTCTTCTGATTATATAATTAGAACAGTTGAAGAAACTATTCCTCTAAAATCAGGACCAACACATGTGTCTTTTATCAGAAAAGTCAATTTAAAACACCAAAAGAAATACAAATTTATACATATTAGATGTGTCCATATTGCAATTAAACCCTTAGTCAAAGCACGTTTAGATGTCTCCACTTTGGTATGTGTTAGAGATGGAAGACATGAATCTTCTTTGAATCAATTAATAGAATGGTTGAAGTAGGTCTCCATGATGGACCAATCTACTTCAATTGTTTCCCAAATATTATGGCTTCTCTTCATGATGATCCTATCATCAATGTTTGGAAACTAAGCCTTAAATTACATGGGTTTAATATGAAACCTGGAGTTTCACCAATTGCCTTAATTTATAAGATCCAATATAAAGTCATGAATTCTTCTACCTCAAATGTTAAAATGTTTAACCAAGGTAAAGAAACATGCTTGTTCCTAACAGATGCTACTAGAGCAAATATTACGGTGCCAAAAACTATAAAATGGGAAGAAGTTAATCTTCCTGATGATTGGGATTTAGTTAAAATTGCCCTAGTTATCCCAAAACCTGCGCCTGATTGTTACAGAATTAGGCAAAATGAAAATAGAGATGTTAGAATCACTTTTGATCGAAGACGATCATTTAGTGTGTCTAGAACACCTTCCATTCAGGAAAGCTATAAGACTGCTCTAGAACAACCTTCTAGGCATTCTTGCAGTTCTTCTATCAAAGAACCAGTAATTTCACCTTTAGTTATGCAAGGTCTAAATGAGTCAGCTAGTGTCGTAAGACCTGTCTACTAAAATCTTGAAGATGAACAAGTTGAAACCCAAACTTGCCAATCTCCAACATATTCCGATATGAATGTCATAGAAGAACAATTTGAATTAGATAAGAAACTTTTGCAAGAAGATTTCTATTTAAATGAAAACAAAGAAAGACGAGAATGGTTTTTCACAAATACAAGACCAAAGAATTGTGAAATCCAATTCAAGAAAGGTTTTACAAAATGCTTAGAAAGTATAAACTTCATATCCCATTCTTTCTTAGGTTTGAAGCTTATATAGAAGAACAGGGCATAAAGGATTATCCTTTTGAGCTATTCAAAGAGGTTAATGCTTCTTAGATTTTGAAAATTGGAGACAGAGTTGAATCTAATCTTCCACCAAAACAATCTTACCAAATTCCTAGAATTAAAATTGGTGAAGCCACTGTTATAGCTTCTCCTTTCAAAAATAAAGATCCTAAATCGGATACAAATTCTTAAGATATTCAAAATACCATTGAACAAAATAATTATACAAATTCTTATCTTCAAACTTTAGGAGAACAGATCCTAAAAAAGAAGACAACTGTTGCTAAAACTAGCGAAATCCCTTCCTCTAGTTCCATTAGCAAACAGCTAATTTTCAAACCATATACTATCCCTATGAATATTGCAAGTAGTATTAAAAAAGAAAGTTTTCAAAAAAGAATTGAGGAAGAATTAAGAAAGATAACAATTCCTAAAACTCCTCAGACTAAAACTGCTTCTTCAAATTCAAAATTAACAATAAATGTTTTGAAAGATAATCAAACTAGTTCTAGTGAAGATTGTCTTAAAATTAACAAAATTGAAAATTCAAATTGGAGAAATCCAATAAAGTTATATTACCCCAGAGCTACTCATCCGGATATAGGTCTAGAAGAAAAGATATTGTTATAAAACAATTCAATGCAAACGACATCTATGTATGGAACATAGACGAACAAACTAAAACAAATATTTTGGAAATCTGCCAACAAATGACAATGGTCAGTAATGCCTATGCTATATATAACAACTGCTAAGAGGAGGAAGTTGTTCAAATATTGATCTATAGCTTTACTGGGCAACTCAGAGGTTGGTGGGATTACCATCTCACTCAAAATAAAAAAATGCAAATCTTACAAGCAGTAAAAACCACTTCAGAAGGAATAATTATCACTAATGAAGGGGTACCAATTTCAGATTTTGTTAATTATATTATAGTTAACATAATCGAACACTTTATTGGGGATCCTTCCCTCTGGAAAGATAAATCGATAGATCTTCTGTCCAATTTAAGGTGTAAAACCTTGTCAAATTTTAGATGGTATTGGGATAATTTCCTTATGAGAGACTATACCAGAGAAGATGGAAATCATCAAATTTGGAAAGAAAAATTCTTAGCAGGCCTTCCTAGTTCATTAGGAGAAATGGTCAGGGAAAGAATTAGAAATCAATCTGGTGATGGTCAAATCCATTATGAAAATTTAACATATGGATAGCTCATCGCAATTTTCCAGAAAACAACTTTAAAACTTTGTCAAGAAGATACAATTAAACATCAACTTGCCAAAGAAAAAGCTTCAAATCGGAAAGATTTGGGTTCTTTCTGTGAACAATTTGGTTTTCCTGCCTATAAAAAGTCTAAAAAACTTAAACACAGACATGAAGACAAAGATTACAAGGTTAAAAAAATTTTATAAAAAATATCATAAGAAACATTGGACAAAGCCTGGGACTAATCAACCAAGAAAATTAAAAAATGAATTCAAATCAAGAACTCCTATGGTTTCCCCAAAGGAAATATTGTTTGCTTTTGATGTGGTAAAGAAGGCCACATGGCAAGATATTGTAGGCTTAATAAAAGAATTAATGCCTTATAACTTGAAGAATCAACTCTTCAACAATTAAACAATCTTTTGATTAAAGAAACCTCTTCTGAGGAAGAATATGAAACAATGTCTTTTGAAGAAGTTAATGAACTTCAATAAGATGATATTTCATCTTCATCTGATGAAGATAATTTTCAAATAAATTGTTTTGAAAAGGTTGCTAAGAACTGAGAAAGTTCTATGTTTAATGACCCAACCAAGGGATTGATATTAATTGATTCCAAAAGAGATGTTTTCCAAATAAACGTTATTGAAGATGATTTGGTTTTTGAAATCATTAACTCTCTTCTAAGCAATGAAGAAAAGGTTAAGTTTTTCAATAAACTAAGAGAAAGTTCAGCCTCTTCTTTAAATTCAAAGCCAGTCTAAAAAGCTTGACAAAATTCTTCACAAACAAAATTGTTAGGTTCCAAGTTTTGATGATAACAAAACGTAATTGTGTGCAAAGTATGTTTTAACAAGTTTAGACAATGATTACAAAGTTACCAAATGCATATGGCAAAGTTTGGAGATGTCTGCTGTGAGTTTTTATTGATGCACTCGAGTAACAGAGCTAACACTCGAGCATAAAGCTCTTTTACACTCGAGCATATGCGAGTGTTGGACAAAAAGTGTTTGGCCGAGAGCAATTACTGTCAATCTTATTGATGCACTCGAGCATAATAACCAACCATCGAGCATGAAGCTGGTTGGCACTCAAGCACTAGCAAGTAAAGCACTGTGAGTATTTGGCTGAGAGTTAAGAAGAACAGAGAAGCACAAGCATGCCCGAGTGATACTTCAGCACTAGCGAGTGAGAAATCTAACTCACCCAATTTTGATGCAAGTGCTGAAGACAAGAGTATGCCAAAGTGAGGGCCCACATCACCTGAGTGTAAAATCACACTCTTGCTAAAATGGTATGTGAGTGTTGTCCAGAGACGCGACTCTTAGTGTAAAGTAAAGGACACTCGAGCAGGGGGATTTGTGCTCGAGTGGGGACCCACATCACTCGCAAGTGAGAAAATGCACTCTCTCAAATCATGTGGAAGTGCAAGTGTAAAACTGAAGCAAAAGAAGAAAATATGGTAGTTCACTCGAGTGAGCCCCCTCAGTCCTCGAGTGAGACTCTGCTAGAAGCCAAAACGTATCAATTTTACAGCGTTCAATCCGAATATGGTTTAATGATATTTATTTATCTTATTGTCACTTATTATTATTATTTAACATCATTTTGAATGTATTATAAGTGTGATACAGGAGTTTGAAAGTTTGAATTAAAAAGACGCAGAGGAAGTCAAACAACGGCAGAAAGCATCATTACGACCATCCAAGCACGTACCTACCACGTTCAAAGATTTCAAACGTACGCATGCCATTCCACAGTAACATGCCCTGCTCCACAATGATCATTATTCAAACGGGCAAAAACGAACGTCTATAAATACAGAGTTCCAGAGATCATCAATAAGAAAAAAAAGCGCAAGAATTCACATAAGCAAATTCATGAGTCTTTGTTATTCATATTTTCTCTGTATTCATATCATTCTTCAGTGTTTATCATACTTGCTCTGTAAGAGAGTCTATATAGACTTCAAATTCTATTTTCATTTGATCTCAAGGTATTGAGACCTTGAGAGTGTAGATATCCTTACGAGAAAAGAAGTTGAGAGAATTCCTAGTAAAACTTTTGACTCATAAGACTTACAAGATACAAGCAGTAGAGAACGTTGCTGCTCGTAAGACTTATATTGGTGTAAGCAGGAGAGAATGTTGCTGCTCATAAGACTTGTATACGTAAGCAAGTGAGAAAGGTCATAGGTTGTTTTTCTGCACGTAAGACTTGTCGTAAGGGGGAGAGACATTTCTTAGTGTTAGAATATTTCTGCTCGTAGTCCATTCGAGGACGATTGTTGTTTTGTTGCATTCTGAGAGCCCATTGAATCTTGGAAGGATAGTGAAAATCTCAGTAGGTCTTGATCTCTGTGGACTGGACATAGGCCTGGTTTTTAGGCCGAACCAGTATAACTCTCTGTGTATTAATCCTTTCAACTCTACTCTATCTACAACTATTGTCATATTACCACATTAAATGAAAAATTTATCACATCACCCAATTCACCCCTCTTGGGTGAAGGCTGCCTCTTTCATTTGGTATCAGAGCAAGGTCTTCTCCGAAGAGCCTAACAGCTTGAGAAGGATACGATAAATGGCAACAATGGGTGAAAACATTCTTCCAGATGGAGCTTCAATCACTAGACCTCCTAGTTTTGCTAGAGAACATTTTTCGTTCTGGAAAGCTAAGTTCAGATTGTTCGTGATGGCTAACGAGTACGGTTTATGGAATGTAATACAAGATGGTGACTATGTTCCAATGAAGAAAATCGAAGATAGAGTCATTAAGAAGAGCCCAGAGGAGTTTGACGAAGATGATAAAAGATTAGTAACGTTAAATAGTAAAGCTATTTTAATGATACAGAGTGCTCTCAGTCAAAAGGAATATTTTCGAATATGCACTCTACCAACAGCCAAAGATATGTGGGATGCTCTTGAAATCTCTCACGAAGGTACATCTGGAATCAAAGAAAATAGAGTCAATACTCTAATTATAGAGTATGATCTATTTCGTATGAAACCTGGAGAAGGAATATCAGAATTCGAACTCAGGTACACTCATCTTGTTAATCAACTATCTGCACTTGGAAAATCCTTTGACCAAAATTCCCAGGTAAGAAAGATTCTTAATATTCTTACGAAAGAATGGGAAGCGAAGGTGACAGCTATCAAAGAAGCAAAAGGAGAGTCAATAAGATATGTAGTTGCTCTTTTTGGTAGCCTTTCTGAGTATGAAGGAAAGTTGAGATTCAAGAAGGAACTAGAAGAGTTCGATGATAAAAAGAAAAAAGAAGTTGCACTTAAGGCTATCAAGGAAGAAGAATCTTCTGAAAATGAAGATGTTCCTAATGATGATGATGATATGGGAATGATCGTGAGAAAATTCAAGAAGTTCTATAGAAGAGGTCAAAAGAACTTTAAATATTATCAAGGTGGACCAAGCAAGAAAGAAAACAAAGAGCAACAAATAGTATGCTATGAATGTGGGAAGCCTGGACACATCAAATCTGAATGCTTCAGAAACAAAGACAAAAAGAAGTAAAAAAAGAAAGCATACATATCATCTATCTAGGGTGATAGTTCGTCTGATGAAGAAAGCGACAATGACAAAGTGGCAAATCTATGCTTGGTAGCCAAAGAAGAAGAATCGGATTCTGAGGTAAGTGATTTTGAACCTACTTATGATGAGTTATTATCTGAATATAATGCATTGCATACAGAATTGATCAAGGTAGCTAAAGAAATGGTTAGTTATAAGAAGAAAGTAAAGGAATTAGAAAATACTGTCATATCATCATGTGAAGTATGTGAAGATAAAGATAAGAAAATAAGAGATTTAACAAAAACTGTGGAAAAATTTACTAAAGGAAGTGAAACCCTTAAAGTTATTCTAAATTCTTAGAAAGTTTCCTTTCATAAATCTAGAATTGGATATAGGCTCGATCATCATAAGAATAGAGGAAATAAGAAGAATAGCAGTAGAACTTATCTTAAATATTTCAAGAATTTTGTGCATACATCAAATCCATTCGCATCATGTAGCTATTGTAATAGGAAAGGACATTATACTTCATCATGTTATTTTAGAAAAGGACAAGTTATTGGCACGTATAAATAGGTTTCGAAAGGGACATATGTATTACATACTAACCACAAAGAACCCAAGAAAGTGTGGGTACCTAAAACTTGATCACCTTACTCTAAGTATGTCTCAAAGCATCACGAGCAAACAAGTGGTATATTGATAGTGGATGTTCGAGACACATGACTGGTGACAAAAATAAGTTCACCATGCTGGAAACCAGAGAAGGAGGAAAGGTAACATTTGGAGGTAATCAATCTGGACGTATTGTTGGAATTAGTGAAGTGGGAAAATCCGATGGTATTCAAATCAACGAGGTATATTACGTTGAAGGATTATGCCACAACCTCTTGAGTGTAAGTCAAACCACTGACAAAGATAACTGGTTGATCTTTGATTCAAAAGAATGCTTGATAGTAAACAAGAAAGATCTGCCGCTTAACAAAGAATCCATCAAGGTAAAGATCCGAGCTCAAAGGGATGGTAACTGTTATACTATTGATTTAAATTCAAATTCTTCTGAAAATTGTTTTCTTAGCAGATCAGAGGAAAGTGGGTTATGGCATAAGCATCTGGCTCATGTTAATATAAACCAACTTGACAAACTGATTAGAAAAGATTTAGTTGTTGGTCTTCCTAAACTAAAATTCAAAGATAATATGATTTGTGAAGCATGTTAAAAAGGCAAACAAACTAAATCTTCATTCAAAACAAAATATGAGATTTCTACTTCTAAATCTTTACAATTACTTCATATGGATTTGGTAGGTCCAGAAGAGTAAAATGTTTTGGAGGAAATTTATATACTTTAGTAATTGTTGATGATTTTACAAGATTTACATGGACTATATTTATTGCTTCAAAACATGAAACATTTGTCGAATTTATTACGTTTGCTAAAAAGGTCCAAAACGAGAAACGTATTTCTATTGTTTCTATTAGGACAGACCATAGAGGAGAATTTGATAATCAACTCTTTGAAGACTACTGCAACAACAAAGGAATATATCACAACTTCTCTGCACCTAGAACACCCCAACAAAATGGAGTAGTAGAAAGGAAGAACAGAGTCCTCACAGAAATGGCAAGAGCAATACTTAATGAAAAAGAAACGTCACAAGTGTTCTGGGCAGATGCAATGAGTACTGCATGCTACATTTCAAAAAGAGCATATATTCGCAAGTCACTTGGTAAGACGCCATATGAACTCTACAAAGGAAGAAAGCCAAATCTTGCTCATCTACACATCTTCGGATGCAAGTGCTTTATTCACAACAACAGTAAAGAAAATTTGGGTAAATTTGATTCAAAGTCTAATGAAGGTTTATTTCTAGGATATTCTAATAGAAGTAAAGCATATAGAGTTTTTAAACATGTACAGTTGAAGAATCTATTCATGTTGTATTTGATGAACTTGACTCTCAGACAAAACATGTTGATGAAGAAGAAATGGATTTATTAAAGAAAAACAAAACTATTTCAAAACAGAATGATTTTGAAACAAATGATTTTAAAAATATAGAAGATGTCGATGATCATGCTCAACCAAAAGCATGGAGACGTATTAAAGATCATCCAATTGATCAAGTAATTGGAGATATTCACGAAGATGTCAAAACCAGAAATAGAATTCTCAATGAGGTAACTTTCTCTGCTTTTATTTCTGAAATTGAACCTTCTAATATGGAAGAAGCTTTATCTGACAATGATTGGGTGATTGCTATGAAAGAAAAGTTAAATCAATTCCAAAGAAATCAAGTTTGGGATTTGGTTCCTCGACCTAAAGATCATACGGTTATAAGGACCAAATTGGTTTTCAAAAACAAACTTGATGAATCAACAATCATTGTGAGAAACAAAGCAAGATTGGTGGCCAAAGGCTATAATCAAGAAGAAGGTATTGATTATGAGGAAACATATGCTCCAGTGGCAAGATTGGAAGCAATACGAGTACTCTTAGCCTTTGCTTGCATTAAAGGTTTTAAATTTTATCAAATGGATGTGAAAAGTGCTTTTCTAAATGGTTATATTATGGAGGAAGTATATGTAGAACAACCTCCTGGTTTTGAAGATGAAACAAAGCCTGACCATGTTTTCAAACTTAAGAAAGCTTTATATGGTTTGAAACAAGCACCTAGAGCTTGGTATGAAAGACTAAGCAAGTTTCTTCTTGATTAAAATTTTGTCAGAGGAAAAGTGGATACAACTCTTTTCATCAAACATAACAAAGATGATATTCTAATTGTTCAAACTTATGTTGATGATATTATTTTCAGTGCTACTAACGAATTTATATGTCAAGAATTTTCTAAGATTATACAGGGAGAGTTTGAGATGTCCATGATGGGAGAATTAAACTTCTTTCTTAGACTTCAAATCACGCAAAAGAAGAATGGGATATTTGTGTCTCAAACAAAGTATTTGAAAGAGTTGTTGAAGAAGTATGGATTGGATAATGCTAATGGAGCTTATACTCCAATGAGTTCTACAACGTTGTTGGATGCTGATGTAAAAGGTCCTAGTTTCAACATCACTAAATATAGAGGAATGATTGGTTCATTACTCTATCTTATAGCAAGCAGGCCAGATATTCAGTTCAGTGTTGGAATTGTTAGATCTCATGTTTTGATGATAACAAAGGATGGTGTGAAAAAGAGTAATAAACAAATAAGTTTTAACAAAGTAATATCAGGGAAAATCATCTCTTGAAGTAAGCATTGGAGTAATGAAGAAAGACCAAGAGAAAAAGCTGAGAAACTTGATCAGAAGCAAGTTTTCTAAAGCATTACTCGAGTAAGTACTCGAGTAATGAGACAAAAACTTGAAGTAACCAGAGACACCTTCAAGTAACCTGCCAACAATACTCGAGTAAGTACTCGAGTAATAGTGTAAATATTTTCAAGTTGCTCTCGGCCTGCCAATATTACTCGAGTAGCTACTCGAGTAACCATGTAAATCATTTAGAGTTGCTCTCGGCCTGCCAACGTTACTCGAGTAGCTACTCGAGTAACCATGTAAAAAACTTCCAGTTGCTCTCGGCCTGCCAATGATACTCGAGTATGTACTCGAGTCCCCTGTTTCAAGAAATGTGTTGCTCTCGGCATTTTCAACCCTGCCAATGTTACTCGAGGAGCTACTTGAGTAACTCAGTGTGGTAAGCAAAAATCTTAAGGAAGTACTCGAATAACTTGATCTGGTTTTTATCACATTTCACTCGAGGCACTACTCAAGTATGCATGTATGAAATGACTTATTTAAAGTGAATTACTCAAGTATCCAGAGTTATTTTTGAAGAAAAACCTCAAGTCATTACCCGAGTAAGCTATGCAGAATATTTATGTTTACTCGAGTATGTACTTGAGTAACAAGGTAATCAAACTTGAAGTGCTCTCGGCCTTGAAATCCTGCCAACATTACTGGGGTAAAGCATTAAGTAACCTAAAGTTTATTTGAAGGTTTACTCGAGTTGGTACCCGAGTAACCTATGAAGAAAAGAGTGCATTACCCGAGTAGGTACCCGAGTTAACAAATATTTCCAAAGGTTTGAGATTTTGTTTATTCCATGCACTACCCGAGTAATGTTATGTCTGTTTGTTGACTTGCAGTTCATCAAAGTTTCACGATGATACTCAAGTAAGTACTTGAGTAAACTTTAATGAATACTCGAGTAGCTACTCGAGTATGCAAACCCAGAAATTCAGAAATCATTCCAATGTTTATTGTTTTGTTTCCTATATGATTAACCTTTCATTGTATTAGTATTCTTAGCATATCCACAGATAAACAATGAAGAGATCTTACCAAATAAGGAAAGTCAAATGCAACGTTCAAATGCCACCTACCGCCACCTACCACCACCTACCACAAACATATGTCTTTCAAATACTGGAAAAGTCAATAGTGGCTGCGCACGCTCCAACGGGCATGAAAAAATATGTTCCAGTAATCATTACCAACGTATCTATATATATGGGAACATCCAAATAGAGAAAAGAACAAGAACACACACACAAACGTATCATCAAGTTCATTAATCTGTTTTACATTATACTTGTAATTCTATGCTTTAGTGATTCTTATTCACTCTGTGAGAGAGATATTTCATTCAAACTCAATATTTGTTATTGAGGTAACTTAAGGTTGTGGAACCTTGAGTTGGGATTGGATTACAACTTGTAAGGGGGAGCGAGTGTCCAGGCGAAGGAACTTGCTTGTGCTGAGGTGCCAAGAACCCACTGAATCTTGGAAGTTATAGTAAAACTCTCAGAGAAGCTCTGAGGACTGGACGTAGGTCAAAGTAGTTGTGGCCGAACCAGTATAACTCTCGGTGTACACTACGGTGATATTTCTCCTTACTCTTTATTGCTTTATATTCACCGTCAAGTTTTTATTTGCAACGAAATTTTAGTATCACCCAATTCACCCCCCCTCTTGGGTAAAATGCTTGCTCTAACAGGAATGTGTGCGAGGTATCAATATGCTCCTAAGGTATCACATGTATAGACAGTGAAAAGAAATTTCAAATATCTAGGAGACACTTCAGAACTTGGCTTATGGTATCCAAAAAGAGGAAACAAATATTTAATGGCATATTCAGATTCAGATCATGGAGGATATAAAACTGACAGGAAAAGTACTAGTGGTCAATGTCAATTCCTTGGAGGCTCTCTGGTATCATGGTTCAGCAAGAAGCAAAACACAGTTTCATTATCCTCAATTGAAGCTGAATATATAGCTGTAGCAAGTTGTTGTTCTCAAGTATTATGGTTGAAACAACAACTTCAAGATTTAGGGATATACTTAAATGAGATTCCAATTTATTGTGACAACACTAGCACCATAAGCTTGGCCAAGAATCCTATGCAACATTCAAGGACCAAACACATAGACATCCAACATCATTTCATTCGAGATCACATGCAAAAGAAGGATGTCAAAGTAGAATTCATACCAACACACCTTCAACTTACTGACATATTCACAAAGCCAATAGCTAAAGATCAATTCCTATATATTCGAAGAGAATTGGGAATGGTTAATCCCAATGAGTTGTAAGTTTTCTTATTAATTATTTTATTTAAATGAGTTTTTGATAATAACCATACTGACTTTGGCATCAGAGTATTAGAAATTGTTTTTGCAGGCCTGTCACTCAAGCATAGAAAGTGTCACTCGAGTGACAAGCTCATACTCACTCGAGTCAGTCAATACTGCTTGAGCACAGAACTATTGAATATACTCTATTTCTAAGCATGTAAAACAGGGGTTAATAGAGGAGATAAAAATACCAAGAGATTATTTGAAGTGCAACAGTTATAATTGTTCTCAATTGGGTAAGAGAGATCCTCACTCGAGCATGGTATGAACATACCTGAAGTGAAGTAAGAGCACTCGAGCAGAAAGAAAAAAAAATTCTTACAAGTGCTTATTCAAATCATGGTTACTCAAATGATTTTGGAGGATTTGAGTACAAAGATGAAAAATATAGCAAGAAATAGTTAAACCAGGTACGCCTTTACATGTTTTATCAAATTTGTCTGAATGGCACTCAAGCACAGTATGATCAACTTGAGCACAGTATGAATAACACTCGAGCACTAGGGTTACTGCTCGAGTATTGCAACTTATATCAGTTATGCGATACCTCAGACCGTCGTACTTCCTGCTCTCACTCGAAGCATTGTGTCACTCGAAGGTCGTCTCCCTTCACCTCCAACTGTTACCCATCGATTAAATGTCTGATTTTGTTTCAAATCACCATTACAACTCTTCAATCTTCCTTATAAGGTGAGATTTATCATCAGAATTTCTCATTCCGTGCCCTAACTCTCTGAAACTTCTTCATTCAATCTTCAGCAAATCTGTGTTTTCTGTTGTTTTCATCTTGTTTCTAAATGGCTAGAACTAAGATTCCTATTGTCGCCCAAAGATCTCATTTACCCTCTCCCACTCATTCTACTGCTAGTTCTTCAAGAACTCTGGTACCACCACCTTCATCTCCTATAATGTCTTCTACACCAACACCTCCTCCTAAACCCAAAACCAAAAAGAGAACTCCGGCCAAGAAATCTCATCCTAAGCCTTAAATAGCTAAGAAGGATCAACCTCCACAAAAGAAACCAAAGGGTGTGGTTTTCAAAGAACCAATGATTACTCGGTCTCAATCCAAAGAAGTCAAATGAAGAGGAAAGAAGAAGGACACTGAGCAACCACAACAATCTTCTTCTTCCTCCGATGACACCTTCAATATGCAACTTCGGGAAGTAATGGAGAGGTTAAAACTTGACACATTGGTTGGCAAAATTGCCTCTCAAGCCAGTGTCTCAATTTCACACCATGTTGGTCAGTCCAGTACGGCTGCTTCAGAGGTACCTTCTACATCACAGGCTCTAGAGGAAGAACAAGTCACAAGTCCTCCTGAAGGTTTCAATGTTGAGGAACTGAAGCCACTACAACAGAAGGTATGTGATACTAAGTTTGCACATAGACATTTTTGGCCTATAGTTTATGTGGACTTAGATTATCTGAAGAAGAATTGTCATTTGAATTTATATCCTTATCTTGGATATTATGCTCCCTGGTTGAATATTCATATTCCTTATTCACCCTCTGTTGTGAAAAATTGCAACATGAAATCCCACAACATAAAATCTAGGACTGGAGAATTGATTGAGGAAGAAGTATCTACCACTGTTAGAGGTCAATTCATTATGATATCTGCTAAAATTATTAATAATTTACTTGGGTATGTTGCACCTCCTCCTGATCCACCCACTCTTTCAACCAATAAAGCCTTCTGACTTTTAAGACCAAATGACCCAATAGGCCCTCTTAATTTTAAGCCTATTGACATGATTGATTCTCATCGAGCCCTTAACTACATATACTCTCGTAGCATGGTTAACAAGTCCAAAAATTATACCCATTTTGCTCAGAGAGATTATTATTTGCTAGCCTCCTTCCTAGCCAGACAACAAAGAAATGTGGGGGAGATTATTATTGGTGAGATGAGAAAATTTTGATTTTCTTCGTCAAAATCCACGACTATACCATATCCCCAACTTGAGTCCCTCAACCTACGAGTGCAAAATCACACTCTTGCTAAAATGGTATGCGAGTGTTGTTTAGAGACGCGACTCTTAGTGTAAAGTACAAGGACACTCGAGCAGGAGGATTTGTGCTCGAGTAGGGACCCATATCACTCGCAAGTGAGAAAATGCACTCTCTCAAATCATGTGGAAGTGCAAGTGTAAAACTGAAGCAAAAGAAGAAAATATGGTAGTTCACTCGAGTGAGCCCCCTCAGTGCTCGAGTGAGACTCTGCCAGAAGCCAAAACGCATCAGTTTTACAGCATTCAATCCGAATATGGTTTAATGATGTTTATTTATCTTATTGTCACTTATTATTATTATTTAACATCATTTTGAATGTATTATAAGTGTGATACAGGAGTTTGAACGTTTGAATTAAAAAGACGCAGAGGAAGTCAAACAACGGCAGAAAGCATCATTACGACCATCCAAGCACGTACCTACCGCGTTCAAAGATTTCAAACGTACGCATGCCGTTCCACAGTAACATGCCCCGCTCTACAATGATCATTATTCAAACGGGCAAAAACGAACGTCTATAAATACAGAGTTCCAGAGATCATCAATAAGAAAAAAAAAAGCGCAAGAATTCACATAAGCAAATTCACGAGTCTTTGTTATTCATATTTTCTCTGTATTCATATCATTCTTCAGTGTTTATCATACTTGCTCTGTAAGAGAGTCTATATAGACTTCAAATTCTATTTTCATTTGATCTCAAGGTATTGGGACCTTGAGAGTGTAGATATCCTTACGAGAAAAGAAGTTGAGAGAATTCCTAGTAAAACTTTCCACTCATAAGACTTACAAGATACAAGCAGTAGAGAACGTTGCTGCTCGTAAGACTTGCAATGGTGTAAGAAGGAGAGAACGTTGCTGCTCATAAGACTTGTATATGTAAGCAAGTGAGAAAGGTCATAGGTTGTTTCTCTGCAAGTAAGACTTGTCGTAAGGGGAGAGAAATTTCTTAGTGTTAGAATATTTCTGCTCGTAGTCCATTCGAGGATGATTGTTGTTTTGTGGCATTCTGAGAGCCCATTAAATCTTGAAAGGATAGTGAAAATCTCAGTAGGTCTTAATCTCTGAGGACTGGACATAGGCCTGGTTTTTAGGCCAAACCAGTATAACTCTATGTGTACTAATCCTTTCAACTCTACTCTATCTACAACTATTGTCGTATCACCACATCAAACGAAAAATTTATCACATCACTAAATTCACCCCCCTCTTGGGTGAAGCTTGCCTCTTTCAAAAGTATGATTTTTCAGAAATCATAAAAAGGTTTCAAAAGAACCCAAAACCTGTTTCAATTTCTGACTTTCAGAATGAGATAAATAATTTAAAAGAAGAGATAAGGAATCTGAAAAATACTCAGGAATTTCATTCTCTTATTTTAAATCAAATTCAGGAAGAAAGTCTTGAGAAAGAAAAGATAGAAATCGAGGAAGCTAGTGATCCAGGTGAAAAGGATCCAGAAGCTCCTGAATTCTTAAATCTTATATCAAGAATTTCAATCCAAAAATGGCACGTTCCAGTCAAAATTTGTTTATCCTCCTTATAAAAAATTTGTTAACTCAGTTGAGTACAAGGAAAATCAAATGAATTTTCTAAAAGAAGAAGTTTCTTATAAAACAATTGAAAATCAATTAGAGAAACATTTTCTTAAACAAAAAATCCAAAATGTTTTGAAAAACATTCAAGACACAATTTGTTCTGATTTTCCTAATGCTTTTTGGGAAAGAAAAAGACATATAATTGATCTTCTTTATGAAAATGATTTCAATGAAAGAGCTATCCCAACGAAAGCTCGACCAATTCAAATGAACCTGAAACTCTTGGAACATTGTCAAAAAGAAATAACGGATTTACTTTCAAAAGGGTTAATCCGTAAGAGCCAAAGTCCTTGGTCTTGTGCAGTTTTCTATGTCAATAAGAATGATGAACTTGAACGAAGAACTTCGAAACTTGTGATTAATTACAAGCCTCTTAATCAAGCTCTTTAATGGATTAGGTATCTAATACCTAATATAAAAGATCTTTTAAATCGCCTTCATCAGGCCAAAATATTTTAAAAATGTGATATGAAATCTGGTTTTTGGCAAATCCAAATTTCTAAAAAGGATAGGTATAAGACTGCATTTACTGTCTCGTTTGGACAATATGAATGGAATGATATGCCTTTCGGTTTAAAAAATGCACCTTCTAAATTTAAAAAGGTCATGAATGAAATTTTCAATCCATACACTAAATCTATCATTGTTTATATTGATGATGTTTTAGTGTTTTCTGAAACAATTGACCAATATTTCAAATATGTTAAGGTCTTCACAGATGTTGCTAGGTATAATGGTCTAACAGTTTCTAAAACCAAAATTAGTCTCTTTCAGACAAAAATTCAGTTTCTTGATCATCATATATACCAAGGAATTATTATTCCAATTGATTGTGTAATCTAGTTTGCCGATAAATTTCCAAATCAAATCTTGCATAAAAATCAACTTCAAAGGTTCTTTAGGATGTTTGAATGATGTAGATGATTTCATTCCAAACCTAAACAATACCATTAAGCCTCTTCGTGAGGGTCTTAAGAAAATTCCTCCTTAATGGACAGATGATCACACCAATATAGTTATCAAAATCAAATCTGTTGTAAAAAATCTTCCATGCTTGTATCTTCCAAATCCACAAACATTCAAAATTGTTGAAACTGATGCCTCTAACATAGGTTACGATGGCATTCTTAAACAAAAAATTGATGGTAAAGAGCATTGCATTACATTTACTTCAAAACATTAGAATAGAGCCCAACAAAACTATTCCACAATTAAAAAAGAAATTTTAGCAATCGTTTTATGCATAAACAGATTTCAAAGTGATTTGTTAAACCAAAAATTTTTAATCAGAGTTGATTGTAAAGCTGCAAAAGATGTTTTGCAAAAACATGTTAAGAATTTAGTATCAAAACAGATTTTTACCTGTTGGCAAGCAATTTTAAGTATCTTTGATTTTGAAATTGAATTTATATAAGGTACTTCAAATTCTCTCCCAGATTTTCTAACTAGAGAATTCTCGTAAGGGAAATAAGGTGACCAAATGAGTGATAAAGAGAAGGAAAAGAAACGAAAGGGCAAAGCCCCACAAAAGGATGATCCAAATTGAAACACTTTTAGCCTTACAAGCTAATCAAAAATTGGCTAAATTGCCATCCAAAGGATGGGTCGATATTGTCGAAGAAGAAAATTCTAAGACTCTTGCCCCATTCACTTTAAATCCTAAGGCTCTTGACTTAGCAATCAAAGCCAAAACAAAAGAAGTTACTAAGGCTAGTTCATCATCAAAAGAATTAGCCTTATACTCTCAACCAACACAAACCACATTTATGTTAAAACCAGAAAAGGTCTTGAACTTTTTCCACACAAAACTAGGTTTCTGTGACAAAAATCCAGTTGCTCTGGCAATCAAAATATTTCCAAAAGGGTTCTTTTTTGCCTCGAAATGTTTAGAAAAAACTCAAAAAATTTATGATCTTATTCTTGTAGATACGAAGTCTATAGAAATAAGACATTTTTTAGACCCTGATCATCCAAATGATAAAAGTATCCATGGCTATTTAACATTTCAAATATGAAAATTTTTATCTTCTCAAGATTGGGGACAAGATTTAAATAAAAGGAAACAATTTTCCATAAAAAAATTGGATCCAATTGGTTTCAATTATTGAAACTATATGGATGCATGGTATTGTACGTTTTGGTACCAAAATCCAAAGTTTAGCCATACTTGGCTATTTATGTTCACGTATGACACAAAGTATCAATTTCCATTATGGTTCAATCAATGGTGGGATTATTTTGGTCCTATCCAGGAAATTATTCCTACCATAGCGAAAATTGGTTTCAACTATTTCTAAAGTTGTATCAATCTTAGTGAAGATCCCTTCCCAACAAATCGTCATTATTTTTCAAAATTTGGTTTAGCTTGGGTATTCAAGTGGAGCTTCAAATATGGAGTTTCCAAGTACCTAAAAATGTTCCCCCATGTTGCAAAGAACCTCCTCAGTCAAATGGTGGGCAAAGTTTCCGAACATCAAAAATGTGTCTGAAACAAATCTCAAGAAATGGTTCAGGTAAAACCCCAAATTCCTTATGGCAGGAGATCATGAATTCAGTGTTTTCCTCAACCAAAAGGCAAAAAATTCAAGCTTGTTTGGCCTCGACAACTGATAAAGAAGTTCTGACTAGACAACTTCATGAAATTCTATGGCTTCTCCAAACCCAATCGGACAAGCCTCAAGGTAGCAGATCGGCCCAATCCTCAGATGGGTTAGAAGCTGAAGACCCGACCCAATACTTTGGCCATGATTCGAATGATGAGATCATTAGCCTTGATGAAGATTGATTTTGAAGAAAATCCGTCAGCACAAGAGTCTAAGACTTGCTGACACAAATTTTCTGCTTTTAGTAGAGATTAGACGTAAAGTTTAGGAATCTTTACTTTCTGTAGACAAGATGATGTAATTTCTTTTATTTTATGTAAAAGCAAAAGTAAAAGCACTTTTACCTGATTAAAATGTTTCTTACTCTGAGTTAAAGTGATTTTACCTAAAGTAAAAGCAAAAGTAAAAACACTTTTACCCAAGTAAAATGTCTTTTACTCTAAGTTAAAGTGGTTTTACCTAAAGGGAGAAAATAAACTACCGTGAATAGGAACTGATCCGAACGCCTATAAAATGGCAATTCATTTCAATTGTTACTCACCGATCCTTAGAGCTTTCAGGATCAATTCTCTCTCCCCTCGTCTTCTAGGATGATAAGCCTAGTATGTTTTCTTACTTTCCTTTTATGTTTTGTAATCATTTTTTAATTTCAATAATATTGTGACAATTTTTAATTTATGTTCTTTACTTTTCTTCTTTAAATTTCTACATATCATTCTGCATTTAATGAATTAACGACTCCGTGTCGGTCGTTACTTCTCAAGCTTTCTTTCTTCTCCCTTTCTATTAGATCCTTTCAAGGTCACTCCCCCAAGTTGGTATATATAATATTATTAATGAATTTTATATTATACACATATATATAAATATAAAATTCATTCACCCTAGATTAAATATTATCTTGTGTTGGGTCATTCTTGTGTACGACCCTTTAGGCCCATATGAAGTTGGCAGTGGGCCAATAACTATACTAACCCACAAGTCGCAAGCGGCCTCTAGCAAAACATTATGATTACCCAATTCAAATGAGGATCGTTAACACGATACAACCTGTCATACAACCATGTCACGTTCCTTTTGTCACACGATATATTCATCAAGGATGAGGCATGGATAATGTCATCCTCTTCTTCCTGACCATTACTTTCTCAATTCCTGAGTAGTCTGACAATAGAAATAAAAACTCCTTTTCATTGTAGTATGACCATACATTTCTCAGCCTCACTCATCAAGGGGCCCATTAATATCTCTCTACTAATGTGAGGGACAAATTCTATCTTGGTCATTTATATTCCACTGCATGAAAAACCACCAAGCCCGATCGTAGCCTTTATCATCACTCAGTCAAAAGTGACTTTTGACTAGTTCAAAGCTTAGCAACTCTCATGTAGGAATCCATGATGACCTTAGGTCAAAGGACATTGTGACGTAGTTATACATGAGAAAAGCTTATGACTTGATCTATGTGGCTTTCTCATAGTGGGTCGGTTCAACACCTTGTACTTTTACAGTGCCTAAGACTTTGATTCGTATCTCCATATCTTATCAAAGTCATACTGGTCTTGTTTAATCTCTGCTACCGACCAGGGACATTTTAGGACAATCTTTATGATTTATCTAAGGATACAATTATCACAGTTAACATGCAAATAATATGATAACAGAATGCAGAAATTTCATTAAATTAATAATGTTCAAAGTACAATGATTAGCCCTTAGGGCACAATTTCCAATAGCAATTAGAGCAATTGATGGAACTCAAATACGGTGTGTAGTTAGCCAGTCTGAGCAAGAGAAATATATCGGGAGAAAGGGATATCCAACTCAAAATATCATGGCCATATGTGATTGGGATATGTGCTTCACTTTTGTGTTGGTAAGCTGGTAGGGAACTGCACATGATGCTTGTGTGTTCCAAACTGTAATCTCAACCCCATCTATGAATTTCCCCCATCCACCTCAAGATGTCTATTCCTCACCTGCACCTACATTGTGTGGTTGTTTTTTTTCCTCACACTTGCTATAACTTTACCGTGTAAAAGGCATTTTTGGTGTATTACTCAGGGAAATATTATTTAGTCAATGCTGGCTATCCAACACCAGTTGGATATCTTGGTCCATATAAACATGAGCGTTATCATATTCCAAACATCAGGCGATGCGAGGGATTTGTAAATCCAAACAAGATGTTCAATTATTATCATTCAAGTTTGCAGAAAACTATAGAAAGAATGTTTGAAGTTTAGAAGAATATGTTTCAGCTCTTGGAGAAAATGAAATCATATTGCTTTGAAACACAAGTCCACATAGTTTGTGCAACAATGACTATATATAATCTTATCTGGAGAAATTCCCAAACAGATATGGATTTTCAAGAAGCTAAACAAGAAAATATACTTGGTGAAGATACTAATGATCTGATTGATGTCGCATCTACATCAACTATTCGTAGATTATTTTCAACACAAATGAATCATGTTCGTGACATAATCAGAGACCAACCTGTTAGGGGTATATGATCCAATAATGAGATATTTCATGTATGCATTCTAATTTAAATATAAATTTATCCTTTTTTTAATTAAATATTTTTGTGCATTTTCTTTTTTTTCCAATAATAATTGCACCTCTTTATTTTATCAACTTTTTTTAATTTTTTCATTTCAATTATCACAATATATATATATAGTATTTAATAAGATTCATGCCTATTTTAGTCATTTTCCATCTAAATAAGCTTTTTAAACACTAATTCAAATATGTTTCAGGTTAGAAGAAAAGTCACTTTTGCCACCGCCAATCCAAACACAAATCACATCTACAATATGACTTTTTTTCCATCAGACTTTCCAAAAGCCTATCCGCAAAAAAAGCTCCTTCTCCACCATTAATTCAAACAGGCACTCAATTGTTTGTGTTAGGGGTTGTTTGTTTGTTATGATAGGAGAGGGTAGGAAAAATAAAAGTTTTATGAGTTTAATTTAAAACTATTAAAGAAGTTGGTTTATAAAATTTTAATAAAGAGAAGATATAAGATAACATTCTATAAAAAATTCATTAAAAATTTTAATCAGATTCCTTAATTTTCTTAAAATTTAACTCACAAAATTTTTTCTTTCACTGCCTTCCCTTCCAAATCCTTGGAGCAAACAATTCTTTATGGTCAACAAAAGGTGGTAAGGCTTATTTGGCATGAGGGGAGGAGATAGAAGTTCGGGGAGGGATAATTTTTGGGGTTTATATTTAAAAAAATTACAGAAGTGAGGTTAAATATTTTTAATTAATTTTCTTACTCTTTAATATTATACTTTCTCTTTATTAAATTTTTGTTACCCCACTTCTTGAATTTTATTAAATTTAATTTATAAAAATTTTCTCTCTCCTCCCTTCGCTCCAAATCACTCATACCAAATGCCTAATGCAATTTGGTATGATGGGAGGGGAGGAAAACTTTTTTGGAGTTGAATTTTAAAAAAATTAAAGAAGTAGGGTTAAAAATTTTAAATTATATTTTCTTACTTTTTTTAATGATACATTTTCTCTGTATTAAAATTTTAAAAAAATTCAAAAAAAATACGCTGGAATATAGGAAAGGACAAATCAGTGCTTCGAAATTACATAATCCTAAGTCAGTATGGTGTCAGTATGGTGTGTTAGAACCGGCTATCACTCAAGAGGGGGGGTGAATTGGGTGTATAATAAAAACTTAAGAACTTTGGAAATCTTTTCGCATCTTAACGAAAGCGATAAGTATGAAGGTTTATAAATCAACAGTTAGATTAAATAATATATGCTAGAAATATAAGAGCTTATGGAAGAGAATATGCAAACTGTGACTTATCTTGGTTCAGTCCAATCTGTGATGGCCTACGTCCAGTCCCCAGGCTCCTCCTAAGATTTTCAAATCCACTATCTTCTTGTTTAATTCGGGCACAAGAAAAGCCTTTATAATCCCACAAGTTTAGTCAGATACTTGTGAAACCTTTTACAAATCTCTCACTGAAATACTCCCCTTTACGGCAAGTCTTAAAAGCAGAGCAATCCCAAAGATCTTCCTCTCCTGCTTACTCATACAAGTCTTACGAGTAGCAATGTTCTCTCCTACTTACACCCCTGTAAGTCTTATTAACAGCAACGTTCTCTACTGCTTGCACCTTGTAAGTCTTACGAGCAAAATGTCTTACTGGCAATTCCCTCTACCTTAGATCAACTCAGAAATATAGTTAAAAGTGTTTACAAACTCTCTCACAAAGTGGATATAATGCTCACAAAAGTACAATACAAATAATCACTCTCTCAATGATAAGTAATATAGAAACTAGAAAACAGAGAGTGTTTGGGTAGAAGCAGAGGATTCATATTTCTATCATTTTTCTCGTAGTTGCTCGCTGTCTCTGTTACCCATCGACATTGAGTGCTCTCTCATTTATAGTTGATGAAGATGATGACCGTTGTGAGCATTCGTCTGTTGGAGTCATTTTGACCGTTGAGCATATTTGAAAAAACGAGCCACTATGCAATGTCTGTTGCAGAGTGGAGCGTCCCATTGAAGAGCGGTATGTTTCATTATGAGCTGTACATCATGTTGTGGAGTGGGATGAATACGTTTGAGTTTCCAGACAATCTCTCATGGTGGGTCAAACTTTTGTCGTGGTAGGTAGCTGATACTCGGTGTGTAATGATGCCGCCCGTCGCAATTGATTCTTTCATTTGAATATGTAATCTCAACATTAAATTTCTTGTTTCATATTGTGAAATACTTAATCATTAATATGATGAAGAGTTAGTCAGGGGTATGTTGGATCATTGGTCAAAAGCTGAATTTCTGGCTTCTGGGACTCATCACGTTGAGTGAAGACTTTTGCCATATGTGACCTCCGTTCTTGAAGATGCAATCCAAATGTTTAATCTCCTGTTTTACACTTGAAATATATGTTAGTTAACGTTTAGGAATAATAACAAGTGAAAATATAATGAATGTATAACATTTAACCACGTTTGGATTGATGGCTATGAGAGTCTGAACTTTCTACATTGGTTCTGTTAGGACTTCACTCGAGTGCAAAGAAGCCTCACTCGAGTGCATGTACAATTTCACGTTCTGGCTTCCTCTCGGGCAAACACTTTCTGTCCAACACTCGCATCTGCTCGAGTGCAATTCTGGACATCACTTGAGTGCAACAAGTCCTGCTCGAGTACGGCTCTTGTTTTCACGGACATGCTTCTTTTCGGGTTAACACTCTTATGTCAACACTTGCATGTGCTCGAGTGCAAAGCAACTTGATGCTCGAGTGTGGATCCTAGTGCTCGAGTGTTGTAAATTTCTCCACACTTCAGCCGCTTCTGAACAACACTCGCGTGACATTTTTCAAGAGTGCGTTTTTGCACTCGTGAGTGATGTGGGGCCACATTAGACAAAATTTATTTATTTGATTCTATTGATGTATCATAAAAAAGCTCTTGCCATATGCATTCTAATGCAAAAAGAATCAGCTCCAAACTCCTTGTATTCTGCAAGTTATGATCGAAAGAATGTCTATCTCACTAGACTGCACAAGCGTCAACTTCCAGAAGGCATAGCTCCTAGAATATAACTTCAAATTAGGCAAGTTACCTATCCATGGAAAGCCCTTTGAGTCTAGTTTCATATGGAACTAGTCTCGTCTCAATCTGATGTGTGGTTTGTGAGTTATGTTCAAAATACCAAACCTGTCTTGGGAAGTGATGTTGATTTTAGTGTCATCTTCCACGGATCATATCTCCTTCATTTGAGCTTCTTTCAATGTGATCTTGGTGTACATTTTTTGTGTTGTGAGTATTATTTCATATGCCACCTGTTTCGGGTCAATCCGACGTGTGGTTTGAGAGATATAGCCAAAATACCGGACCTCTGTCAGGCTGAACATAAAACAGAGCTAAACAGAGTAACCCTCGACATTCGAGTGTGTTCATCCCGTGCACGAGTGCAACACCTATAGCACTCGAGTGTTGAGCTCACACTCGAGTAAAACTCCTCTAGAAGTGCTATAACTCACATATAAGTCATCTTAGCTTCGTATTAACCTATTCCAACCATCATTTGATCATAGAAACCTCCAGTATCATCATAGAAACCTCCAGTATCACTTCTAATAGCTTGAACCTTGATATTCTCACTAGTCTTATAATTTCTTCTGTCTTCAAAATCTTTCTTCTTGATTTCCTTCTTGATGATTATTCTCTATAACCCAACAAGACAACTTCTTTATTTTCTTGATTATCTTCAATCTTTGCTTGACTAATCTACAAGGTATGCAATATTAAACATAATAATTAGTCAAAGTATTATATAAACTTTTTGCTCTTATCATTTGACATTTATATTTGACATCATCAAAACTAATCATATCTAACACGGTGGAGGAATTTAGGATTATGAAATCTTGACAAAAAGATGCACCTGCCCTTTAGCTCTCCCTCTCTCTCAGCTCGGAATAACAACACCGGTCTTTTTATTAACAACAATGTATTTTACATTAATAACTCCACTTTCTTCTTTTATAACTTCGTATCTGAAATATGGTGTTGTTAATGTAAAATACAGTATAATTAATAAAAAGATAGGTGTTATTATTGGCCTTGAAACTTATTAATTTCAAACTTATCCCTGACATGTGTTAGGTTTTGAGATACAAAGTTGTGAAATAAGAAAGTGAAGTTGTTAATATATGGTGTTATTAATATAGAGACGAGTGTTGTTATTGGCCCATAAAACTTCTGAATTTTAAACTTATCCCTAGAATGTATTGGTTTTTAAGATATGAAGTTGTGAAATAAGAACGTTGAGTTGTTAATGTAAAATATGATATTGTTAATATAGAGATCAGTGTTGTTATTGTAAAACAAGAAATTTGAGTTGTTAATGTAAAATACGGTGTTATTAATAAAAAGACCGATGTTGTTATTGTGAAAGAAGAAAGTGAAGTTGCTAATAACGAGACATGTGTTGTTATTCTGAGCTGAGAGAGTGAGAGAGCTGAAGGGTAGGGTCGGGACATATTTTTGTCGAAATTTCATAATCCCAAATTCCTCTAGTGACACCATTCTGATTTGAAATCTTACCAATTTAAAACTCATTTATCCTTTTATATATTCCAACATATTTTATTTTTTGAAAATTTCCCTTAAAATGTTACAATTCCACCTCCTTGAAATTTTGAAGTCTAACTCAAATTTTTTTTACCCAAATCCGGGGGTGTGCAAAGGGGCATCGCGTCCCTGTTTTATTTGGAGCGAGTAGAAATCATGTTTGTCATCGTCCCTGCCCACCGCAACCATCGTCTTCTTCACCAGCCTCTATAGTTGACAACTTGTCATTGCCTTCTTTCCTCTTTCTCGTTCTCAGTTGCTGGCTGCTTGGTCTCCGTTGGATTTCATCCTACTTTGAGCTTCACGTTCTCCATTGGCCTCTGGTTCTTTGTTTGTGGTATGAATCAAAATTCTAGTACACTATGCCAGATTTGTATTATAGTCGCTGGATGCTTCTGCTATTATTTATTTTTTGCTGGATATTCTGTTTGTTTTTCTGGTTGGAAATTCGATTTTGGATAGCGGAAAGTACACCTTTTTTCCCTAAGATATATTAGTTTCGGTCTTCATTCGGTTTTCCTTCAATATACATAATAACTTGGTTTGTTTTGTAAGCTCTCTCAGATTTTAATAAAACATAAAGAAAATAAAAGAAGAAATTAGGCTGAATCGATGGAGTTTGAGCTCACTGGAAGTCTGGAAAAGAACCACCTTATCCGGAAACGTGCTTATTGGATACCCAAAGTTGCGGAAAGAGTGCTTTTGCACAGTGCATGTGCTCATCAGGTCTGTTTGGTGTTCGCTGTCAGTGCCTGCTGCCTTCATCATTCAGTGTTCTGCTCAGGCGTTCAGCTTCTCATTTCTTAGCTTTTCACCTTTACAGATTCAATCTTTTTTTTTTTCTTGGTTTAATTTGATTTCTAATCTGACATAGTTGGATATTAATTGATTTGTTGGACTGGGTTTAGTTTGCTTGAATGCTTATAGTTTAGGATTTGATTTGTCTATCAATTGTTTGCCAGAGGGTGTGTTTGGTTTGAGGGGAGGGGACAGGGTGGAAATTACAATTTTGGGTTTAAGAAAACCAAAATTTACCTTTTCATTCTTTTAAATTTTGGATTCCTGCTTAAAATTTTTTTCCTCATTCCTTTTAAATTTTGGATTCTTACCCAAAATTTAAATACCTTCAACCCAAAAAGGTAATTTAACCTCTCTCTCCTTCCCTCCCCTCCCTCCCCTCCCCTCAAAGCAAGCACACCCTTGAGACTGCGAGACAGCATTTATATTTGATGGCGGTGGATGATTTCAGACCAATTAGGAAGCAGCAACTCAGCGAGATTTGTTCTCTTTTGGGTCATACGGGCTCTCATATTTAATTTGCTATATGTGTTGGTGTTTATATGTTATGAAGCTGGAAAGTCTGATTTTCGTTCATGATTTCAGTTCCACATTGATATCTCAAAATTTCGCATGTTTCTAAGATTGGCGTGGGACATTGTTTCTTGTTGTTGATGTGAAATTCTTGATGGGAAATTGTTGTTGTATAACATTACATAGTTTTTAACAAACTGACTAGATTAGATTGAAATAATGTTACCAAGTAGTAGTCAGTTGAACAAGAGTAAAGAATCAAATACATATTAGACTATAGACAAATAAATTGAGAATTGCCCTTGGAAAAGAATTGCGGTTTCCCATTGAAGAATTGCCTCAAACCCAAAACATTGAAGCTAAGGCCAATAGATGGCAGATAAAAAAACTGAGAAGCTGCATTCATCATTCTGCTTTGTGTTGGTGTATGATAATAAAGCAAACTAATAGGGGCAAAAAAGTAATAAAAGAGACAATGTTACTGGTAAATATTAGTCCAAGAATCTCAACATTTATAATCTCCAATAATGTTTGTTTGGGTGTATCTCGGTGGAGCCAAAAAAGAACAGAGAAGATAACATCTTGAATTTTTTAATTCATATTTTTCTTTGAGCATAGGTACATGATATATACGTTTCTTGAATTTATTTAGAGATCCAGAGATGGGACATTAGAGTTTGCCAAATATAACAGATGGACTTTGTGGTAGACTGGTAGTTGGCATCAGCTTACCTGATAAAATGCTCAGCCATTCAGGCAAACAAGGCTGCTTTATCATGAATTGAGCAAGTTGTAAAGTTTGAACTATATTTCTTTGATTTTTAGAATTGTGAAGCTTGTATTGAACTTGAATCTTTGTGAAACTTGTATTATATTGCTTTATTGCATCATATTTTTGTTTTTAGAAAATTAAAAAGGGCGAATTGGGCTAGCCTGATAGCCGATATGCCTAGGGCCGGGTCTTTTGTATTATGGCCATTGGTCCTATGACTGGATTCCCATCTCTATTTTGAACCATACTTTTCATCCTTTTCCATCATTGACAGGAAAGAATTGCGTAAAACTCAAGAGTTAAATGGGGTCATTGGAGAATAGGGAAGCGTCGGACCAAATTTTGGAGGAGATTGAGGAAGCCATATTGTACGTTAATGGCGTCCGTAGAGTGCTACCAGATGGATTGGCTCACTTGACCCTTCTTGAGTACCTTAGAGGTAACATTATGTGTTTGTTGATTGGTTAAATGCAGTTTAGTACCCAATGAATCAATGGTATTCAGCAAGATTCATAAAACAAGTTCTTTGTCCTTTCGTTTTTTCTGGGTTTGACTTGAGTGCAGTACGTTACTTTTCATGATTGAACATGACAACTTCGCATTCTCAAGAACCAAACATGACTGTGTAAATAACTTTGCGCATACTTTCTGTTATAAAGTTATTTTGACTTGGGGGCTCTGCAAACTTGTAAAAAACAAATTCTGAAATAGAAGTGAAGGTTTCTTATCATAATGAACCTCAAGGACTCAGTATTTTGTGGATTAAGTTGTTAATATTGAGTTCCTTCATGCCCTGGATCTCTAAACATCTTATGTTTCATATGGATAATGTAATTTACTGAAGTATTTTGATGAATGATGCTGTCATTTCAGATTTTTTATACATTTAATTGGAAGTCAAACTTATAAAGTTTCTTTTCCTGGTCGGGTGCTTCCTTTGTATTATGTGTATATGTTAATACCTACATAGTGTCTATAAACCAAAGATTTGATTCTTCTCGGAGTGTTTTATATTTGCATGTTTTTCCTTGTAGACACTCTTAATTATCTTTTACATTGGAAAGTGAGAAGAGTGGAGAAAGATATATTCTGAAACGTATATCTTATTCATATGCACAAGGGGTTATTTATACATAAGAGAGAGGCCTTAGAATTAATGGGTCCATTATGATAATTGATCTCTAATCCCTGATTCTTTGTGTGATCTCTAATCCCTGATTCTTTGTGATCCCTAATCCCTGATTCTTTGTGGTCCTAATTGATTACTATTTACATTATATTTCCTAACACTCCTTCTCAAGTTGGAGCGTCGATGTTAATCAAACCCAACTTGTTACAAATGTAGTCAATCGGAGTCCCATTTAGAGCCTTAGTCAAAAGATCGCCCAATTGGTCGCTAGACCTCACATGTCCCATAGAAATGAAGTTCTCCTTGATTTTGTCACTTACAAAGTGGCAGTAGATCTCAATGTGTTTCGTTCGTTCATGAAACACAGAGTTAGAGGCTATGTGCAGAGTAGCTTTGTTATTGCACCACAATTTCGTAGGTAATGACATGATGAGGCCAACCTCCTTCATTAACTAGTGAATCCACACAATTTCTTTTATTGATTGAGCCATGACTCTATACTCAGCTTCTACACTAGATCGGGAAACCACATCCCGCTTCTTGCTCCTCCAATGCACTAAATTTCCACCCATAAAAATACAGTATCCTGTGGTGGATCTCCTGGTAGACTTTGACCCAACATGATCCGTATCACAAAAACATTCAATGTCAGTGGCGCCATGATTCGTATAGAGTATACCACGACTAGGTGAGCCCTTCAAATAATGTAAGACGTGCTCCAAAGCTTCCCACTGAGCAATAGTTGGTGCTATCATGAATTGGCTAAGTACACTCACTGGAAAGGTCACATCAGGTGGAGTCACCGTGAGATAGTTCAACTTCCCAATCAATCTATGGTATCTCTCAGGGTAGGCAAATGGCCTGATCTTCTCAGGATCGAACTTTTTCCTCACACCCTCAGGCAGCTCATCAAACGGTATGCTATCATCAATGTCCAAAAAAGGATTGGGAATCATAGGGAAGCTACTTGGTGCTGCTCCAAGTTTCTCGGTCTCCTTTAGTAGATCTAGAACATACTTTCGCTGTGTCAAGAGAATGCCTTTCTTGCTTCTCATAACCTTGATCCCAAGAAAGTATTTTAACTGACCCAAATCCTTTGTTTGGAAATGAGAATTCAGGAAGGCCTTTAGTGATGAGATTCCCGAAGTGTTGCTCCCTTTACTAACAATATCATCAACATATACCACTAAGAGGATCATGCCAGCCTCCGTCCGCTGATAAAACACAGAATGGTCACACTTACTTAGATTTAGATCAAACTCCCTAATTACCGTGCTAAACCTGTCAAACCACACACGAGGACTCTGCTTTAGACCATATAACGATTTTTGAAGATGACATACCTTCCCATGCTCCCCTTGAGCAACAAAACCAGGTGCTTGCTCCATATAAACCTCCTCAAGAAGATCACCATTCAAGAAAGCATTTTTAACATCCAACTAATGAAGATCCGAACTATAAGTGGCTGCCATAGAAATAAAGAGACAAACAGAGGACTATTTGGCCGCAGGGGAAAAAGTTTTACAATCCACATTAACCTCAACAAGAGAAAAACAAGAACTAAAACATGCATTATCCTTTTTTGAAATGTTCAAAAATTCCAAACCATTTCATTAGTTCTTTCTTATTTATTTGTTGTTTAATTGTCTTTTAAATTTCTTTTGGGCAAAACAAAACTAATTATAGTCCCCTGGGATATGGGGGTTTATATAAAAGATATTGGTCTCACAGGGTCTAAACTAGGATGCGGTGAAGGTGGCTGTGGAGCTTGCACAGTTATGGCTTCTCAATATGATAGAAATATGAGGAAATGTGTGTAAGTTTTTCTATCTCATTTAATGCTTATTTTCTGCTTCTACATCTAAATACATTCCTTTCTTGTTTCTTAATGTCAAATTTACCATGAAGTTTGAAATTCTTCTTCTAGGCACTATGCTATCAATGCTTGCTTAGCACCCTTATATTCTGTTGAAGGGATGCATGTGATTACAGTTGAGGGATTGGGAAGTGCCAAGCTTGGTTTGCACCCTGTCCAGGTGATGTGCACATACTACTCCCACCCCCTCCTTGTTAGATGTCTTCTTTCTTTGCTGGGATATTCTCCGCTCATTAATTTCTCATGTTTCTTGTTATAACTTCATATGATTAGACTATTAGCTTCCTTTTTTCATGAAAGTTATCTTTATTGATACTTTTATGCTTGAAGCTTAACTTTGTGCTCTTCAGGAATCACTAGCACATGCTCATGGTTCTCAATGTGGATTCTGTACGCCTGGCTTTGTTATGTCCATGTATGCATTATTGAGGTCAAGTCAAACTCCACCTAGCCCAGAGCAAATCGAAGAATGCCTTGCAGGAAACTTGTGTCGATGTACTGGTTACAGACCAATACTTGATGCTTTCCGGGTCTTTTCTAAAACTGATGATATGTTGTATACTGGGGTTTCATCAGCAAGTCTCTATGAGGGTGAATCTGTTTGCCCATCAACTGGCAAACACTGTTCGTGTAAATCAAATTCTGTCAATGATGTAGATAAAGACAAAAAATGCATACTTAATGCCAATAGACATAGACCCATCTCTTATAGTGAAATAGATGGGAGCAGATATATAGAGAAGGAGCTCATCTTTCCACCTGAACTTCTGTTAAGGAAACTGAATTATTTAAATTTAAATGGGTTCGGTGGGCTAAAATGGTATCGGCCACTGAAACTGCAACATGTATTGGATTTAAAAGCCAAATATCCTGACGCAAAGTTGTTAGTTGGTAATACTGAGGTAGGAATTGAGATGAGACTAAAGAGAATGCAGTATCAGGTTTTGATTTCTATAATGCATGTTCCAGAATTGAATGCTTTGAATGTAAAGCAAGATGGCTTAGAGATAGGTGCTGCTGTAAGACTATCTGATCTCTCGAGTTTTCTCCGAAAGGTGATAACAGAGCGAGCTGCTCACGAAACTGTGTCTTGTAAAGCCTTTATTGAGCAATTGAAATGGTTTGCTGGAACCCAGATAAGAAATGTTGCATCAGTTGGTGGGAACATTTGTATTGCTAGCCCAATATCAGATTTGAACCCTCTTTGGATGGCATCTGGAGCAATGTTTCGAATTGTTGATTGCAATGGGAACATCAGGACTATACAGGCAGAAAATTTCTTTCAGGGTTATCGTAAAGTTGATTTGGCAAGTAGTGAAATCTTGTTGTCAGTATTCTTACCATGGACTAGGGCTTTTGAGTTTGTGAAAGAATTTAAACAGTCTCATAGAAGGGATGATGATATTGCAATTGTGAATGCTGGCATGCGTGTTCTTCTTCAAGGACATAATGAGAACTGTGTTGTTGTTGATGCATCGATAGTTTATGGTGGGGTGGCTCCTCTTTCTCTTTCTGCAGCAAAAACTAGGGAATATCTCATTGGAAAGATATGGGGCCAAGATCTGTTGCAAAATGCATTGAAAGTTATACAAAATGATGTTTTTCTCAAGGAAAATGCGCCTGGTGGAATGGTTGAGTTCCGAAAAGCTCTGACATTAAGCTTCTTCTTTAAATTTTTTCTTTGGGTGTCTCAAGAAATGGAGGGAGAAAAGCATATCAAAGAGTGTGTACCATTATCACATCTATCTGCTGTGCAGCTAGTCCACCGTCCACCAGTCACTGGATGTCAAGACTATGAAATCATGAAGCATGGGACTGCTGTTGGTTCTCCTGAGGTTCATCTTTCAGCAAGATTTCAGGTTTGTATATGTACATGTATGGTTAAATCTCATCCCTAGATCACCGGGATGCCATCTAGTCTAGATTTGTTATTAACTTCTATAATAATTTGCTCTTTTTAAAGCTATTTTTAGAATCAGTCTGTTGAAGAGTGCTAATTATTGGTTTATAGGAGAAAGATACGAAGAGGAGGACTCATTTGCTGTATTTATTTTCTCATTAATCTAGGGAAGTAAATTAGAATCCAAAATCGACAATCCATTTGAAATTTTTAGTAGTAGTGAAGAGAGCACATGTTCTTTATGAGCCATAGAAGCTTAATGACTTGGTTTCTGGGATTGCTCTGTCTATTGCAAGACACTGAGCATCTCAATTAGCTCACCTAGCTGTCTTTATCCACTTGGGGCATCAGTGTCGAGTCTGGTCGATCCTGTGGATGTTCATGAGGCTTTTGATAGCCACATGGCTTTCCCTTTTGTGGTTTTCATTCTGGTTGCTTCTCATGTAGATCCCAACAGGTGTCACAAGTATGCCTAGGCTTCTTGTAGTGTTCACAAGTGACTCTGTCCCTCTGCCCTCATGCATTAGAGTTGTGATAGTAAGTTGTAATATGAATCTTGACGAATTGGGAATTAGGGTAGAAGAGAAAAATATTAGAGGGTTGAAGAAGAAGAATTAGAGAGATTAGAGAGAGAGAGGTAGAGCTAGAGACTAAATAATGCTGCTGTGATTTTCATTAACATCGCAAAACTGATTACAATAGGGATAACCTGCCATATATATAGTCAGTAGGGAGGTTCACTAAACTTGGGGCACCTAACACCCTAAGGCTCATTAGTTATTAGATATGGCTAAGGCCATGTTTGGCTAGGGCCGATCCTAACAACGGCTAGTGCCACTAATAGATAACACTGCACGTCTAATCAACCAAACTAACTAACTTTCAATATTCATTACAATATCATATCAATACCCCCCGTGGACATCCTTGCCCTCAAGGATTAGGAATCACAAAAGTATGATATTGTTGTTGAAGAGAGTAGAGGGCCTTCCAAGAGGCGGCTTCATCTAGTAAGCCCTTCCATTGGACCAAAACCTTTGTAATCATCTTCTTTCTACGCTTCTTAGTTCTCCAGTTCAGAATTCTCTATCACCTCAAAAAGCTCATAAAACCGAGGTGCTAACTTCTGAGAAGCTCTTGCTGTTGTAGAAATCTTCCTATAGGGAAGAGATTCAAAAAAACCCATTGCCCAACCTGAAATTCACGATCTGTCCTATGTAAATCGGCCCTTTTCTACATCAAGTTTGCTGCGTGGTGCAAATGATACTTCAAAAGTGCTAGAACTTCCTCTCTAGCCATGAAGCTATGATCTACTAACTCGAACACCGAATTGTGTGGCAAATAGGGAGTATGTAGAGGAGGTTGTTGCCCATAAAGCAATTCATACGGTGTAGCTTTTGCTGCTGTGTGGTATGTTGTATTGTACCACCATTTTGCATGTGAAATCCACTTATCCTAATCTTTAGGCTTCTCCCAACACATACATTGTGGATATGTCTCCAAACATCTATTAAGCACTTCTGATTGCCCATTGGTTGGTGGGTGATAAGCAATAGAGGGCTTTTGATTCACACCCAACACGAAGAAATCCCTTCCAAAAGCTGCTAACAAAAGAGTGAGTCACGGTCACTCACAATTTCAGCCCCCCATGAGGCTTGTAAATCTGAGGTAGAGGCTGAAAATGAGTGAGGAGGTATAAAATGGGCATACTTGCTCATTTGGTCGATGACTACCCATATGGTGTCCTTTCATTGTGACTTGGGAAGACCTTCAATGAAGTCCATAGCAATCGATTCCCACATGCTCATTTGGTTGATGACTACCCATATAGTGTCCTTTCCTTGTTACTTGGGAAGATCTTCAATGAAGTCCATAGCAATCGATTCCCACACTCTACTAAGTATAGGTAGGGGCTGCAACAATCTCGGAGAAGACGTAGTCTCATTTACATCTAGAGTATGTGTCACATCGCTTTACGTACTCCACAACATCATTTATTAGCTTCTCTCACCGAAAGAGACCCTTTATACGTTGATAGGTAGCTTGGATTCCCGAATGGCCTCCTTGAGGACTTGAGTGGAGCCAATCTAGAATCTACAACTGAAGTGTAGCTACCTCACCCACTACCAATTTGCCTTTCCTTTGTGGAAGAGTACCATCCCAAGTGAAGTGACTCCAAACTCCTCTGTTTCGTTGCACTTTTTCAAGTAATGAGCAATTGAAGTCATCCTCATTCTTGCCATCCTTCACTTGCAACAACTCGGGCTATAGGTAATTTGCATTAGTTGCTGCTTAGGAAGGTGAGAGAGTGCATGAGCTATTGTGTTATTCACCCATTTCTTATAGACAATATCATAGTCAAAACCGGCAAGTTTTTCCACCCCAAACATTTGAAATGGTGTCTTTAGTTGCTGACCCAACAAGAATTTAAGCCTTTGTTGGTTAGTTTGAATGACATATATAATAGGGATAACTTGCCATATATATAGGCAGTAGTAGGTTCATTAAAATAGTGGCACCTAACACCCTAAGGCTCATTAGTTATTAGACAAGGCTAAGGCCATATTTGGCTAGTGCTGCTCCTAACAGCAACTAGTGCCACTATTAGCTAATGCTGCTCGTCTAATCAACTAAACTAACTTTCAAAATCAATTCATTACAATATCATATCAAGTTGATACTCATGCTAACGTGTGTAGCAAAGTCTAGAGACGATAAAGGGGGATCAGCATTGTTAGGAAATAATGTATGATTAGGAAATAATGTAAATATCCCACATAATCAGGGATAGTTAGTATCCCATTAAATTAGGGATTATAGTATCAATCATCATAATGAGCCATTAATTCAGAGGCTCCTCCTTTGTGTATAAATACCCTTATACATGAATGAAAGAGATATACTTCAGTGAATATTTGAATAACATGGTATCAGAGCCATAGTACTCTCTGTTTTCGTTTTCCGGCAACTTTTCCTCTGGTTTCTGTTTCTGTCCGCACTGTTCACTGTGCACGGAGCTCCGGTGCAGGGCGAGTCAGCCACCACGCGCCCCACCGCTGGCCTCATCATCGCCCGATCGGCCAGTCCCCGGAGTTTCGCCGCCGTCTGACGTGCGTGTGGCCCTCACGCGCCACCCCCTCTCTCGTCAGACTTCCACGCGCCGGTGCGTGACACCGTTTTCCGGCGAGTTTTCCAACGCCGTTTGCTGTGCTGGGTCGACTCGCTGCCGCCGTTCTTTCCCTTGTGGTTTCGTGTTGTGGGTACCTACGGTTTGTCGTCCCGTTGTTGATTTCACCCTTTTCTGTTGTTGGGAGTACACTGTTGCTTCTGTTTCTGGTTCATTGCTCCTATTTCTGGTTCGTTGCTCCTGTTTCTGGTTCGTTTCTATCGTATTTGCTTGTTGAGCCACCTTTGGGAGTGTTTCTGTCGTCTTGTTGGTGATTTCGTCCTTCAATACAATGCCTTTGCTACTGGTGGCTTTGCTCGATTCGTATTGGGGCTGTTCTTTTGTGTGGCAGTGTGCTTGTAAGGTTCCTTTCATCGGTTGATCCTTTGTTGTGTGTGTTTTTGGTCTTATGGCTGATTCCAAGACTAGTGTCACTACTGAAATTATTCCTGTGACTAACAAAATTACTGAGTACAAATTGACCTGGACCAATTATATGGATTGGAGCAAAACTGTTCGCATGTACTTAGTATTGAGAAGGAGGGCCATTTGACTGAGACGCCTCCCACGGATGACCCTAAGATGGCTTGGGCCCGCGCTGATGCCCGTTTATTCTTGTAAATCCAGAATTCCATTGGCAGCGAAATCCTTCCCTCGGTTAGTCACTGTAATACTGTTAAGGAACTTATGGGTTGCTTGGAATTTCTGTATTCTAGAAAAGGCAATATTACTTGCATTCATGATGTCTGCAAGGGATTTTATCGTGCTGAACAGCAGGGCCGCTCTTTAAAGAGCTTTTATGTGGAGTTTAAGAAAATGTATGAGGAATTGAAGATGTTGATGCCGCCTACTACTGACCTTCAGGTACAGGTTGATAATATGGAGAAATTGGCGATTATCAGCTTTCTTACTGCCCTTGACCCGGCCTATGAGACAGTTCGTTCCCAGGTTCTGTCTAGTTCTGAACTTCCTTCGCTTCAGGATGTGTACTCTCGTGTGCTACGTGCAGATAATCTCTTACACCCAATCTCTACTCCTACTGCTAGTGCGTTGGCCGGCCGTGGTCCTTCTGATAACTGCCACTAGAACTTCTTGAACTCTGGACCTAGTACACTGTCCTTGACCTCTGTTGATTCGCGGAACCAAGGTCCTCCGCGTTCAGGCAACAATCCTCCGACTCCTAGTCCTATTGTATGCTACTATTGTAAGGAACCGGGTCATACCAAATGCTACTGTCGTTAAGTTGCAAAACAAGCTGCAACGTACTGGAGCTGCTCATATGGCTCAATCCACAGATCAACCTGCCACTGTTCCATCCACTTCAAGTGCGTTTGCTACAGGTAACGGTGACTCATGCCTTGCTACTTCTTCCTCGAGGTGGATCATCGATTCTAGTGCCACAGACCACATGACAGGTAACCATCGTTTGTTCTCTACGTATTCACCTTATGCCAACCCCTCTTCTATCACTATTGCTAATGGTTCTGCTTCTCGTGTCCTTGGCTTTGGCACGGTTACACCTACATCCTCTATTCCTCTATCGTCAGTCCTTAATGTTCCTAACCTTGCTTTTAACCTTTTGTCTCCCAGCAAGCTTACTCGTCAATTGAACTGTTTTATCTCACTGTTTCTTGACCATTGTGTGATTTAGGATCTTACGACGAAGCGGATTATTGGTAGGGGTTATGAATCGGGCGGCCATTACTTTTTTGACGATCAGATGCCGCGTTCCGTTGCCTGCTCTGGTGGTTCCTCTCCTTTTGATGTTCATTGTCGTTTAGGTCATGTGTCATTGTCATCCTTGAAGAGGTTGTATCCTCAGTTTCATCATTTTTCGTCCTTACAGTGAGTCGTGTCAGTTTGCCAAACACCATCGTGTTCACCTGGTACCTCGCGTCAATAAACGGGCTGCGTCCCCCTTTGATTTGGTTCATTCTGATGTTTGGGGTCCTTGTCCTGTTGTGTCCACGTCTGGTTTTAAGTACTTTGTCACTTTCGTTGATGATTTTTCTTGAACCACCTGGCTTTATTTAATGAAAAGTCGTTCCAAGTTGTTTTCTCACTTTTGCAATTTTTGTGTTGAGATCAAAACTCAATTTGGTGTCTCTGTGAAAACCTTACGTAGTGATAATGCTAAAGAGTGTTTTTCTACCCAGTTTCACGACTATATGCTAACCTATGGCATGCTTCATCAGTCCTTGTGTACCGATACACCTGCTCAGAATGGTGTTGCCGAAAGAAAAAATCAGCATTTATTAGAAGTTGCCCGCGCTCTAATGTTTCAAATGCATGTTCCTAAATCCTTTTGGGCTGATGCTGTATCCACCGCTTGCTTTCTTATTAATCGTATGCCATCTCTTGTTCTCAGTGGCAATGTTCCATACACCACTTTGTTTCCTTCCAAACCATTGTTTCCTATTGATCCAAAAATTTTTGGGTGTGTCTGTTTTGTTCGAGACATTCGTCCCGGTCTCACTAAACTTGATCCAAAATCTCTCAAGTGTGTCTTCCTTGGTTATTCTAGGGTTCAGAAGGGCTATCGGTACTACTCTCCCGACCTTCGGCGTTATCTTGTGTCTGCAGATGTCACTTTCCATGAATCCACTTCGTTCTTCTCTGTCCCTGCTCTGCCTTCATCTTCTGCCCCTAATCCAGATCTTGATCATATTTTATTGTATGAGGTTCGTTCCCCACCAGTGTAAGCATCTGTGCCGGCTCCTGCTCCACCTCCTATCCACTATGTTTATCAAAGACGTCCTAAGAAAAGTAATGTTGCTGCTCGTCTTCCTGACCTACCCATGTCCGCCTCGGCGCCTGATCTGTACTTAGCTCCCTCGCCTTCCCTTGCCCCTAACCCTGAACCAGTGCCTGAACCAATGCTTGAACCAGTGCTTGAACCAGTGTCTGAACATGTGCCTGCTAATCTCGATCCTACTGTCCCTTCTGCTGACCTGCCCATTGCCCTCCGCAAAGGTAAACGCACTTGTACGTACCCTATTTCCTCGTTTGTTTCCTATCATCACCTGTCACCCACATCCTGTTCCTTCATAGCCTCCGTAGACTCTATTTCCCTTCCCACCCATCTCTCCCAAGCCTTGGCCCATCCTGGTTGGCGTGCTGCGATGAATGAGGAAATGATGGCCCTTGATAAGGTTGGTACCTGGACCCTCGTTGATTTACCTCCTGGAAAGAAGGCTATTGGATGTAAGTGGGTGTTTGCTGTTAAGACCAAAGCTGATGGCACCTTGAAACGATTGAAAGCTCGATTGGTGGCTAAGGGTTATGCTCAGACGTATGGTGTTGACTATTCTGAAACTTTCTCTCCTGTGGCCAAGTTGTCCTTTGTTCGTCTCTTCATTTCTATGGCAGCTATCGATGGTTGGGATCTTCATCAGTTGGATGTTAAGAATGCCTTTTTAAATGGTGATCTTCTTGAGGAAGTTTACATGGAGCAACCGCCTGGCTTTGTTGCTCAGGGGGAGCATGGCAAGGTATGTCACCTCCAGAAGTCTTTATATGGTTTGAAACAGAGCCCTCGTGCTTGGTTTGACAGATTTAGTTGTGGTTAAGAAGTTTGGTCTGAATCAGAGTAAATGTGATCATTCTGTGTTTTATCAACAAACGGATGCTGGCTTGATTCTCTTAGTAGTCTATGTCAATGACATTGTTATTACAGGCAGTGATACGTCAGGGATCTCATCACTCAAGGACTTTCTGAATTCTCATTTTCAAACGAAGGATTTGGGTCCGTTAAAGTACTCTCTTGGGATTGAAGTTATGAGAAGCAAGAAAGGCATTCTCCTAACCCAGCGGAAATATGTCCTTGATCTAATGAAAGAAACTGGGAAACTTGGAGCAACACCTAGTAGCTGTCCCATGATTCATAATCCATTTTTGGACATTGATGATAGTGTGCCGTTTGATGAGCTACCCGAGGATGTGAAAAAACGAATTGATCCTGAGAAGATTAAACCGTTTGCCTATCCTGAGAAGGTTGATTGGAAAATTGAACTATCTCACGGTAACTCGCCCTGATGTAACCTTTCCTGTCAGTAGGCTTAGCCAATTCATGGTATCACCGACCGTTGCTCAGTGGGAGGCTTTGGAGCATGTCCTACATTATTTGAAGGGATCACCTGGTCGTGGTATACTCTATACGAATCATGGTCACACAAAGATTGAGTGTTTCTGTGATGCAGATCATGCAGGGTCAAAAACGACTAGGAGGTCCACTACAGGCTATTGTGTTCTTGTAGGAGGAAACTTGGTATCTTGGAGGAGTAAGAAGCAGGATGTGGTGGCAAAGTCTAGTGCAGAGGCTGAGTATCGAGCCATGTCTCAGTCCGTACAGGAGATTGTGTGGATCCACCAATTAATGAAGGAGGTCGGTCTTGCCACGTCATTGCCTGCAAAATTGTGGTGTGATAATAAAGCCGCCTTACACATAGCCTCCAACTCCGTGTTCCATGAACGTACGAAACATATTGAGATTGATTGTCACTTTGTACGTGATAAGATCAAGGAGAATTTTATCTCTACAGGACATGTACTGTCTAGTGATCAGTTAGGTGATTTTTTGACTAAGGCCTTGGATGGCACTCGGGTTGACTATCTTTGTAACAAGTTGGGCATGATTAACATCTATGCTCCAACTTGAGGGGGAGTGTTAGGAAATAATGTAAATATCCCACATAATCAGGGATAGTTAGTATCCCACTAAATTAGGGATTATAGTATCAATCATCATAATGAGTCATTAATTCAGATGCTCCTCCTTTGTGTATAAATACCCTTATACATGAATGAAAGAGATATACTTTAGTGAATATTTGAATAACAAGCATCATTTAACATCACATTGTACCTTCAGGCCTCATGACATACCTCAGAAAAAACCTCTCGTTGATGAAAGGAGGACATGACTCAAAGGGCGTGTTTAGTTGGAGGGGAAGGGATGGAAGGGAAGGGAAAATGATCCCCTCCCCTCCATTAGGGGAGGAGAGGGGAGCTAAAATCTGCCCTTTTCACCCCTCTTAACCCCACATTTTGCTCCCTTCCAAATTGGGGGGTTTTAGTGGGGTGCCAAGTTTTTTGATCAATTTATCCATATATTTCTTTTGTATTTTCAATCCTGTCTTTTCTTTCTTTCTTGTCTTTCGGATAGATTGCTAGTGAGAACGATAAGGAGGAAGTAGTGAGTCTTTTCATTAGCTTGAAGAAGTCACCGGCGGCGAGGTGGCGGTGGAGTTGGAGGAGATTGGGGGGGGGGGTGAGAAGGGAATAGTGGTGGTGGAAGAAGATGAGAGGCAAAGGAGTCAAAGGTTTTCAGAACGGACATTGAATGGTGCCCGTTCATTATTCTTGCCATTGGTTGCCGGATCTGTACCTCTCCCCCTTCCGTCGCGGCAAGTTGGCAACTAGTCTTGATTCATTGGTTTTTTTTTTTGGCGGAGAGAAGGGGAATAGTGACTGTGGGGGAAGAAGAGAAGAGTCATAGGAGTTGAAGCTGATGGTTTTGGGGCGGGGAGAATGGAAGAGGAATGGTGGCTATCCGTTGTTCTTGTTGGTTGTGGAATCTCCTTTTCTGCCCTACTGTTGTCACATCTTGCCGCCATTCTTCTATTGACCTGAATCTTGGTGCATGGCTTATTTCCTTCCAGATTTATATTTCAGTGGGTTAATTAGATGGTAGATCCATGCTATTAGATTTTTTCAACTATATTATTTTATTAGTTAAAATATATATTAAAGCTGGTATGAGCTGGAAGAGAATGAGATTTCATTTTTCAAAATAAGATTTGTTAATTTAATTTTTTTAAAAAATATTATTATATTAATCATAAATAAGAAAAATTATCATTTCAGTTTTTTTTTTTTTTTTTTTATACACGTTAATATGTTAAGACTAAATTTTCATTAAATAATATAATATAAATTAATGTGTAAATTAATTTTTATAACCTAACATATAAGGGTATAGTGGTAAACTAATCATGATCACCCTCCTCCCTTCCCCCCCTTGAACCAAACAAGGGATCATTAAAAGCCCTTCCCTTCCTCTACCCTTTAATCAAGCCAAACAAAGTAATCACATGCCCTTTCCTTCCATCCCCTCCCTTCGAACCAAACAAGTCCAAAATGTGACTTCAGAACCCTACAAGAAACTGGAACATTCCTTTTCAGCTTGTTCCTTATAGGGAGCATCACGTGTGCACCCGCATTCTTCATTTGACATCAAATCCAATTCCTGCTATAACACACAAATTTGCAGCTAATAAGCTGTAACATCACGATCACCTTACTTCAGTTCCCAAATTTTTATTTCATACCTAGAGGTGCGCCAAGTCTTCTAAATCAGATTAAGAGTCTCAGATTGCCTCCTAAAAAACTCTAGGGGATTAGATCAGATGTTATTCCCTTTATTTTCTCTATTACTCTATATATGTAACCTTCAAGGTATCAATAAATTTCAGAGCTGTTACCCACGAAATATTTCACATTCTTTGGTAAATTGTGCTATGTTTCAATTTGTTTTGTTTTTTTTAATGGCACATTTGGTTTGATTCCATGAAAGGGATTACTTATAATCTTGATGCAATGAATTCATTAAGGTGTTTGGTTGGACTTGTGTAATGTGAATGAGATTACGTTTTGCAATCGTCATTACCTTCAATGGATGCATGGGGATTGCGTTGCTAAGACTCATGAATGGGGATGTAGATCTCTTGTATTCAAAAGGAAAAGACATTATTATCCTTATAATTTTTAAAATTAATCTGAGTGCCCTTAGTGAAAAACACAAACCCTATTGATTGCCTATCTTCCTTGCTGCTGCTATCACACAGGCTCGCGCACAGTCGCATATGACATATCTTTTGATTTCTACTTGACTCAACAAACTGCTTCAACTAATCCACTATTTTGATTCGGATATTCAAAATCAAGCAAGATCACTCAATTTTAGTCTGGTCTTCATCTTCAATATGAATGGGTTTTATTATATCGGATATCTTTGGGATCAATGAAGCAATATATACTGTTGCCTAACCTTGATTTTGTTTTCTTACCAATTACCAAGTAACATGCATATTAACTCGCTCATTTGTTCTTTTGTTTTATAGGTTCTTCATTTAGAGGCTGGGTTATTATTATATATTTTTGTTGAAAAGACAGATAATTTGATTCATTATATACATATAAATGCAGACATGGGTAATTTTGTCTCTTGATATATTATTCATATCGATTCCCATGTTTTTGGTAATCTAATAACCAAACACTTTTATTCATATGCACCACATTTTTATGATGGCATACTATAGAAAATGATGTAAACTCCATTCCATTACATTCCTTAGGATTTTGTGAACCAAACGGCCCATTAGAATTGCTTCTTGACTTCATGTTTGAATGTGATAAATTATGCCCAGGTAACTGGCGAGGCTGAATATGCTGATGACACAAAAATGCCTTCTAATGGTCTGCATGCAGCCCTAGTGTTGAGTACCAAACCCCATGCTCGAATAGTTTCAATTGATGTTTCAAGAGCTGAGTCTTCACCAGGATTTGTCGGCATTTTTCTTGTAAAAGATGTACCGGGTGTTAATAATATTGGACCAGTTGTTGCTGATGAGGAGCTCTTTGCTGAAAAATATGTTACTTGTGTGGGTCAGGTATCTAGGTTATTTAAAATGGATGTTTTGCTGTTTTGTGATGACTGTGATTTGTATTTTTGATAATTTTGATCTTGAAGAGTTCAAAAAAAAGGAATGCTCTTTTTTTCTTCCTATGGGATTTATTGGAGTATATACAGGTTATAGGAATTGTTGTTGCTGATACTCATGAAAATGCAAAGCTAGCAGCAGGAAAAGTTCATGTCGAGTATGAAGAGCTCCCAGCCATCTTGTCAATACAAGAAGCAATTAATGCTAAAAGTTTTCATCCTAATGCAGAGAGATGTTTGAGAAAAGGTGATGTAGATCTCTTGTTTCAGTCTGGTCAGTGTGACAAGATAATTGAAGGGGAAGTTCATATAGGAGGCCAAGAACACTTTTATTTGGAGCCAAATAGCACTGTTATATGGACAGTGGATGGTGGCAATGAAGTTCATATGATTTCATCCACTCAAGTAAGTTATACAATCTTGTGTTGTGTACTTGTAAAATATAGTATATGCATCTTTTGGAAACCTTAGTTTTCTGAAATCTTTGGCTAGTTCTATATAGTATCAAGTACTGATTACAAATTGAAAAGGGTTTTAGATTTTAGCTATTTATGACTGAACCATATCCTGCATATATAAGATCAAAGCATTCAAAATGGTAGGTTATAGACCTCTCTCTCTAGTTTCCTCTTTTCCTACAAGTGGTTGTTTTTGCATCTATTGTTTCATTGTTGACTGTAAAAGCAGAGTTCTAGCAACTAGTTTACATGCCATGTGTCTATTGCCATTATTTCTTGAAAATATATTAATTTAAATTGTAGTTCTTGTGTTGTACGAAATGACAATGCCTTGCCCTTCAAGGCCATCTCCAATATTATATCTTATTATTCTAAATTTCTGTTTTTGTTGGTGCTATTGGTAGAGTATTCTAGTTTGTTATGCATATTGAGCTCGTTTCAGTCCCTGTTGAGTTCCTATTAAATTTTTTAAATTTGATTTCTCAAGTTCATTACTGGCCCAACAATATCGGCTAGCTAGTAATGATAATTGTGGCCTTATCTTTTCCACCCTCTCCTTAGAAGTGAGAGAATATCTGTATTCTTGTAGGCCCCTCAGAAGCACCAGAAATATGTTTCGCGTGTTCTTGGTCTTCCTATGTCAAAGGTTGTTTGCAAAACAAAACGAATTGGTGGTGGATTTGGGGGAAAGGAGACAAGATCAGCTTTTATTGCTGCTGCGGCTGCAGTTCCATCATATCTATTAAATCGTCCTGTGAAAATCACATTAGACCGGGATATAGACATGATGATTACTGGGCAACGACATAGTTTTGTTGGGAAGTACAAGGTATTGCTGCCGCTATTTTTAATGGTTTAAGATTAAATTGATGCCAAATATTATTATATTGCAACAACAACAACAACAATAAAGCCTTATCCCACTAGGTAGGGTTGGCTACATGAGTCGCATGGTGCCATTGTACTCTATCAAAAACCAAATCTTTGGATACATTATTTTGAAAGTACTAAATCCTACATATAGCTTATTTTCTTAAAATGTGTTATAGCCTGAAGCTGTGTACTTGGTCTATGGCTTAATGCTTATCCTTTTGAATACAAGGCTTGAAGAAGAGGATGCCGAGACATCCCTCTAGTACTTTTGAATTTTAAGTAAAAGCTAAAACAAATAAATATCTGGATATGCTTGGTAGGTGAAATGAAGCAGGAAAGGAAAGAAATATGTGGTCCCCACACCTGTCTAATCCATCCAACCATCAGCAGAAAGGACAGGGAAAGAGAGAAGAATTTGTGAGAAATTGCTGTGGTTCCCTCACCATCCAATGCACCATTTAATTCTTTTACTATTTGCAGCAATGACTATGTTCCCATATTTAACCATGTATTTTAAAAATATTTACTTTTAATATACATGGTTAAATATATTTAGTAAGGTTAAATATATTTAGTAAGATAGAGGATACAAAAGTAAATTTACATCTTATTAAGCCGAGTTTCCTTTCTTTATATATCCTTCTTGGAACCAAATGAGGGAAGAGAGATGGTTCTTTCTTTTTCTCCTACCATAGCAAATAATGCACCAAACAGAGGGCAGAAGATAAACTATTCCTTGGTTTCTTATGAAATGATTGAAAGTAAGAAATTAGAGGAAATAAAAGCTAAAACAAATCAATACCAGTCTGAGAACAAAATATAATTTGTACCTTACTTGCACTTTTTTTGTTACTATGTTCTATTCTTCTGGCTTGTTGTTTACAGTTCTATTTATTTATTTTTAACCTTTTCTGTTTACAGTTGAATAACACCTTTTTTGGCTTCAAATATAATTAGTTGAAAATTATTGGTTTCAGGTTGGATTTACAAATGAGGGGAAGGTGCTTGCACTAGATCTTGAAATCTATAACAATGGTGGAAATTCGTTGGATCTGTCTCTTCCAGTTCTTGAACGGGCTATGTTTCATTCAGATAATGTGTATGAAATACCGAACATGAGGATAGTGGGAAGGGTTTGCTCCACTAATTTCCCTAGTCACACTGCTTTCCGTGGGTTTGGTGGTCCTCAAGGCATGCTTATTGCTGAAAATTGGATTCAAAGAATTGCTGTGGAAGTCAAGAAGAGCCCAGAAGTGATAAGAGTGAGATATGGAACTTTGTTATATATTCATGACTGTGTTGTAATCATCACTATCGGTTTTGTAGGATTTTTCTGTCAATTTTACTAAGCCAAAGTTTCTTTTCAGGAAATCAATTTCCAAGGTGAAGGAACCATGTTGCATTATGGCCAGCAGCTTCAACACTGTACATTACTCCAACTGTGGGATAAACTAAAGTTATCTTGTAACTTGATGAAGGCACGTGAAGAAGTTGACGTATTCAATGGTCATCATCGGTGGAGAAAGCGTGGCATTGCGATGGTTCCAACCAAGTTTGGCATATCCTTTACAACAAAGTTTATGAACCAGGTAACCTCTGAGTTCTAACAACAGCAACCACAATAGTCTTATCCCACTCAATGTGGACATTTGCATAGATTGCACAGTGTCATTGTGATGTATCAACAATTAAATCTTTGGATAAATTGTTAACAAAAAGGTTTTTTTTTTTCGACCGAAAAAAAAAGGTCATGTTCAATAATTTTATTGAGTGTTGATAAGAACCCATGACCACCCAAGACCATGGCTGATTCACTCAGGACCGTATAAAATGGAACAAAGAAGAATTGGGAGCCTAATGGCCATGTTAGTTGCAACTTTCAGTTGTGCTTGTTATTTTCTGTTGAGAAATAAGTGGGATTCCCACTTGAACCTTAGTTTCAGTTATCTTCTTGATTTTTTTTAACTTATTATCTCTGTAATATTTCGTTATAAATAGGCTGCTGGTAAGAGGAATAAGGAGGATCAAATTACTGATGATTATTTTTAATTATTGTAATCAGAGGCTCACTTACTCTCACAATTGTGTTTATTCATATGGGAAGAGGTACAATATATAGCCTTTAGGAAGAGTGATTAGAGGAGTAAGCCAAGGGATTACAATCAACTAAAATAGAAAACTTTCCTAATACTGAAAAATCAATCTAGATCTTAAAATCAAGGGATATGATTATATGTTACAATCCCCTCAAGCTAGAGAGCAGATGTCAATCATTTCTAGCTTGCCTCGAAATCCTTCAAACTTAGCTCTGCCCAATGGTTTTGTCATAATGTTTGTGATTTGGTCCATAGACCGTATGTGGGATAGGTTCATGATTCTTACTTCAATCTTTTCCTGAAGTGTTTGTCTATCTCAACATGTTTTGTTTTATCATGATACATTGGGTTCTTGACCATTTCAATGCTGTCCTTATTATCACACCAGAGCTGGATGGATTCACAACTCCTTCAGTAACTTGATGACCTAGATTCCTTCACATGTTCCATCGACAACTTCTCTTAGCTCTGCTTTTGCATAGTTTGTTTCTTGTTTCTCCATGTAACTAGACTTCCCCAAACATATGTGCAATACCCTGAGATTGACGTCCTATTCTCTCGAATCTTTGCATGGTCTGCATCAGTGTAGATTTCTATATTTCTTGCTGTGCCTTTCTCGAAGAAGATGCCTCTTCCTGGATTGAGCTTCAAGTAGCTTAATATTCTGTATGCTTACTGCATATGTTCTTCTTGAGGTTGGTGCATAAATGGACTCACTATTTCAACTGCATAGCTGATATCTAGATGTGTGAGTTAAGTATATCAGTTTCCCTAGAAGTTTTTTGTATCTTTCTGAGTTAACCGGGACACCATTTGGTTTGATCTCTAGGTGACACCCTTCTTCCATCGTTGTTCCCTCAGGTTGGGCACCTAACATCCCTGTCTCATGTAACAGATCTAGCGTATACTTTCGCTGGGACAAGTTAATGCCCTTTTTAATTCTTTCTACTTCCATACCCAAGAAGTATCTCATTTGACCAAGGTCCTTGACTTGGAATTCATTGAACAAATCCTTTTTCAACTGAGTAATGGAATCTTCATCATTTCCTGTAATAATTATGTCATCAACATAGACAATCAGGACAATGACGCTTCCATTTTCATGCTTGACAAACGTGTCATCTGCTTGCCCTTGATTATTCCCAAGTTTCTTCACTGCTTTGGTGAACCTGCCGAACCATGCCCTAGGAGATTACTTTAGTCCATAGAAATAATTGTCAAGTTTGTAGACTGAATTGTTAGAACTCCATCTAGAATCTCCATGTACACTTCTTCCTCTAAGTCACCTATCCCTTATCAAAGGACTCCATATTCTTTGATCTATCCTCATTGGTGCCTCCAACAGCCTACTTCATATATGTCCAAACCACTTCAAACGAATTTCTACCATTAGACACCACACTAACTCTTCCTTGTGCATTTTCATTACGATGTTATTTTTTCTTGTATGATCCCACGCATCTATCTCAATATCCTCTTATATGCTACCCCAACTTTATGCTTTTGTCCCTTTAAAGCCTAGCACTCGTTACCATATAGCATTGCTAGTCTTATTGCAATCTATTGGTACTTTCCAGTCGTAAATAACTCCGGTTTCCTTTCTCCATTTGAATCACCCAACTTGTATTCTATGTGAAACATCTCCATCAATTTCACTATCCTTTTGTATAATTCATCCAAAATATCTAAACTTTGTTATTTGTGGAATAATTTGATCTCTCATTTAACCTTCAAATCACTTCTAACTTGCATCTTATCAAAATTGCATGTTAACAAAAAGGTGTTTTAGTGGCATTGAGTGTATGAACAGACTTGGGATGATGATGAACCAACATGGGAGGCGATGATATTGATGATCTCTTCGGACCCTCATGTGAGTCACTGATGGGAGACTTGATGCAACTATCAATGTGACAAACACTCTCAGAACACAATGACACCTTCTACTTAATTTCTTGTAGACTCTGATTATCACAAGAGTACTTGGTCGATGCTAGCATAACTGAGCTTCAAGAAAAATGTGCCAAGTCTATGCACATGTTCAAGCTCAGAACTCTACAACAAGCTAGGACCCTAGTTCACAAATATCAATCTAGAAGCTATTTGAGAAAAATACCAATGGCAAGAACACAGGGTTAATTATTCAAAGTGCAAATAGCCCTTGACACCACTTCTCCAGAACTGCTGCACAAAATTGAAAATAGTTGGAAAAGTGATATGGAATTTGGCGGCAATAATGTCCAAGCTACAAAAGCAAGGAGGCAGCAAAGGTAAATATACATGGGATGGGAAATACCTAAGGAAGTAAGACAAGTTGGGAGTTGGAAATGATACAGCTTGAGACAACAATTGCTTGAGTATATTCGTGCAAGTCTGCAAGGTGGACACTATGGGATACAAGCCACTTGTTAGGAAAGAGTGCCAAGGTTGCTTTAGGTTGAACAAAAACTGACTTTTGCATGCCATCCACAAACAGATGGACAATCAGAAGTTTTGAATCCCTCCTAGAAACTTATTTTTGGTGCATGTGTTGGGAAACTCCTAAGGAATGGAGCCAGTTGTTACCACTAGCTAAGTGGTGGTATAACACTAGTTTTCACAATGCAACTAAGACAACCCATATGAGCTACTTTATGGGCAGAAGCCTACATATACACCTTATCTACCTCAGGAAGAAATAGTAGAAGCTGTGGACAGAAGTTTTGAGGCCAGTAAACAGATGATTGCTGTGTTAGAACATCATTTGAACCAGGCAGCAAATGAAATGCAGCAAAAGGCTGATTCAAAGAGATCCGGTTATGAATTGGAGCTGGAGCAGTGGGTTTTCTTAAAGCTACAGCCCCATAGGCAATTTTCTGCTTCTTCCAGGAGCACTCAAGAGCTGGGGCAAAGGTATTTTGGACCATATAGAGTGATGGAAAGAATTAGTTTCTGAAATATTTTTTGGTAACAGATATGTTTTTGTTATCGGTACAAGAGTGTTGCATATATAGATAGATTTTAGAGAATCAGTTTTGATTTACCTCCCTAATCTGTTCCTATAATCTAGGGAAAAGCAATAAGATATTAAGGAAACTAAAATTCCTTGATTCTAGGATATATTAAACCTAATATAAAGTGAAAAATAAATATTACGTTAAAACTTGGGTTAACTAGGGTTAAGCCTAATAAGTGGTGGTAGGCCCAATTTGTTCCAACATTCCCCCTCAAGTTGGCGAATAGATGTTGATCATTCCTAGCTTTCTGACAAAACCTTCAAATTTCTCTTTTGTAAGAGATTTTGCCATGACTTCCGCGGTTTGTCTTCCCAAAGGGATGTATGATAGGTCAATCACCTTTGCATCTAGTTTCTCTTTAATGAAGTGGCAATCAATCTCCACATGTTTTGTGCAATCATGGTGTAAAGGGTTGTTTGCCATCTTAATAGCTGACATATTATCACACCATACTTTGATTGGTTCATTATTATAAATCCAGAGTTCCTTCAATAATTTAACCAACCACATCCCTTCACAAATTCCTAGAGCCAATGCTCTATATTCTGATTCAGCAAAACTTCAAGACACCACTGGTTGTTTCTTACTTCTCCAAGTGACAAGATTTATGGTAGACCTTCCATCTATTTTAGAACCTCCTCAGTTTGCATCAGTAAACATTTCAATGTTTCTAGTGTCCTTGTTGGCAAAGAATAAGCCTTGCCCAAGTGTCTTCTTGACATATCTGAGGATCCTATCGACAACCCTCATATGTTCCTTCTGAGGGCTACTCGAGAATTGATTTAACACTAATTGCATAACATATATCAAGCCTCGTCTGGGACACAAATCAGTTTTCCCACCAGTTTTTGATATCTCTCCCTATTTACTGTTGTACCATAAGGTCCGATAGTTAACTTTGGATTGAGCTCCATTGGAGTATTAGCAGGCCTGGCTCTCCCAACATTGCTGTTTTCTTTAGTAGGTCAATGGTATATTTTTGTTGAGATACACAAATGCCTTGATGAGTACGTGCCACTTCCATTCCCAGAAAGTATCGCAAAGAACTGAGATCCTTTATTTCAAATTCAGTTGCCGATTTCTCTTAGTCTAGTAATCTCTTCTGCATCATTTCCTATTAGCACTATATCATCAACATATACAATGAGAATACTTGTTTTGTCTCCATAGCGCTTTACAAACACGGTGTGATTTGCTTGACACGAACTATATCCCCATGCCTTGATGGCTTTAGTGAAGCGCTCAAACCATGCTCTAGGTGATTGTTTTAGGCCATATAGGGATTGAGTCTGCACACTTTATGTGAATTTTCGAAAGTTCTCGGTCTCAAGGGGACCTCCATGTAGTATTTCCTCTTCAAGATCACCATATAGGAAGGCATTTTTAACATCTAATTGGCGAAGAGGCCAATCTAGGTTAGCAGCAAGTGAGAACAGTACCTTAACAGTGTTGAGTTTGGCAACAGGAGCAAAAGTTTCTTGGTAACCGATGCCATAGGTTTGAGTGAGATCTCGTACTTGTTCACACTTCCATCTGGCTTATATTTGATAGCAAAGACCCATTTGCTACTTACTACGGTATTGCCTTTATGTATATCAGCAACTTTCCAGGTCTTATTTTTGTGTAAGGCCCTCATCTCTTCTTCTATAGCTAGTTTCCACTTAGGATGGCCAATTGCTTCTTTAAAATTCTTCGGTATGGCGTCTTTTTCCGCACTAACAACAAATGTCTTTACGTTTGAAGACGATTTTTCACAAGAGACATACCTAGCAATTGGATGCTGTGTGCAGCTCCTTTTTCCCTTTCTTAAAGCTATTGGCCAATGTAAATCTTCAAGACTTGCTTCAGGTGCATATTCTTGGCTTTGCCTTGGAGTTGGAGTAGGTTCTCTGCTATCTGTAGTTGAGCTTCCAGGCTGCTTTCTGGTGACACTCTAGGTTCTTCATCCCTAGTCTCGGGCAAATCAGGATTGCAGAGAGGCTCAAAGTGGTTTGTGTCCTGAAATGCAGATCTGAATGGAGTATTTTCAGTGATTTCTGGGTTATTTTCAGTAGTAGTTTCATGTGTATGTTGGTCTAATTTTTCTAAAAGTGAAGCAGTAGGTATAAAAGTAGGAATAATAGTTGGAAAAGAGGAATAGCAGCGGGATCAAATGGTGTTTGAGGTTCATTTGTTTGCTGTCCATATGTATTTTCAGTTTCAGAAATATGATAATTATTCCCAGAATCACAAACAAGCCATTCACTTGCACTTTTCTCCCCCTGAATGGGTGGTTTGACAAAATAAGGTTGATATTCATTGAATTTTACATTCATCGTAACATGCCACCTTATTTGTGACAGGACAAAAGCATTTATACCCCTTTTTATTTGAAGAATAGCCAAGAGACACAGTTTTAATGGATCTGTGATTAATTTTTCCTCCATTTTCATTAAAAACATAAGCTGTACATCCAAAAACCCGTTGAAGAATTGAATGAATGAGGGGTGAGCTAGGAAAAACTTCCTGCAATTTTTGAAGTGGAGTCAGGAAATTTAAAAATTTTGATGGCATTTGGTTTATTAAATATGCAAAAGTTAAAATAGCATCCCCGAAAATTATTTGGTACATGTTTTCTAAACAAAATAGCTCTTGCAACCTCAAGTAAAGGCCCGTTTTTTCTCTTGGAAATACCATTTTGTTGAGGTGTTTGAGCAAAAGAAGTTTGATGTTGAATGCCACATATTCTTCCAAAAAGGTTTTGAAAGGTGAATTCAAATATTCTTTGGCAATATTGCTTTGAAGAATCTTGATTGAGGTTTTAAATTGATTTTAAAAAAATTTATGATTTTTTTTTAAATATCAAAGATTTCTGATTTGTGACTCATTAGGAAAACCCAATTTAATCGGGTACGGTCATCGATAAAGGTTACAAACCATCTGGCTTCAGAGTTTGTAGCAAACTTTGATGGACCCCAAACATCTCTATGTATGAGAGAAAAAGGATGAGTGGGTTTATAAGAATGAGGAACATAAGAACTTCGGATCTGTTTAGCAAAGTGACAAGTTTTGCAATGAAAGTCAGAAATTGCTTTATTGCCAAAGTCTCTTGGATCCTCCTAAGACTTGAAGTTCTTCTCTGCTTATAGATTCCTCTTCAACATCTGCAGCGCCTACCATCAACTCTTTCTTTCTCTATTTGGTGTTGGTAGGTTTACCATGGAGCTTCCAGCAAACATCCTTGGTATGTCCACTTTTACTGTAGCGGCCACCATTTTTCTGCTCTCATTCCCCTTGTATCTCCCTGGTTTCCTTTGACAGCTAGTGCAGACATCTCAGTTTGGGCCTTAGTTCTGTTCCGAGCCTACATCTTTTGACTTTCATCACATTGGACCATGTTGAACGTGTCTTCTAAGGAGGGAAGAGGTTTCATTCCCATAATATGGCTGCATACATCTTTGAATACATTCTTCAGGCCAAGAAGAAAGTTATGGCTTTGCTCTTTGTCAATAAACTCTCTAAAATGTATACCATCTCGGGTACATGACCACTCATGAGTTTCATAAAATGATAAAAGTCAATTTGCTGCCAGAGTTTAATTAGCTCAGTATAATATTAAGCTACAGTTTTATCTCCTTGGACGAAGTTTTGGAGAAGCCGTGATGACTGCAACTGTATTCTCTGGAACAGAGTATATCAATTTTGCTGAATCCCAAATCTCCTTGGCTGCTTGTGCGTGTAAGTAGCTTTCACTTATCTCTGGTGCCATCGATTTAATCAGCCAAGTCGTCATCATGTTGTTTTCAGCACATCAAACAGCATACTGAGCATCTGGGTGGCGGCAACATAGTCTAGTCAGGTATCTTTCTGTCTTTTCCTCGAACAAACATCAAGATGCTTCTAGACCATTGGAGATAATTCTTGCCATGAAGCTGATGAGTAATATGTACATTAAAGAGAGAATCTGATGCTGTAATAGGCATCCCATGGTGCGATATAATGTTTTCACCATGGCTCCCTCTTTGTGCGCCTAAATAAGTCCCTTGTGGGCTTTCATCTACTGGTGATGAACGGCTGTTTCCATTATTGGCATTGAGTGCCCATGGCTGATTGGTTAGAGCTGCTTAGAATGCCATTGATCGAGAGACTAAGGCTCTGATACCATGAAATATTTTGTGGTAACATCTCTGTTTTTATTATCGGTACAAGAGTGTTACATATATAGATAGATTGTAGAGAATCAGATTTTATTTAACTCCCCAATCTGTTCCTATGATCTCGAGAAAAACAATAAGATATTAAGGAAACTAAAACTCCCTGATTCTAGGAGATACTAAACCTAATACAAAGTGGAAAATAAATCTTAGGTTAAAGCAAGGGTTAAGTAGGGTTAAACCCAATAAGTGGCGGCAGGCTCAATTTGTTCCAACAGTTTCATATTAGTTGGAATTACCTCCTGAGTCTCGAATTTATCCAACCATCTATGTTTCATTACTTAAACCATGCTCAAATCTCTCTGTCAAGCAGAGGCATCCCCCAATTGATTGGCCAGCGATCCAAACATTCTCAATTATCGAGAAAATTTTGAATATAAGTATTGGTAGGAAGAAGGGAATTATTACTGAAATTTTGGTTTAGTGGAAAGGAATGCCAGATGAAGCTACTTGGTTGTCACATTTGAATTTCCATAAGCAGTTTCCTGATTTTCCTATTCCCAAAGTGTGAGGGTTGTTTTGGAGGTGGGGTATTGATATGTGAAAATAAAGTAATAGGGGAGCTGGTCATTGGTGATTGTTAGGACTAGTGTTTTATAAATACTTGACCTATTCCCATATGTAATCAGTCTCTGCGTTAATCTGAAAGCATATTCAGTGTATTGTTTTGCTTAATCTCTTGTGTTCTTCTGTTCCTATTTCCCTGTTTCCTCATTACCTTCCCTATTGCTGTGAAGTGCCGACCATCGTATTAAAAGCTTAAGTTGGTAGGAAAAGCGTACCCCAATTCCTTTAACTCAGATCAGAACAAGTCTAGTAGTCTCCTATGACTTTGTGGTCCACCAGGCTGAACTCGATTCACACCCCCACCCATACCCGGGACGTATCATTTCCTTTCTCTTTCCCTACCTTCTTTCATACTAATGCAGCTCAAGAAATCAATTTCCAGCTTTTTTCCTGAAAATTGTTTCCCAAGAACCCAATTTCATGCCAATCATACTTTAGGAAGTTGGGTTTCCAAATCCATTCCTAAACCCCATTTTCAGCAAACCAAATGTGGCCTTAAATCTTACATTTTATATTTTTTATGAACTCATATTTGCCCTCAACCTCTGATGATTCAAGACAATAGGGTATAATCCTACTTACTGGATTTCATTCTTTTTATATTATTATCCAATACTGTAGCTTATGATTTTGATATCTGTATTAAATGTTCTTTTGAGTGATAGGATAATGACTTGCATTACTTGATTAGTGATTTAGTTTGAATTTGTTTTTTTATTTCCCCCTTTTTTTCACTATTATCTCTTTAGAGTGTTCATTAGTAACTTTGTTTTTTATTTGGTGTTTAAAATATTGATGAATTTGATATCTTCTCAATAACATCAGGCAGGCGCTCTGGTTCATGTCTATACTGATGGAACTGTTTTAGTTACCCATGGGGGAGTAGAAATGGGGCAGGGCTTGCATACAAAAGTTGCTCAGATTGCTGCCTCAGCTTTCGGCATCCCCCTTAGTTCTGTCTTTATATCAGATACAAGTACTGATAAGGTAAAGTATCTACCCTCTTTTATGGTGGGTTTATGATATCTTGTTTCCTCAAAGAATATTTGAGGTAAGCATGGACTATTACTGTATTTTGTTTATCTTTCTGTCTTTCCTTTTTGCTGCCAAGTCATAATGCTTCATAAATGTGGGCTTAGGTCGTTGAACTATTCAAGAAAGCTGCAGGGATTACTAGAATGAATGACATAAGAATTGATAAGGATAATGTAATCTGTTTGATGATAAAATTATTTTGCATCAACTAAACTGTCTGCACTCTAGAACTTACTACAAAATCAACTTAGAAATGGACAACTACAGCCCCCAGCACATAATAGCTAAGAGTATGTTGCTTTCTCTAACATTTTTTATTGCAACATATTTGAATATCACAATCTCGAACATGTTTTACTGGCCCTTTGGTTTATCCCTTTCCTTAAGGTTTATTTCATAGATTTATTTTTAGACAATTGATTTTGATAATACCGACATTAGGTTCCTAATGCCACACCGACAGCAGCTTCTGCAAGTTCTGATCTGTATGGAGCAGCAGTTTTGGATGCATGTGACAAAATAAAGGCACGCATGGAGCCTATTGCTTCTCAACAAACTTTTAATTCTTTTGCTGAGGTACTCTCACACTTGCAGTTTTTATCTCACCTAAAGAAAGTATCCACTCAGAAAAAAGGACTTACTGAAGAATGTCTCACTCGTCATGTATTATGATAGTTGTGTTTCTGTATCATATTCATTGAGGCGTTTAGCTGAATAAAGGACCTTGGGAAGAGTCGGGTAAATATGCTCGACTCTGTTGTTTCTTGAGCGGAGTTAGCATCTGGAGATAACTTACGCCTATTATTGTTCTAATGGATTTCATTCATTGATGTCTTTTTTTTTCCATTATTAGCAGTTTGAGACTTTGCTAAATTTGTGAGTAAAGCAAAAAAAGAAAAGATTTAGAAAGATCCCAATCCTTAAACACATTCATATATTAAACTTGGCCCGCATGATAATTGAATTAATAAAGGTCCTCTGAGGGTTACTTGGGAAAAGTTCTGTATCATTTTCAGAGTCCTTATGAAGATTATATGCCATATAGGTCGTCAACAATCAGTATGAAGCAGCTTTTATATTTTCTCTAATATTACAAGCCGCCTTTTGCTTGGAAATTATCTTTTGATACATGCATTTATTGTTTTCAGCTGGCTAGTGCATGCTATGCAGAGCGAATAGACCTTTCTGCCCATGGATTTTATATTACACCTGATATTGGATTTGACTGGAAAACTGGTAACGGAAATCCATTTAGGTACTTCACTTATGGAGCTGCGTTTGCTGAGGTGGAAATTGATACCTTGACTGGAGATTTTCATACTAGAGAAGCAAATGTCATTTTGGATCTAGGGTACTCTCTGAACCCGGCCATAGATGTTGGACAGGTAACTTTCTGTTTTAGTTTTTTGTTTTTGTTGTTTTTTTTATTGTCAGGATTGAGAAAGCAATGTAAGTGGAAGAGATGTACAAAAGAAGGAAAGATCCTTCAAAAAAGAAAAGAGAAATTTGCTGAATCTTCAGTTAGTCACGATTCTCAAGTTTCATAATAATGGACTTGACCTTTCAGAAGTTATTTGAATATTTGTATTCACTGTAATCTTTCTATCTTATCAGAGCTTTGGTAGAACATTACTGGACCTCAATGGTGGTTATATATTAAAGTGTATTCACCTTAGTCTGTAAGAATAAAAAGAAAAAGAAAAATTCAAATTCTGCATCTGCCATGCCTTCGTTACCAGATTTTTAGTTCATTTTATGAATCCAGGTTCTCTGGGTAGCATATCAGTGCAGGATATTCAGCAATTCATTTGCATATGATGTATTGATGCAAGATAACTCAGTTCTTGTTATTCCTTTAAACAGATTGAAGGAGCTTTCGTTCAAGGCTTGGGTTGGGTAGCCCTGGAAGAACTTAAATGGGGAGATCGAGCCCATGCATGGATCCCCCCCGGGCGGCTTTACACATGTGGTCCTGGAACATACAAAATTCCTTCTGTAAATGATGTTCCCTTGAAATTTAATGTCTCACTTCTCAAGGTATGTTCCAGAACAACTTTAGTTCTTTTCTTTTGGGGTAAGTGGGAGTGTGTGATGCATATAGGAGTGACTCCATTGTGTTACATTGCCTAGTGCCACTGTGGTGTCAGGGGAATGAAGTCTACTTTTTGCCATCACTAGAACAATCATTTGTAATTGATTATTTTTTCCCCATAACTAGGAACAAGTAGGAAAAATAAAATGTGTACACCGCTCTAGTTGCACATATAACCAGCTTTAGGAAGTTTATGTTGATGTTAATTTCCTGATAATTCCTTCTAGATTTCTTTCAACATTATTCCCATAATTGTGTCTCCTTATAAATTCGTACGATTAAGTAGGGATATGTTGTGGCATTGGAATAGTAGCACATGCATCTTATCACACGTTCCTTGAAGCATAACCCGCTGTATTTTGGAACTTGTCTTGTGAAACTTCGGGCTTTTTTTTTTTGGCCAAAAACTTCGGGCTTGTTTGGTTCTCTTTTCAGAACAGTATCTTAATTTTTTTTTTAAAAAGAAACTTGTCTTTGGGAATGTGTTTTGCTTACATATTCTGAAAAACAAAAAAAAAAAAAAAAGAAAAGAAATTATACGTTCTTATGGAAAACCAAAAACCCAGAACATTTTTTTTTAATGTTTTGTTACTTTTTGTTCTACAAAACTAGAGAATGGGTGAAGAACATTGTATTTTCATTATGACAATGTTAATAAAGAAAACTACGTTTTCACCCTGTACTTCACTATTTTAGATATGTTTTTCAAAATAATGATCCATACAAGTTATTTTACAGAACCGTTTTAGGAAATGAAATTGTTTTAAGTTGCTATATCATTTGGCTTTCTCAACGCATCACATTTCTGCAACAAATTCGGAGTTTGGGGCATGATAGCTTGATCTTTCTTTTTCTTGTTTTTGTGCTTGTTAACTGATAGGGTCATGCAAATGTCAAAGCCATCCATTCGTCTAAGGCTGTCGGTGAGCCTCCATTTTTCCTAGCATCTTGTGTATTCTTCGCCATCAAGGATGCTATTAAAGCTGCAAGAGCTGAAATGGGGTGTAATGATTGGTTTCCTCTTGATAATCCGGCAACTCCTGAGAGGATCCGAATGGCTTGTTTGGATGAAATTACCTCTTCAATTATTAACTCTGATTTCCATCCCAAACTCAGTGTTTGATATGCTTTTCCGTATGTATCTGGAAGGGTGTGAGAATTTGCTTCTCCGCCCCTCACCCCCAATTTCCTTTCAAAGGATTTCAAAGTTGTGTTCATTGGTAAACTCAATGTATGGTAACATAGTGTGTGTATGTGTTATAGATCAATAAAGAGGCCATGTTAAACTAACCTGGTCATTACATTTTTTTTTTCCCACTTGAATCATCAATGACTAGTTTATACCCTGTGTGTATGTGTTGAATCATATACTGATTTTTTTTCAACTTCATCACTCAAGTGGTCACTTAAGTGATCCTTGGACATCACTTGAGTGATCTCTTGATTTTGATTCAAAACATGGCAAATTTTATATCATTGGAAAGCTCTCATCGTCTACATTCCAATGCAACAAGAATCAGCTCCAAACTCATTGTAATCTGAAAGTTATAATTGAAAGAGTGTCTACCATTCTCGATAGTCTTCAAAGTTTTCAACATCAACTTCCAGAAGGCATAACCATTAGCATATAACTACAAATATGACAAACTACCTATCCATAGAAATCTCTTTAAGTCTAGTTTCTTTTTTTTTTTAATAGACTGGATTACAATAAGCCACCAGGGACTATAACAATGACAACCTCCAATAGAGGCTTCCACAAAAATCTCTCATCAACCACCGCCTACTAAAATAGCAGGTGGTGGGTAATCAAAGATGACAAAATGCTCTCTGCTACTATGAGCTGCTCGAGCTAAACTATCTGCCTGAGCATTATGATCTATGGAAAAGTGGTTAACCAGGACACACCAATCTCTGGACAACCAAAACCTAGCTTCTTCGATGACCTCCTTAAAGGGATGAATCTCATCACAACCCCTCATGAGGAGATTAATGGCTTCAACACAATCAGTAAAGAGCTCAATATTCTTCAAACTCCTATTTCAGCAAATTTGAAGACCCTGGATGATTGCAATGATTTCAGCAACAACCGGAGGAGCCTGCATGAGTTGACCCATGAAACCACAAATCCACTGCCCGTCTTCCCCTTTAATGACGCTCGCGCTTGTACTTTGACCCGACTGAAGAACAGAGCCGTCTGTCTCAAGAGTATAGAATCCCGGCCTCCTGCCTTGTTGAAACCAGCAAATTTGAAGACCCTGGATGATTGCAATGATTTCATGCAAACGAATATGAATGATCAAGATGGAATTTGTCCCTCACATTAGTAGAGAGATATTACTAGGCCCCTCGATGAGTGAGTCTGAGAAATGTATGGTCATACTATAATGGAAAAGAGTTTCCATTTCTATTGTCAGGCTACTTAGGAATCGAGAAAGTAATGGTTAAGAACAAGAGGATGACATTATCCATGTCTTATCCTTGATCGATATTGTTAGGATCAGCAGGCATAGCGGAAGAAATTTAAAATTTTACCAATCCTAATCGAGGATCTATCAACGGTGTTTAAACCAAGTTGGAAGGATTCATACCTTTTATGATTCAAAGTTTTCACGATCTCTAGGAGCCAACACATCAGGTGCGCTCCCTCTACCGGTATCCACATGAATGCTCTCCAACCGAGACTGCGTGCTAGCGCCTCTAATGTCTCATAGGGTTTCCCTTATGGCTCTCAATTCTCATGTGTATATCAATATATATGCTTTATCAAGTTTATAACCTATGAGGGCTATTTTCAAATTTCAAAATTAATCATCATTAATTTCAAAATTAATTAACTATTAATTATCTTGATGAGCTAATTAAATAAATTTAGTTTAAATTAAATCTGTCCAACAGTTTTAATTTAACCTATTTATTTAATCCAAATAAAGAGCCATTAGATTTAACTTATCTTCATAAATTAAATCTGAGATACTATATCTCTATCATGTTAGTTATTAAATTTAATATATCATAATAAATTAAATTTAAAACTAACACAATATAATAATATCATATAATATATATACATACATATATATATATAAGATATATATATTTCGAAAATATATATCTATATAATATTTTAATGAATTTTATATTATATATATAAATATAAAATTCGTCCACCCTAAATTAAACATTATCTCGTGTTGGGTCATTCTTGGGTGCGACCCTGTAGGCCAATATGAAGTCGGCAGTGGGCCAATAACTATACTAACCCAAAAGTCGCAAGCGGCCTCTAACAAGGCATTACAACTACCCAATTCATATGAGGATCGTTATCACGATGCAACCTGTCATACAACCATGTCACGTCCCTTTTTGTCACACCATATCGTGTTAATAAGAAACGAATATGTTCAACGTTATTGTGCGTTTTCAGATAGAGCTGTGTGTTTATGCAATCTGGTGAAATTGTTTTGATTACATGCGTTATGTTCTGTTTTCAATTCTGCAACTAGCATCACGATTTCTGTTCTGAATAGGCTTGCATGAAATCGGGTAGGGTACCTGAGATCATAGTTGGCAGCAATCCAATCGGGTCTAAGTTCGGATATCTATTCGAGTAATAGGGATCCAAACTATGGGGAAGACAATCTGGATCAGAAGCATAGCCCAATATAATCTGATCACGACATTTATTGCTTTTCATATTGTATGAATTCTTGTTGTGGTTTATTATTTATACTTGTTTGGGTATGGTGAACAACATGGCTTTAGAATTTTGCAAAGGGTTGTAATATTTAAATACGGCCTGCGTGCCATGCCTTTCTCTAAATACTCTCGATGTACATTCTCTTCTCATCTCACTCCCCTCAAATGTTTAAACGAGGTTTCTCTCAATGTAAACTTTTCTTATTTAGAGAAGTCCTCTCATTGGCTTGGGAGGATTTTAGGTTAGGTAAGTCATGTTGTGTCACGTTTAAATTATGCTTTTGATTAGATCATTGCATGAATACTTTTGCATTTAATATATGAGATACAACCATGATTGCATTCATATAACCAAGACTAATTAATTGAGCCCTCTGAATCAAATCTTAAGTCATAATGCCATCAATTAATGAATACTTGTCAAAACCTAGATCGCTCAACTATGGAAACCACCAAAGTGGATGCACTTGAGTTATCTTGATGAGACAAGCTTGAGTAATGGTGCTGCTCATAATATTCATTATTGTTTTGACTTATTTGAGATTAACAAAACGGTTTTGAATCTCAAGGCATTAGATGGGGTTAAATATGCCGGATCATATGATGATTAAATCCCATAAAGATCTAAGAGTTACATGTGATGTAATTGGTAAATAGGTTACCTACCTAAATAACTTGAATTTAAGTGTCTTGCCAAAGCGGACTTAAGTTTAAGCCAAATATGGATCTTAGCCCACTAATTATTATATTGAGGGTTGTTAATTTAGTGGGAGATTATTAATTAACTTTGCATATTTTAATTGTAGAATCATGTTGACTAGTAATACTGCTACACTATCGTTGCGATCGGTCCTTGAGAAGGACAAACTCAATGGGACAAACTTTCTTGAGTGGTTCAAGAACTTGAGAATTGTTCTCAAGCAGGAAATAAAGGCTTATGTCCTAGATCAACCCATTCCTGAGGATCTTGCGGCCAATGCTCCAAGAGATCAGAGAGATGCTTACACAAAGCAAAGGATGACTCTATGGATGTAGGTTGCATGATGCTTGCCACTATGGTTCCAGAGATCCAAAGAGATCTGGAACTTATCGAGGCTCATGAGATGATTGTCTATCTCAAGGAAATGTTCCAGCAACAGGCAAGGCAAAAAGGTATGAGACCACAAAGGCCTTACATTCCTGGAAGATGGCTGAAGGTGCATCAGTTAGTACTCATGTGTTAAAGATGAAAGGCTATATTGATCACCTTAAAAGGCTTGGATTTCCCATGAGCCAGGAGTTATTTACGGATTTGATCCTGAACTCACTCCCGAAGAGTTATGACCAGTTTGTCATGAACTACAACATGAACAACACGGAGAAATCAATTTATGAGCTGTATAGGATGCTCAAAACTGCTGAGCAAAGTATTAAGAAAAAGGCCAGTACAGTTTTGATGGTTTAGAAAGGAAAGGGTATGAAAAAGAAAGGGAAGGGCAAATGGAAGGGTAATGGCTCAGGTGGTAAGACCAAAGAGTCAGACAAGCCCGAAACCAAGCCTACACCTGAGAAGGCAAAGCCTCCAAAGGAAGGAGTCTGCTACTTCTGCAATGAACCCGGTCATTAGAAGATGAATTGCAAACTCTACCTGGAAGATCTGAAAGAGAACAAGAAGGATAGCGGGGCTATCACTTCAGGTATTTATGTTTTAGACATTCATTTTTCTACTTCCTCTACATCGGTATTAGATACTGCATGTGGTTCTCACATTTGTACAAATGTGCAGGGTCTAAAGGATAGTAGAAAACTGAAGAAGGGCGAGGTGGACTTACGAGTTGGAAACAAAGCAAGAGTTGCTGCTTTAGGCGTAGGCACTTATGAATTAGTTCTACCCAGTGGGTTTTTGTTAGTTTTGAACAATTACTATTATGTTTATGCTTTGAGTAGTAACATTGTCTCTCTTTCTTATTTGTATAAGGAAGGTTATACTTCCATTACTAGGAATGGTAAAGTTCTATTTAACGTAATGACATTTTATATGCTGATGGTGATTTGCATGTTGGTCATTATATGTTAAATTTGGAACATCCTAATAATGAGAATATCTATAACGTAACTACTAAAAGGATAAAATCAAACGATTTGAATCCAACCTACCTAAGGCATTGTCGTCTCAGCCATATAAATGAGAAACGCATTTCCAAACTCCATCAAGATGGATTTCTTAACTCATTTGATTTTGAATCATATGATACATGCAAATCTTGCTTCTTAGGAAAGATGATAAAGGCACCTTTTACTGGCCATAGTGAGAGGGCCACTGAATTATTGGGCCTCATACATACAGATGTATGTAGATCATTAAATACAGCTGCCAGAGGAGGTTATGCCTACTTCATTACATTTATAGATGACTTTAGTAGATATGGCTATATCTATATAATGAAACATAAATCTGATTCTTTTGAAATGTTCAAAATATTCCAAAATGAAGTACAAAATCAACTTGGAAAAACAATTAAAGCACTTCGATTTGATCGAGGTGGTGAATATTTGAGCCAAGAGTTCATTGACTATCTTAGGAGTTGTGGGATAATCTCACAATTAACTCCTCCAGGAACACCACAATGGAATGGCGTTTCTGAACTGAGGAATCGAACACTAATAGATATGGTTCGATCTATAATGAGTTAAACAAATCTTCCACCGTACTTTTGGGGACATGCCCTAGAGACAGCTGTGTTCACACTAAATCGTGTTCCATCTAAGTTAATTGAAAAGACACCATATGTGTTAGATCTCTCATGTTTTGTTGATAATAAAGAACGGTATGAAAAAGATTTGATAAACAAATAAGTTTGAACAAAGTAATAACAGGGAAAATCATCACTTGAAGTAAGCACTGGAGTAATGAAGAAAGGCCAAGAGAAAAAGCTGAGAAACTTCATCACTGGCAAAATTCCTAAAGGATTACTCGAGTAAGTACTCGAGTAATGAGACAAAAACTTGAAGTAACCAGAGTCAACCTTCAAGTAACCTGCCAACGTTACTCGAGTAAGTACTCAAGTAACCAGGTAAAAGACTTCTAGTTGCTCTCGGCCTGCCAACATTACTCGAGTAACTACTCGAGTAACCATGTAAATCACTTGAAGTTGCTCTCGGCTTGCAATGTTACTCGAGTAAGTACTCGAGTAATTAGGGAAATTACTTCCAGTTCCTCTTGGCCTGCCAACATTACTCGAGTTTGTACTTGAGTCCCCTGCTTCAAGAAAATATGTTGCTCTCGGCAATTTCAATCCTGCCAATGTTACTCGAGGAGCTACTTGAGTAACTCACTATGGTAAGCAAAACTTAAAGGTAATACTCGAATAACTTGAAATGCTATTATCACTTCACTCGAGGCACTACTCAAGTATGCAGGTATACAATTATTCTTTGTCAAATATTTGATCTAGTTTACTCGAGTCAGTAATTGAGTAATCTGCAGAGTTATTTACATAGCACTTGAAGTATCCACCCGAGGAAGCAATGCAGAAAATTGATGTTACTCGAGTAAGTACTCGAGTAACCAGGAAAGCAAACTTGAAGTGCTCTCAGCCTTGTAATCCTGCCAACATTACTGGAGTGAAGCATCGAGTAACCTGGAGTTTATTTGGAAGATTACTCGAGTAGCTACTCGAGTAACCTATGAAGTAAATTGTATCATACTCGAGTAAGTATCCGAGTAAACAGGTAATTCCAAGGTTTGTAAAATTTGTTTACTTCAGGCACTACCCGAGTTATGTGATGTTCATTTGTAATTACTCTCATGATGATACTCGAGTAACTACTCGAGTATGCAAGTACAGAAATTCAGAAATTATTCCAACGTTCATTGATTTGTTTCCTATGTGATTAACCCTTCATTGTATTAGTATTCTTAGCATATCTGTAGATAAACAATGAAGAGATCTTACCAAATTAGGAAAGTCAAATGCAATGTTCAAATGCCACCTACTACCACCTACCGTTAACGGATATTTTTCAAATAATGGAAAAGTCAACAATGGTTGCGCACGCTCTAACGGGCGAGAAGAAAATATTCCAACGATCACTACCAACACATCTATATATATGGGAACATCCAAACAAAGGAAAATAACAAGAACACACACACGAACACATTATCAAGTTCATGTTTCAATACTCTATTTTTACACATACTTGTAATTATGTACTTCAGTGATTCCTATTCACTCTGTGAGAGAGATATTTCATTCAAACTCAATATTTGTTATTGATATAACTTAAGGTTGTGGAACCTTGAGTTGGGATTGGATTACAACTTGTAAGGGGGAGCGAGTGTTCAGGCAAAGGAACTTGCTTGTACTGAGGTGCCAAGAACCCACTAAATCTTGGAAGTTATAGTTAAACTCCCAGAGATATTCTGAGGACTGAACGTAGGTCAAAGTGGTTGTGGCCAAACCAGTATAACTCCCGGTGTACACTTCGGTGATATTTCTCCTTACTCTTTACTGCATTATATTCACTGTCAAGTTTTCATATTTGCAATGAAATTTTTAGTATCATCCAATTCACCCCCTTCTTGGGTGAAATGCTTGCTCTAACAATATGAGATATGGACTGGAAAGAAACCAAGTTTATCTTTTCTTAAGATCTAGGGATGTGAGGTCTATGTTAAGCAACAAGCCTATGATAAATTAGCGCCCAGATCATCAAAGTGCCTTTTCTTGGGATATCCTAAAGAAATGAAAGGATACTATGTCTACAATCCCACCGATAACAAAGTGTTTGTTATTCGAAATGGTAAGTTTCTAGAAATAGAGTTTATCTCTAAAACAACCAATGGGCGCAAGGTACATCTCGAAGAAGTTCGAGAGTCACAAGATAGTATAGAACCATAGATGGATAATAGAGAAGACTCACAACAAGTTGCTGAGCCTCCTCAAGTAACATAAGGTACATGAAGATTTGATAGGACATGACATCAGCCTCAGAGATATGGATTTCTGATTACTGAAGGCCGTGGTGTGTTGCTCATTGAGCAAAATGAGCCAACCACCTATCGAGAAGCCATAGTGGGACCAAACTCTGAGAAATGGCTAAATGCCATAAAGTCTGAAATGCAATCTATGTACGAAATCAAGTATGGACCTTAGTCGATCCACATGAAGGTGTAAAAACCATCGGGTGCAAATGGGTTTTCAAGGAGAAAACTGACATGGATGGTAATGTAAATGTCTTCAAGGCATGACTGGTTGTAAAAGGATTCACTCAAGCTCATAGTGTAGACTATGATGAAACCTTTTCCCTAGTTGTAATGGCCAAATCAATTAGAATCCTTCTTGCCATTATAGCATATTATGACTATGAAATATGGCAGATGGACATCAAAACACCCTTTCTTAATGGATAGCTGCTTGAGGATGTGCACGTGACACAACCTGAAGGTTTTGTGCATCCAGAGGACTCTGATAAAGTTTGCAAGCTTTAAAGATCTATTTATGGATTGAAGCAAGCATCTCGGAGCTGGAATCATCGCTTTGATGAAGTAGTCAAAGAGTTTGGATTCATTTAAAACATCGATGAACCTTGTGTTTAAAGAAGGTTAGTGGGAGCATAGTTGTATTTCTAGTGCTTTGTGTAACCCCCTGCCTTTAAACACGTAACTATAATTCGATAACACATAAATAAGATGGTTTAGAGACCGTTGGATAATTTAAACTCTTTTCAACTTCCTACTTTACCGTAAGGTTTTTCACAAAATCCTTCAAAACTTTTCCCCATCCTGGTCTCAATTTCGAATATTCGAATATAATTACCTGTGCAGTTAATTCACATTCATACATATCAGAGTATATAATAAAATCCTGGCAACCCCCGAGTTCCATTCATTCACTAAAGGGTTATAATTCCCATTTAGGGGATTACACAACTGTATTCAACTAATATTTACAACCCAAAAATAATTTACAGAAACCTTGCCCAAAATGAGTAACCAACATATCTAAAACAAACATCCCTACAGGGTTCTAACCGCTTCTAGTAGTCCGCTTCCCCTTGGAGCCACTTGCCCTGTCTGAAATGTCAGTCATCAGAAAGAATGAAATTCAAGAGAATCCCAGTAGTAACAATCATTCATACCACACATAATTACATAACATGCAAGAAAATCATTACACAGGAATAGCAGCATAAATTACACTCCACCCTCATCCCCTTTTACATCCAAGAAGGCACACCGTCCAAACCTGAACCGTTATTAGAGACTCAGGGACTGTTGGTATGGTAGTGCATACGAATAGCCTTACAACTCACATAATCACAATATCACACCCTAACCTCATCCCCTTTTACCGCTGGGAAGGCTCACAGCTCTTACCCGAACCATTGTTAGCGACTCAGGGACTATTGGTATAGCAGTGGTTACACAATTCCATAGATATTGCAGCATTTGAATTCATCTCAAATCAATGATATAACACACATACAATGCATCACATATGGTATAAGAGAAAGAGTCACTACCTTGTTCTTTCCTGACGTCCTTTGGCACAGTGGGCTCACGGGTACGATAAATGTCAAAGCCTATAAACAAAATCAAGAATGGTGGATTAATTTCCTACCCCCAATTCTTACTTTCAAACACTTAAAATAGGTTCCATATGAGTCCCTTAAATGGTTATAACAAGCTCAAAGAGAACCTAAAAGGATTGGAAAGTACTAGGTTGGAAATTACTTTGCAAAGTCACAAAATGCTGAAAATAGGGTTTTGGCTGCAGCCAGGAATTCTCTGGCTACGGCCAAAACGTGCACAAAAAGTTTTGCGCTGCAGTCAAGAATTTTTGGCTGCAGCCAAGGGAACTTTAAAAAATCATAACTAATTCTAGAAAACTCAAAATGAGGTGATTCCAAAGCCAAATGAAAGCTATTTAAGTCCTCTTCATAGGAAAAATATTGGCCATTACTGGAAATCACCACAGAAGTACAGAATTACACGAAATCCATCACCACTCCAAAACAGATTCCAGTTTTAATCCCAAACTTTGGACAGTCATTGCTCTTAGCTCAAAAAACGAAATGACACAAAATATATGTTCATTTTGAAGCTTGGAATGTGAAATTTAAATCTGGAAATTTTCAGAATATTTAGACACCATTTGCCTATTCAAAACATCCAGACAACCTGACTGCCCAGAATAAACTTTCAATGGACAACATTTCAATTTTGCACCAATGCTTCCAATGGTTCCCAAATTCATATCAAATACCATTCCCACATAAATTTGCACAAGGAATCCATTGAAATCATCAAAACAACCCAATTCAACCTCCATTGACATGTTACACAATGACCACCACATGTCTTACCAAGAACTCAATCAAACCACCATATTGCAAACCAATCCAAACCAACATTCCAAATCAATTTCAAATTCTCAAGGACACACTATGACACCAATTTCACACTAAACACTAACCAATACACATATTTTGAAATTAAGCCAAAATCAGGGCAAAAATCCAAAATCCTCAAAGCTAAACCAATGACCACAATAAATATGTCAAAAGGTTCCAAAGGCTTACCTTAACTTCTTCCCAAGACTAATTCTTGATTTCCACCACTTCCAAATTTTCTCAAGCTTTCAATCACCACTAATAAAAAATCTAAAACCATAGGAATAATGCTCTCAACTCCTAGAACAATGTTAATAAAGAGTATTTGAACATTCATGGTCATTTGGAGCACTAACCTTAGGTTTTTCTCTTTCTCTTTCCTTCAATAGCTGAACGAAAATGGAGGAGAGGAGAGATGAGATGAGTTGGTGAAGATGATGATCTAATTTGGCCCTTCAATTGGTTATTAGGCGTCCTAAATGAGAGAGGGAAGATAAAAGCAAATTTTGACACTTTGACCTTAATCTATGGTTCACATGAAGCCAAGTGTCAAGATCTTGTTCCTCCTCCCAACTCCTTCCATGTTCATGCAAGCATTGGATCACTCTCTCATAATCTCTTGATATGTAATCCCAAACATTGATCTACAATTTATCAATGAGTTGCCTCTTCGGTAACTGACCAATTGGTAAATGAATTTCCAATTTCGCCCCTAATTATCATAACCTTTACCAAATCATCATTAAACATGAATATAAGCTTAAACATTGCTTACCACACATTCACAATGAGTTTAGCAACATTTACATCATTAAGATCATAATTAGCCCTTAATCACAAGTTGGGGCATTACACTTTATGTAGATGACATCCTACTCATTGGGAACGACATTCCTACCTTGCAGAGTGTCAAGTGTCGGTTAGGAAAGTCCTTTTCAATGAAAGACTTAGGTGAAGCCACCTACATCCTAGGGATTAGGATCTATAGGGATAGATCCAAAAGACTAATAGGCCTAAGTCAGAGCACATATATAGACAAGATACTGCATAGGTTCAGTATGTAGGATTCAAAAAGGGGTTACATACCCATGTTTCATGGCATCCATCTTAGCAAGGATCTGTGTCCTAGCACACCTGATCAGTGAGATCACATGAGTAAGGTTCTATATGCCTCGGCCATTGGATCTATCATGTATGTCATGTTATGTACTCGACCGGATGTCTCGTTTGACTTAAGTATGACTAGCAGATATCAACAAGATCCTGGTGAGGGTTATTGGACTGCGGTCAAGAATATCCTAAAGTACTTAAGAAGGACTATGACTTATTTTTGGTCTATGGTGATTGGATGATGAACTCTGTTTAACCGGTTACACAGATGCAAGTTTCCAAACTGACCAAGACGACCTTAAATTGCTATCTGGATATGTATTTCTCCTGAATGGTGGAGCAGTAAGCTGGAAGAACTCCAAACAGACCACTATAGAAGATTCTGCAACAGAAGCTGAGTATATAGCAGCATCAGATGTAGCTAAAGAAGCGTTTAGATCAGGAAGTTCATTACTGAACTAGGGGTGGTTCCTACCATTTCAAATCCAATATATTTGTTCTGTGACAATAGCGGTGCTATTGCACAGGCCAAGGAGCCTAGGTCACATCAAAGGACCAAGCATATACTCAGGCGATTTCATCTTATTAGAGAAATCAATGATAGAGGTGATATAAAGATATGCAAAGTAGCAGGAGAAGATAATGTTGCTGATCCTCTTACTAAGCCACTTGCACAGGCAAAGCATGAGCGTCATGTTAGGGCAATGGGAATTAGGCAAATTAATGATTATACCTGGGGCAAGTGGGAGGATGTTGGAAATTGTGCCCTAAGGGCCAATCATTGTACTTTGAACATTATTGTTTTAATGAAATTTCTCCATTCTGTTATCATACTATTTGCATGTTAACTGTGATAATTGTATCCTTGGATAATTCAAGAAGATTGTCCTAAAATGTCCTTGGTCGATCATCTATGCTGGAGCAGAGATGAAACAAGACCAGTATGACTTTGATAAGATATGGAGATACGAATCAAAGTCTTAGGCACTTGTAAGAGTACAAGGTGTTGGACCGACCCACTATGAGAAAGCTACATGGATTAAGGCATAAGTTTTTCTCATGTATAACCACGTCACAATACCCTTAGACCTGAGGTCATCATGGATTCCTATATGAGAGTTGCTAAGCTTTGAACTAGTCAAAAGTCACTTTTGACTGAGTGATGATAATGGCTATGATTAGGCTTGGTGGTTCTTCATGCAGAGGATTATGAATGATCAAGATGGAATTTGTCCCTCACATTAGTAGAGAGATATTATTGGGCCCCTCGATGAGTGAGTCTGAGAATTGTATGGCCATACTATAATGGAAAGGAGTTTCCATTTCTATTGCCAAGCTACTCAGGAATCGAGAAAGTAATGGTCATGAACAAGAGGATGACATTATCCATGCCTTATCCTTGATCGATATATCGTGTGACAAAAGGGACGTGACATGGTTGTATGATAGGTTGCATCATGATAATGATCCTTGTATGATTTGGGTAGTCGTAATGTCTTGCTAGAGGCCGCTTGCAACTTTTGGGTTAGTATAGTTATTGGCTCACTGCCAACTTCATATGGGCCTACGGGGTCGCACACAAGAATGACCCAATAGGAGATAATGTTTAATTTAGGATGAACGAATTATACATATATATATAAAATATAAATTTCGTTAATAATATTATATAGATATATATTTTTGAAATATATATCTTATATATATATATATATATTATATATGTGTGTGTATATATTATATGATATTATTATATTGTGTTAGTTTTAAATTTAATCTATTAAGATATATTAAATTTAATAACTAACATGATAGAGATATAGTATCTCAAATTTAATTTATGAAGATAAATTAAATCTAATGGCTCTTTATTTGGATTAAATAAATAGGTTAAAATTAAAACTGTTGGACAGATTTAATTTAAACTTAATTTATTTAATTAGTTCATCAAGATAATTAATTGGTGATCAATTTCAAAATTAATGATGATTAATTTTGAAATTTGAATATATCCATCATAGGTTATAAACTTGATAGAGCATATATACTCATACACGCATGAAAATCCAAAGCCGTAAGGGAAACCCTAAAAACATCGGAGGCGCTAGCATGCAGTCTCGGTTGGAGAGCATTCGTGTGGATACCGGTAGAGGGAGTAGACCTAACGTGTTGGCTCATAGAGATCGTGAAAACCCTAAGTTGAAAAAGGTACGTGTTCTTTCTAACCCGATTTAAATGCCATTGATAGATCCTCAATTAGGATCGGTAAAATTTTAAAATTCTTCCGTTGTGCCTGCTGATCCTAACAAGTCGCTGCTTCAGTTTAGCAATGAAGGAAGGAAGATGATGAACAATAATTGCGCCTCCCTTTGTCAAACCCCTTAATATTTTGGCATTTATCATATTATTAACACGCAGTTCAATTGGTGAATAGAAATAGCATAAACATACTGATTAAAATAATTGATAATATTACAGGAATCCTCACATGGTTTGTATATAATATCGACGAACCCAAAATACCATAGAAACAACTACAAATAACCAATACTATTGCCTTGATTGGTACGGGATCTTTAGTTTCTAGTAACTGCTTCCTTGACCTTGGAGCCACTATCTCGTGTTGAATAAATTTATAAATATTTGGAAAGGGCAGAGATTCATACAAATCTCAGTAGTAACACACAATCAATAATATAAAATATGATAAAAAAACATGTAATGCACCATATAATGTAACAAAATGAATATACTGCACATATATCTATCTGACCATAAATTTGTAGGGTTCAAGATCATATGATTGTTTGTCCCTACTAGCCACACTATGTACATTGTTCATGATCAAATGACAATTTACCCTTCCTTGTTGTAGTGTTCCAGAGCAAATAACTGTCTATCTGTACTTGTCTTACTGCCTCAGCTGGGTCCCACTAGGCCTGATGGTACTTGTGCTTTTCTCATCGGGTGGTACTTGTGCTTTTCCCACACCACAGCTAAGTTTTGTAATAAACAATTCATATCACAAAGCATATAAACAATCACATAGTGTATGAAAGATAGAACTACTACATGAAATCTTTTCCAACTGTCTAGCTAATCTGGTCTAGTAATTCTTTGTTCGGCTCAGGAAAATGTCAAATTCTAAAATTCCAAATTTATAATAAATGAGTTATTACTTATTCATGTCTCATTCCTAAATTCATATAGTTGGTTATCTTCACCAAAAATGCATAATTACTAAAATACCCTTAAAAATCCGATTTATTTTCCCTTTATACCTGGTATAACTGAACTTTACCAAAAATTATAACCAAGCTATTTTTACACAATTTCATGTGCAGAATCCATTTTTTACCTCAGTTTTATCAAAATCACACTCTATTTCCCAAATTACCCCTTGCAGCCACATATGTTGGGGTTTTAGGGGTAAAATTGTCATTTCACACCTTAAAGCCACTACGTTTTTAACATGTTCCCTATACAATTTTTCATTCTAAACACATTGGAAACACCAAATCCATCAAATTTTAGCCCAAACACAGCAAATTACCCCTAGCCAAAATTCAAGAAAAATTGGAAATATTGGAGTTTCATGATTTCATTCAACAAAACACCTTCTTTTCACCCTAATTCACTTCTTGAATCCCTTAATTATACTTCCTACATGATTAATAAAAATTTGGACAGTACCTCCCCTTAGAGTTTGTGCTTCCCAAATCACAAAACCATGAAAACCAAGCCAAATATTCAATCAATTCACCACCAACAACAATGAATCAACAAATAAAACAAGGTTTCATGATTTACCTCTTGATTCTCTTCTTCTTCCTCTTCAATTGTCCCCTCCCCTTCTTGTTTCTCCTTGATTTTCTTCTTGCTTCATGTGATTTCAACAAGTATATGAGAATTAGAAGAGATTTCAAATAGTTTAGAGACAAGAACAAGTGAATTTTGCTTGCAAACATACCTAGGTTTGCTTCTTGAATTCTTGTCTCTTCGTTTGCCTTCAACAAGATGTTGCTCTCTCTCTTCTCTCTCTTTTTGGCCAAAATTTTGGCCCTTTGGAAGAGTCAAGTAGCTTCTTAAAATATCATCTTCCTCCTCCATAAAATATTAATAATTTAATGGAATTTTGCACAAGGGTTTTACTTTTTGCTTCTTCTTTTTCCACTTGGCTTAATTTTTCTCCAATATTTATTTTCTCCTCCCTCCCTCCTTCTTGACCGACTTTGGCCCTTAATTATGAAGAAATAAGAGGCTTCTTGATTTATTAGCCAAATGACCATTTTGCCATTACATTTCTTCAATTTTTGAATTAAATTTTGTCTTCCTTCTTCCCTTTTTATTTTTGACCTGAAATTTCATATTAAATTGGGCCAATAATTGTGCCTTTCCTTTTTTCATTTTGGGCAATAAAATTAGGCCTTTAAGAAGACAAAAATTGAACTTTATGTCTTAACTTAGCCAAATCTCATGTAACCTTTACTTCTAATATTTTGCCATTTCAAGTGCACCAAAACCCACCATTTTATTTCGTTTAATGTAACAAATAAATAATAAATTTTGGGGAACAAAATTTGGGATATTACACCCTTTCTCTTGGCTTCCGGCGATGGTGGCGCCAGAGTTAACCTCAGTCTCATTTCATCGATCTATCAAACTCATGGCTCCCTCCAGCATAGCTCCTTCTCCACCAACTCACCTTTTCTCATTCCTGATGGTGAAGACCTATGCCCACTACAATATCCACTGCCTCCCGCGTCTTCAAAATCCTGTAGCTTCCTTTTGTTTTAGTCAAAATGGTGTTGCTTGTAATATCCCAAAAAGTGATTAAGGGTTAATGACTTAAAAAGTGGATGTGATTATTGATAAATAAACACTTTTGGAGTGTACGATGTGAATTGTGATTCAAATGTGTTATGAGCAATGCCTAAACCCTGTATTTAAGTTCAATCGTGGATTAACATTAAAATTGAATTGGAATAGAGGGAGGGCGCATATTATGGTGAAATGCAAAGTTGGGCAATTCGGTGGTTGTGTTGCATTGTGGTTCAAAACTGAATATGTGTGGATGTGATGAGAATTTGGTTGTTTTAGTGATTCTAATGGCTTCCTTGTGAAAATTCTTGTGGGGAGAGTGTTTGTTGTGAAATTGGAACCATTAGGAACAATTATGCAAAAGTTAGAAATTTTGTCCATTGAAACTCTGTACAAGGCAGTTAGTTTGTATGAACATTTTGAATAGGAAAATGGTGTCTAAAAATTTTGAAACTTTCTAGTCTTAAAGTTCTCATTCCAAGCTTCAAAATGGACAAATAATTTGTGTCATTTCGATTTGTGAGCTAAGAGTTATGATTTTCCATTGGATTTGGGATTACCCCATTTCAATGTTTCTAGAATTAGTTATGATTTTTTAAAGTTTTGGCAGAAAATCTACCTAAATTTCTGAAAAATCTGAAAATGGGAATTATGACATAAGCATAATGTATTAAAATGTATTCCCTTATCTTCTTCAGCCATTTCACGTCATTTTGGCTGAAAATAGAGAGAGAAAGCTTGAGGGAGTTTAGAGAGAGAAACAGAAGAAAGCTCACAAGGTAGGTCAATTTCGTCGGTGAATTCATACCTAACGCATAGCACTCTACTCGCAAGCTACTCTTATATGTGATTCAAGGTTTTGGAAGCTCAAATTCTGTTCTTGGGAAGGTTAGGGCTTCAGCTTAAAAGAGGAAAAGCAAGAAGGAGCTTAAGGTAACTTCCAAAACTTCAATCTTTGATTGTTTTGGCTGTTGTGGACAATTTAATCAGTGAAATTTCGCCGGATTGTCTTTGATTTGAAATTTGGAAATTGAATTGGCCTAGGGGTTATGCTTCCAAAATTGGGTCCAAATGGTAGTTATAACCTAATATAATAGTTAATAAAGTGGTTAAGAATAGAAAGGAACATGTCTGCGGAGTTGGTTTGGAAAACCCCAATTTTCTCGAGGAATGTGATAATTTTGGCCAACTCTAGAAATAGGCCTTAGAGTTGGATTTTCAATGATTTGATGGTTCCATTGAGTTTAGGAGTGAAAATTAGGTAGGGTTACAATTGGTCACTTTTTCAGAAAAGCCCTAAAAAGCATAATTACAAAAATGCCCCTGAAACCCTTAAAGTGGGGCTGCCAAGGGTAATTTTGTAATTTGACATTGAATTTGATAATTTTGAGTCCGAAAATGTATTCCTTGGGTGGAAATATGTTAGGATAGCCTATGTTAAAATTTCGGGAAAAGTGCAGTCGGACTGGGTATTGCGGGCCCGGGCCGAGTCCCCGGGGGCATTTTTGTAAATTTTCATTATAGACTCATATAACCCAAGAAACACTATGGAAGTATCTAAATGTTGCATTTGGAATTCTAGGATTTGATATTTTTCTTGATTGTGAGCAACCTGTGTTGGAGCACACTTGGAAAGAACAAGGTAGTGACGCTTTTTCTTATACTATATGTGATGCATTGTATGTATTTTTATCATGCTTTGTGATGATTTCTGATGCTGCTGTGAATACAGCTGGGGATAGCTATCCTTATACAGCAAAACCTGCTGTTATTGTGAATACAGCTTAAGCTACCATTATTGTGATTACAGCAAAAGCTGTTATATTGTGTATATAGCTGTAAGTGCTGCCGTTTGTGGTGAAAGCCATGCATTATTGTGCAACTGCTGCTACTGTTGTTGTTGATTTTCTTACATGCTATGTGCTTATATATTGTGTAAGTGATTTGTTACTACTGGGATTCTCTTAAATCTCATTCTTTCCATTAACTAACCTACAGACAGGGCAAGCGGCTCAATGGATAAGCAGACAACCAAGGGCCGATAGTTCAGATTTAGGTTGTGGTTGGTTGTCATATTTTGATTGGGGATCACTACTTATTCAGTAAATATTATTTTGGATATAGTTGTGTAATCCCCTAATTGGGAATTTGTAAACCCTTAGTTGATATATGAAACTTGGGGGCTGCCAGGATTTTGTTGTACACTCTGATATATAAATGTGATTTGACTGCACAGGGTAATTATGTTCGAATTGTGAAATTTAAGACCAGGTTTAAAAGAGATTTTGAAAGAAATTTGTCAAAAACCCTACCGTGAGGATGGGATTGAAATAAGTCTTGTTTAACCATTGGTCTCTAATCCATGTTAATTACGTATTTCGAATAATAATTATGGTTTATAAGGCAGGGGTTACATTTATGGTATCAGAATTGTAGTTCCTGGCAAGGGTAGAGTTGCTAGGATAATTCCCTTAGTCTGGCCTTAGTGATAGAAGATGATTTGTGAATGGTTATTGTATACACATGTCTGTTTTGCTAATGTGGATATATATGAGATTTGTGGACATTAGTGTATACTTTATTTATGATGTTGATAGGGTGAGTTATTTGTAGAATAAAGAGAACAAAAGTTCACCCTAGAGTACAGCAGGTAGACCCTGAGGTGGAGGTAGACAATGACAATCCACAGGACCATATGCAGGAGATGATGAGTTTGATTTGAGATCAAAGAGATATGATTGCTGAGCTAAGAGAAGAGCTCAGAGAGGAAAGAGCAAAGAGGAATGAGGATCGGGTTCAGGTCACACAGGAGGAAACCCAGGAGGAGACTTGAGATGAGGAAACTGCTGAGGGGTCCAATCGCTCATGAGAATCCCCACCTCACATTGCTCTGAATCAAGAATCACAACGGGTATCGATTAGAGAGGAAAGGGATCTTCAGTACTAGGTCTCCAAGTTCTGTAAACACGTACCTCCGATGTTTAGAGGGAGATTTGATCCATAAGCAGCCAAAGACTAGTTAAATAGGCTAGAAAAGATCTTCAAAGTCCTTGAATGCTTGAGCGAGGTGAAGGCACGCCTGGCAATATATAAGCTAGAAGGAGATGCAGATCGTTGGTGGTGGAATATCGCCCTAACATCGTGAAACCAGAATATACCACTGACCTGGGAATTGTTTCAACAACAATTCAATGAAAAATATTTTCCCAAGTTAGTGTAGCTCGAGAAGGAGACTAAATTTCTCTCTATCAAGCAGGGAGACATGGAGACTTTCGACGACTATCTGCCTCATTTCATCAGGCTATCCAGGTATTCTTCTTATTTATGGAAAATAAATGATGAGGAATGGAGTTCGGATATGTTGATACATGGGCTAAGGCAAGAATTGAAAAAGAATTAGCCACTCATCGGTTCACTGAGTTTAACAAGGCGATGGAGGAATGTAGAATCACTGAAAACAACTTGAGAGATTTGTATCTTACTAAGCGTACCAACAGCCATAGTGAACCCAGTAAGGCTAATACTTCCCAAAAGCGGAAGGTTTTGGGGTTCTCTTCATCCAAGGGCGGTGGTAAAAAGGCCTATTAGTCCGAGAATCATGAACCGCAGAGAGCTACTATGTTGTGGATATGTCCTCATTGTGACAAGCCACATCATGGCAGAACTTGCGAAAGTCTTGTGATATGTTATAACTACAAGCAGACCGAGCATATTTCTAGTGAATGCAAACAACCATGATTAGAGTAGAGACCGAGGACTCAGGGCAGGGTGTTCGCCATGACTCACGAGGAAGCCTAGAAATCCCTTGAATTGATACAAGGTAAGGTCTTTCTTAACGGCTATTCGTTGCAAGCGTTATTTGATTTAGGTGCAAGTCACTCCTTCATTGCTTATGATTGCATGTGCATAGATTTCCATTTGATCTGTTTGTGTCGACACCAATGGGTGTCAAAGCCTTGACCACTGAAGCTTGTTTAAATTGTGTATTGATTGTGGAAGGGCACAAATCTGTTATTGATTTGATTTGTCTGCCGCTTTATCAATTAGAAGTCATTCTGGGTTTTGATTGGTTGACAGCAAATAATGTGTTGCTTGATTGTGGCAACAATAGGATAGTGTATCCTGTTTTGTGAAATGTCGATGAAATGAATGCTAGTTTGAATTTCCTTTCGATGGCTAAAGTTGAGAAAATATTTGGAGAAGGGTTGCCAGGGGTATATGGTGTTCTTTTCTATGCAAGGAGAGACCAAAGAAACTTTGAGTAGTATACCCATGGTAAATGAATTTTCTGAGGTATTTTTGAATGATCTTAGAGGGCTACCTCCGGAAAGGGAAGTTTAGTTTTCAATCGAGATTGTGCCTAAAGCTGATTATATATCAAAGGCCCTATATCATATGGCCCCAAATGAGATGGCGGAATTAAAGAAGTAGATTAAAGACTTGCTCAGAAAAGGGTTCATTAGACCTAGTGTGTCGCTGTGGGGAGCTCCAGATACAAATCAAAGTCTTAGGCATTTGTAAGAGTAGAAGGTGCTGGACCAACCAGCTATAAGAAAGCTGCATGGATTAAGTCATAAGCTTATCTTATGTATAACCACGTCACAATGCCCTTCGACCTGAGGTCATCATGGTTTCCTACATGAGAGTTGCTAAGCTTTAACTAGTCAAAAGTCACCTTTGACCGGGTGATGATAAAGGCTATGATTGGGCTTGGTGGTTTTTCATGTAGAGGAATATGAATGGTCAAGATGGAATTTGTCCCTTACATTAGTAGAGAGATATTACTAAGCCCCTCAATGAGTGCGTCTGAAAAATATATGGTCATACTACAATGGAAAGAAGTTTCTATTTCTATTGTCAGACTATTTAGGAATCGAGAAAGTAATGGTCAAGAATAGGAGGATGACTCCATCCGTGCCTCATCTATGACTGAAATATCGTGTGACAAAAGGGATGTAACATGGTTGTATGACATTTTGCATCGTGTTAATGATTCTCATATGAATTAGGTAGTCAAAATGTCTTGCTAGAGGCCGCTTGCGACTTATGGGTTAGTACAATTATTGGCCCACTGCCAACTTCATATAGGCCTATAGGGACGAACACAAGAATAGCCCAATACGATACAATGTTTAATCTAAGGTAGACGAATTTTATATTTATATATATAATATAAAGTTCGGGAAAAGAAAATTAATAATATTATATATATATATATGTACTTTTGAAATGCATATATATATATATATATGATAATATTATTATATTTTGTTAGGTTTAAATTTAATATTATTAGATAAATTAAATTTAATAACTAACATGATAGAGATAAAATATCTCAGATTTAATTTATAAGGATAAATTAAATCTATTTGCTTTTTATTCAGATTAAATAAATAGGTTAAATAAAAACTGTACGACAGATTTAAATAAACCGAATTTATTTAATTATTTAATTAGCTCATCAAGATAATTAAGGGTCAATTAATTTTAAGATTAATCAAGATTAATTTTGAAATTCGAATATATCCCTTATGTGTTATAAAAAATGATGGAGCAGAAAAACTCATATACGGATGAGAATTCAAAGCTGCGAGAAAAGCCCTAGGACATATTAGAGGCGCTAGCAAGCAGTCCGTGTTGAAGTAACATTCGTATGGATAAAGGTAGAGGGAGTTGATCGACATGTTGGCTCCTGAAGATCGAAAACCAAGAATGCACGAAAATAAAGTTATAATTCTTCCTAACTCTATTTAAACGCCATTGATAAATCCTTGATTGAGAGTGCAAAAAGTTTTTTAATTTCTTCTGTTGTGCCAGCCGATCCTAGCACATAATTTATAGCCAGAGGCTATTCAAAGTATATCAATACTCACAATTTTATTCCTTTAAATATAAGGAATTTTGATGACCAAAATTTGTGATGTTACATTTCTCCCCCACTTAAATAAATTTCATCCCCAAAATTTGCTACACATTCATAACCATAAATGCTGGGTAACAATTTATTGTATTTAGTTCTTTATAGTTATACCAATACTTCAAATCTTGGTAGTCACAGTACAGTACTACAATCGTACCACAACATTACGTCTCCAGATTTTTAGTGCAACACAATTGTTGCTAACTCAAGATTATGTGTGGGATAATAATTAAATTTTTTTCATGAGGCTTTCATTCTCTAAATGCATAAGCCAATACATGGCCATGCTGCATTAAAACACTTCCTAATCCTACCTATTGGCATCAATAAGGAAAGCAAAGGTCCACAATGGACCTGGGATTATCAATATCAGTGCTGATGTTGATTTTCGTCTTAGCTCAGTGAAGCCCTTCTCCCAGTTATGGTTCCACAGATAATGTTGAGTTTTTAAACTATTCTGGAGAAAGTCAGTATGCATCTTTTGTAATATCCAATAAAACCTAGAAAACTACATATTTCAGAGAGAGTCTCTAGCCCCTTTCAGTTCAGTACTGCTTTTACTCTAGTTGGATCCTACTTGACCTTCACAGTAACACACAATCATTCATAGAGAATGTGATAATGTATATGCCATACACCATATAATGCAATATTATACTAACACATAACTTAGTTTAGTCAGAAATGTGTTCAAAGGGAACCACTGTTGCAACCCCTACACGTTTTATACCTCAATCCTTGACTGGGCATATCATTATACCTGTAGGCACTGCCCATGGTAGTATTTATCAATATACCCGAAGGCACTGCTCGCAGGCTATTCATCAGTGTACCGAAGGCACTATTCAATTAGTGTACCCGAAGACACTGCCCATATGCACTATTCATCAGTATACTCGAAGGCACTGTGTATCATACATATTACAGAAAATGACATATACAAAACATACAAACATTTACATAGTGTATGAAAGATAAAGTTACTACTTTGGCCTTTCATGGATGATATTAGATTTCTAACTTTCGTGATCCGTGTTCTGCTTTTGCTGTACTCCTTATAGTTGATTACTATGATCATTAATCATTGTTTGATGTTGTGCTAACATGCCCATGATTGGTTGCATTGGGTCATGTCTAACTTCTTGACCCTGCCCAGTACCTATACCTCTTAATCTCATCATCATTATGTTTAACTACTTAGAAACAAGAAAGAGGTAGATTCCTCATAAACTAAGGGCATATCTATTATTTCACAAAGTTTAGGGTACACAGGTGCTCCTAAAATAACATATCATAGACGTTTATAATTGTCAGAGAAAGCTTTCAACAACCTATAGCCTCCGAACTACTACACAATATGTGCTTGACCCTTTTTCATAATATGTCACCATATTTACATGTGACTTCCCAAGGGGTCACCCATCCTAAGATTTCCCTGAGTTGAGCATGCTTAACTTTCGTGTACCTGTGCTAGAACATAAATACTTGCTTCAACTGCTTCCAACCACTGGTACCCTGAGACTTCCCTTATCTCAAACATCGTGCTAGCTGCCTTTGACTGACTATATACTGTGTCTGTACCCTACCCTTGGCACTACCCGCTTCTTTAGGTTTCATAATATCCTTAGACCATCCTCAGTTCGGTATTGCACCACTTGTTACCCCATTAGGCATTTGTTGATCTCTTAGGGTAGCTTCACGGACTAGGAGGATTCACTCCTTTAGTACTCCTGTATGTGCATACTCCTTATCACTGTATAATCAAGACCATATCAATATACTATCTTGTTGCTAGAACCGCTTGGGCTATGATACCAAAATGTCATACACTTATCTTATTTTCACCTTTTTCAAAGTATTCGCAGGAAAATGATACGCAGTTCAGTGGACAATACAAGAATAGCAAGAATATACTGATAAAAGTACTCGATTATGGAAATTCCCTGTCGGGATTGTACGTAATAATTACAATCAATGTCACCGCACAGGGCTACTAGGGTATCTAAACTTGTTCCAGTGAAATAGAGGCATCTTCCCATCTTTATCTCACTACTGCATTCCTCTATGTAGTTTTTTTCTCTGCTTTCAATACACTTCTTGTTTTTACCTGTCTAAATTTTTAGTAGGGGAGGGTGAGATTTGAGAGAATCTCAGTAGGAAAATAGTTACCTTAATGCATGAAAGACAAATGCTATGTGTATGACATGTTGGCTTTAACTAGATGCATGCCCCATAATAAAATTTCTACATGCTCAATGTTGAATGTAACAAAACTATGTCACAGTATAAACAGAAATAGAGCTTCATTTATTCAAATATGCTCTACACAATCAAGTAAATCAAACACATTCTGTTAGAGCAAGCATTTCACCCAAGAGGGGGGTGAATTGGGTGATCTTAAAAAATTTCGTTGCAAATATAAAATTTGACATTGAAATTAAAACAAAAAGTGTAAGGAGAAATATCACCAAAGTGTACTCTGGGAGTTATACTGGTTCGGTCACAACCACTTTGACCTACGTCCAGTCCTCAGAGCTTCTCTGAGAGTTTCACTAGAACTTCCAAGATTCAGTGGGTTCTTGGCACCTCAGTACAAGCAAGTTCCTACACCTGGACACTCGCTCCCCCTTACACGTTGTAATTCAATCCCAACTCAAGGTTCCACAACCTTAAGTTACCTCAACAACAAATATTGAGTTTGAATGAAATATCTCTCTCACAGAGTAAATAAGAATCACTGAAGCATAGAATCACAAGTATAATGAAAACAGAGTAATGAACTTGATGATACATTCATGAGTGTGTTCTTGTGTATTTCTTTGTTCAGATGTTCACATATATATAGATACGTTGGTAATGATTGCTGGAACATATTTCTTCATGTCCGTTGGAGCGTGCGCAGCCATTATTGACTTTTCCAGTTTTTGAAAAACATACGTTGTGGTAGGTGACGGTCGGTGACATTTGAATGTTTCATTTGACTTCCATTACTTGATATGATCTCTTCATTGTTCATCTATAAATAGGCTAAGAATACTAACACAATGAAAGATTAATCATATAGAAAACAAAATAATCAACGTTTGATAGATTTCTGGATTTCTGGGTTTGCTTACTCGAGTAGCTACTTGAGTATCACATGAAGTTTACTCGAGTACTTACTCGAGTATCATCGAGAAATCTTTGTCAAACTGCAAGTCAATCAATAAATACAAGATTACTCGGGTAGTGCATGGAATAAACTAAATTTCAAACCTTTGGAAATAGTTATTTACTCGGGTACCTACTCGAGTAATGCACTCATAACTTTATGAGTTACTCGGGTACCAACTCGAGTAAACCTTTATAAAAACTTTTGGTTACTCGATGCTTTAATCCAGTAATGTTGGCAGGATTTAGATGCCGAGAGCACTTAACTCATTACTCGGGTACTAACCCGAGTAATGAACTCATTTTTGCATAGGTGTGGGTACCACCTCGAGTAACTGACATTTTTGTGCATAGCTTATCCGGGTAATGACTTGAGGTTTTACTTGAAAATATTTGTGCATACTCGGATACCTACTTGAGGAATCCACTCAAAATAGATCATTGAATAATTGCATATCAGAGTAAGGACTCGAGGAAAATGAGATAAAATGAAAACAAGTTAATCGGGTACCACCTTCAAGTTTTTTTTGCTCACCAGACTGAGTTACTCGAGTAGCTCCTCGAGTAACATTGGCAGTGGTACAAAGTGCCGAGAGCATCATTTTTCAAAAACAGAGTTACTCGAGTAGCTCCTCGAGTATCTTTGGCAACCTGAAGGCAATTGGAAGTTTTTCACATGGTTACTCGAGTAGCGCCTCGAGTAATATTGGCAGGCCGAGAGCAACTCCAAGTTTTTACCTCTGGTTACTCGAGTAGCTCCTCGAGTAACATTGGCAGGCCGAGAGCAACTTGAAAATACTTACACTATTACTCGAGTAGCTCCTCGAGTAACGTTGGCAGGTTACTGGAAGTTGTCTCTGATTACTTCAAGTTTTGTCTCATTACTCGAGTAGCGCCTCGAGTAATGCCTTAGAAAACTTGCTTCTGATCAAGTTTCTCAGCTTTTTCTCTTGGCCTTTCTTCATTACTCCAATGCTTACTTCAAGTGAGGCTTATCCCTATTATTCCTTTGCTTATTTATTAATCATTTCCTTTTCAAACCATTCTTTTGTTATCATCAAAACATGAGATCTAACACATTCATCACTATACAAGCAGAGATATCAAATACATGCAAGTAAGGTAAGTCCTCTACCTTAAACCTTTTTAACCTCATAAAGCGTAGCTCGAAGTTCATGCCAATGACTCGGTTCTCAACTCGGTCCTAAAATGTCAAATATATAAGAATTAGGTTGAAACCCATTAATGTACTATTCTAGGAACTTCTAATATATTTTTAGTGGCTATATGAGTCTATTGTGAACAATTACCAAAATGCCCCCGGGGACCCGACCGCGCCCTACCGTACTCGGTTCGATCGTACTTTTCCCAAAATTCTGACATGGGCTATTTTGACATATTTTCATTCAAGGAATCCATTTTTGGACTCAGAATTACCAAATTCACTACCAAAAGACCAGAATGCCTTTGGTAGGCCCTAACTTAGGGTTTCAAGGGCGTTTTGGTCATTATACTTTCCAAGGCTTTTCTGAAAAAGTGGTCAACTGTAACCCCACCTAATTTTCCCTCCTAAACATATTGGACTCATCAGAATATCAAAAATCCAATTCCACTGACTGAATCCCAGAATTCTCTAGGAAAAATTATGGTTTTTCACTTCTGATTCCGCAGACTTGCTCCTTTTTACTTCTAATAACTTTATTAACTATTTAATTACATTATAACTACCATTTAGACCCAATTTCGGTAGCATAATGCCAAGGGTTCAACATTTCCCAAATTTTACAACCATAACAAATTAACCAGAAATTTATGGATTAAACTAACCACAACAGCAATATCAACAAGAAATAGAAGCTTAGGAAGTCACCTTTTGCTCCTTCTTGTTGTTCCCTTGTTGGTCGAAAATACACTCTTCTCAAACCCTATGATTAGCTTCTCAAACACCTTGAATCAAGTAGAAAAAAAGCTTAGGAGAAGGATTATACATGTTAGAAGCTAAATCACCAAATAAATCGACTTACCTTGTGACTTTTGCTTCTCTTTCTCTCTACAAACTCAAACTCACTCTCTCTCTTGTTCTTGAGCCTAGCTGACCGAAATGTAGGAGGGAAGATGATGAGGATGTGTTTTATAATATTTCACCTTTATCTCTTTATTTATTTAATTACCCAAAAATCAAAATTGTTGACTTTTGTGTCATGAAAATCTGATACCATAGCCCAATTAGTATCAAACTAATTCCTTCCTCTCTTGGTCCATCCATGTTCACGCCTAGAGTCCTTCCATCAGCCCAAAATAAGTTGATCACAATATATCTTATTGAGTCTAGTTTTAAGAAAAAATATAAACTTTGGCCAACGGAAAGCTCAAACTTCCCCGAAATTCCATTTTTGGATGCTGTCATAGAAACTTTCCAGTTTTACTGGGGTAACTTCAAAAATCAATAACTCTTTGCATACAGCTCTAAAAATTTTGTATCACCTATCAAATTAAAGTCTAGGATGTCTACTTTCACCCTGTAAAATTGTATAATTTTTTATCATCATCTGGTCATCCAAAAATGCATGACAAACTCACTATCTCATAGGAAATCTCACTAGCAACACTATTCACATTCAAATTTTCAGTACTTAATTCCTATGATCCCGAATTTATAGCTAGAGGCTATTCAAAGTATATCAATACTCACCATTTTATTCCTTTAAATATGAAAAATTTTAGTGACCAAAATTTAGGATGTTACAATATAATATCCATGTCTCTAGAGTTTGCTTAACCTTGTGAGTTTGACAACTTTAATCTTAATAGAAAATTTTATTTATTCAAAAAGTTTTACAGCTTTCTTAAATTATAAACTAGGATGGATTATGTATATATTTACATGGAGTATCAAATTTACTGTATTTTCTACAATATGTAATCCATATGTTTCTTTATATTTTCTATATTTCATTTGAATGTTAATATTGATATACTTTTTTTTTTTTACCTGAAGATATTGATATAGTTTATCTTCCTAACTTTTGAAAGTTTCTTGTTAATTTATGTCACTATGAAAACAAGAATTACTCACATCTTTTTAGGTTTTTATCAATGTTTTAAGTATGACCCTAAAAAATCACAATTAAAAATATTTATCAACAAAGCCAGATTGCTTTCTTTTAATCATTGAGATATTATTTAAATTGAATAATTAAAGATCATATTTATTTGAGTTTTTATATGTAATTTTTAGACGGTCTAAAAAGTGATTTACTGTATTTCTTGCATCTTCTTTTATGTAGACATACGCATACACATATATACAAGCGCATAATGATCTCTTAACCTTTAACTTATTTTTTCTTTTTAGATATTGATTGGTGACGTGAAGCATACATGAAGATTTCAATTCTTGTATCCTGCAGGTTAGTATATATGCGTAGTTTTAATTGTATATTTTATTTATTTATAGAAATTGTTACAGCTTCCTTAAGTTATAAACTAAGATTGGTTATATATATTTGCATGGAACATAAAATTAACTGTATTTTCCATAATTTGTTAGGAACGTTACTATATATGTTTTTCATATTTCATATGAATGTTGATATAGTCTAGTTTACTGTATCTAGAAATATTTTTTTTATTAATTTATGTCACTGTGGAAATAAGAATTACTTACACGTTTTAAGTTTTTTACCAATGCTTTAGTTAAGGCTGTTAAACTACATTTAAAAAACTTTATCAAAAAACCCCAGATTGATTTTTTTAATCATTAGAGTTTATTTAAATTGAATAATTAAAGTGCATGTTTCTCTGAGTTTATAAAAGTAATTTTTACACAATCTAAAAATTTACTTATTATATTTAAAAAAATAGAAAATTTAACGTTTATTACAATCATAAAAATATTTTTTTATTTGAAAGTGCTTCTCAAAATAATTAAAACTTATTCATCATAAAAAAGAACTTATCTGAAATAGCTACTAATTAAAAAAGAACGAATAAGTCTTTTTTATGTTTGTTTAGTTTTTAAAAGTTTAAACAAACCTTTAATGTACACCCCAATTTTTTCTATCACCAATATTCCCTTTATGTAATGAGATATTTAATGGGATAAAATGGTGAATTGTGATGTACATAAAAAGATAAATACTCTAATTGGTGGTCACACACAATATGAGTATGTTTAAAACACAAAATGTAAACAATTATATTTGCTGCTAGTGAGTTTCCCCGTGTAGCGGTCTTGTTGTGTGATCTTTTTGATTAGGTAAATGATGACCAATGCCTATGAAAGTTTACGTGCTAAAAGTAGACTATCAAGCTTTAATTTGATAGGTCATATGAATCAGTTGGAGTTGTCATATAGAGGGTTTGGACTAGATTTTTGTGTTTTTAATGATTCTATTGTGTTTAGAAGGGAAAATTGTGTAGGGTTTATGTTGATCATGAAGTGTGAAAAGCATTAGAATGTGAAATGTCAAATTTGAATAAGTAATGACTCATTTATTATAAATTTGGAATTCTACGACAGGATTGCCAGCCCAAGCTCGATCTGATATAAGGACCTGTTTGTTTCTCCAAAAGGGTTTAAGGTAGTAACTCTATCTTTCATACATTATGTCAATGTTTATATGCTTTGTGTATGTCATCTTCCGTAATATGTATGATACATAGTGCCTATGGGTACACCGAACATAGTGCCTACGGGTACACCGATATGCCTAGTCTGTGGTCTAGAACCCAGCTGAGGTACGGAAGGAGTAAGGGTTGCAACAGTGGTTGGCTTTGAACATTTTCGACTAAACTAAATTATGTGTTATTATAATATTATTGAATGTGGTACTTGGCATATTTATTATTGCATTTTCTATGATTGATCGTTTGTTACTATTGAAATTCTTTTGAATCTTACCCTTTTCCAAATTTAAAACTATTCCAGCAGAAGCTAGCAGCTCTAGGAGCAAAATGGTAAATACTGATAACTGATCTGTTTGAGTCAAGAGGATGGAGCTGTTAGTTATAATTAGTTTATTTTGATATTTTTAGACAAAATTGTATATGTTTTCAAACTCTACTGGGAGACTCCTATATGCAAACAAGTACTCCTATCAGTATATTTGTGTTGTTTTTGTATGCCTGTGGAACTGTGCCTTTATCACTTTGGCAAATGTCAAAATGAAAAGGGGTTTGTTTTTTTTGGTATCTGAGCATGTTGAAGATATAGGATTCAAGTCGTGATCAGGGGTTCTCACTAGAGGAGACCAATGGACGAACTCTTGGCTCTTACCCCGACATGGCCAGGCGGTGTAAGGCACTGCTATTAGTTGCACTGGTGCATGGGCGCCCTAGTCCGAGAAGCAGTTCGTAAAACATGCGTATGAGGTACCTTATATAGTCTACTGGTCATGGCGCCGAAATCTACATTTATTGGTATCAGGGCTAGTTATTAAGATGTCTTAATTCGCTACCGTGATTGGGGGTTCTCACGGTGTGATATATGGTGAAGCATTGGCTCTGACCCCGACATGGTATAGGGGCCAGCCACCCTATTATCGCCCTGGCTGAAGGGGCTGACCTGGTGTATGGGCGACTGTGTGAAGCACCAGTCCTTTGTTGAGAGGCAGGGTGTTGAACTATTTGATGAGGTTACCTTAGATGGCCACCGAAAAAGGCTACCAGGTTTGTGTCTGTGTGGAGTCGCCTTCTGACATTTTTGGTATCAGAGCCTAACGATTCTGGTAGAGCGGTAGTTCTGGTAACATGATAATATACTGATATGGTCTTTGATTATATAGTGACAGGACTTATGCATGGATAGGGGTACCAAAGGAGTGAAACACCAAAGTTTGTGAACTAGCCTCGAGAGATCAACGAATATCCTAAGGGCAGCAAATAGTGCAATACTGGACTGAGGATGGTCTAAGGATATTGTGAAACCCGAGGAAGCGGGTATGGCCAAGGCCATTGTGCTTCCCACACACTATATCTAGTTAGCCGGAGGCAGCTGGCATGATGTTTGAAACAAGGGAAGTCTCAATGTACGAGTGGTCTGGAGCAAATAAAGCCAGTATCTACCTTTTGGCACTGGCACACAAAATTTAAGCATTCTTAACCCAGGGAAATCTCAGGATGGGTGACCCCCTGGGAAATTAATTTGGCAAAATCATGGAAACTTGAGGAATAGTGATTATCTTAAGGTTTCTCCATGACTAATAACCGTAAATGGACCGGAACAGTTAGGAAATATTCAAGTACCTAAAAGAGCCAGCTATATTCGAATAATTATGTTGGAGTTGAGTCGTATAGCTTCTCACCTACTATGGCTGGGACCTTTTATGGCAGATATTGGTGCACAAACCCCTTTCTTCTATATTTTCAGAGAAAGAGAATTAATATATGATCTATTCGAAGCTGCCACAGGTATGAGAATGATGCATAATTTTTTTCGTATCGGAGGGGTAGCGGCTGATCTACCTCATGGCTGGATAGATAAATGTTTGGATTTCTGCGATTATTTTTTAACAAGGGTTGTTGAATATCAAAAACTTATTACGCGAAATCCTATTTTTTTAGAACGGGTTGAGGGAGTAGGCATTGTTGGTGGAGAGGAAGTAATAAATTGGGGTTTATCAGGACCAATGCTTCGGGCTTCCGGAATACAATGGGATCTACGTAAAGTTGATCATTATGAATGTTACGAGGAATTTGATTGGGAAGTTCAATGGCAAAAAGAAGGAGATTCATTAGCTCGTTATTTAGTACGAATTGGTGAAATGGTAGAATCCATAAAAATGATTCAACAGGCTCTGGAAGGAATTCCGGGAGGGCCATATGAGAATTTAGAAATCCGTTGCTTTGATAGAGAAAAGGATCCAGAATGGAATGATTTTGAATATCGATTCATTAGTAAAAAGCCGTCTCCGACTTTTGAATTGCCGAAACAAGAACTTTATGTGAGAGTTGAAGCCCCAAAGGGAGAATTAGGAATTTTTCTAATAGGGGATCAGAATGGTTTTCCTTGGAGATGGAAAATTCGTCCCCCGGGTTTTATCAATTTGCAAATTCTTCCTCAGTTAGTTAAAAGAATGAAATTGGCTGATATTATGACAATACTAGGTAGCATAGATATCATTATGGGAGAAGTTGATCGTTGAAATGATAATTGATACAACAGAAGTACAAGATATCAATTCTTTTTCCAGATTGGAGTCTTTAAAAGAGGTGTAATGATCATCTTAGTTAGATGATTTAAAGAAGGCTTAGAAGCATGGAAATGATGATGATGTAAGTATCAATCTTAAATCGAACCATTTTTGTTGCAGTAAGTATTGCATAAAAACGTTCATTTGATAAGGTGATGGGAAACTTGAGGTGTAGTAAATGTTTTGAGGTTTCTCCATGTTAAGTAATAATGTTGAACATTTAGTAATGTTTTAAGGATATTACCCAAATACCATAAAGGTTAGAATAGATGCTATTAATCCTAATTTTTAGTGAACCTATTCAGTATTATTGAGGAAAAGGATTTCCAATCTGTGTGATGTTGAGGCTCTAGATTTCTTGATGAACTTAAAAGTTGGGTTAGAGACCCTATGCTATAAACTTCTACATGCCAGATATATTATAATGGACCAGTGTGTCCAGAAGCCCTAAAACCTAGCGAACCGGTGTGTTCTTAGGCTAGTAGATGTATTTAGAATTGTGTCAGGCTAGTGATGATTAATGGAATCAAGGAACAAGATTCTTATGGATACGAATCCTTGCAGAAAGAGATTTTGAAAACTAGCTAGTTGTTAAGTCTAGCATAGGGAAAGATTATGATCATAAAATATTCCCTTAAAGGTTTGATTGAGGTGATAGCTCTTTGATGAAATGAGAGACAGAATTGATCTACATGCTATTCCACTAACTTAAGGCTATACTAGGAGTCGATTGGTGGATGGCAAATGATGTGATGAAAGGTATGAGTAGAAGGGTTACCAAGTAAATCGTAACTCAGGAATCAACTAGGTATTGATTACACGAAAATTTAAAATGGCCCATAATGATTTAAGTTGGAAAAGGCACAAGGAAACACATATTTCTAGTGCAGTCAGGTGTTATATAGGAGGTTCATGTGGGACTCCTACTAAATCATCCTGACATTATTAAAGTTCATATGAGGAGATAAATATTAGAGTGTGTAGTGGAAGTCTACAACTCTATATTGATTATAGGAAGTTGAATAAGGTGACCATTGAGATCAAGCACCTACTTCCTAGAATAGATGATTTGCTCGTTTAGTTGTCTAGTCCTATGTGTTTTACAATGAAAAACAAACTGAGTTGAGATTTGGGTATTAGCAGCTTAAGTTAAAAGCAGAGGATATACTGAAAATTGCTTTCAAGACCAGATATGGCCATTGCGATTTTCTTGTAATGTCATTTGGGCTGACCAATACACCTGCTGTATTCATAGACTATATGAATCAAAATTTTCATCCGTTCTTAGACCAATTCATAGTAGTCTTCATTGATGATATTCTAGTATACTCACGGAGTAGAGTAGAACATGATTGACATTTGAAAATCATATGAACATAATGAAATCTAAGCAACTCCATTCAAAACTCATTTCCCCTTTTTTGAGAATTTCTTCTAGACACTGTTCATAAAGGGTTTGGACTGGATTTTGGTGTTTTTGATGATACCATTGTATTTATAAGGGACAATTGTGTAGGGTTTATGTTGATCATGAAGTGTTAAAAACATTAGAATGTGAAATGTCAAATATAACCCTAAAACCTTAAGTTAGGGGCTACCAAGGACATTTTCATCTTTTGGTAGTGAATTTGGTAATTCTGAGGTTAAAAATGGATTCCTTGGATGAAATTATCGGAATAGCCTGGGTTTTAATTTTTGGAAAAGTACATTTGGATCGGGTACAAAGGGGTTTAGACCAGGTCCCTGGGGTATTTTGGTCATTTCCAATTATAAGCTAAGATAAACAAAAAAATGTGTTTAGAATAATATTTGAATGAGTAATGAATCATTTATTATAAATTTGGAATTCTTAGACCAGATCGCCAGCCCTAGCCTGATCTGATATAAGGACCTGCTTGTCTTAAAAAAGGGTTTAAGGTAGTAACTCTATCTTTAATATATTATGTCAATGTTTTATATGCTTTGTGTATGCCATCTTCCGTAATATGTATGATACACAGTGCCTACGGGTACACCGAACACAGTGCCTATAGGTACACTAAATTACAGTGCCTACGAGTACACTGATATGCATAGTCTGTGGTCTCGAACCTAGCTGAGATGTGAAACGAGTAGGGGTGGCAACAGTGGTTGGCTTTAAACATTTCCGACCGAACTGAATTATGTGTTATTATAATATTGATGTATATGGTACTTGGCATATTTATTATTGCATTTTCTATGATCGATCACCTGTTACTACTGAGATTCATTTGAATCTCACCCTTTTTCAAATTTAAAAATATTCCAATAGAAGCTAATGACTCTAGGGGCAAAACAGTAAATATCAGCAACTGATTTGTTCGGGTTAAGAAGAAGGTGCTGTTGGTTATAATTAGTTTATTTTTTGATATTTTTGGACAACATTGTATATATTTTCAAACCTTATGGGGAGACTTCTGTATATAAACAAGTACTTCTTATTAGTATATTTGTACTGTTTCGATATGCCTGTGGAACTATGCCTTTATCACTTTGACAAATGTTGAAAAAAAAAGGGGTTTGACATCCAACAAGCTTTTAAGGGTATTTTTTTGGGAACAATTATTGATTTCGTAAAATAATTAATATTGGAACAAAGTCGTAGATGCATCTTTAATTTATAGTTCTTCTTATTGATATTCATACTTTTTTAATTAGCAGTTTTCTGTACCAATTTTCTTTAGCCACGATTGATTTGAACCATATTGTTGCACTTCAATTTTCTGTAACACTCAGTGAGCTGTTTTCAAGTACTCCTTCGTGTATAAAAACAAAATACATGCTTTGTTGTGAGGCAAACAAATACAGATACACACACACTGAGTAGTTATATATTGTATATTTAGGCTTTGAACTTTTATATATTTTTATATTTAACTTTCAAACATCATTTTTATTAATCAAATTTTAGTTCGCTACATGAAGCCTGTTTGAAAATTTGTAATTTTGGTTGTCATTCTGCCAAAAAATAGAAAAGGAAAAAGAAAAATTGCAATTACCTGCATTTTATAGCTTATAATTGCAATTACTTGCTTTAATTATAATTTAGGGAATGCTGTGTATTTGTGTAGTTACTTGAAATTTAACATTAGTTATGCTAACTCCAGTCCTTAATATAAAATCTCGTTTATAATGCAATTTATAGTACTACAAATGAAATCTTATATTAGGAACTGTGATAGTATATATTCTCCATAATACTAGTTTTTACTACACTAGTGTGCTTTGATTGTGATTATCTCCGAATAAAAATTTTTTGTTGCAAAAATTTATTAAATGTCTGATTTCGAGCGTACCTTAAGTGTTGTTTCTAACTCTTACGATATCCACACGAACCGGATCACTCTTGGGGCACCGGCTATATCACACAGCAAATACATAGAAGGGAAGAGAGAAGAAGAGGTTCTGTGTAGAGAAAAATATCTCTGTCTAAGTTTTTCATGTGCAATTCAATTATTTACACACGTATGCAGCCAAAACAACCGTTCCCCCCAAAACATGCGCGGAAACTGTTCCCACAAAATTTCAATTTTAAACCCTTAAGGAAAAATTACCAATGAATACCCCATATTCATTTAGGTATTTTATTTGGCTCCAAAATCTTAAAGTTTAATGGGTTAAGGCCTAATCCACCAAGGGTGGACTAAGCCCAATTCCCAATATCTCCCACTCACACTAGGTGGATTGGATGCCATAAGAATTGTCTCTCTCTCTCTCTCTCTCTCTCTCTCTCTTTATTCTTTCATACTAGGTGGTTTGCCGTGACCACATGGGCATGATGTCTCCCAGGTGCTTGTACTAGCAACCCCTTTCACAGGACCAGCACAAAAACAACCTTTTGTTGTGTACTTTGAATTTAATATAATTCCTCATATGTCCTCGATATACCAATATACACTTCTACACGGCAGATCTGATCCCTCTCAAGTCAAGATAAAACTTATATTACCTTTTCATATGTTTAGTATCCACACTCATGAAATTACCAATATTAATATCATAAGGGACATGTCTCAGACACCAACATAGATGTGTATATTTTAGGTAATCTTCCTTTCACTCATATATCATTTTGATATCTGTTAACCCCTTTCCTAACATAAAACCTTGGATCGTATTAGTCATGATCATAGGATGAATGTTAAGGTAGCAGACGCTGAAGTATACCTCTATGATAATGTCAAAGTAAAAGGACATCACAGAAGTGTTTAACCTTCTTGGGACTCACACAACAATGAAGCAGGGATCCATTCTCTTGCTTCCTATTTGCGGTTCTTTCGCACATGTGGTATGAATCATATACTATGGGTGTTACTCTTGTACTATAAGAGCGTACGTCGTTTTGAATCTTATTATTAACACCGTACAGACATGAGCTTAGATGCTCCCAGTATCTAAACCCAAATTCTTCTACTCCATTTATCTATCATGATGTCAATGTTGAAGAATTTGTAATCTGGCAACAAGCATCATGGAAGTGGGTATCCATGATTCGATCCATATTTATATTATGTCGTATCAAATCTCATCTTGACATACTACACTTTTATCGAGGTGACATAATTTGTGTTTCTTCTCAACCATATAGCATTCCTGCTACTTTACTGGTGAACACAATTGTCTCATCTTTGCATACTCTTCCTGAGTATCAAAGGCGGTTGCTCGTGTGAGAGAGCCAACCTTACCTGCCTGTACGACATATTAGACATTGTATACCTTCATATAGACATATAAAATTTTATGGAGAAACATTTTTATTAATCATAAACATATTACATAGTGTTTACAAGTTTACATTTTGTGCATCCCAATAGCCTTCACATGTTTGTCATACATTTCCTTGGCTATGGGTTTGGTTAGGGGGTCTGCGACCATACTCTTGGTCAAAATATGTTGTATAGTAACAACTTTCTGTGCTATATAATCTCTCACAAAATTATACTTTATATCTATGTGTTTGGCCTTGCTATGATATTTGGGATATTTTATATAGGCTATGGCTGTGGTATTGTCACAATACACTAACACCGGATTTGTGCTTTCATTTCCAAATCCAAGATGTTCAATAAATCTCTTGAGCCATATAGCCTCTTGCACTGCTGAGGTGCACGCCACGGATTTATCTTTGATAGGATGTAGGGCAATGCACGTTTGCTTCTTGCTGCTCCAACATATGGCGCCATTGTTTAGCAAGAAGGTATATCCTGAAGTTGTTCTTCGCTCAACTTCATCTCTACCCAAATCAGTGTTAGAGTATCCAACCAAGCGCAGATCACTTCCTTGATAGCATAGTGCATAATCTGACGTGCCTTTCAAGTATCTAAAAATCCTTTTCACTGCTTTCCAACATTGCTCACCAGGATTTGACTGGAATCTGCTAACCAGTCCAACTGTGTAATAAATATCTGGCCTTGTACACATCATTGCATACATCAAACTTCCAACGGTACTAGCATAGGGAACCCTTTCCATTTTCTTCTTTGCTGACTCAGTTTTGGGACACATATCAAGACTTAAGGTTACACCAGAAGCTACTGGGGTATATAAGAGATTGAAGTCTCTCATATTGAATCGCTCAAGAATTTTCTTGATGTAATTCTCTTGTGAAAGAGAGAGAATTCTTTTAGAGCAATCCCTTTGGATTGTAACTCCAAGTATATATTCTACTTCACCCATGTCTTTCATCTCAAAATTTGATGATAACCATTCTTTAATAGCTAAGATCAACTTTAGATTATTTCCAGCCAATAGTATGTCATCTACATATAAGGATAATATTACAAAATTACCCTCAAACCACTTAATGTAGACACGGTAGTCCTCTTCAATCATTTGAAAGTCATAAGAGGTTATTGCTCTATGAAATCTCAAATACCACTGTCTGGATCATTGTTTCAGTCCATAAATGGACCTTTTGAGTTTACAAACTCTACTCTCCATTCCTTTCTTAATGAAACCTAATGGTTGTTCCATATAGATTTCTTCATCCAGATCACCATTTAGAAATGCAGTCTTTTACATCCATCTGATGCAGCTCCAGATCTAAACTATTTACTATTGCCAGAATAAATCTTATAGAATTGAAACATACAACAGGTGAGAAGGTATCTTCGTAATCTCTATCTTCCTGTTGTGTGTACCCTTTTGCAACTAATCAAGCCTTGTATTTGTCAATTGATCCATCAAATTTTCTTTTAATTTTGAGAACCTATTTGTTCCTAATGGCTTTTTGCCTTGTTGGTAGATCAACTAGTTCCCAAACTTGATTCTTCTTCATTGAATCAATTTCTTCCTCCTTTGCATTCTTCCATTCATCCTTAGTAGGACCTGATAAGGCTACTTGCATAGAACGAGGCTCATCATCTCTGTCTGGAGTAACATTAGTGCCTCTCCTTCTATGGAGAAGCGTCTCCTAGGTATATTTCCCCTGTCACTCCTTCTTATGGGAACTTCTTGTCTCTTTCACTTCTATTGTCTAGGCCTTTGTAAAGACCTTTCTGAGCTCCTACTCAAGTCAATGTATCAAGACGATGGAGGATCATTAGTCTGAGTTTGTTCTGTATTGCCTTGTTCTTGTGTCTCATAAAGAGATATTTTTTGATCAATATCTCCCCTGCTAGAAAATTCATTTTCTAGAAATACAGTATCTCTTGATTCAATTTCAGTCACAGTTCCATCTTCGTTTTCACCTATGAAAACATATCCTTTTGATTGCTCGAGTATCTTATAAAGCTGCACTTTTTTCCTCTAGGACCCAATTTCCCATACCTATGGGAATCATTATGAATGTGCGTAGCAGACCCCCAGGGTCTTAAGATGTTTAAATCTGGCTTGCGTTTTGTCCATAACTCATAGGGTGTAGAAGTGATTGATTTTGAGGGCATATGGTAAGAATGAAGGCAGTCGATAGTAAAGCATCACCCTAATATGAAATTGGCAGATTTGCTTGAGCCATCATTGACCTAACCATGTCTAGAAGAGTTCTATTTCTCCTTTCAGTAATTCTGTTTTGTTGTGGAGTGCCAGGGATGGTTATTTTCCTAATTATCCCTTTTTCTTCATAGTGCTCCTTAAACTGATCAGATAAGTAGCCACGACCCTGATCAGTGTGCAAAGCTTTAATTTTACAATATGTTTGATTCTCTACTTCATTCATGTACCGTATAAAGCATTCAAGAGCTTCAGACTTGTGTGAGATCAAATAGATGTGACCATATCACGAATAGTCATCAATGAAGGTAATGAAATACCAAGCTCCGTTCTCACCCTTACACTCATTGGACCGTATATATCAGAATAGATTAATTGCAACGGAATCTCAGCTCTAGTTCCCTTACCAAAAGATTTCCTAGTTGCCTTACCAGCTAGACAATTCTCACATAAGGACATTTCCATATTCAAAATTTCACCTAGCAATCCTTCTCTAGCTAGTTTAATAATTCTATTTTGGTTTATGTGTCCTAGTCTAGCGTGCTAGATATTCATATCAATAGTTATATTGGAGGAAATAACGAAACAGTCATGCACATTAAAATTACCAATAATATCCATAACAAAGAACTTTCTAGAAAGGAAAGCTAAACTATAAAGGTCTTGTTGCTAAAAATGTTTGCAAATTTGCCATGAAAGTTTACATCAAACCCATAATCTAATAAACAAAGTATTGAAACTAAATTCCGTCGGATGTCAGGTGCATGAAGAACATCATGTAGGATCAAAGTCTTTCCACCCCGTAAAGGTAACTTGTAGGTGCCAAGTCCTTTGACCTTGATCTTTGCATTGTTGCCCATGTAAAGCCATTTGCTTAGATACGGCAACTGACGGTATTCCATGAAGGATCCCCGATCCCTCGTCACATGGCCTGCTGAGCCTGAATCCAAAATCCAAGAAGAACAAACAGGTTCTGTTAGAAAGGAAGTACTTAAAACAAAAGAAATGTGTGAATTCACATAATCCACTAGTACCTTTTCATGGTCATTTCGCTCAGTACAGTCCCGTGCAAAGTGACCCATTTTATGGCAAGCGTAATGCTTGACCTTATTTAGGTCAACTTTCTTCTTGCCACCCTTCTTACCTTTCTTCTTGAATTGCTTTTTGCCCTTTTTGAACTTAGAGCCATCCTTCTGTTAGGATCGGCAGGCACAACGGAAGAATTTTAAAATTTTACCAATCCTAATCGAGGATCTATCAACGGCGTTTAAACCAAGTTGGAAGGATTCATACCTTTTTATGATTCAGGGTTTTCACGATCTCTAGGAGCCAACACGTCAGGTCTGCTCCCTCTACCGGTATCCACACGAATTCTCTCCAACCGAGACTGCGTGCTAGCTCTTCTAATGTCTCCCTAGAGTTTTCCTTGCGGCTCTCAATTCTCATGTACATATCAATATATCTGCTCTATCAAGTTTATAACCTATGAGGGCTATTTTAAAATTTAATAATTAATCATCATTAATTTTGAAATTAATTAACTATTAATTATCTTAATGAGATAATTAAATAAATTTAGTTTAAATTAAATCTGTCCAACATTTTTAATTTAACCTATTTATTTAATCCAAATAAAGAGCCATTAGATTTAATTTATCTTCATAAATTAAATCTGAGATACTATATCTCTATCATGTTAGATATTAAATTTAATATATTTTAATAAATTAAATTTAAAACTAACACAATTTAATAATATCATATAATATATATACATATATATAAGATATACATATTTCAAAAATACATATCTATATAATATTATTAATGAATTTTATATTATATATATATAAATATAAAATTCATCCACCCTAAATTAAACATTATCTCGTGTTGGGCCATTCTTGTGTGCGACCCTGTAGGCCCATATGAAGTTGGCAGTGGGCCAATAACTATACTAACCCAAAAGTCACAAGAGGCCTCTAGCAAGACATTACAACTACCCAATTCATACGAGGATCGTTATCACGATGCAACCTATCATACAACCATGTCACGTCCCTTTTGTCACACGATATATCGATCAAGGATAAGGCATGGATAATGTCATCCTCTTGTTCCTGACCATTACTTTTTTGATTCTTGAGTAGCCTGATAATAGAGACGGAAACTCCTTTCCATCTCAGACTCATTTATCGAGGGGCCCAGTGTAATATCTCTCTACTAATGTCAGGGACAAATTCCATCTTAATTATTCATATTCCTCTGCATGAAAAACCACGAAGCCCGATCGTAGCTTTTATCATCACCTAGTCAAAAGTGACTTTTGACTAGTTCAAAGCTTAGCAACTCTCATATAGGAATCCATGATGACCTCAGGTCTGAGGGCATTGTGATGTGGTTATACATGAGAAAGCTTATGACTTGATCCATGTAGCTTTCTCATAGTGGGTCGGTCCAGGACCTTGTACTCTTACAAGTACCTAAGACTTTGATTCGTATCTCCATATCTTATCAAAGTCATACTGATCTTGTTTCATCTCTACTCCCGCATAGATGACCGACCAAGGACATTTTAGGACAATCTTTATGAATTATCCAATGATACAATTATCATAGTTAACATGCAAATAATATGATAACAGAATGGAGAAATTTCATTAAAATAATGTTCAAAGTACAATGATTGGCCCTTAGGACACAATTTCCAACATCCTCCCACTTGCCCTAGGTACAATCATTAATTTGCCTAATTCCCATTGCCCTAACATGACGCTCATGCTTTGCTTGTGCAAGTGGCTTAGTTAGAGGATTAGCAACATTATCTTCTCCTGTACTTTGCATATCTTTATATCACCTCTATCATTGATTTCTCTAATAAGATGAAATCGCCTGAGTATATGCTTGGTCCTTTGATGTGACCTAGGCTCCTTGGCTTGTGCAATAGCACCGCTATTGTCACAGAACAAATCTATTGGATTTAAGATGGTAGACACCACCCCTAGTTCAGTAATGAACTTTCTGATCCAAACGGCTTCTTTAGCTACATCTGATGCTGCTATATACTCAGCTTCTTTTGCGGAATCTGCTATAGTGCTATGCTTGGAGCTCTTCCAGCTTACTGCTCCACCATTCAGGAGGAATACATATCCAGATTATGATTTAAGGTCACTTTGTCAGTTTGGAAACTTGCATCTGTGTAACCAGTTACACAGAGCTCATCATCCAATCCACCATAGACCAAAAATAAGTCCTTAGTCCTTCTTAAGTACTTAAGGATATTCTTGATGGTAGTCCAATGACCCTCACTAGGATCTTGTTGGTATCTGCTAGTCATACTTAAGGGAAACGAGACATCCGGTCGAGTACATAACATGGCATACATGATGGATCTAATGGCCGACGCATATGGAACCTTACTCATGTGATCTCGCTGATCAAGTGTGCTAGGACACAGATCCTTGCTAAGATGGATGCCATGAAACATGGGTATGTAACCCCTTTTTGAATCTTGCATACTAAACCTATGCAATAACTTGTTTATATATGTGCTCTGACTTAGGCCTATTAGTCTTTTAGACCTATCCCTATTGATCCTAATCCTTAGGATGTAGGTGGCTTCACCTAAGTTTTTCATTGAAAAGGACTTTCCTAACCAAGACTTGACACTCTGCAAGGTAGGAATATCATTCCCAATAAGTAGGATGTCATCTACATAAAGCACTAGAAATACAACTATGCTCCCACTAACCTTCTTGTAAACACAAGGTTCATCGATGTTTTGAATGAATCCAAACTCTTTGACTACTTCATCAAAATGATGATTCCAGATCTGAGATGCTAGCTACAATCCATAAATGGATCTTTGAAGTGTGCAAATTTTACCAGAGTCTTCTAGATGCACAAAACCTTCAGGTTGTGTCATGTACACATCCTCAAGCAGCTTTCCATTAAGGAAGGCTGTTTTGACATCCATCTGCCATATTTTATAGTCATAATATGCTGCAATGGTAAGAAGGATTCTGATTGATTTGGCCATTACAACTGGGGAAATTGTTTCATCATAGTCTACACCATGAGTTTGAGTGAATCCTTTTACAACTAGTCGTGCCTTTAAGACATTTACATTGCCATCCATGTCAGTTTTCTCCTTGAAAACCCATTTGCACCCAATGGTTTTTACACCTTCAGGTGGATTGACTAAGATCCATACCTAATTGTCGTACATGGATTGCATTTCAGACTTCATGGCATTTAGCCATTTCTCAGAGTTTGGTCCCACTGTGGCTTCTCGATAGGTGGTGGGCTCATTTTGCTCAATGAGCAACACATCACGGCCTTCAGTAATCAAAAATCCATATCTCTGAGGCTGATGCCATGTCCTATCAAATCTTCGTGGACCTTGTGTTACTTGAGGAGGCTCAGCAACTTGTTGTGAGTCTTCTCTAATTTCCATTTGTGGTTCTGTACTATCTTGTGGCTCTCGAATTTCTTCGAGATGTACGTCGCTCCCACTGGTTGTTTTAGAGAAAAAACTCTCTTTCTAGAAACTTACCATTTTGAATAACAAACACTTTGTTATTGGCGGGATTGTAGACATAGTATCCTTTCATTTCTTTAGGATACCCCACGAAAAGGCACTTTGTGGATCTGGGCGCTAATTTATTAGAGGCTTGTTTCTTAACATATACCTCACATCCCCAAATCTTGAGAAAAGATAAACTTGGTTTCTTTCCAGTCCATATCTCATATGGTGTCTTTTCAATTGCCTTAGATGGAACACGATTTAGTGTGAATGCAGCTGTTTCTAGGGCATGTCCCCAAAAGGACGGTGGAAGATCTGTTTGACTCATCATAGATCGAACCATATCTAATAGTGTTTGATTCCTTCGTTCAGAAATGCCATTCCATTGTGGTGTTCCTGGAGGAGTCAATTGTGAGATTATCCCAGAATTCCTAATATGGTCAATGAATTCTTGGCTCAAATATTCACCACCTCGATCAGATCGAAGTGCTTTAATTGTTTTACCAAGTTGGTTTTGTACTTCATTTTGGAATATTTTGAACATTTCAAAAGATTCAGATTTATGTTTCATTAGATAGATATAGCCATATCTACTAAAGTCATCTATAAATGTAATGAAGTAGACATAACCTCCTCTGGCATCTATATTTAATGGTCCACATACATCTGTATGTATGAGGCCTAATAATTCAGTGGCCCTCTCACTGTGCCCAGTAAAAGGTTCCTTAGTTATCTTTCCTAATAAAAATTGCGTTGCCAGTGGTGAAATTGAAACTTAAACATATCGCATATAATCGAAAAAATTTCACCAAATCGCATAAACATACATCACTATCTTAAAAATGCATATTAACGTTGAACATATTCCTTTTCGATTTAACATATTCGGACGTTTTCTTATGAACACACATATATATCCCATATATATCACATGTATAAGAACATAAACTCAATTTAAACGCACAATTGATCTGGCTCTGATGCCACTGTTAGGATCGGCAGGCATAGCGAAAGAATTTTGAAATTTTACCAATCCTAATCGAGGATCTATCAACGATGTTTAAACCAAGTTGGAAGGATTCATACCTTTTTATGATTCAGGGTTTTCACGATCTCTAGGAGCCAACACGTCAGGTCTGCTCCCTCACCGGTATCCACACGAATGCTCTTCAACCGAGACTGCGTGCTAGCGCCTCTAATGTCTCCCTAGAGTTTTCCTTGCGGCTCTCAATTCTGATGTACTTATCAATATATCTGCTCTATCAAGTTTATAACCTATGAGGGCTATTTTCAAATTTAATAATTAATCATCATTAATTTCAAAATTAATAAACTATTAATTATCTTGATGAGCTAATTAAATAAATTCAGTTTAAATTAAATCTGTCCAACAGTTTTACTTTAACCTATTTATTTAATCCAAATAAAGAGCCATTAGATTTAATTTATCTTCATAAATTAAATCTGAGATACTATATCTCTATCATGTTAGTTATTAAATATAATATATCTTAATAAATTAAATTTAAAACTAACACAATATAATAATATCATATAATATATATACATATATATATAAGATATATATTTCGAAAAAAATATATATATCTATATAATATTATTAATGAATTTTATATTATATATATATAAATATAAAATTCATCCACCCTAAATTAAACATTATCTCGTGTTAGGCCATTCTTATGTTCGACCTTGTAGGCCCATATGAAGTTGGCAGTGAGCCAATAACTATACAAACCCAAAAGTCGCAAGCGGCCTCTAGCAAGACATTACGACTACCCAATTCATATGAGGATCATTATCATGATGCAACCTGTCATACAACCATGTCACGTCCCTTATGTCACACGATATATCAATCAAGGATAAGGCATAGATAATGTCATCCTCTTGTTCCTGACCATTACTTTCTCGATTCCTGAGTAGCTTGATAATAGAGACGGAAACTCCTTTCCATCATAGTATGGCCATACATTTCTCAGACTCACTCATCGAGGGGCCTAGTAATATCTCTCTACTAATGTGAGGGACAAATTCCATCTTGATAATTCATATTCCTCTGCATGAAAAACCACGAAGCCCGATCGTAGCCTTTATCATCTCCCAGTCAAAAGTGACTTTTGACTAGTTCAAAGCTTAGCAACTCTCTTGTAGGAATCCATGATGACCTCAGGTCTAAGGGCATTATGACGTGGTTATACATGAGAAAATCTTATGACTTGATCCATGTAGCTTTCTTATAGTGGGTCGGTCCCGTACCTTGTACTCTTACAAGTGCCTAAGACTTTGATTCGTATCTCCATATCTTATCAAAGTCATACTGATCTTGTTTCATCTCTGCTCCCGCATAGATGACCAACCAGGGACATTTTAGGACAATCTTTATGAATTATCCAAGGATACAATTATCACAGTTAACATGCAAATAATATGATAACAGAATGGAGAAATTTCATTAAAATGATGTTCAAAGTATAATGATTAGCCCTTAGGACACAATTTCCAACACCTTTTTGCCTTTCTTTTGATATTTCTTGCCATTTTTGGAATCGGGCTTTGCATTAGATGGGCCAGCATTTTCAATGTAGTAGGCTTGTCCAGAAGCCTTATACGCCTCTGGTGTTTATCTTCAAGCTCAAGATGTTTCACTACATCATCAAAATTGATGATGTTGTCATTATGAGTGAAGTTCACTTTCATGTGCTCCTAGCTAGAAGGAAACGATCTGATTACAGCCTGAACTTGCTCTTCATCAGTCAAGGTGTGTCTAGCTTCCTGAATTTCTCTAATCATGTTGGACATCTCTCTCAGATGCTGCTTCATAGGAATATTTGGTCCAAGTTTGTAGGCATCAAACTTAATTGTCAACCTTCTATGCTTAGTGGTTGATGTGCCACCAAACTTATCCTTGAGTGTAGCCCACATAGCTTGAGCAGTTTGGTATTTCTCATATTGGCACATCAGGTCATTCTCCATTGTGCTCAATAAGGTGACTCTTGCAATGCTATTCTTCTTCTTCCACGCTTGGTAAACTTCCAAGTTTCTTTTGTGCTAGGTAGTTGTCCCAGCTTCAGGTTCCACTAAAATGGTGGTTAGTGATTCAACAGCCTCCAGTTCCTCTAAAATGTACTACACCTTACGGTGCCAGATGTCCCAGTCGTCGCCATTCAATTTCTCCCCCTTATTCAGTTCAGTAATGATGCCTTTCATGGCCATTTGTCAATTCTGAAGCAATGTTTTTCACATTTAGAAATGTTGTTCTCTTTAAGAGAACATAACCAAACGATTATATAGTACAACATGGTATACAATGTCTATACTCATCATTTTTTACCAAAAAATAAGTTTATTACTAGATCCATAATTAGGAGAATATGTTTGTACCTCCCATCACATAAATAATAGCAACTTTATTATTTTCTATAAAAAACTTCATATAAGTACTTTAAAGAAGTCATCAGCTTTTAAAATTTCTACCTTCTAAAAGCTCACACTCATCAGGGATACATGGTATTATAACGCACAATTAAAAATTAGCATTAACTAACAAACATAATTCATTACATGAAAAATACCATGTCCATACATAAAACATACAAACAATAACATTTAGAGTCATATTCTCAATACAAACAACATAAAAGGAAATAGGAACATAATATACCATTAAATGTCAGAATAACAGTATTCAATAATGGCTTTCCTTAGTTTCCTAAAGAATCTTTTCTTTTTCTTCATGAATCTTGTTGTTTTCGTCATAGCATCAACCCAAGCAACAGTCATAGAGAATGTGCCCCTTGCCCTTACAGCCGCATGGTACTTCATCATTACGCTCATGTAGAACTCTGTACTCTTTTTGTCTTTTATGCTTTCCACATAATTCGCAATGATTGAGTATATGATTTTTATATTATTTATTCTAGCTGTTTTGTTAGCGTCAAGTTTCGCTATCTTCTCAACCATAGCAGTAAAATAGGGTTGATCGACATCTTCTTCTAAATTTTGAGGTTCATTAGGATAGGAGGGCACAGACTTAGGTTCAGAATCAGAGTAGACCACTTGAGGTTCTTCTGAAATAGGCTCTAGAAAATCTTCTTTAGGATCTTTCTTAAAAAATTCTTCAGGATCTTCCTCAAAAAATTCATATTCTTCAGGTTCCTCTTTGGGATCCTCATTAGGATCATTTATGTGAGCTTGATTGTCCACAAACTCAATGCGCAATGACCCATACTCAAGTGTTTCAGTGCTGTTAGAAGCCTCTTGCTTCATTTTTTACCTAAATAAACAAATATAAGTCATTATCATGATTTTAGGTATTCTTAAATGTATAAAAAAAACACTTAAATAAGCACTAAAACCTCACAAACAGATCTTGAATTGCCACAAAAATAGGAAAATAATATATCATTATGAAGATCTCAAATTTAGGGATTTTTATGAACAAACCGCATCTCAAACGGAGCTCCCACACTCCCTCAAGGTCCCCAAGAAGAAAAAAAATAAGGAAAAATAAAAAACTGCATAAAACCCACTCTCATTGGAGGCGCGTGTCATACATGCGCCATTGTGCAATCCTCTAATTGCCACACACGCCGGCTAGTTGGACTCCACGCGCTGCTACCTATTAGTTTATGTCCTCCATGTGTCAATTGAGTCTGCCATGTGGCCACACGTGCCACGTGGCATTTATGTCCCTTTAAATTCATTTCTTTTTGTTTGGGTTGATGGGTCGGGCGTTGGGCCTTTGCCCTTGACCCAATCCATTTTTCCTTTTTTTTAATGTTTGTTTGGGTTTTTGGGCCACTGACGGCCCAAATGTCCTTTTTTCGTTTAATACTATTGCAACAGATCGGGTTGGGCCATGTACCTGATCTGTTTTTTTTAAGTTGCACCAGATCGGGCTGGCCTATGACCTGATCCGGGTTTTTTTTAAAGAAGGTGCAAAACGACACCATTTTGGAGTCGCTGGAGGTTGTCTTCAACCTCCAGTCGGGTTGACCCGGACCCGATTTTAGTCGCTGGTCGGGTCCGTCGACCCTAAAGCTTCTCTCCTAAGTAACTTCACCGTCTAATGTTCGTTTTGCCTGTTCTTGGTGTTCGTCTTCATCTATTTTTTGAGCTCTACGTAATGGGATTTTTAATCCTAAAAAACTCATTTTATGATGATCCAATTCAATTCTCTTTTTCGTCTTCTGATTCTTTTTCCGGATTTCACACAACCTATTGGTTCTTTTGTTTCATAGCCTTATTATGTGTATTATGAGGCTTTTTTTTACATGCTAATACTCATAGTACCAAAACTTAAACACAAAAGAGGAATTCAGAAAAAAATGAACCCACAGTGTACCTCCGATTTGGAAGAAACGATGTAGACATTTATATATATTGAACTGAAAATTCATTCTCATACATATAATCATATATTCATATATATACTGAGAAAACTTCCATACAGGTATATCATGAGCATAAAATGAAAAATAAACGGATAGTAAATTTATCATAGACATGCTTTCATGTTTAAGAACACAGAGGCACAACAAAAGCCACATTCAAGATTGAAAAAACCCTAAATGCTCTGATACCAATGTCGGATTTCGGGCATACCTTAAGCGTTGTTTCTAACTGTTATGATACCCACACGAACCAGATCACTCTCAGGACACCGGCTATGTCAAACAGCAAATACACAGGGAGGGAAGAGAGAAGAAGAGATTCTATGTAGAGAAAAATATCTCTATCTAAGTTTTTCATGTGCAATTCAATTATTTACACACGTACGCAGCCAAAACAACCATTCCCCCCAAAACATGCAGGGAAACTATTCCCACCAAGTTTCAATTTTAAACCCTTGGGGAAAAATTACCAATGAATATCCCTATTCATTTAGGTATTTATTTGGCCATAAAAACTTAAAGTTTAATGGGTTTAGGTCTAATACACCAAGGGTGGACTAAGCCCTATTCCCAACATTAAAATTAATTATAATTGGTTACTTTTCTCAATTAGAGTGGCATAATTTTTTATAAGTACAAGTATCTTCATATTCAAACCTTAGAATGGCATAGTTCATGATACAATCAATGGTTTGCAAATTCAAATTGGGCAGGCTAGATTGACCCAAAAACTAATGACCCAACCACTTGGCTAATCCATCTAAGTGTCTAACTTGGGGCAAAATCGACCCAAAATAATTTGGGAGTTCTCGAATAACCCGCTAGGTTGGGCCAATCGTCAAAGAAATGTATTTGGATCCATTCAAAGTTTCAAACCCATATGATGTCAACTTTTTATGATCTCCTATATAGGAGAGTTAACATTCAGTTAAGCTCACACCCTTTCTTGACTGTGTAAGCTCCCGAGTTTATTCTTATGTCAAGTTCAAATTAGACAAAGCCTTCTTCTAAGTTGCTCAACTAATGGTCTATAAAACAATTCCCTTCTTTCGAATTCAAGTCAAAGAATCTACATTCAAGCTAAAGGTGGCCAATAACAAGAATGGTGCAAATGATTTCATATTAATCAGCACTAAAATCTTTGTTGAACAACAACACAAGTTAATCAAATATTATTCACTCACTTGGGTGAAGTCGAGAGAGATGTCATTCTTTCGATGATCGCTTCTTACTTTGGAAGAACTCCAATAATTAATCACTCATTAATCAAATCAAGAATAATATAGTTTTGATCATCATATTGTAATCCTAGATCATAGTTGGCAAATGCATAGATATCCTGCGAACACCTATTTTGTCCTGGCCCAACTCAAAAATAATAAAAAATGAAAAAAAATCCTCCTTGTTCCTTACTCATCTAAATTAATAAGCAAATGACATTGATGCAACTGAATTGTAATTAAAATTTGAAAATAATTATCATTAATGGTGATTGTTTTGCAATTGAAGTTTGTAATAAATGGCAACAAATTTCAAAATAATTCATCTCATTAGTATTGGTTGATATACGGATTAATAAATTTAGTGTGGAGTTATTATGGAGGAATAAAAATTAGAAATTTAAAAAAACTAAAAAATATTTGTCAGTTATGTTGATAGGTTTAAATTAAAAAATTGCTTGTGGAAAAAATACAAAAAAAAATCTCATTGATGTTGATTGGTTCAGGTTTGGAAATGTTACTAAGCACAAAATGTAAAAAAAATTAAAAAGAAAATGTCTGTTTATGAGGAAAACCCTACTTTGTGACTATAAATAAGCGAGCAAAGGTTGAAATAAGGCACACAAGAATTTCTTGAGAGAAAAGGAGCTCACAGAAAAAAGATCTACAAAGATGAAGTATGCTTAAGAGTTTATGCATTACCTTGTTTTTTAATATTCTTTTGAAGAGCAAAAGTTTGCTAGTTGGTTTGAGTTTCCAATAATTATACAACTTCTTCCCTTTGATCCTTGGTCATTACTTCACTCTTACCCTCTTATTATTCTTCTTTTGCATATGGGTCGAATATGGATGGAGATTCAAGGTGAAAGACAAATGGAATGGCAATAGAGATAAATCACTTTGGTTGCTGCACAAAAGCCCAAACATATGGAAGAAGGTTTTATGTTTCTCTTCTCAACTAATTAATTGTTTCATGAATGTGCATGTTTATTATTCAACATTTGCATGGATTTGATTCAGCTTTGTTTGTACTTTTTTTAATCATTGGAGGTCAATGTCATGTGCAATTTTTGGAGTATATCACATGTATAACAATTGGGATACACAAGGTTCTTTTTTTAAAAAAAATTGTATTTTGACCCCCTTTTTATGAATGAAAATAAAATGGAAAAATTATCTTTTTCTAGAAAATTGAACAAAACTGATTTCCAAAGATTTGTATGTCATGTAAGGTTTTTGAAACCTCCATAGGCATAAAAATGATTACTCTTTTGTGTGAGGTTACTCATGTAATATCCTGAATTTTGGGATTAGAAGCTTGAGAATAAGACTGAATCAAGTGGATTGTTAAGCCCCAGCTTAGCAAGAGTCCTATGAATGAGGATTTACTGCTAGTGAAAATCTCCTTTGAGACAACAACATTTTTATATGGTTTTTGATGGCCAAATGATGACAAAAAATTATGACATTGTACAGGGAGAAAGTAGATACCCTAAGCTTTAATTCGATAGATAATAGGTAATTTATGGAGTTGTATGTAAAAAGTTATGAATTTTTGAAATTAGCTCAGGAAAACTATTGATTTTCTAGAACATCATTCAAAGAATTTAATTCTAGGGATTTTGTGCTTTCAATTGGTAAAGGGCTATATTTTTCCTTGAAACTAGACTCAATAAGGGTTGTATAACCTTTGGAATCACTCCAATATGATGTCTACAAATTTAATTATGATATTTCAAAGGTTGGGCCAGAAAATCAGCCAGAATTTCCAATTAATCTAAAAATTAAGGGAAATTATGTCATAAAGTTGGGATATTATATAAAAATCATTCCTTCTTCTTCCTCCATGAAAACCAACGTCCAAGCTGAAATATAGAGAGGGAGAGTGAGTTTGTGAATTTATAGAGAGAACGAGGAGAAATTTCACCAGGTAAGCTTGATTTTTTGGTGAATTAGCTCCTAACTTGTGTAATCCTTCCTCTAAACTTCTCTTCTATGTGAATTAAGGTTTTTGTGAAGCAAAATTCAATTTTTGGAAGCTAGGGTGTTCGGCCAAGGAAGGAAGAGCCAGAACGAAGCAAATGTAACTTCCTAAACTTCAAATATTGGTTGTTTTGGCTGTTGTGGATAATTTAATTGGTGAATTTATGTTGGATTTGCTCTGATTGTAAAATTTGGGAAAGGGTGCACCCGAGGCATTATCCTGCCAAAATGTTTTAGAATCCAAGTTTTGATGATAACAAAAAGTGATTATGTGTTTTGGTAAGAAACTCAAGTTTTGGAAGTATAAGCATTAAATCATAATGTTACCAAATGCATTCCACAAAGTTCAGAGGATAATGTTGTGATTTTAACTGATGCACTCGAGTGATGGAGCTTGTGCTCAGTGAGAAGCAGTTTTGCACTCGAGCATAGCGAGTCTTGGATTGAAAGTGTTTTACAGAAGTAGTCTTCCAGCTGAAAGTTACTGGAGTACTCGAGGATAGACCTAGCACTCGAGTGATGATCTAATTTGTACTCGAGCATGAAGGCATACCCGTATAAGTGTTTGATAGAGAGCAAAGTCAGACACAGGAATTAGCTCTTGTACTCGAGCACTAGGTTAGCACCCGAGTGATAATCAAAAGTGCACCCAAGTCTAGCAAGTGAAGCATAGAAAGTGCTTGCCTAAGAGTCAGCCAGTGCATGAAAGAGGAAGTGCATCCAAGTGAAGAACATTTGCACCCGAATGATAGCTTAACACCCGCGAGTGAGAAAACTCACTTCCTTTAAAGATGATTCAAGTGCTGAAGCAAAAGGGTTCCTGATGCACTCAAGTGGGGATCAATGCACTTGAGTGAGGGCCCATATCACGTGTAAGTGCAAAATCACACTCTTGACATTTTGATGTGAGTGATGTCCAAAAGTGAAGTCTAGAGCATGAAAAACACTTGTGCACTCAAGGTGAGGATTTGCCACCAGAGTGATGACCTACACACCCGAGAGTAAAGATTCACACTCTTGAAGGAATGATGCAACTGTTATCCAGAGCACAAGTCCAGTATACAAAATAGATATTCACCAGAGTGAAGCTTCCAGAACTTGAGTGATGTGTCAGAACACTCACAAATGTAAAAATACACTCTCTCAAATTACAAGGAAGTGATGATGAAAGCACAGGAAAAACCAAAAAAATTCAAGTTGTACTCGAGCAAGATATGAGTACTCGAACAAAGGATGAATTTTTGTGCAAGTGTTAGCTAGAAAATATGCAGTGCACTCAAGTGAGGCTTCTTGGCACTTGAGTGATGCTTTGACAAAACACCAAATGAAACAGACTTACAATGATCAATCCGGACATGGTTTAATATTATTTATTCATTATGTTTTTACTTATTATTATTATTAAACTTCATTTAACATCTATTTCAAGTGTGAAATAGGAAATTGAATATGAGATGCACATAGTAATCAACAATGGCGGACATAATCATTACGTCTAAAATCTAAAGCACACACATTACAAACCTACTACCATATCTTGTCTAAAGATTTCAAACATATGCATGCCGCTCCACAACATAACACTCCGCTCCACAATGGCTATTACCCAACGAACCAAAACTAATATGCTATAAGTAAAGAGCTTCAGAGACCATTTGATACAGAGAACACAAAACATGAAATTCATACAAGCAAACACACGAGTCTCAGCTTTTCATATTTACTCTGTATTCATATTGTACATAAGTGTTTATCATTTTGACTATGTGAGGAGAGTCAAAAACTTATTTCATTCATATTTCTTGATCTCAAGGTAAAGGGACCATGAGATGGTAGATCTCTTACAGGAGAAGCAGTAGAGAATACTAGGAAAGTTATTCTGCACGTAAGACTTGCTGTAAGGGGGAGAGAAATTAGAATATTTCTACTCATAGTTCTTGAGGGGACGATTTTTGTTTTGTAATGTTTCGAGAGCTGATTGAATCTTGGAAGAATAGTTGAAATCTCAGTAAGTCTTGATCTCTCTGCCCAAATTCTCTCAACTCTACTTTATCTATATTCGAATAACTGCAATGAGCTAAAATTTTATAACATCACCTAATTCATCCCCTCTTGGGTGAAGCTTCCCTCTTTCAAAATTGAGTCTAAATAGTCGTTTTAAAATAATTAAATAGTTAATCAAGTGATTAGGAGTAGAAAGGAGAAAGTCTGCGGAGTTAGAATTGAAAAACCCTAACTTTTTCTAGAGAACCTTAAGTTTTGGCCATCTCTTGTTCAGGGGGTTAGAGTTAGATTTTTGATGATCCAATGATTTTATTGTATTCAGGAGGAAAAATTAGATGGGATTACAGTTGACCACTTCTTCAAAGAAGCCTTTAGCATGATGACCAAAACACCCCTGAAACCCTAAATTAGGGGCTGCTAAGGGCATTTTTGTCTTTTGCAAGTGAATTTGGTAATTCTGAGGTTGGAAATAGATTCCATGTGCAAAAATATGCTAGAATAGCCTAGGTCAAAATTTTGGGAAAAGTATGGTCGGATCGGGTACAGCAGGACCGAGCTAGATCCCCAGGGGCATTTTGGTAATTTTCACTATAGAATTATATAACCACTAGAAACACTATGGAAGTGTCTAAACTAGTACATGAATGGGTTTTAACCTAATTCTTGTACATTTGCAATTTTAGAACCAAATTAAGAGCCGAATAGCTGGCACATATATTGAGCCACAAATTTCGAGGTGTAAAAAGGTTTAAGGTTGTAACTTAATCTCTCATACACTATGTGATTATTGATATGTTGTGTGTTATTATATTCTGTCATATGAACAGGTGCCTGGGGCACATTACCTAGCTGTAGTCTGGGACCTATCTGCGGTTCACGGACATTACCTAGCTGTGGTTAGGGACACATATGAGGTACACAGGGGTTTCAACTGGATAGTTGGCCCTGACCTTTTTATAGACACATGTTATGATATAATTTTCAATTTACATTATATGGTGCATTGTATATTTGATTATCTCATTTTATATGATTATTGTATATTGCTACTAGGATTCCTTCGAATCTCACCCTATTTCATAAATGATAATGTGCCAGCAGGAACCAGCGGATCCAAAAGCAAGGTGATAGACAAAGGAAACTGATGGTACGGATCCCGAGACAAAGATGGTTTTGTATGTAGCCTTTATTTTTGGATATCTTGGATCATTGTTTGTATATTATCAAACCCTATAGGGAAAACCGGTAATGTATTCAAGTATATTGTTCAATACATCAGTATATTTATACTATTCCTGTGTTGTTCACCGAACTGTGTGCAAGCATTCTGAAAAATGTGAAAATAAGATAAGGTTGTAGTTGTGGCAGTGAGGTCCAGTGCTTGTTATGAATGTTAATGAATCTTCAAGCACCTGTGTGGTAGAAGCCCTCGGTGTGGAGGAGGGGGCAATTCCTGCCTATGCCATAAGACCTTAAGGAGGCAAGGTAAGGATAGGTCAGTACACCGAAAGGCCTCCAGTAGGCGGGGTAAGGGTATTGTTATATAAAAAGGTGATTGTATGATCCTGGCAGAGTCTTGAAGAGGCTGTGAGGCCTAAGAAATAAAGTGCTGTGGGAATGGACCAATGGGTCATGTGTTTAATTACACATTACGTACTGTGTACAGAATGAATGATGAATGCTAAATACTATCTAAGGTCTTTGATGAGAATATGTTGATTGCATTGCATGCTCAATGAGCTTGCATATAAAAGAGATAGATTGACTATGAACATTATGTTGCACGACTTGTGAGCCTGAACATAACAAAAGGGATGTGTTCATTGATAAAGAAATTGATCCCCAAGTTGTAGACGTTCAAATTTTGAGGATGAAATTTATTGAACGGGGGGAGAAATGTAATATCCCGAATTTTGGGATTAGAGGCTTGAGAATAAGCCTGAATCAAGTGGACTGTTAAGCCCCAGTTTAGCAAGAGTTCCATGAATGAAGATTTATTGCCAGTAAAAATTTCCTGTGAGACAACAACAATTTTATATGGTTTTGAATTTGATAGGTAATGGGTAACTTATGGAGTTGTATGTAAAATGTTATGAATTTTTCAAGTTAGCCTAGGAAAACTATTGATTTTCTAGAAAAGCATTCAAAGAATTTAATTCTGGGAATTTTTGCTTCCAATTGGTAAAGGACTACCTTGATACTAGACTCAATAAAGGTTATATGGCCTTTGGAATCATCCCAATATGATGTCTACAAATTGAATTATGATTTTTCAAAGTTTGGCATAAAGTCTGCCAAAATTTCCAATTAATCCAAAAATTAAGGGAAATTATGTCAAAAGTTAGGATATTATATAAAAATCATTTCCTTCTTCTTCCTCCATGAAAACTGACGTCCAAGCTAAAATATAGAGCGGGAGTGAGTTTGTGAAATTGTAGAGAGAAGGAGGAGAAATTTCACCAAGTAAGCTTGATTTCTTCAATGAATTAGCTCATAACGTGTAATAATTCCTCTAAGTTTCTCTTCTATGTGAATTAAGGTGTTTATGAAACAAATTCAGTTTTTGGAAGCTATATCGAGGCACATATTTCGAGGTGTAAAAATGTTGAAGGTAGTAACTTAATCTCTCATACACTATATGATTACTGATTGTTGTGTGTTCTTGTATTCTGCGACATGTGCGCGTGCCTGGGGCACATTACCTAGCTGTGGTGTGAGACCTATTTAAGGTACATGGACATTACCTAGCTGTGATTAGGGACGCAACTATGGTACACATAGGGGTTTCAATAGGTAGTTGGCCTTGAGCTTTGTGTACACACACGTTATGATATGAATTTTCATTTTATATTATATGGTACATTCCATATTTAATTATTACATTTTATATGATGATTGTATGTTGCTACTGGGATTCCTTGAAATCTCACCCTTTTTCATAAATGATAATGTGCCAGTGGGAACCAGCGGATCCAAAGGCAAGGTGATAGACACAAGAAATTGATGGCGCATATCTTGGGACAAAGATAGTGGTTATATGTAGTCTTTATTTTTGGATATCTTGGATAATTTTTTGAATATTATCAAACCCTTTGGGGGAAAACGGTAATGTGTTCAAGACATTGTATCAATACATCAGTATATTTATGCTATTTCTATGTTGATCACCGAACTGCGCACAAAACTTTGACAAATGTGAAAGTAAGATAAGGTTATGACAATTGGAACCTCCGTAGGAAGTTTATTCTAAAATATTTTTCAAATAAGAGAATAAGAAAATCATTTTTAAAATAAAAAATACAAACCAAAAAAAAAATATTTTTCTCAAATAAATTAAATCAAGATTTTCCTCAAAAACACCAATAAAGTGATATGCATTTCTACCTCCAAACTATGTGGGCTCTAATCCCTCTAAAAAGTACGTAGGCCTTAGACCAGGTTCCTATAGGTCAAATCCAAATTTGACTCTTTTGTAAATAAACAATCTTTTTTCTTTATTTTTCATTTTATTTCTTTTTGTAAATATTATGTTTTATTTCTTTTTTGGGTAATTATGATAAAACTAAAAGGCCATATTTATTTTTAGATAGTTGACTTAAGGGAACCATTCTTATGAGTGGGTGTTATGAGGTGCCAAATACCTTCCCAACCCACAATCGACTTCTGAACCCTATTTGGCTTTCATAGATATTTTTCTCTTTCAAAAAAGGTTTCCAAAATCATCATAGTTTAAAATTTTGGTGGCGGCTCCTTATTTTTTAAATTTCAGGTGCTACATAGCCCGATCTAGTTGATATTATAATTGTAACCATATATGCATAATAGATGGAGAAGGCGGCATTGGATGTTGCAAAACCATTCATCCAATGGTTGGCAAGTAAGCATGGGAGGAACTTGAGTATCTACGTAACTACAAGAGTTATGTTGAAGACTTCGAAAATGAATGAGGAAGGTTGTGAGCTACAGTGGAAGGTGTAAAGATAATGATAGATCAAGCCAATAAAAAGATGAGACTCTAGTTGACCCTATAGTTAAAGACTAGCTTGAAAGAGTACAAAAACTTAAGTTTTTAGGGCAGTTATAAAGCACCCCTTCAACCGCATTTAGCATTTCTTCAAGACCATCATCCTCATCACTTATGCTTGGGTCAAACTCATTCGAAGCATCACTTGTGGTATGCATTCGATCACTACATATATAATTCGTCTGACCATGCCTTCTTCATTATGTATATGTTTGATCAATTCTATGACATACTAAATGATCTAGCAAATTAAGTGGACCAATCCGCTTTCCATAACAATAAGATAAGCAAATACACAAGATTTTGTTAGGATCTTTTTGTATGCTCGATTGCAAATCTAATAAGCTTTTTCACCCCATCTATATATTTCCTTTAACACCGATCAAATGACATCCATTTTCGATTCATCTATACCTTCAACCTATTTTTAAAAAGTGGTTAGTTGCTTGAATATTGCATTTATTAATTACTTTTATCTTTTGTTATTTATTTTAAAATAAATTTAGCAACATAACATCTTAAAAATTGAAGCTTTTTAGGTCTTAAAAGCTCTCTTTTAATTGACAAATAATCAAGTAATTAATGCCGCAACATCATAATAATTTTTCACAACTCATAACGAAAGAAATCATATTTGCCAATATATATCATAGGTAAATAGAAAGCATTACAAGCCAACAAATAAAATACAAGTGTTAAAAATAAATAATTATTTTACTTATGCAACTTATCAATAACGATTACTAGAACACTTACAAATTATGACTACTACATATCTTCACATACAACCTATACACAATAACATTTAATTTTATCTCATTTATTTTTCATCATATAAAAATGAGAATAAATTTTTTAGATTTCATAATAAATTAAATATAGAAGAAATTTAGAAAATTAAACTATTAAATTCTAATAAAATTATATTTTTAAGCTCAAAAATTAAAAACTTACAGTAAATAGAAGGGGAGTGGGGATGGAAAATAAAGGGGAAGTGTAGATGAGAAGTACTAGCACGTGGAAGAGGAGGAAAGTGATAAAAGAAGGACCTACTGGCTAGAAATCTAGTGAAGATAAAAGCTTTTGACTAAAAAAAGAGCCACTTTTTGAGTTGCTTTCCTTAGGAAGGGACACAAAGGCTGCCACGTGGGCTTGTGCAGCCATTAGTCAGCTAAGCGCCACACAAGCCCTACTAGCAACTATGGCACTTCCTCAGCTTGTGTGCACTTGTGTTTTGATAACCACACAACATACAAATTTCTATACCCAAATGAGTTGCCAAGAGAGGATTAAACTAGAGGACTTACCTATGGAAGATGCATTGAAACTTTTCTATTGTCATGCTATGGAAACTAGTCAGAGTTGTCGAAAAAATTTGAAGAATGTAGCAGTGGATATTGTGAATGAGTGTGGAAGATTACCTATTATAGTTGTATAGTGGCTAAAACCTTAAAAGAGTGGCCTATAAAAGAATGGTAGGATACTTGATACAATTGAAAAGTGCTGAGAACTATCAAGGCATGAGATTGTTGATAAAGATAAAGTTAAGCTATACTCGTCTAAAAGATGAGAAAACCCAAGAACTCTTCATGTTGTGCTTTATATTCTTAAAAGCTCATAAAATACTCATTGAGTTTTTAAGCAGGATCGCTATAGAATTGGGGTTGTTTAGAGGAGTTGACGAATATGATTTGGTAAGAAGTCAAGTGCATGGTAAGAGAAACAAACTCATAAATTCTTCTTTATTGATAAAGGCCAATGAAGAATGTGTAATTGCATGATGTGATTTGCAAAGTGGCATTAGAGATAGCGAATAAAGAGATTCAATTGATCATGGATTCAAAGATAGAATTGAAGGATAATACAAAATAGTAATCTTTGATCATAATTGGTTTTCCTAATTGTTTTGATAGTAGTAAACTTAAGGTTCTTTTAGTATGGTTAAACGCAAATGGTTCTTTGGAATGCCCTGATGCATTCTTTGGAGGGATGAATAGCCTTAGAGTTTTGCTTTTTTATTCTAAAATTGAGTATGGTAGAACTTCAGCTCTATCTCTATAAAAATCAATTCAATCACTAAAAGAGATTTGACCACTATCTCTAAAAAATTTGGAGGTAGGAGATATATTTGTGTTGATAAAATTACAAAAGCTTAAATCTTTAGAATTTACTAATTGTTCAATTATCAGATTGCTAAATCAAATTAGTGAGCTAGATAAACTGAGATTTCTTTGCTTGAAACATTGTTCGCTTAAAATGAACAATCTATTTGAAGTGATTGCAAGTTGCTTACAACTAAAAGGACTGTATCATGTTTCAAATGATCATATACTGATAGACACAAATATTCCTCAAATTACATCTCTTCATGATTACAAAATATATCATATAGATGGCAGTGACTTCTCTCCTTTCAATTATTCTTAGTTGGATACTTCTATAAAAAGATGTTTCAAGCCAGGAAAGTTACAAAGGATCTTCTCCAAAGAGATAATTAAATCCTTAGCCACAAGAGTAGAGATTCTGGAGTTAGAAATAGATAATGAAATAGGTTGGAACAATCTTATTCCTAGCATTGTTTCAATTGGAGATAGAGCTATAGATAGTTTAATCAATCTTCCTTTGAAGAATTGTTCTCAGATAGAGTGTTTAATCCATACCTAGTATCCTCAACTTAAATCTAGAGTGACTTTCTTCTCCAAGTTAGTTAAGTTGCAACTTGTTGAAGTGAATGTGAGAGAAATATGTTATAGTAGTTATCCTAATCACTTTCTCAAGAAAATAAAGAAGTTGGAGTTAAAAAATTGTTGAGAGTTGGGAAGCACATTATTTAAGGGCAAACTAGAGCTGGGAAACCTTAATTCCATATATATATATAAAGGATTGCTCAATGATTTATATTTTTTGCTAATCCACTGCTTAAAGTCTAAAGCTCCAGAAACATTGAAGATCATTAATTTTTCTAAGTTGAAATACATAATAAGAGATAAGGGGCCATCTAAAAGAGAAAGTGGATGATGAAGATCGTAATCCTAGGACTCATGACTCAATGTTTCAAGAATCAAAACTCCTTAGTGTTCAAGGGTGTGAAGTGTTGGAATTCATATTACCAATTTGTATATGTGAAGACCTTCCTCTACTAGAAAGTATAGAGATTTCTAAGTGCAATAATCTAAGATACATGTTTGATCAATATCCAATACAAGGAGGGTTGCATCAAAAGCTAAATGAAAACACACTCTGTTTATTAAAAGTAATGTCTATTGAAGATGTTCCCTTATCTGTTAATATATATCCAGAATGTTAACTCCTATAAAAATCAACAGCAAATACTGTTATATTTAGAGTTTTGATGAGAACAAACTTAGGATTATTCGAATAAGGATCTATGATATGGTGTAATGAAATTCATGTTGTGTAACACTGTGGATTATTTGAATACTTGTTATTTGAATAGAAAAACATGTTTTTAGTTAAGAGCTATTCAAATAACACTTTGCTTATTTGCATAAGCGTTAGGACCAAGTGCTTTACCACTGAGCTAAAAGCTTAAGCTGGTAGCCAAGGAGAGGAACTTAAGGTTTAACCCATGAGCACCAGTACCAACGAGAGTTTGTTGTCCCATAAGGCAGGGGTGGCACAAGCCTTCTTGAGAGAGCAGCCCATACTAATCTCCTATCCCTTTGTTTTTCACTACCCCTTGGGATCGAACGCGGGACCTCTGGCTCTGACACCATAAGCATCAGGACTAAGTGCTCTACCATGAGCTAAAAGCTTAAGCTAGTAGCCAAGGTGAGGAACTTAAACTTTAACCCATGAGCACTAGTACCAATGAGAGTCTGTTGTCCCATAAGGCAGGGGTGGCATGTGCCCCCACAAGAGAGCAACCCATACTACTCTACTATCAGAGAAAGGGTTATTCGAATAAGAAGTATGCTATTTGAATAAGAATGCACAGTTTAAGCAAGAAATTATTCGAATATAATGACACTATTCGAATAGTGGTAAGCCTTGACTATTCTTCTAATTGACATATGACAAAACTTATTTCAATAGTCAAATTGTTATTTGAATAACAGCCTCACTTTTCAAAGATTGTTTCTAAAATGTATTCAAATAATAAGTGAACTAATCAAATAAAGCTGATATGATGTTAAAGATTAAGGTCAGGATTATTTGAATAATGAGTGTTAGGATCAGCAGGCACAGCAGAAGAATTTTAAAATTTTCACTGATCCTAATCGAGGATCTGTCAACTGCGTTTAAACCGAGCTAGAACGATTCATACCTTTTTCAATTCAGGGTTTTTTATCTTTAGGAGCCAACACGTCAAGTTCGCTCCCTCTACCGGTATACACACAAATACTCTCCAACACAGACTACGTGCTAGCGCCTCCAATGTGTCCTAGGATTTCCCTTGCGGCTCTAAATTCTCATCCATGTAAAAGTATATCTGCTCTATCAAGTTTATAACCTATGAGGGCTATATTCAAATTTCAAAATTAATCTTTATTAATTTTGAAACTAATTAATAATTAATTATCTAGATGAGCTAATTAAATAAATTCAGTTTAAATTAAATCTATCCAATAGTTTTAATTTAACCTATTTATTTAATCAACATAAGGAGCCATTAGATTTAATTTATCTTCATAAATTAAATCTGAGATACTATATCTTTATCATTTTAGTTATTAAATCTAATTTATCTTAATAAAATTAAATTTAAAACAACACAATATAATAATATCATAATATATATATAATATGTATTTTGAAAATACCTATATATATAATATTATTAATGAAATTTTACATTATATATATATAAATATAAAATTCATCCACTCTAGATTAAACAATATCTCGTGTTAGATCGTTCTTGTGTGTGACCCCGTGGGCCAATAACTGTAATAACCCATAAGTCGCAAGCGGCCTCTAGCAAGACATTACGACTACCCAATTCATATAAGGATCATTAACATAATACAACCTGTCATACAACCATGTCACGTCCCTTTTTGTCACACGATATATCGGTCAATGATGAGGCATGGATAATGTCATCCTCTTGTTCATGACCATTACTTTCTAGAATCCTGAGTAATTTGACAATAGAAATGGAAACTTCTTTCCATCGTAATATGGCCATACATTTCTCAGACTTACTCATCAAGGGGCCCAATAATATCTCTCTATTAATGCGAGGGACAAATTCCATCTTGATCATTTATATTCCTCTACATGAAAAACCACCAAGCCCGATCGTAGCCTTTATTATCACCCGGTCAAAAGTACCTTTTGAATAGTTCAAAGCTTAGCAACTCTCATATAGGAATCCATGATGACCTCAAGTCAAAGGGCACTGTGACGTGATTATACAGGAGAAAAGCATATGACTTGATCCATGTAGCTTTCTCATAGTGGGCCGGTCCAGCCCTTGTACTCTTACAAGTGCCTAGACTTTGATTCGTATCTGCATATCTTATCAAAGTTATACTGGTCTTGTTTTATCTTTGCTCCCACATAGATGACCGACCAAGGACAATTTAGGACAATCTTTATGATTTATCCAAGGATACAATTATCACAGTTAACATGTAAATAATATGATAACAGAATAGAGAAATTTCATTAAATTAATAATGTTCAAAGTACAATGATTGGCCCTTACGGCACAATTTCCAACATCCTCCACTTACCCTAGGTACAATCACTAATTTGCCTAATTCCTATTGTCCTAACATGACGCTCATGCTTTGCCAGTGCAAGCGACTTAGTAAGAGGATCAGCAATATTGTCTTCTCTTGCTACTTTACATATCTTTATATCACCTCTATCATCGATTTCTCTAATAAGATGAAATTGCCTAAGTATTTGCTTAGTCCTTTGATGTGACCTAGGCTCCTTGGCCTATGCAAAAGAACTACTATTGTCACAAAACAAATCTATTAGATTTAAGATAGTAGGCACCACCTCTAGTTCAGTAATGAACTTTCTGATCCAAATGACTTCTTTAGTTGTATTCGATACTACTATATACTCAGCTTCTGTTGCAGAATTTGCTACATTGCTCTACTTGAAGCTCTTCCAGCTTACTGATCCACCACTCAGGAGAAATATGTATCCAGATTGCAATTTAAGGTCATCTTGGTCAGTTTGGAAACTTGCATCTGTGTAACCGGTTACATAGAGCTCATCATCCAATCCACCATAGACCAAAAATAAGTCCTTAGTCCTTTTTAAGTACTTTAGGATATTCTTGACGGCAGTCCAATGAACCTCACCAAGATCTTATTGATATCTGCTGGTCATACTTAAGGCAAATGAGATATCCGATGGAGTACATAAAATGGCATACATGATGGATCCAATGGCTGATGCATATGGAACCTTACTAATGCAATCTCGTTGATCAGGTGTACTAGGACACACATCCTTGCTAAGATGGATGCCATAAGACATGGGCATGTAACCCCTTTTTGAATCCTGCATACTGAACCTATGCAATATCTTGTTTATGTTGTGCTCTAACTTAGGCCTATTAGTCTTTTAGATCTATCCCTATGGTTCCTAATCCCTAAGAAGTAGGTGGCTTCACCTAAGTGTTTCATTGAAAAGGACTTTCTTAACCAAGACTTGGCACTCTACAAAGAAGGAATGTCATTCTCAATAAGTAGGATGTCATTCCATCTGAGATGCTTGCTTCAATCCATAAATGGATCTTTGAAGCTTGCAAACTTTACCAGAGTCCTCTGGACGCATAAAACCTTCAGGTTGTGTCATGTACACATCCTCAAGGAGCTTTCCATTAAGGAAGATTGTTTTGACGTCGATCTGTCATAGTTCATAGTCATAATATGCTATAATGGTAAGAAGGATTCTGATTGATTTAGCCATTGCAATTGGGGAAAGGTTTCATCATAGTCTACACCATGAGTTTGAGTAAATCCTTTTGAAACCAGTCGTGCCTTGAAGACATTTACATTTCCATCCATGTTAGTTTTCTCCTTTAAAAACCATTTACACTCGGTGGTTTTTACACCTTCAGGTGGATCGACTAAGGTACATACCTAATTGTCATATATGGATTGCATTTCAGACTTCATGGCATTTAGCCATTTTTTAGAGTTTGGTCCTACTATGGCTTCTCGATAGGTGGTTGACTCATTTTGCTAAATGAGCAACATATCATGGTCTTTAGTAATCAGAAATCCATATCTCTGATGCTGATACCATGTCCTATCAGAACTCATGGACCTTGTGTTACTTGAGGAGGCTCAGCAACTTGTTGTGAGTCTTCTCTAATTTCCATCTGTGGTTCCCTACTATCTTGTGACTCTCGAACTTCTTCGAGATGTACCGTGCTCCCACTAGTTGTTTTAGAGACAAACTCTCTTTCTAGAAACTTACCATTTTGAATAACAAACACTTTGTTATCAGTGGGATTGTAGACATAGTATCCTTTTGTTTCTGTAGGATACCCCATGAAAAGGCACTTTGTGGATCTGGGCGCTAATTTATCAGAGGCTTATTGCTTAACATATACCTCACATTCCTAGATCTTGAGAAAGGATGAACTTGATTTCTTTCCAGTCCATATCTTATATGGTGGCTTTTTAATTACTTTTGATGGAACACGATTTAGTGTGAACGTGGTTGTCTCTAGGGCATGTCCCCAAAAGGATAGTGGAAGATCTGTTTGACTTATCATAGATCGAACCATATCTAATAGTGTTCGATTCCTCCATTCAGAAAACCATTCCATTATGGTGTTCCTGGAGGAGTAAATTGTGAGATTATCCCACAACTCTTAAGATGGTCAATGAACTTTTGGCTCAAATATTCATCACCTCGATCAGATTGAAGTGCTTTAATTGTTTTTCCAATTTGGTTTTGTAGTTCTTTTTGGAATATTTTGAACATTTCAAAAGATTCAGATTTATGTTTCATTAGATAGACATAGCCATATCTTCTAAAGTCGTCTATAAATGTAATGAAGTAGACATAACCTCCTTTGGCAGCTGTATTTAATGGTCCACAAACATTTGTATGTATGAGGCCCAATAATTTAGTGGCCTTCTTACTATGCATAGTAAAAAGTGCCTTTCTATCTTTCCTAATAAGCAAGATTTGCAAGTATCATATGATTCAAAATCAAATGAGTTAAGAAATCCATCTTGATGGAGTTTGGAAATGTGTTTCTCATTTATATGGCCTAGACGACAATGCCATAGGTAGGTTGGATTCAAACAATTTGATTTTATCCTTTTCGTAGTTATGTTTTAGATATTTCTATTAGTAGGATGTTCCAAATTTAATATATAATGACCAACATGCAAATCACCATCAACATAGAAAATGTCATTACGATAAATAGAACATTTACTATTCCTAGTAATGGAAGTATAATCTTCCTCGTCCAAATAAGAATGAGAAATAATGTTACTACTCAAAGCAGGAACATAATAGCGATTGTACAAAACTAGCAAAAGCCGATTGGGTAGAACAAATTCATAAGTGCCTACGGCTAAAGCAGCAACTCTTACTCTGTTTCCAACTCTTAGGTCCACCTCCCCCTTCCTCAGCTTTCTACTGTCCTTTAGACCCTGCACATTTGTACAAATGTGAGAACGACATGTAGTATCTAATACCTATATAGAGGAAGTAGAAAAATGAATGTTTATAACATAAATACTTGAAGCGATAGCCCCACTATCCTTCTTGTTCTTTTTCAGATCTTTGAGGTAGAGTTTGGAATTCTTCTTCTAATAATCGGGTTCTTTACAGAAGTAGCAGACTCCTTCATTTGGAGGATTTTCCTTCTTAGGTGCAGGCTTGGTTTCGGGCTTGTTTGACTCTTTGATCTTACCAGTTGAGCCATTATCCTTCCATTTACCCTTCCCTTTCTTTTTCATACACTTTCCTTTCTGAACCATCAAAACAGTACTGGGCTTTTTCTTAATGCTTTGCTCAGCAGTTTTGAGCATCCCATACAGCTCAGAAATTGATTTCTCCATGTTGTTCATATTGTAGTTCATGACAAACTGGGCATAACTCTCTGGGAGTGAGTTTAGGATCAAATCCGTAGCTAACTCCTAGCTCATGGGAAATCCAAGCCTCTCAAGGTGATCAATATAGCCTTTCATCTTTAACATATGAGTACTAACTGATGCACCTTCAGCCATCTTCCAGGAATGTAAGGCCTTTGTGGTCTCTCATACCTTTCTTGCCTTGCATGTGCTGGAATATTTCCTTGAGATGGACAATCATCTCATGAGCCTCAATAAGTTTCAGATCTCTTTGGAGCTCTGGAACCATAATGGCAAGCATCAGGAAACCTACATCCACAGAGTCATCCTTATTCTTTGTGTAAGCATCTCTCTGAGCTCTTGGAGCATTGGCCACAGGCTCATCAGGAATGGGTTGATCTAGAACATAAGCCTTTCTTTCCTGCTTGAGAACAATTCTCAAGTTCCTGAACCAGTCAAGAAAGTTTGTCCCATTGAGTTTGTCCTTCTCAAGGACTGATCGCAACAATAGTGTAGCAGTATTACTAGTCAACACGATTCTACAATTAAAATATGCAAGGTTAATTAGTAATTTCCCACTAAATTAACAACCCTCAATATAATAGTTAGTGGGCTAAGATCCATATTTGGCTTAAACTTAAGTCCGCTTTGGCAAGACGCTTAAATTCAAGTAATTTAGGTAAGTTGTTAGAACCGGCTATCACCCAAGAGGGGGGTGAATTGGGTGTATAATAAAAACTTAAGAACTTTAGAAATCTTTTCGTATCTTAACGAAAGCGGTAAGTATGAAGGTTTATAATCAACAGTTAGATTAAATAATATATGCTAGAAATATAAGAGTTTAGGGAAGAGAATATGCAAACTGTGATTTATCCTGGTTCGGTCCAATCTGTGATGGCCTACATCCAGTCCCCAGGCTCCTCCTGAGATTTTCAAATCCACTATCTTCTTGTTTAATCTGGGCACAAGAAAAGCCTTTACAATTCCACAAGTTTAGCCGGGTACTTGTGAAACCTTTTACAAATCTCTCACTGAAATACTCCCCCTTACGGCAAGTCTTACGAGCAGAGCAATCCCGAAGATCTTCCTCTCCTGCTTACTCATGCAAGTCTTACGAGCAGCAACGTTCTCTCCTGTTTACACCCCTGTAAGTCTTATGAGAAGCAACGTTCTCTACTGCTTGCACCTTGTAAGTCTTACGAGCATAATGTCTTACTGGCAATTCTCTCTACAGCTTCTCCCGTAAGGAAATCAACCTTCTCAAGGTCCCTCTACCTTGAGATCAACTCAGAAATATATTTGAAGGTGTTTACAGACTCTCTCACAGAGTAGATATAATACTCACTGAAGTACAATACAAATAATCACTCTCTCAATGATAAGTAATATTGAAACCGCAGAACAGAGAGTGTTTGGGTAGAAGCAGAGGATTCATGTTATTTGCATGTTGGTGTCGTTGCTCTGTTTTCTTTGTGTCCTATCGACTTTGAGTGCTCTCTTATTTATAGTTGATGAAGATGATGACCGTTGTGAGCATTCGTCCGTTGGAGTCATTTTTTCCGTTGAGCATATTTGAAAAAACAAGCTACTGTCCGTTGCAGAGCAGAGCATCCCGTTGAAGAGTGGGATGTTTCATTATGAGCTGTACATCACGTTGTGGAGCGGTATGAAGATGTTTGAATATTCGACAGTCTTTCGTGGTGTGTCAATTGCTTGTCGTGGTAGGTAGCCGCCATTCGGTGTGTAATGATGAAGTTTACCGTAATTGACTTTTATTTGAATCTGCAATCCGAACGTTTAATATCCTGTTTCTCACTTGAAATATATGTTAGCTATCATTTAGAAATAATAACAAGTGAGAACACAATGATTCAATAACATGTAACCATATTCGGATTGTTCGTTGAGTGATGATATTTCCGTACGTGACCTCCGTTCTTGAAGATGCAATCCAAATATTTAATCTCCTGTTTTACACTTGAAATATATGTTAGTTAATGTTTAGAAACAATAACAAGTGAAAACATAATGATTGTATAACGTTTAACCATGTTTGGATTGATGGCTGTGAGGCTCTGTTTTGTTTCTGCATTCTACCACGTTCTGTCAAGACCTCACTTCGAGTGCAATATGGCTCACTCGAGTGCAGTTCATATTTTCACGTTCTGACTTCTTCTCGGGCAAGCACTCGCTGCACTTCACTCGCATCTGCTCGAGTGAATTCTCGAAACACTCGAGCACAACCAGTCATGCTCGAGTGCGTTTCATGCTTTCACCTACAAGCTTCTTCTCGGGTTATCACTTCCATGTCAAAACTTGCATGTGCTCGAGTGAAAAATCGTCCAATGCTCGAGCATGGATCCTAGTGCTCGAGTGATGCAATTTTCTTCACGTTTCAGCTGCTTCTGGACATCACTCGCACAATATTTTCAGAGAGAAAGTTTTTGCACTCGCGGGTGATGTGGGGCCACTTTAGAAAAAATTTGTTTATTTGATTCAAATGATGTATCATAAGAATGCTCTTGCCATATGCATTCCAATGTAACAAGAATCAGCTTCAAACTCCTTGTATTCTGCAAGTTATGATCGAAAGAGTGTATATTTCGCTAGACTGCACAAGCATCAACTTTTAGAAGACATAGCTCCTAGAATATACGTTCAAATTAGGCAAATTACCTATCCATGGAAAGCTCTTTTGAGTCCACTTTAATTTGGCACTGGTCTCATCTCAATCCGATGTGTAGTTTGTAAGTTACATGCAAAATACCAAACCTGTGTCGAAAAGTGACGGTGATTTCAGTTTCATTTTCCACGACTCATATCTCCTTCATTTGATCTTCTTTCAATGTGATCCTGGTGCCAATTTTACGTGGTGTGAGTCCTCTTTCATATTCCACCGGTTTCGGGTCAATCCGACGTGTGGTTTGAGAGATATGATCAAAATACCGAACCTCTGTCAGACTGAACGTAAAACAGAGTAGAATAGAGTGTTCATCCTGTGCTTGAGTGAAACACCTCTTGCTCGAGCATAACACCTCTGGAAGTGCCAAAACTCATATATAAGTCATCTTAGCTTTGTATTAACCTATTCCAACCATCATTTGATCATAGAAACCTCCGGTATCATCATAGAAACCTCCAGTATCACTTCTAACAACTTGAATCTTGATCTTCTTGTAAGATCTAACAAGTTCTTCATTCTTCAATATCTTTCTTTTTGATTTTTCTCTGATAATCATTCTTCATAATCCAAGTAAGCATCTCCTTGACTATCTTCAATTTCTTTCTTCTTCTTCCTCTTGTTCATTTTCATTAATTCAATCTTCTTCATTCTTTGCTTGACTAATCTACAAAATATGTAACATTAAATATAGTAGTTAGTCAAAGAAAAGCATTATATAAACTTTTTGCTCTTATCATTTCATATCTATATTTAACATCATTAAAACTAATCATATCTAACATAAGTAACCTATTTACTACATCACATGTAACTCTTAGATCTTTATGGGATTCGATCATCATATGATCCGGCATGTTTAATCCCATCTAATGCCTTTTAAAAAAGAAATATTTGAACTTAGAGATCCAAACTTAAACCTGGTTCTTCTCTAAGATTTCAGATCCCTAAATTCGATTAGAGATTCTAACGTGTCCGTACACTGTGATCTTAAACAAAATTTGAAACCAAGAATGACGAGAATTCCAATTTCGGGTCCATTCCAAAACAAAAATCGCGACATAGTAACAAATCACATAGGTTCAACTTTCTCAAACCGAAACATATTTCAATATCGCATACAATTCGACCTTCTTAAAACCGAAAACTAAATTAGATACATATTCAATCATCTTCTTATAAGCATATATATATATCACATATATAACTCAATTTAAATGCATAATTGACCTGGCTTTGATACCACTGTTAGGATCAACAGGCAAAGCAGAAGAATTTTTAAATTTTTGTTGATCCTAATCGAGGATCTGTCAACGGCATTTAAACTGAGTTAGAAAGATTCGTACCTTTTTCAATTCAGGGTTTTTGATCTTTAGGAGCCAACACGTCAGGTCCGCTCCCACTACCAGTATCTACATGAATGCTCTCCAACACAGACTACATGCTAGCGTCTCCAATGTCACCTAGGGTTTCCCTTGCGGCTCTAAATTCCCATCCGTGTATAAGTATATATGCTCTATCAAGATTATAACCTATGACGCTATATTCGAATTTTAAACTTAATCTTTACTAATTTTGAAATTAATTGACAACTAATTATCTTGATCAACTAATTAAATAAATTCAGTTTAAATTAAATCTGTCCAAAATTTTTAATTTAACCTATTTATTTAATCCAAATAAAATGCAATTAGATTTAATTTATCTTCATAAATTAAATATGACATACTATATCTCTATCATGTTAGTTATTAAATCTAATTTATCTTAATAAAATTAAATTTAAAACTAACACAATATAACAATATTATATAATATATATAATATATATTTCAAAAATACACACACACACATATAAATATAATATTATTAACCGATTTTTATATTATATATATAAATATAATATTCATCCACCCTAGATTAAACATTATCTCGTGTTGCACAATTCTTGTGTACGACCTTGTAGGCCCATACGAAGTTGGTAGTGGGCCAATAACTGTACTAATCCATAAGTCGCAAGCGGCCTCTAGCAAGACATTACGACTACCCAATTCATATGAGGATCATCAACACGATGCAACATGTCATACAACCATGTCACGTCCGGTTTGTCACATGATATATCGGTCAAGGATGAGGCATGGATAATGTAATCCTCTTGTTCCTAATCATTATTTTCTCAAATCCTGAGTAGTCTGACAATAGAAATGAAAACTCCTTTCCATCGTAGTATGGCTATACATTTGTCATACTCACTCATCGAGGGGCCCAATAATATCTCTCTACTAATGTGAGGGACAAATTTCATCTTGATCATTCATATTCCTTTACATGAAAGGCCACCAAGCCCGATCGTAGCCTCTATCATCACCCCGTCAAAGGTGACTTTTGACTAGTTCAAAGCTTAGCAACTCTCATGTAGGAATCCATGTTGACCTCAGGTCAAAGGGCATTGTGACGTGGTTATACGTGAGAAAAGCTTATGACTTGATCCATGTATCTTTCTCATAGTGGGCCGGTCCATCACCTTGTACTCTTACAAGTGCCTAAGACTTTGATTCGTATCTGCATATCTTATCAAAGTCATACTGGTCTTGTTTCATCTCTGCTCCTGTATAGATGATCGACCAGGGACAATTTAGGACAGTCTTTATGATTTATCCAAGGATACATTTATCACAGTTAACATGCAAATAATATGATAACAAAATGGAGAAATTTCATTAAATTAATAATGTTCAAAGTACAATGATTGGCCCTTAGGGCACAATTTCCAATAGAGTAGTATTTGAATAAGAAGCTCACTTATTTCAAAATCCAATTTGAAAAGCTTATTTAAGTAGATACTGTGTTATTCCAATAAGGTGCTCAGAAAACTTATTCTAATAATCAAATGTTGTATCAGAATAATTCTTTAATAGTTTAAGTTTTAGAAAGTTTATTCGAATAGAATTAATTGTATTTGAATACACACAATTATGAAAGTGTATTCGAATAAAAATGTCTATATTCGAATAAACCCATTTGATTTTCAAAAGAGATTATTCGAATAAAGATCAGTTTATTTTAATAAACTAGTGCAAATAGATTAAATGTCAATACCCGCTTCCATTTCAATAATCTAAGATTAATAAAGATGGAATTTCATAGGCATACAGAAAAGCATATATACTGATAACAACATTCATTTACAATCCTAAAGTCGTTTGTAGACAAAATATAAAATATAATGGAAACTTCAAAGATACATGATACCCCAAAATATCTTAAGCATGAACTAATTCTAACTACCTCTTTAACCTTGCCTTGAGACACATGTCAATCACTTCTCAGCGTCTACGCATTTGCCTTTCATCCCACAGGCACCCACTAAGATATTTGTTGAGAAAAAGGGTGAGATTCCAGGGAATCCCGTAGAAATATGCTATTGTTCATAGAAAATGCAAAAAGTAAACATGGTATCGTCATATATGTACCGATTAATAAACAATAAAAACATATCATCTGCATGTATACATGAGTAAGACCCAACCCCACTAATCTACACCGGTTGGATTCTCACAACTCCCAATACAAGTGCCCCTGGCACTAATTGCCGCTCTCTAGGCAAAACATGTTGATTAATAAAGTACATTTACAACAATGGCATCCACACATTCATATAACTATGGCATGATGTATGAAGGATAATGTCCCTACCTCAAAGTTCTTTCAACCGCTTTTTAGTGTGCCTCATAAAACATGTCACTTCTGGCTTCCAATTCGGTCCTAAAATATTAAATGTACAAGAAACAGGTCATAACCTATCCGAGTATAATTTTAGACTCTTCCATAGTGTTTCTTATGGTTATATTAGTCTATGGTGAAAATTTACCAAAATGCCCCCAAGACCCGGCTCGACCCACTCCGTGCCTGGCTTAATGGCACCTTTTTTCCAAAATTTTGACTAGGTCTATCCTCATGTATTTTCACCCAAGGAATCTATTTTTGGGATCGAAATTACCAAATTCAGTGTTAAATTATGAAATTGCCCTTGACAACCCCGTTTTAAGGTTTTATGGGTGTTTTCGTAATTATGCTTTTTCGAGCTTTTATGAAAAAGTGACCAACTGTAACCCCACCTATTTTTTCCTCTTGAATCCAATGCAATAACCAAATCACTAAAAATTTCACTCCTTCTGCCAGATATGGTCTTGGCCAAAACTTTGGTCAAGAAAAAGGAAAATTCGGAGTTTTGTGTTTTAGCTTCCAAAGCTTGCACCTTTTCACTTCTAATCCCTTATTAACTCATTTAAACACATGCTAACCATGATTCAAAGAAATTTGGGCAGCATAACCCCTTACGGTTAGGACTTTTCCAAATTTACAAACTTGACAAAAATCACCAAATCAACCACAAACCTCAACAACAACATCATACAAGAATAGATCTAAGGTTTGTGAGGTTACCTCTTAAGATCTTGAGTTCTCTCTCTCAGGGGTCCTTTCCTCTCTCCCCTTGAGCTCAAAATATGTCTTTAAAACCATGGGTTTTTTAGAACCGGTTGACACCCGAGAGGGGGGGTGATTGGGTGTAAGATAAAAACTTAATAACTTTGAAAATCTTTTCGCATCTTAGTGAAAGCAGTATGTATGAAACTAATGAATTATAAATCAATAGTTAGATATTTAAATAATATATGCTAGAAATATAAGCATTTAGGGAAGAGAATATGCAAACTGTGATTTATCCTGGTTTGGTCCAATCCACGATGACTTATGTCCAGTCCACAGGCTCCTCCTGAGATTTTTAATCCACTATCTTCCTCAAGTTTAATCAGGTACTTGAGGACCACTACAATCTCACTAGTTTGATTTGGGCACTTGTGAAGCCTTTATAATTCTCACACTAAGATAAGGACTCCCCCTTACACACTATAAAGACACAATCTGTTTCCCACTCATGATTCCCCAATCTTGAATAACTTTTTTGATAATGATAGAATGATTACAATGAAAGCATACTTCCCTTTATTTGAAGTATACAATGATTAACACTAAAATACAAGATGGGCGTAGTTTATAGAGCTTTGGTCGGGTATGATTTAGAGTAGCATATTGACATTCTAGGCATAGGCTCTCTCTATTATTGCTCTGCTTGAACGCTTGAGTATTTGTAGTGGAGTTTGTAGAAGATAACCGTTGTGAGTGTTTCAACTTATCTATTGAGTCTCGTTGATATGTTTGACCATTCTTCGTATTTTGAAAACTAGCTGTTACATTCAGTGGATTTTCGTTCCCGTAAGGTGGCTTTTCTTCTCTACATATAATCTTCTCATTGTTTTCCTGAAAAAATACTTTAAACACTAATTCAATGAAGTGTTAGAGTGATTAAAAGCAAGAAGAATGAATTACAATTATTCCAATGAATTTCTGAAGTTACGATACATGCTTTGTTTTCTGGAATTATAAATTACTCGAGTGGTTTAGTCATTCACTCGAGTGATTTGGCTTTTGATGTGTATCACTTGAGTGCATTTTATTTGATCACTCGAGTGATATGCTTCTAGTCATATATCACTCGAGTTAATTTCCTAATCACTTGAGTGATTTATCAGATCACCGCAACTGAATTTCACTTTCACCCATGTTGACCAAACCTTCTTAAACTTCTACCTTTACTAATAATCACTTCAAGAGATTCTGATGTTTACTCGAGTGCACTGAGAATTCACTAAAAGTGTAAGAAGTGCACTGGAAGTATGGGTTACACTTTTTGCAACACTTAAGTGCAATTGCCAACAAAACTCAAGTGCATCACAAGAACTAGCGTCTGTCTAACACGTGCAAGAGTGTGAATCCATACTCGAGTGTTCAAGCTTCCAGAACTCAATTACTTCATCCAAACTTGAATTTATCTTGGACCATAACTCAAGTTTGCATCTAAAACTAGAGTTCTTGTGACAACTTCAATTTCTGGATAAGTTCCTGTACAAAACTTGTGACAACATGTGCAGTCAACTCAAATTCTCATCTAACATGATCTATTCATTTTGACTTCAAATATTGCAAATAATATATCATCAGAAAGCTCTCATCATCTACATTCTAATGTAAAATGAATCAACTCCAAATTCATTGTGCACAAAAAGTTATGATCCAAGGAGTGTCTACTGTACTTAGACAATGTCTGAAATCACGAGCATCAATTTCTAGATCGCATAAATCTTAGTATATAGCTTGAAATATGAAAAATTACCTATCTATGAAAAGCTCTCAAGTCTACTTTCATATGGGATTAGTTTTGTCACAATCCGATGTGTAGTTTGAGAGTTATGTCCAAAATAACAAAGATGTTTTGGGATATGATGGTGATTTGAGTGTCATTTTTGTAAAATTTATATCTCTTTCATCTAAGCTCCTTTTAACTTGATCTTGGTGTCAAAATGATGCATTAGGAGTCTAGTTTCATATGCCACTAGTTTCACCTCATTCGAAGTTGTGGTTTGGGAGATATGATCAAATTACTGAACCTCGCTCATGTTAAACAAAAGAAGAGCATTACAATTTTGAGTATCACTTGAGTAACTCTGAAGAGATCACTCGAGTGCTGAAGAATTCACTCTAGTGTTCACTTGAGTGATCAACCCTGAAAATGCCAAAATGAAGCATGACTCGCATGAGGTTGATATGACTCCGATATAAGACACTTTTGCTTCCAATTAAGCCATTCCAACATCAAACTTGATCATGAAGACTTCCAATATTACATCTAACAGCTTGAATCTTAATATTTCCATTAGATCTTTTTAAGTTCTTCTTTCTTTAATCTCTTCCCTTCTTATTGGTTATTTTCCAAAATCTTGTTGTTTGCTTCTTGCTTTCTTGAAGAATATCTTCAATTTCTTTCTTCTTCTTCCTCTTAATCATTCTCCCCAATACAATTTGATATATTACTCCTTTTCTTGACATTACTATAATATATTTCACATTAAACATAGTAATCAAAGTATAAAATAAATGCATTATGTAAACTTTTTGCTCTTAATATTTAGCATCTATATTTGACATCATCAAAACTAATCATATCTAACATTCTCCCCCTTTTTGATATTGACAAATCCTTTAAGAAAAATATATGTGATTATGACAACAAATTGAATGCAATATATTTTTCTTGCCTTTCTCTCCCTTTATTTGATATCAACAAAAAGTTTGAAATATAAAGTAGTAAGGCTTGTGGAAAAGTAAATTTGAAAATAAAGTAGAAATGCTTTTCTTCTCATTAATCAAAATGAATGTATCAAGGAAACAATTTTCTCTCACCAATTTGAAAGTATTTTAATGTGATGGAACTAAAAAATGGATTTGGATAGGTTTTCAAGAAAAATTTTATAATCAAGGAAAATTGAAATTAAAGATACAAAATGTATTCTCAAAATGTGAAGAGAAAAGGTTTAGAAATACTCATGTAGATTTTAAAAAATGATGAAGCGCTCTATAAAGTCTGTTGCTTTATTCTTTGGTAATGCTAGTTCATGATGTTGTGTTAACCACACTTCTACTGTGCAACTCTAATGTATATTCATGTTTTTGTTAGGATTTTCCAATTGAGTTGAGCTTTTGTTCAGCATGCTTAATGCGTATTTATACTGGCATATGTATTTATTGCTTTGAATGTTGCAGCCAATATATTCTCCTTGCATAGAGTAAATTCTCCTACCATAATTGCAAAACTTTTTTGCACAAAGAATGATTAGTGCCATAAAGTATCAAATTTATCATTTCTATATGATATATTAAAACTAAGATCAGGAGTGGAAAAATAATATAAGAGTAACTCATCATCAAAACTAATCAATACATAATGAATATAGATGAGTATGTTAAAAAGATTTTCTTTAAATAAAGGAGACAAGCTTTTAAGATATAAAACATATGTGAATGTAAAGCTCCCCCTTAATGAATGCATGGTTTTAAAAATCAATTTGAGGAATAAATAATAACTTTCTAGGATTTGAAAAAACATTAAGAAACTTTGTAGAGAAAATGAGTATGAATATCCAAAGATTTAGAGAGAAATCAAGTTTTGAAAATGGCAATGCAATTTAGGATTTTAAGAGATATAACCTAATATTACCTGAGTGGTCACTTAAATAACCACCCTACTAGACCATTACTTTACTATTTACTTAAGTGATGCAACTCAAAGAATATTAATTAGGAATACAATACCTCACTCGAATAATATCATAATTACTCTAGTCATAATCCTCTATAGTTGATGGATGCATTGTTGGCTAGTCACTGTCTAAATATGTGATCTGAAGATGTAATCTCTATGGGTACTTAAGGATACCAAGATGAGCTTGACATAAGACCTATGCATATTAGCTTAGTATGTGCCCCTTGCTTAGCAAACACCCTCGAGAAACTTTGATTTCACCGTATATAGCACATAGCTCCTTTATTTTGTCATCTATTATCTTAAATAGAACTTTGAAGTTCATGTTCACTAAGTCATACAACTACCTCATCTCATTATTCATTGAATAATGATCTCAATATTGTTTGTAGCAAGGTCAGTGTGAAAGTGTTAAACCTCCTTTTTCGGATAGCCTCTTATAGATGGACTAAAGACTGAAGGACTAGGAGGATCAGTTTTAGTAGAATACTGTCTTCTTCTGAACATATCTTTCTATGACTGCATCAATAGCTTGTCACTTGCTAGTGCTGGGGTGTCATTTGAGTGATATCATATATTCTGCTTCCGCTCACACTGCAACATTGTCAGTCATGCCACTTCTGTTAGCCTTTGATCTTTGTATTCGAAAGCAAAGCATTTTGATCAATTCAGGCAAAAGTATAAAGATATGCTCTTTGGCACCCAAGCTTTTCTTGGGTCCATACAATATTAGACATTATAACTCTCATGCTCTTATATAATTAAATTATAAATTCAATCCATAAAGCATAACGAACAAGTAATGCCAAGAGTGATGACTAACAAAGATTAATGACATTTTGTAAATACACTTTATATAAAAAATGTCATTGGTAAGATATTCATGCAATCTATGATAGGTAAATCTATCTTTATGATAAATCATGATTGAAATCAGTTTTTTCCAAGAATCATAATGAAATTGTTTCAAATCTCATATGTAATTTCAAATCGTAATAATGCATTGTGAAAATGAGATTCAAAATACATGCAAAACTCATTTTTGAAACCTATTTATAATCAATGTTCATATTAACAAACGGTGGAAGTTAAGAGTTGTAAAATATGTATCAGAAATCTTCACTAAGATAACATGTTAATCATCGGAGTTAACATGTTGTATGATTTTCCTAGGTGCTAAAGTCATATAAATAACCAAAAGTATTAGCTCAATATACATATATGAGTATCATGACTTAGCTAATAATTCATAAACTATCTTGACTCTTAGAGTTGTGTCATGAAAGATATGAATATTCAACTTAAGGATTCAAATACATGACACTAGTTACTCAAAGATAGATCATATCAATAGTTAATGTCTTGAGCAAAAAAATGAGTATAAGAATTTATGAATGATGAGGCATATACTCATTAGTCCAAATGGCTAGAGTACAAGAATATCATCATAGTAATTTATTCCACTATAATGGTTAATGCAATAAGATTCAGTGCATTAATGAACATTCATAATGCTTGGAATAACTTAGCCAATAAAGATTCATGCATTAGACCTAAGGCTTTCACAAATTGAATTCTTTTCTAGAAACTTGACTTGAAACTCATAGATGATCAACTTGTTTGACATGAGGTCTAGCTCGATTAGAGAATGGGACTAAGGAGTTCAATCACTGGATAGCTCATTTAAGATCAATGATTAATGGGAAAACTCTAGTAGATGAATTTGAAGTATTTCGACATCTAGTATAAAAATACTAACTTCCAATTTTGAAATCGATTTGAATGCAAATAAAAAATGGACAACTTTCAAATCATGTATATGCACTTTTATAAATAGGATGAATTGAAACCAAAGCACATTTTTGGATTGTGCTCTTCAAAACATAAACTAATAGGAAACTATGTGCAGTTTCACTTTTTAGTTCATTTAACAATCTATAAATAATTTTGACAATCATTAAAGATTTTATTGCTAATGGAATGCAATAATGGACAAATATTCATTACCTAAATTAAATAATTCATACAAGCACAATATAAAGTAAGGATTAGATATCACCATAATTCCTCTTGTCCTTGTGATTTATGGAATAATATTGATTTTCCTCCTTTGCACACTCAGCCCCAAAATCCAAAATCCAAAATTTAGAATCATCAAGAAATGAATTTGGTTTCATATGGCCATAGTCTTGAGAAGCTTTTTCTTATCCTACATAATTGTATAAATTTCTTTTTCTTTATAGTATTCAACATTGCTTTTATCCTTTTCTTGTTAGCTTGTAGGAATCAAGTTAAAATTCACATGCTTTAAGAATATAATCAATACGAGGCAATTGAGCATAATGAATTAAACATGTCTTTATGCATAAAAGAAATATTTTCTTTTTCAAATCATTATATATGCATGAAGAATTAACCTATTGGGCATCACAATCCTTTATAAATAAATTTACTAAGTGGTTTTTTAAGGGATATGAGAACATAATTTCAAAATAGTTTGCAATACTCATTCCTAAGGTTCCAAAATATAAAACCTTAATAAATATTACAGACAATATCATAGGAGGTTTTATCATTGTGTACCTTTGCCTTAGATTCTTTGAGGATTGGCTTTGCTTACCCACTGACTTTTTCTGTTGTGTTGATTCTTCATATGTGTTCCCAAGGCTGTCTGCAAAACTCTCTCATGTGATGTAGATTCTGAGAGTATTTTCCTTTGTGTATAAGAGATCCTCTTTTTCTTGTTCTCCTCATTATAGTTGAACAGTACTCTATGATAGTCCATTCTTGATGTGTAACGCATCCTTTTCTCCATGGTCGTTCTTTGTGATTAGACTTTCTTGTTCTAGCAAAGGGTAATTCAAGAGTTCTCCTAATTGATGTGACTCTCCTTTTAGGTGCATTAGGAACTCTTGGAATCTTTTTCATTTTCTCTATACCCTTATGTCCATTCTTTCTAGAGTCAATATGCATACATGAAACACTAGATGAACATTTTGGCACCCACTTTGCTTTGGGTCCTTGATCATTAGCATTTGAATTCACTTGCCTTCTAGAAACCTAAATAAATTTATTCCTCACATTAGAAATTCTTCTAATATAACATGTGTGAGAAATATGACTCGATTTACCATAATAATTACAAACGATAGAATGATGCTTATCATGAAAATTTTTGCTAGAATTGTGTTGTTCAAGGAAAATAATCTCGAATGATCAGTTGGCCTAAGTTCTTTCTTCCTACAAGAATTTCCAGCATGATTGAAAACATTTTTACTTTTATCAATAGAATCAGTAATTGGTTGAAAAAACTTTTATGTAAACTTTTAAAATTAGTTTTCACAATAACACCAGAAGAATTGGAATTATTTACCATATGTAGATCTTGAGCTTCAAAGGATGATCCATCAAATTCGTCTGTGATGAGCTCTTCTTGGGAATCATCTTCCTTCTTTTTTTTCTATGTTGACTAGATCATGGAAGTGTTTTATGATTTCTTCTTCTTCATTGTCAGCTTCCACTTGTTCATGAATCGTAAATATGCAACTTATAGTTTCACATGAACTGTCAATAATTTCAATTTCAACAGAATTATTAGAAGTATAAATAGAATCAAAGTATCCCAAATATCTTTAGTAGTAGAGCAAAATCTAATTTTCTCAAAACCGTTTTCGATTAAAGCGCTATACAGAATTTTCATTGCTTTAATGTTCAATGAAAACATTTTCTTTTCTCTTTCTGTCCAATCCTTTCTCAGTTTGTAATCAAAAGCATTTGTAAAAATATTCCACATATCAAAATCAGATGCTTTTATAAACCTAGTCATTCAAGCTTTCCAAAACAAGAAATCAATATCTTTTACAAGGGATGGAATTGTATAGTCAAAACCTTATGTAAATAAGTAACATCCAAAGTCAACCATTGATAAATCTTGAGACGATTAAGTCCTTTAAACAAGAGTCTAGCTCTAATACCAAATGTTAGACCAGCTGACACCCAAGAGGGGGTGAATTGGGTATAAGATAAAAACTTAATAACTTAGAAAATCTTTTCTCATATTAGTGAAAGTAGTAAGTATGAAAGTAATGAATTACAAATCAATAGTTAGGTATTTAAATAATATATGCTGGAAATATAAGAGTTTAGGAAAGAGAATATGCAAACTGTTATTTATCTTGGTTTGATCCAATCCACGATGACCTACATCTAGTCTACAGGCTCCTCTTGAAATTTTTAATCCACTTTCTTCCTCAGGTTTAATCGGGTACTTTAGAACCACTACAATCTCACGAGTTTGATTTGGGCACTTGTGAAGCCTTTACAATTCTCGCACTGAGATAAGGACTCCCCCTTACACACTGTAAAAATACAATCTGTTTCCCATTCAAGATTCACCAATCTTGAGTAACTCTTTCATAATGATAGAATGATTACAATGAAAGCATACTTCTCTCTATTTAAAGTATATAATGATTAACACTGAAATACAAGATGGGAGCATGTTTACAGAGCTTTGGTTGGGTAAGATTTAGAGGCATAGGCTCTCTATTATTGCTCTGCTTGAATTTTTGTGTATTTATAGTTGAGTTTGTAGAAGATGACCGTTATGAGTGTTTCAACTTATCTGTTGAGTCCCGTTGCTACATTTAATCATTCTTTATATTTGAAAAAATAGCCATTACATTCAGTGGACTTTCCATTCCCGTAAGGTGGCTTTTCTTCTCTTCTTATGATCTTCTTATTATTTTCCTGAAGAAATACTTTAAACACTAATTCAATGAAGTGTTAGAGTGATTAAAAGTAAGAAGAATGAATTACAATTATTCAATGAATTTTTGAAGTAACGAGACGTGCTCTATTTTCTGGAATTATACATCACTCGAGTGGTTTAGCCTTTCACTCGAGTAATCTAGCTTTTGATGTGTATCAATCGAGTGAATTTTATTTGATCACTCGAGTGATCTGAATTTTATTTCATACTTGAGTGATATACTTCTAGTCATATATCACTCAAGTTAATTTCCTAATCACTCGAGTGATCTATCAGATCACTACAACTAAATTTCACTTTCACCTTCATTGAGCAAACCTTCTCAAACTTTCGCCTTTACTAATAATCACTTCAAGTGATTCTGATATTCACTTGAGTGCACTGAGAATTCACTGAAAGTGTAAGAAGTATACTGGAAGTGTAGGTTGCACTTTCTACTAACACTCAAGTGCAATTGCCAACAAAACTAGAGTACATCACAGGAACTAGTATCTATCTAACACTTGGAAGAGTATGAATCCATACTCGAGTGTTCAAGCTTCCAGAACTCGAGTGCTTCCTCCAAACTCAAATTTATCTTGGACCATAACTCAAGTTTGCATCTAAAACTCGAGTTCTTGTGACAACTTCAATTTCTAGATAAGTTCCAGTGCAAAACTTGTGAGAGCGTGTACAGTCAACTTGAATTCTCATCAGATATGGACTGTTCATTTTGACTTCAAATATGGCAAATAATCTATCATCGGAAAGTTCTCATCATTTACATTCCAATGTAAAAAGAATCAGCTTCAAACTCATTATATACATAAAGTTATGATCCAAGGAGTGTCTACTATACTTAGACAATGTTTGAAATCAAGAGCATCAATTTATAGAAGGCATAAATCTTTGTATATAGCTTGAAATTTGCTAAATTACCTATCTATGGAAAGCTCTTCAAGTATATTTTCATATGGCTTCAATTTTGTCACAATTCGATGCGTAGTTTGAGAGTTATGTTCAAAATACCAAAGATGTTCGGGAATGTGATAATGATTTGAGTGTCATTTGTAAAATTCATATCTCTTTTATCTGAGCTCCTTTTGACTTGATCTTGGTGTCAAACTGATGCATTGGGAGTCTAGGTTCATATGTCACTAGTTTCACCTTATTCGGAGTTGTGGTTTGGGAGATATGATCAAATTACTAAACCTCGCTCATGCTAAATGGAAACAAAGCATTACACTTTTGAGCATCACTCAAGTGATTATGAAGAGAACACTCGAGTACTGAAGAATTCACTTGAGTGATATTGTATTTCACTTGAGTGATCAACTCTAAAAATGGCAAAATGAAGCATGACTTACGTGGGGTTGATATGACTCCTATATAAGACACTTTTTCTTCTAATTAAGCCATTACAACGTAAAACTTGATCATAGAGTCTTACAATATTACACCTAACAGCTTGAATCTTAATATTCCCATTAGATCTTTGCAAGTTCTTCTTTCTTTAATCTCTTCTCTTCTTCTTATTGGTTATTTTCCAAAATCCTTTTGTTTGCTTCTTGCTTTCTTGATGAATCTCTTCAATTTCTTTCTTCTTCTTCCTCTTAATCATTCCCCTAATACAATTTGATATGTTCTTCCTCTTCTTGACTAATCTATAATATATTTCACATTAAACATAGTAGTTAGTCAAAGTATAAAATAAATTTATTTTGTAAACTTTTTGCTCTTAATATTTAGCATATATATTTGACATCATCAAAACTAATCAGATCTAATAGGGTTCCATGAAGAAGAAAGGTCTAGAAGAGGTTTATAAGCAAGATCACAAGAAAAAGCTTAAGAGATCAACTTCTTATCTTAAGTTTCTTTCTCCTTCTCTCTAGATTTCTTTGCTCTTCCAAAATCTCTTGCTCTCTTCTTTTTCTTGTACTTGGCTGAAATGTACAAAGGGAAGAGGAGGGAAGAGTGCTTCATAAAATATCTCCCTTCACCCTACACCACATGATTTCATCAAGGCATATGATGGTGATACTTGTCACAATCCACACCTCTTTCATATTTGTGTCATAATTGCTCCATTAGGCTTCTATTAGCATTGAACTAATTTCCTCTCCCTTTTAGTTGGCATAAAACTGCCCCTTAATGCTCTCCCTAACCAAATTGGTTTTCTCCAACTAATCCAACCTTGCACTCAAGTAGTGTACCATTATCATCATTAATCATGATTACTATGTCCATGTAACTTATTTTAAGGCAATTAGACATGTGCTCGATCATCTTCATAAATCATAAACTAATCCCCTTACCATATGATAATGATACTTGGCATGTTTATGAGGCAAATACTTATTTCTCCTTCCTATTTCTTTATTTCATAGTTTATACAATCACCATTACATCTTTCTTTTTTCAAATTCCCAACAATTAGCAATTTTGGCAGATTTTCTGACCAAATTTTGAAAAATCATAACTAAATTTGTAGACATCATTTTGGAGTAATTTCAAAGGCTATGAAACCTTTATTGAGTCTAGTTTCAAGGAAAAATACGGACTTTAGCTAGTTGGAAGCACAACATTCCCATATTTAATTTTTTTGACTGCTGCTCTAGAGACTTTCTAGATTTTCTGGGATAACTTCAAAAATCCATAACTCTTAGTACATAGCTTCAATTGATTCATATGACCTATAAAATTAAAGCTTAAGATGTTTACTTTGATCCTGTAAAATTTCATAATTTTTGCTCATCATTTGGTCTTCCAAAACCATATGACAAACTTACTATCTTGCTGGTGATTTCACTGAAAACACTGTTCACCTTTCAATTTTCTATATTTAATTCCTTTGGCCTTAAATATTCATGATTTTATTGAATATATAAAATAATCACCATATATTCTTGGTGAATAAAATTTGGGGTATTACATTAAATATTATTTGAATAGTAAGAAGAGTATTCGAATAGGCTATAACATACAAAGAGACATTTCATTCAAATGCAAGTGATCATATTTGAATAATTCATTGTTCCATAAAATAGAGCATAAAACCAAAGATTTAGGAAATCAAGGAAACTTTTATTAAAGTTGTTAATCTTACTTGCTATTGTTTATATAGATGTTTAGAATCTTTCTTAAGCAAGTTTCAGGAAATTACAACATCAAAAGTTTGAATACCAAGAAAAGTAGATCTTGTGTCAGAAGCTTTAAATGCTACGTAGAACTTCAACCAACATATTCACTCCAACTATAAATACAAAAGCATTCAAAGTGGAGCACCTACTAAACTGCAAAACTTTTAAGTTTGATATTAGTGATATGTTTATCTTATCATTCTATATGTATTTTGTACTTCAGTTTTTAATCATTAACTTTGAGAGAGAGTTACTTCAATCAAAATATACAGTGATCCCCAATCAAAATATAATAATCAACTATAACCTAAGATCTATACTATCCACCCTTGGTCGTCTACTTATCCTTGGAGCCACTTGCCCTGTCTGAAGGTTAGTCAAAGGAAAGAATGAGATTCAAAAGAATCCCAATAGTAACAAACCACTCATACTACATATAATCTCATAGCATTTAGGTAAATCATCAACAGCACAGAACAAATACAATATATACAAGCTATCATGTATACATATTGCTTTCACGGTATTCACATTTACAACGGCATATTAATGGCTAAGGCAGAGATGACTTATGTCACTCCCTGGATAACTCAGTTGACATACGCATGTTGTAATCCACAGAGCTTTACGGCTCACAAATAGTCAATCCCTCATAAACTACCACCACAACAGAATGGTCCTCCGCCATAGGAAAGCCCCATGTGGCTGCAGGTGAAAGACACACAAATACACAGGGCTTCACAATACCTACAATATCACAACACTGATAACACATACATACACTATACTTACACATAGTATAAGGGAAGAGTTACTACCTTGTTCTTTCCTGGTATGCTCAGGCACAGCCTATTCACGAGCAGGGCAAATATCAAACCCTATAAACCAAATCAAGGATGATAAGTTATTCAATTTCTTATCTTCACAACACTTAAGTTGGTTACCATTTGAACTCTTTAGGTGGCTACTAGAAGCCTATATACATGCCTAAAGGGTTGAGATAACTTGACTCCAAACCCCCCTTTTAGAAGTGAAAACACTGATTTTTGACTCATGCACTCAAGTGACAGATGACGTACTTGAGTGATGAGGCAATTTGCACTCAAGTGAGGACTGTTAGGATCGGCAGGCACAGCGAAAGAATTTTAAAATTTTACCAATCCTAATCGAGGATCTATCAACGACGTTTAAACCAAGTTGGAAGGATTCATACCTTTTGATGATTCAGAGTTTTCACGATCTTTAGAAGCCAACACGTCAGGCCCGCTCCCTCTACCGGTATCCACACGAATGCTCTCCAACCGAGACTACGTGCTAGCGCCTCTAATGTCTCCTAGGGTTTCCCTTGCGGCTCTCAATTCTCATGTGTATATCAATATATCTGCTCTATCAAGTTTATAACCTATGAGGGCTATTTTCAAATTTCAAAATTAATCATCATTAATTTCAAAATTAATTAACTATTAATTATCTTGATGAGCTAATTAAATAAAATCAGTTTAAATTAAATCTGTCCAACAGTTTTAATTTAACCTATTTATTTAATCCAAATAAAGAGCCATTAGATTTAATTTATTTTCATAAATTAAATTTGAGATACTATATCTCTATCATGTTAGTTATTAAATTTAATATATCTCAATAAATTAAATTTAAAACTAACACAATATAATAATATCATATAATATATATATACATATATATTATGATATATATATTTCGGAAATATATATTTATATAATATTATTAATGAATTTTATATTATATATATAAATATAAATTTCGTCAACCCTAAATTAAACATTATCTCGTGTTGGGCCATTCTTGTGTGCGACCTTATAGGCCCATATGAAGTTGGCAGTGGGCCAATAACTATACTAACCTAAAAGTCGCAAGCGGCTTCTAGCAAGACATTACGACTACCCAATTCATACGAGGATCGTTATCACGATGCAACCTGTCATACAACCATGTCACGTCCCTTTTGTCACACGATCTATCGATCAAGGATAAGGCATGGATAATGTCATCCTCTTGTTCTTGACCACTACTTTCTCGATTCTTGAGTGACCTGATAACAGAGAAAAAAGCTCCTTTCATCATAGTATGGCCATACATTTCTCAGACCCACTTATCGAGGGGCCCAGTAATATCTCTCTACTAATGTGAGGGACAAATTCCATCTTGATCATTTATATTCCTCTGCATGAAAAACCACCAAGCCTGATCGTGGCCTTTATCATCACCCGGTCAAAAGTGACTTTTGACTAGTTCAAAGCTTAGCAACTCTCATGTAGGAATCCATGATGACCTCAGGTCTAACGGCATTGTGACGAGGTTATACATGACAAAAGCTTATGACTTGATCCATGTAGCTTTCTCATAGTGGGTCGGTCCAGCACTTTGTACTCTTACAAGTGCCTAAGACTTTTATTCGTATCTCCATATCTTATCAAAGTCATACTGATCTTGTTTCATCTTTGCGCCCACATAGATGACCGACCAGGGACATTTTAGGAAAATCTTTATGAATTATCCAAGGATACAATTATCACAGTTAATATGCAAATAATATGATAACATAATGGAGAAATTTCATTAAAATAATAATGTTCAAAGTACAATGATTGGCCCTTAGGGCACAATTTCCAACATCGAGGACGGCTCACTCGAGCTAGTGCTTGACCGAGGCAATAACAGAGACAGAGAATGATCACTGAATGCGAGTCCTGACCTCAACACCCGAGTGATGGCCTCATGCTCACCTGAGTCCTATAGAGTAAGGCATAAGAAGTGACTACCCGAGAGCAATATAAACCCTAGAACTTGAAATGCACTCGAGCACTAACTTTGGCACTCGAGTGATAGCATAATACTTGCGAGTGCCAGCATACACTCTTGACAAATTAGCCACGAGTGACAACCCAAGATGCGGCCTCATAGTGCAAAATGTTAGACATGATTAGTTTTGATGATGTCAAATATAGATGTGAAATGATAAGAGCAAAAAGTTTATATAATGTCTTTCTTTGACTAACTACTATATTTAATGTTACATATTTTGTAGATTAGTCAAGCAAAGAATGAAGAAGATTGAAGTAATGAAAATGAACAAGAGGAAGAAGAAGAGAATTTGAAGATAGTCAAGGAGATGCCTACTCGGATTATGAAGAATTATTATCAAGAGGAAAACCAAGAAGAAAGATATTGAAGAATGAAGAACTTGGAAGATCTATCATGAATATCAAGATTCAAGTTGTTAGAAGTGATACTGGAGGTTTTTATGATGATACCGGAGGTTTCTATGATCAAATAATGGTTGGAATAGGTTAATACGAAGCTAAGATGACTTATATGTGTGTTATGGCACTTCTAGGGGAGTTATGCTCGAGCACGAGGTGTTTCACTCGAGCACAGGAAGAACACACTCGAGCACAGATGAATTCACTCGAGCACGGGGTGAATACTCTGTTCTACCCTGTTTTACGTTTAGTCTGACAGAGGTCCGGTATTTTGATCATATCTCTCAAACCACACGTCGGTTTGACCCGAAACCAGTGGCATATGAAAGAGGACTCACAACACGTACCATTGGCACCAGGATCACATTTAAAGAATATCAAATGAAGGAGATATGATTCGTGGAAAATGAAACTGAAATCACCGTCACCTTTCGACACAGGGTCGGTATTTTGCTCGTAACTTACAAACTACACATCGGATTGAGATGAGACGAGTGCCAAATGAAAGTAGACTCAAAGAGCTTTCCATGGATAGGTAATTTGCCTTATTGTAACGTATATTCTAGGAGCTATGCCTTCTGGAATTTGATGCTTGTGCAGACTAGCGAAATAGACACTCTTTCGATCATAACTTGCAGAATACAAGGAGTCTGGAGCTGATTCTTGTTACATTGGAATGCATTTGGCAAGTCCTTTCTTATGATACATCATTTGAATCAAATAAACAATTTTTTTCTAAAGTGGCCCCACATCACCCGCGAGTGTAAAAACTATCTCCCTGAAAAAGTTGTGCGAGTGATGTCCAGAAGTAGCTAAAACGCGAAGAAATTTGCAACACTCGAGCACTAGGATTCATGCTCGAGCATTGGAGTATTTCTCACTCGAGCACATGCAAGTTTTGGCATGAGAGTGATAACCCGAGAAGAAGCATGCACGTGAAAGCAAGAAACGCACTCGAGCATGACTGGTTGTGCTCGAGTGATTCGAGAATTCACTCGAGCAGATGCGACTGAAGTGCAGCGAGTGCTTGCCCGAGAGGAAGTCAAAACGTGAAATTATCAACTGCACTCGAGTGAGTCATATTGCACTCGAAGTGAGGTCCTGACAGAATGCAGAAACGAAACAGACTCTCACGGCCATCAATCCAAACGTGGTTAAATGTTATACAATCATTATGTTTTCACTTGTTATTGTTCCCAAACATTAACTAACATATATTGCAAGTGTAAAACAGGAGATTAAATATTTGGGTTGTATCTTCAAGAACAGAGGTCACGGCGAATATATTCACTCAACGTGATGAGTCACAGAAGCCAGAAATTCAGCTTTTGACCAATGATCCAACATACCCATGACTAATACTTCATCATATTAGTGATTAAGCATTTTACAGTGTGAAACAAGAAATTTAACGGTGAGCTTACAGATTCAAATGAAAGAGTCAATTATGGCGGGCGACATTATTACACACCGAGCATCAGCTACCTACCACGACAAAAGTTTGACCCACCATGAAAGATTGTCTGGAAACTCAAACATTTTCATCCCGCTCCACAATGTGATGTACAGCTCAAAATGAATCTTCTTGCTGTTCAACGAGACGCTCTGCTTTGCAACGGAAAACTCATGGTAGCTTGTTTTTCAAATATGCTCAAACGGTCAAAATGACTCTAACGGACGAATGCTCACAACGGTCATCATCTTCATCAACTATAAATGAGAAAGCATTCAACATTGATGGGTGATAGAAAAACACAGAGAAAACAGAGCAACGACACCAACATGTGAATAACATGAATTCTCTGCTTCTACCCAAACACTCTCTGGTTTCCAGTTTCTGTATTACTTATCATTGAGAGAGTGATTATTTGTATTGTACTTCAGTGAGATTATATCCACTCTGTGAGAGAGTCTGTAAACACCTTCAACTATATTTCTGAGTTGATCTCAAGGTAGAGGGACCTTGAGAGGGTTGATTTTCTTACAGGGAAGCAGTAGAGAGAATTGCCGTAAGACATTCTGCTCGTAAGACTTACAAGGTGCAAGCAGTAGAGAACGTTGCTGCTCATAAGACTTACAGGAGTGTAAGCAGGAGAGAACGTTGCTGCTCGTAAGACTTGCATGAGTAATCAGGAGAGGAAGATCTTTGGGATTGCTCTGCTCGTAAGACTTTCCGTAAGGGGGAGTATTTTAGTGAGGGATTTGTAAAAGGTTTCACAAGTACCCAGCTAAACTTGTGGGATTGTAAAGGCTTTTCTTGCGCCTGGATTAAACGAGAAGATAGTGGATTTGAAAATCTCAGGAGGAGCCTGGGGACTAGACGTAGGCCATCACAGATTGGACCGAACCAGGATAAATCACAGTTTGCATATTCTCTTCCCTAAACTCTTATATTTCCAGCATATATTATTTAATCTAACTGTTGATTTATAAACCTTCATACTTACAACTTTCGTTAAGATACGAAAAGATTTCTAAAGTTCTTAAGTTTTTATTATACACCCAATTCACCCCCCTCTTGGGTGATAGCCAGTTCTAACATTTGGTATCAGAGCCCGGGCTCTTGTTTAAAGGACTTAACCATCTCAAGAGTTACAATGGCTAATTTTGGGTGTTTTGTACTTTCAGAAGGTTTTGATTATACAATCGCTCCTCTTTTGAAAGATATTGATTTTTGGTTTTGGAAAGCTAGAATGACTAGTTTTATAAAAGCTTTTGATTTTGATATGTGGAATGTGTTTACAAAAGCTTTTGATTTCAAACCAAGAAAGGATTGGACATAAAGTGAAAAGAAAATGTTTTCGTTGAACATTAGAGCAATGAAAATTCTATATAGTGCTTTAACCGAAAATGATTTTGAGAAAATTAGATTTTGTTCTAATGCTAAACATATCTGGGATACTCTTGATTCTATTTATGCTTCTAACAATTGTGTTGAAGTTGAAAGTGTTGACAGTTCATGTGAAACTACATGCTACGCATCTACTATTCATGAACAATTGGAAGTTGATGATGAAGATGGAAAAATCACAGAACACTTCCATACAGTCAACATGGATAAACAAGAAGAAGAGGATTCCCGAAAAGAGCTCAGTATGGACAAACATGAAAAATCACTCTTCGGAGCTCAAGATGAACTTAAGGTAAAAAGTTCCAATTCTTTGTGTGATCTTCATAAAACTGATTTTCAGAGTCTACAAAAGTCTATTTCTCAACCAATTATTGTTTCTATCGAGAAAAGAAAAAATGTTTTCAAATATGCTGGAAAGTTTGTTGGGAAGAAATAATGTTCAAATCAAATCCATTCAAATTTCTACTCTCATGATCGACATAATACTTGCATGATATCCCATAATGCATATCTTGATACAATTTGCAATTATTGTGGTATATCCAGTCATATTTCTCACATATGCTATATTAGAAGAAATTCCCATGTGAGAAATAAGTATATTTGGGTACCGAAGAAACATGTAAGGTTTAATACTAACAATCAAGGACCCAAGTATATGTGGGTACCAAAATGTCCATTTAGTACTTTATGTATGCAGGATGATCCGAAAAGAAATGGACATAAGGGTAAAGAGAAGATGAAGAATACAAGAGGTTCTCATGCGCCAATAAAGAGGTTCATACCATTTATATCAAAAAGGAGAACTCTCAAGGCACCCATTGCTAGAGTTACAGAGTATAAACAGAGAAAGAAGCAATGGATAAAAGGAGTATGTTCTACATCAACAAAGGACTACCACAATGTACAATTCAACTATCTTGAGAAGAACAAGAAGAGGAGGATCTCTCATTCACAAAGAAAAAGATTCTCGAAGTCTACATCACATGAGAAAGCTTTGCATAATCCCAAAGCCAAATATGCAAAAACAGAACTTCAAAGAAAGATGCAGTGGGTATGCAAAAGCAATCCTCCGAATATCTAAGGCAAAGGTACACAATGATAAAACCTCCTATGCTGTTGTTTGTAATATTTGTTGAGGTTTTATATTTTGGAACCTTAGGAATGAGCATTGCAAATGATTTTTAAATTATGTTTTCACATCCCTTAAAAAGTCATTTAATAGATTTATTTATAAAGGGATTGTAATGCTCAACAGGTTAATTCTTTATGCATGTATAATGATTTGAAAAGAGAAATATTTCTCTTATGCATAAAGACGTATTTAATTCATTATGCTCAATTGTTTCAAATTAATTATATTATTAGAGCATGTGAATTATGATTCCTACAAGGTAACCATGAGTGGATCCAAGTAAAATTGGATACCAAAGGAAGAAAAATTTCTATAAGGTTTTGTAGGAAGAAGAAAGGAAGAGCTTCATCTCAAGATTATGACTACATAAGATTTCACTCAAATCTTAGTGAAGTTGGACCTTGAGGCTACATCTTAAATGTGTAAACAAAAAGTAGGCATTACTTGAGGTAACACTGCAAGTGCCTAGCTAGCAATGAAGGAAGAAAAGATGCACAGTGAAGCGTCACTCAAGTAACCAATCAAGTAATCATCATCACTGCGTGACAACTGGGAGTAAATGTTCAAGTGATAACACCAACTGGAAGATTGGAAGGTAAAAGTCAAGGAATTATGCACAAATGAACTCCAAAGGATAATTTCTCAAGTAATTACGAGATTACTTGAGCACGGTACTGTCTTCTTTATTCTTACCTGATATTATGCTTATATAAATTGTTTATTTGGGTAATGAATAACTTGCTCATTATTGCATACCATTAGCAATCAATCATTTATGGGTTTTAAATTGTTTTTTAGATTGCTAAATAGACTGAAAGTGAAATTGTGCATAATCTTTCTATGTATTTGAGTTTCGAAATGCACATTTCAAAAATGTACTTAGATTCCAAATTCATCTTGTTATTAAAAATGCATACACATTATTTGAAAATTTTTCATATTTTATTTGCATTTAAATCGGTTTCAAAATTGGAAGTTAATATTTATGTATACTGAAAGTCAGAAATGCTTCAAATCCATCCACTAGAGTTTTCCTCATCATTCACATACTTGTTTCTTAATCTTAAACCTCTTAATACTTGAACTCCTCAATCTTTATTTTCTAACAAGTTAGATCTTATGTCTAACAAGTTAACTATCTATATGAGTTTCAAGTGTATTCCCTAGAAAAGAATTCTATATGTGAAAGCTTTGTGCCTAATGCATAAATCATTAGTTGGCCATGTTATTCCAAGCATTATAAATGTTCATTAGTGCATTGAATCTTAATGCATTAACCATTATTGTGGAATAACTTACCAGGATAATATTCTAGAACTCTAGTCATTTGGATCAATGAGTATGTGCTTCATCATCCATAAATTCTTATACTCTTATTGTTGCTCAAATGCATTACCATTTGTCTTCATCCATTTTTTGAGTAACTAGAATCTTGCACTTTAAGTCTTGTTGCCTTAAATATTTATCCATTTTAAGATGCAACTCTAAGAGGCAAGGTTATCTCTTGATTAATACTAAAGTCATCATGCTTATATATGTCAAGATAAGCCATTTTGGCTAATTCATTCTTCATATGACTTTTGTTCTTGAGAAAATTCTCCAACATGTTAACTCTTATAATTAACATGTTATCTAAGTTGAATTCCTTAGTAAAGCTTTCTGATATATATTTTATAACTGTTGACTTCCATTGTTTTTGGCATAAGCATTGGTATTTAACAAGCTTCATAAATGAGTTTTCATGCATTCAAAATCTTAATGTCATAATGCATATTTATGATTCGAAAGAACATTTGAGATTTTGAAACAATTTGCATATCTCATTATCATTTTTGAAAAACTTGATTTCATTCATGATTTATCATTTTATAAAAGTTGATCATTATGGATAAGCTTTCTACTCTTTTTGATCTGACTTACATCTATTGCATGAAAATCTTATCAATGACATATTTTCTATATAAAGTGTATTTACAAATTGTCATTGATCATCATCATTCTTGGTATCACTTGTTCGTTATGCTTTATAATGACTTGATTGAGTAAAGAATTATATTTTGATCTTTGTTGGTTTATGATACTCTTTGCTGAAATTTCATATTATTAATTGCATAAGAGCATAAGAGTTTCTATGTCTAATATTGTACGGACCCAAAAGAAGATGGGTACCAGAGAGCATATGTTTATACTTTCATTTTGGATACAAAAGTCAGAGGCTAACAGAAAAAACATGACTGATAGTGTTGCAGCGTGAGTTGAAGCAGAATATGTGATATTACTCAAATGACATCCCATCACTAGCTAGTGATACAATCAGAGAAAGAGAAAGAGAAGGAAGATCTCTTAATAGATCCAGAGGAGATTATTTCAAAGTAGCACAGAGCCAAGAATAAGTTATCCAATATGAATCTTTGTTGCCTACCCACCTTCCTTATCGTTTCAAGGAGATCAGACATTTTCACTATGATATGGAGCCAACAGAGATGTTCAAAGGAAGATGCTGAGATGCACAGAATCATCAAGCTTGATGAGCCTATGAGGATTCTTAACTACTATCCTAGCTCTATGTCTAATCTTCACTGGATTATCTGCTATACCTACACTAGAGCTATGGTGAACAAGGCCAATAAATGAGAGACAACACTTTGCTAGAGTTGGTCTCCATGATCCTTCATTCTTTGGTCCATTTGTCTAAGGCTTTCTGAGAGAGGAGGTTCAACTCTTTCACACAAAACTTACTACAAACAATGCTGAGATCATCAGTCAATGATAAGATAAAGTAGTTGTGTGACTTAGTGAACCAGAACTTCAAAGTTCTATTTGAAATGATGGATGACAAAATAAGGGTGTTATGTGCTATGATGAAATTAAAAGTTCTCAATGATGTTTGCTAAGCAAGGGGCACATACTAAGCCAATATGCGCATAAAGTCTTACTCTGAGCTCAACTTGGTATCTTCAAGTAGCAAAAGAGATTACATCGTCAGATCATAGATTCAGACAGTAACTAGCTAACGATGTATCAATGGACTACAGAGGATTATGACTTGAGTGATTACGATATTACTCGAGTGAGGTATTGTATTCTTGCTTAATTCAAAATCCTTGAGTTGTATCACTTGAGTATACAATCGAGTAATGATTGAGTAGAATCACTCAAGTAACCACTCAGGTGATATTAGGTTGTATCTCTTAAAACCTCTTATTAGCATTGCTATTTAATCTCTCTCTAAATATTCATACTTTCAAAATCATTTTCTCTATAAAGTTTCCAATGGTTTCTCAAATCCAGGAGAGTAATTAATTGTTTTCCTAATGAAAATATTTAAAACCATGCATCAATTAAGGGGGAGCTTCACATTCACATGTGTTTTATATGTTGAAAGCTCATCTCCTATTTGAAAGAAAATCCTTTTAATATACTCATCTATATTCACCATGTCTTGATTAGTTTTGATGATCAGCTATTCTTATATTGTTCTTTTCATGATCTTAATTTTAATTATCATATGTAAAGGAATAGTTTGTTACTTGATTGAACTAACAATTCTCTTTGCAAAGAAAGATTTAAATTTATGACAGGAGAATTTGTTTTGTGCAATAGCATTCTTCAACATACTACAAGAAGACTATCAATCTTGAGGATGTTTTTTAACGCTCAGTCAAGGAATATATATTGGCTATAATATTCAAAGCAATATAACTAAGCATTGAACATGCTAAACAGAAGCTCAACTCAATTGGAGAATCCTGATAACAACATGAATATATATTGAGTTGCATAACAGAAGTGTGGAGTACATCATCATGAACTAGCATTGCCAAAGGATAAAACAATGGACTTCATGGAGCGCTTCATCAATTTTCAAAATCTACATAAGCATTTCTAAACCTTCACTCTTTACATGTCAAGAATACGTTTCATATATTTCATTGATTTTGATTATAAAAGTTTTCTTGAAAACCTCTTCAAATCTATTTTCAGTTCTTTCACATAGGGGGAGTGTAAACTGTTTTCTCGGTTCATTATTTTTTATTAAAGTAATTTCTACTCTATTTACTTCTTCACAAGCCTTACTTCTTTCTATATTTCAAACTTTTTGCTGATGTCAAATAGGGGGAGAAAAATGTAAGAAATATATGTATGTTGCATCATATATAATATGTATGTTTGCACTTTGCATTATATATGTATGTTGTACTTCATTCAGACATATTTTTCTTAAAGGATTTGTCATCATCAAAAAGGGAGAGAATGTTAGATATGATTAGTTTTGATGATGTCAAATATAGATGTGAAATGATAAGAGCAAAAAGTTTATATAATGTCTTTCTTTGACTAACTACTATATTTAATGTTACATATTTTGTAGATTAGTCAAGCAAAGAATGAATAAGATTGAAGTAATGAAAATGAACAAGAGGAAGAAGAAGAAGAGAATTTGAAGATAGTCAAGGAGATGCCTACTCGGATTATGAAGAATTATTATCAAGAGGAAAACCAAGAAGAAAGATATTGAAGAATGAAGAACTTGGAAGATCTTTCATAAATATCAAGTTTCAAGTTGTTAGAAGTGATACTGGAGGTTTTTATGATGATACTGGAGGTTTCTATGATCAAATAATGGTTGGAATAGGTTAATACGAAGCTAAGATGACTTATATGTGTGTTATGGCACTTCTAGGGGAGTTATGCTTGAGCACGAGGTGTTTCACTCGAGCACAGGAAGAACACACTCGAGCACAAATGAATTCACTCGAGCATGGGGTGAATACTCTGTTCTACCCTGTTTTACGTTTAGTCTGACAGAGGTCCGGTATTTTGATCATATCTCTCAAACCACACGTCGGATTGACCCAAAACCGGTGGCATATGAAAGAGGACTCACAACACGTACCATTGGCACCAGGATCCCATTTAAAGAATATCAAATGAAGGAGATATGATTCGTGGAAAATGAAACTGAAATCACCGTCACTTTTCGACACAGGGTCGGTATTTTGCTCGTAACTTACAAACTACACATCGGATTGAGACGAGACCAGTGCCAAATGAAACTAGACTCAAAGATCTTTCTATGGATAGGTAATTTGCCTTATTTTAACGTATATTCTAGGAGCTATGCCTTCTGGAAGTTGATGCTTGTGCAGACTAGTGAAATAGACACTCTTTCGATCATAACTTGCAGAATACAAAGAGTTTGGAGCTGATTCTTGTTACATTGGAATGCATTTGGCAAGTCCTTTCTTATGATACATCATTTGAATCAAATAAACAATTTTTTTCTAAAGTGGCCCCACATCACCCTCGAGTGTAAAAACTATCTCCCTGAAAAAGTTGTGCGAGTGATGTCCAGAAGTAGCTAAAACGCGAAGAAATTTGCAACACTCGAGCACTAGGATTCATGCTCGAGCATTGGAGTATTTCTCACTCGAGCACATGCAAGTTTTGGCATGAGAGTGATAACCCGAGAAGAAGCATGCACGTGAAAGCAAGAAACGCACTCGAGCATGACTGGTTGTGCTCGAGTGATTCGAGAATTCACTCGAGCAGATGCGACTGAAGTGCAGCGAGTGCTTGCCCGAGAGGAAGTCAAAACGTGAAATTATCAACTGCACTCGAGTAAGTCGCACTCGAAGTGAGGTCCTGACAGAATGCAGAAACGAAACAGACTCTCACGGCCATCAATCCAAACGTGGTTAAATGTTATACAATCATTATGTTTTCACTTGTTATTGTTCCCAAACATTAACTAACATATATTGCAAGTGTAAAACAGGAGATTAAATATTTGGGTTGTATCTTCAAGAACAGAGGTCACGACGAATATATTCACTCAACGTGATGAGTCACAGAAGCCAGAAATTCAGCTTTTGACCAATGATCCAACATACCCATGACTAATACTTCATCATATTAGTGATTAAGCATTTTACAGTGTGAAACAGGAAATTTAACGGTGAGCTTACAGATTCAAATGAAAGAGTCAATTATGGCGGGCGACATTATTACACACCGAGCATCAGCTACCTACCACAACAAAAGTTTGACCCACCATGAGAGATTGTCTGGAAACTCAAACATTTTCATCCCGCTCCACAATGTGATGTACAGCTCAAAATGAATCTTCTTGCTGTTCAACGAGACGCTCTGCTTTGCAACGGAAAACTCATGGTAGCTTGTTTTTCAAATATGCTCAAACGGTCAAAATGACTCCAACGGACGAATGCTCACAACGGTCATCATCTTCATCAACTATAAATGAGAAAGCATTCAACATTGATGGGTGATAGAAAAACACAGAGAAAACAGAGCAACGACACCAACATGTGAATAACATGAATTCTCTGCTTCTACCCAAACACTCTCTGGTTTCCAGTTTCTGTATTACTTATCATTGAGAGAGTGATTATTTGTATTGTACTTCAGTGAGATTATATCCACTCTGTGAGAGAGTCTGTAAACACCTTCAACTATATTTCTGAGTTGATCTCAAGGTAGAGGGACCTTGAGAGGGTTGATTTTCTTACAGGGAAGCAGTAGAGAGAATTGCCGTAAGACATTCTGCTAGTAAGACTTACAAGGTGCAAGCAGTAGAGAACGTTGCTGCTCATAAGACTTACAGGAGTGTAAGCAGGAGAGAACGTTGCTGCTCGTAAGACTTGCATGAGTAATCAGGAGAGGAAGATCTTCGGGATTGCTCTGCTCATAAGACTTTCCGTAAGGGGGAGTATTTCAGTGAGAGATTTGTAAAAGGTTTCACAAGTACCCGGCTAAACTTGTGGGATTGTAAAGGCTTTTCTTGCGCCTGGATTAAATGAGAAGATAGTGGATTTGAAAATCTCAGGAGGAGCCTGGGGACTAGACGTAGGCCATCACAGATTGGACCGAACCAGGATAAATCACAGTTTGCATATTCTCTTCCCTAAACTCTTATATTTCCAGCATATATTATTTAATCTAACTGTTGATTTATAAACCTTCATACTTACAACTTTCGTTAAGATACAAAAAGATTTCTAAAGTTCTTAAGTTTTTATTATACACCCAATTCACCCCCCTCTTGGGTGATAGCCAGTTCTAACACAAAATACTTGTACACTTGAGTAAGGACCCATATTACTTGCAAGTGAGAAAATGCATCTTGCAATTCGGTTTGGAAGTATGACAGAAAACTAAAGGAATAAGGACAATAGGATGCTGCACTCGAGTGACACTCTTGTGCACTCGAGTGAGGCTTATTAGAAACCAAAATGCAGTAGCTGACAAAATGTTCTAAATTTCCCACCAAAGTGTCCAATGGTTCCAAAAATCCATAAACAACCTTTTCCCACACAAATTTTCATAAGAAAACAATTGGACATACCATCGAGGGGCCCAATAATATCTCTCACTAATGAGAGGGACAAACGTATAACCATATCACAATGTCCTTCGACCTGAGATCATTATGGATTCCTACATGAGAGTTGCTAAGCTTTGAACTAGTCAAAAGTCACCTTTGACCGAGTGATGATAAATGCTATGATTGGGCTTGGTGGTTTTTCATGCAGAGGAATATGAATGGTCAAGATAAAATTTGTCCCTCTCATTAGTGAGAGATATTACTGGGCTCCTCGATGATATGTCCAATGGTTTTCTTGTGAAAATTTGTGTGGGAAAAGGTTGTTTGTGGATTTTTGGAACCATTAAACACTTTTATGGGAAATTTGGAAAATTCTGTCAGTTGTTGCATTTTAGTTTCTGATAAGGCTACTAGAGTGCACAAGAGTGTCACTCAAGTGCAGCATCATGTTTTCCCTTTTCCTTTAGTTTTGGGTCATACTTCCATGCCAGATTGTAAGGGTGCATTTTCTCACTTACAAGTGATATGGGTCCTCACTCGAGTGTGAAAGTCTTTTGCACTATGAGGCTACGTCTCGGGTTGTCACTCACTGCCAAATTGTCAAGAGTGTGTACTAGCACTCACAAGTGTTTTGTTATCACTCGAGTGCCAGAGTTAGTGCTTGAGTGTACTTCTCACTCTAGGGTTTCTGTTGCTCTTGGGTAGTCACTTCTTATGCCTCACTCGATAGGACTCGGGTGAGCGTGAGGTTATCACTCGAGTGTTGGGTTCAGGACTCAAGTGCTATGATCATTTTCTATCTCAGTTGTTGCTCTCAGCTAAGCACTCTCACGAGTGAGCTATCCTCGTTCGAGTGAGGCCTCCTTCACTAGAGGGTATGAGTAAAAAATCAGTGTTTTCACTTCCGAGAGGGCATTTCGGTCAAGTTCTTTCCAACCCTTTAGGCATGTATCTAGGCTTTTAGTAGCCACCTAAACTTTTAAATGATAACCAACTTTAAGTGTTATGAAGATAAGAATTTGGAATAAGGATTAATCTGTCATCCTTGATTTTAGTTTATAGGCTTTGATATTTGCCTTGATCGCGAGCAACCAGGGCCAGTGCACACCAGGGAAGAACAAGGTAGAAACTCTTCCCTTATACTATGTGTAAATGTAGTGTATGTATGTGTTATTATTGTTATGATATTGTAGATGCTGCAAAGCTTGTGTATTTTGTTAGATATGATTAGTTTTGATGATGTCAAATATAGATATGAAATGATAAGAGTAAAAATTTTATATAATATATTTCTTTGACTAACTACTATATTTAATGTTACATATCTTGTAGATTAGTCAAGCAAAGAATGAAGAAGATTGAATTAATGAAAATGAACAAGAGGGAGAAGAAGAAAGAAATTGAAGATAGTTAAGGAGATGCTTACTTGGGTTATGAATAATTATTATCTAGAGGAAAATCAAGAAGAAAGATATGGAAGAAAGAAGAAATTATAAGATCTAGTGAGAATATCAAGGTTTAAGCTGTTAGAAGTGATACTGGAGGTTTCTATGATGATACCGGAGACTTCTATGATCAAATGATGGTTGGAATAGGTTAATACGAAGCTAAGATGACTTATATGTGAGTTATGGCACTTCTAGAGGAGTTTTACTCGAGTGTGAGCTCAACACTAGAGTGCCAGAGGTGCTGCACTTGAGCACGGGACGAACACACTAGAGTGTCAGGGGGCTACTCTATTCAGCTCTGTTTTACGTTCATCCTGATAAAGGTCTGGTATTTTGGCTATATCTCTCAAACCACACGTTGGATTGACCTGAAACTGGTGGCATATGAAAGAAAACTCACAACACGTAAAATTTACACCAAGATCATATTTAAAGAAGCTCAAATGAAGGAGATATGATTTGTGGAAGTTGATAGTGAAATCGCCGTCAGTTTTCAACACAGGTTCGGTATTTTGAGCATAACTAAAAAAAACACATCGGATTGAGACAAGACTAGTTCTATATGAAACTAGACTCCAAGGGCTTTCCATGGATAAGTAATTTTCCTAATTTGAAGTTATATTCTGGGAGCTATGCCTTCTGGAAGTTAATGCTTGTGCAGTCTAGTACGATAGACACTCTTTCTATCATAACTCGCATAATACAAGGAGTTTGGAGCTGATTCTTTTTGTGTTGGAATGCATATGGCAAGAGCTTTCTTATGATACATCATTAGAATCAAATAAATAAATTTTGTCTAATGTGGCCCCACATCACTCACAAGTGCAAAAAGGCAATCTTGAAAAATGTTATGCGAGTGTTGTCCAGAAGCAACTGAAGCGTGAAGAAATTTACAACACTCGAGCACTAGGATCCACATTCGAGCATCAGGCTCTTTTACACTCAAGCACATACAAGTGTTGACATAAGAGTGTTAACCCAAGAAGAAGCATGTACATGAAAATAAGAGGCACACTCGAGGAAGACTTGTTGCACTCGAGTGATGTCCAGAATTGCACTCTAGCAGAAGCAAGTGTTGGACAGAAAGTGTTTGCCTGAGCGGAAGCCAGAACATGAAATTGTACATGCACTCGAGTGAAGTCTTGTCAGAACCAAAACGCAGAAGTTCAGATTCTCATGGCCATCAATCCAAACGTGGTTAAATGTTATACATTCATTATATTTTCACTTGTAATTATTCCTAAACGTTAACTAACTTATATTTCAAGTGAGAAATAGTAGATTAAACATTTGGATTGCATTTTCAAGATCGAAGCTTATTTATGGTAGATATTGTCATTCAACGTGATGAGTCCCAGAAGCCAGAAATTCAGCTTTTGACCAATGATCCAACATACCCATGACTAATACTTCATCATATTAGTGATTAAACATTTTACAGTGTGAAACAAGAAATTTAACGGTGAGATTATAGATTCAAATGAAAGAGTTAATTGTGGTGGGCGGCATCATTACACACCGAGTATCGACTACCTACCACGACAAAAGATTGACCCACCACGAGAGATTGTTTGGAAACTCAAATGTATTCATCCCGCTCTACAACGTGATGTACAACTCATAATGAGACATACCGCTCCTCAACAGGACGCTCTGCTTTGCAACTGAAATCTCATGGTAGCTAGTTTTTCAAATATGCTAAACGGTCAAACGAAGCAATGGGACTCCAACAGACGAATGCTTACAACGGTCATGATCTTCATCAACTACAAATAAGAGAGCACTCAGTCGATGGGATTAAGAGAAAACAGAGCAACGACACCAACATGCGAATAACATGAATCCTCTGCTTCTACCCAAACACTCTCTGTTTTCCAGTTTCTATATTACTTATCATTGAGAGAGTGATTATTTTTATTATACTTTAGTGGGCATTATATTCACTCTGTGAGACGTTCAACTATATTTATGAGTTGACCTCAAGGTAGAGGGACCTTGAGAGGGTTGATTTCCTACGGGGGAAGCTGTAGAGAGAATTGCCAGTAAGACATTCTACTCGTAAGACTTACAAGTTGCAAGCAGTAGAGAACATTGTTGCTCGTAAGACTTACAGGGGTGTAAGCAGGAGAGAACGTTGTTGCTCATAAGACTTGCACGAGTAAGCAGGAGAGGAAGATCTTCGGGATTGCTTTGCTCGTAAAACTTGCCGTAAGGGGGAGTATTTCAGTGAGAGATTTGTAAAAGGTTTCACAAGTACCCGGCTAAACTTGTGGGGTTGTAAAGGCTTTTCTTGTGCCCGGATTAAACAAGAAGATAGTGAATTTGAAAATCTTAGGAGGAGCCTGGGGACTGGACGTAGGCCATCACAGATTGGACCGAACAAGGATAAATCATAGTTTGCATATTCTCTTCCCTAAGCTCTTATATTTCTAGCATATATTATTTAATCTAACTGTTGATTTATAAACCTTCATACTTACCGCTTTCGTTAATATGCGAAAAGATTTCTAAAGTTCTTAAGGTTTTATTTACACCCAATTCACCCCCTCTTGGGTGATATCCGGTTCTAGCATATTTGTGTGTCTTTCACTTGTAGCCGCATGGGGGTTCCCATGGCAGAGGACCATTCCACTGGGGCAGTAGTTTATGGGGAATTAACTATTTGTGAGCCATGAGGCTATGTGTATTACAACGTGCGTATGTCAGCGTGAGCCGTTTAGGGAGTGATGCGAGTCATTTCTATCTCAGCCGTTGATATACCATTGTAAATGTGAATGCTGTGAAGGCAATATGTATACGTGACATCTTGTATATGTTGTATTCATACTATGCATTTGATGATTTACCTGCATCCTATGTGATTATATGCGGTATGAGTGGTTTGTTACTACTGAGATTCTTTTGAATCTCATTCTTTCCTTTGACTAACCTTCAGATAGGGCAAGCGGCTCCAAGAATAAGCAGACGACCAAGGGCGGATAGTGTAGATCCTAGGTTATAGTTGGTTATCATATTTTGATTAGGGATCACTGTATATTTTTGTAGATATTATTTTGGATATAGTTGTGTAATCTCTTAAATGGAAAATTTATAAACCCTTAGTTTATATATGAAACCCGAGGGTTGCCAGGATTTTGTTGCACACTCTGAAATATTCTAATTGTGAAGGTTGAAACCATGTTTAAAATGGGATTTTGAAAGAAATTTGTGAAAACCCTACCATGAGGGTAGGATTGAAATAAGTTTTGTTTAACCGTTGGTCTCAAATTTATCTTAATTATGTATTTTTGAATCATAATTATTGTTTATTGATAAGTAAAATAGTTGCATATTTATTTTCCCATATATGATGATTTTATGGATGATATTTGAGCCTAATATAATAATTTTGGATGTAATTAATAAATAATTAATGTTTTTGGAATAAATAGTATTTAAAATAAAAAATGGAAGCACTGTAGCAATGTCAGCACTGTAGCAGCCGCCAGATCATTATAGCAGTACTGTAGCACATGTTTTTCCCCTATAAATAGAGATCAAGGCCAAGCTCAAAGGAATAGGAGAGGAATAGAAGCAGAGGTTTCCTTCTCCGATAGGGAGATGTCCTTCTTTGACCTGGAGAGATCTTTCTCTAACATTTCTGAGTTCTTTGTGTTGTTTTTTAGATTTAATTTCATGCATTGCATGCCTCCATCTTGGAAGGCTTAGGATTGTATTACATTTTGCATGTTGCCTACATGGAAGGTTTTACCTCCTAAATGGACGGCTAGATTTCTTCATTTTTCATTCATCTTTTGGTTGTATATTTATGTTTGAGAATTTAATATTCAAGTTTATGCAGTATTTCTAATGTTTTCATTCTAGCTTTATATAATGTCAACTTATTTTTATTTTGTTTTTAATTTCTTCATGTGCTAAATTTCCATTTTCCTAAGGTGATGACATAGCTTACTAATGACGGATTGAATCTTAACTTATTAAATCTAGTTTTAATTCTCCTTCATGATTGAGTTTTAATTATTATTCTTAATGCTTTCATTTGACAGGCCATCTTTTGAATGATTCCAATATGTATGTTGAGACCGGAAGGAGATACATGTGTGTAGACCCTATAATTAAAACCATAACTTGCATATGAAATAGGAATATATTCATATGAGTAGCGTAGTCTTACTGAGTTCCATAAATCTTAATGCATAATTAATTTCTTAAATTCATATAGGAATATATTGGATTAACAATTGATTATAGAATTGCTTGACCTTGGAAGAGGCTAGTAATTAAATTAGGGAAACTCAACTATCAATCATATGAAATAAATTGGGCTAGAATAGATAAGTAATTCAATCCGGAATTTGTTAAGTGAAATTTAATCCTTAGGGTGTTTTCTTATATTTGCTTTCTTATTATCTGTACTCATATTTAATTATTTTTATTTTATTTTATACTCTCAATCACCAACTAATCGATCGACTAAATATAATTAAAATTACCCATTTTGGTACTTAGTGCTCAATCCTCGTGGGAATGATACTCTACTTACTTCTATATTACTTGATTATGACAGTGTACACTTGCACTATTTAATTGATCATCTGCACACGTATCATTTACAACGCAGGGGGTTATGAAATTCAAGACTGTTATCATAGGATAGAACATGAGAGACAATTTGAACCTTCACCTAAACTACTTGTGCAAAGTGAGGAGTCTCCTTTTTATGTGATATTGAGAAAACTCCAAGAATTAAATGGCTATTTGGATGCTAAAAACAATAAAGACATTCCAACTCAACTTCTTGCATCTACACGTATTGCACCCATCTAATCACAAGAAGTACAGCAAGTACAAGTGCACATTGAAGATAAGTTTCCTTCTCCCATGGGTAAAGTGATTCCCACTTACAGTAAAATTGCCTTAGTTCTCTATATTCCAAAAATATGATGATAGAATCTTGGCTTTAAAGGACCATATGATCACTTAAGAGTATATCACCATATATTATTCACTCATTATAATTACAATGAAAAAGTAGGAGAGTTGCATGAACAAACCTCCCTTGAGGTCAACTCATAAATCACATAGGGAAGAATCAGATGGTATAGATAGTGAACCATGGTAAAAAGTTCAATATTTGGTTGATAAGCAAGAATGTCAAGCCACTATTACATGTGAAAGTGAACTTAGAAGTGGAGTACCTTGTGAATAATCTATTAAAGATAGAAAAGGCTTGTTTTGTTTGTTTTGCCATGATTGTAGTGATGATAAAAAAAATGCGTTGCATATCTAGAAATTGATATTTTCTTGCATTCACCCACCTCCATTCTTGGGATTGATTCCACTAGGCATGCATGATTGATGATGATTATATGAGTGTTGTTAGATTGACTTAATCTTCCTTAAACTCTAATGTTTATAAAGAGGTTGTGGTTGCTAGTGAACATGAAAATACTACACATGCTGTCTTTAGCGGTAATAACTTAAATGAGCATATGACCTACAACACTTTCACTCTTTTATATGTTGATTCAAGTATTGACATGCATGATAGTTCTTGTTCTAGTGTTGAAATTGCTAATAATGCACATATGACTAACTCTAGTGATTTCCCAATTGTTTCTAGCTCCCCTTCATCTACCCCTCTTTTCATGGTAATGAAGTGAAGTGTTCTAGTTAACTCCCACTAGATTACACTATTTCTACACTTTGCTTTAATTCACTTGAGGACACTAAGCTTGATCAATCTATATTTGACCAAAATAAGCTTGAGCAGGGTACTTTTTATAGTGATTATGTAGGTTTTAAAGTGAAGAAAAAGACAAAAAAACCTTTCAACATATTCAAGAAGTTGAGAGCCTTGATCGCTACTTATGGACCAGTATTTATAGCGTGTGTGTTTCACTCTACTCCTTCTCCTCAACTGTCTAAGGCTGCTCATAAGAATGAAGTGGTTACTGCTATGGAATCTCAAAGAATTGATGATATAATGAAAGTTATGAAGCCATTGGAGATTCACTATGATAAAGGTAAAAAGGCAAAACACAAATGTGCTAAAGAAGATTCAGTTATACTTACATCTAGCTCCCACATATGCTTGAAGAAAAGACTTTAGACTTCAACATTTTTGTGGTCAAAAGGAAAGATTATGAGCATGGTGATCATGTCATGGCCTACTTCACCATCTATGTAACACCAACTGAAGAGATCAAGGAAATTTGGCTTGGTCCTTTTGAAGTAACAACATTATGCCGTATTTTAAAAGTGAAAGTGAAGGATGGTTATGGGAAATATTTTCATATCAAGTCCAACCACCTTTACTTGTACCACAGTAGCTACAAGCCTCTACGATAAGGTTGTTTCCTTCCTTTACCTTGTTCTACTATTTTGGTCTGTTTATTTCATGCTATTATGACATTGAACAAGTATTGGGGAGGGACACTCTAGTAGAAAAGAGTAGCTTGTGTCTTGTGTGTTTTTTTTGTTTATTTTGGTATGTTAATCTACTATTTCTCACATTGATTCTTTGCTACATTATTGAGACTATGGCCATATCATTAGTCTATGTTTGCATTGAGGACAATGCTAGGAATAAGTATGGGGGATGGTTGAATTATGATTTGTTTTGTGTTAACTCCACTATGTCGTTACAATGTTGTTAGTTGCTATTTTGTCAAAGTTTGAACCCAATTTTTCAAAATTGTGAGATATTTAAGTATGATCAAGTATCTCAGTTGCATATGTTTAGATATTGATGTTGAAGCTTGTGAAATGAAGTGGGTTTCCATATGTTTAAAGTCTAAAGAATAATGCATTATTTAGTTTCAATGAATTTGGTAGGAAACAAAAGCCCAAATCGTGTATGTGGTAGTTCAGGGCTGAAACGATGAATTTGACAACAATCTTAGGCATTCTAGAATCCTTATGAAAAAAGGAGTGGGTCAGTGAGTTTTAGCAGCAATTTGAGAAGGTGACCAAACTTTCATTCTTTTGACTTCAAATTAGGCCAAATTGCGTATGTGGCCATTGGGGCCTAATGGAAGAATTTGACAACGATTTTAGGCATTCTGGAATCCTTATGAAAAATAGAGTGGGTATGTGGGTTTTCATGCCAATCTTAAACGGTGACCAAACTTTCATTCTTTTGACATCAAATTAGCCCCAATCACGGATGTGGCCATTAGGCCCTAAACAAATAAAGATGACTATAATAATAAGCATTATATAATCCACATGAAAAATAGACTGGGTATGTGGGTTTTCACCATAATTCAAGATGGTGACCAAACTTTAATTCTTTTAACCTCAAATTAACCCAAATCGCATATGTGGCCATTGGGGGACGAAACGGATGAATTTGACAATAATATTAGCCATTCTGGAATCCTCATGAAAAATACAGTGGATAGATGGGATTTCATCCCAATCCGTGACAGTGACCAAACTTTCATTCTCTTAACCTTTGATTAGTCTAAATCGTTTGTGACTGTTTAGGGCCCAAATGGATGAATTTGACAACAATCTTAGTCATTATAGAATCCTCATTAAAAATGGAGTAGGTATGTGGGTTTCCAAGTGGTGCGAACCCACAAGGAAAGATCCTATGAACCCACAACCAATTCTGAAAATATACACACCCCAAGAAAGCTAAACACAGGTCAACGATCCACTTGAACCCTTGAACACGAAAGAACAAGGACCCAAAGTATTGGAAAACGCCGTAAGGTTGATCAAGCCTTGATAAGTTTGTTAGTTCTAAAAATAACCCTTAGAGAGAATCCACTCTCAAGAAACAAAGTGCAGAAGTGCAACTTTCATTTATGATTCAAATCTGAATTGTCTCTTACAATTGAAGAAGCACCAAGTATTTATAGGAACCTAATTGTAGTAGGTGCAAATCTGAACATAGAAAATACAAATTGTAAAACCATGTGCTAGGAAACCTAAAAGTCTAACACAATAAACACAAAAGTCTAATACAATCTAGAAGAAAGTTGAAAACTCAAATACAAATGCTTAAACAAACCAAAAGTCAAATCTACCACCAACTCCTTGTTGATTTTCGCACACCTAACTTCAAGAAAATGTAATCAGCAAATTAAGGCTCAAAATGTGCTTATTTAGGCCCAAATGAGCCTCCCATGTGTAGTACTTGGTCCAAGCTTTTTAGTTTCAAGTTTGCAAGCCCAAAACTTAATCAATATCTCCATTTGCAGCCCATATGAAGTTAGTGACGTTTTCAGCATTTTTGTCCAGTTTTGATCCAATTGCTACTTGCTTTGTCCAAGTACCTTGCACTAGCCCATTTAACGCTTCCTTGATTTGTTTGGCTCTTGCTCTTGTGATTGGTCCACTTGGTATTTGCAAAGGATCGCTTGAATTTGACACAACTTTCTAGATCGCATCATTCCCTCTCTCCTTAAAAGGTTTCGTCCTCGAATCTTCACCTACATCAAAAGGAGATAAATCAGCTACATTAAAAGTAGCACTAACAGAATACTCACCAGGCAAATCAATCTTATAAGCATTATCATTTATTCTTTCAAGAACTTGAAATGGACCATCTCCTCTTGGAGCTAATTTTGATTTTCTTTGAGCTGGAAATCTTTCTTTTCTCATATACACCCACACCCAATCTCCAGGTTCAAAAAGAACACGCCTTCTTCCTTTGTTGGCCTTGGATGCATAATTTTCATTTTTCTTTTCAATTTGTTGTTTCACACGCTGATGAAGTTGCTGCACTATTTCAGCTTTCTTTTTCCCATCAAGACTTGCTCTCTCATCAATAGGTAATGGTAATAAATCCAAAGGAGTTAGTGGATTAAAACCATATACTATTTCAAAAGGAGAATAATCAGTAGATGAATGCACACTTCTGTTATATGCAAATTCAATGAATTGCAAACAATCTTCCCAATTTTTTAGGTTCTTTTGAATCACAATTTTGAGTAATTGTGATAAGGTTCTGTTAACAACTTCAGTTTGTCCATCAGTTTGTGGATGACAAGCAGTAGAAAATAACAATTTAGTACCAAGCTTTCCCCACAAAACTCTCCAAAAATGACTCAAGAATTTGGTATCCCTATCAGAAACAATACTTTTAGGGACGCCATGAAGCCTCACAATTTCTTTAAAGAACAGATCAGCAATGTATGTAGCATCATCAGTTTTATGGCATGCAATGAAATGTGCCATTTTAGAAAATCTATCAACAACCACAAATATGGAATCCATTCCTCTTTTTGACCTAGGCAAACCCAAAACAAAATCCATTGATATGTCAATCCAAGGTTCACTGGGTACAGGTAAAGGAGTATACAAACCGTGTGGCAAGACTCTAGATTTAGCCTTTTTACATGTTATGCATTTAGCACAAATTCTTTCCATATCACGTTTCATTTTAAGCCAAAATAAATGCTCATGCAAAACATCCAAAGTCTTTTTCACACCAAAGTGACCCATTAAACCTCCCCCATGTGCTTCTCTAACAAGCAATTCACGCAATGAACATTGAGGCACACACAGTCTATTTTCTTTAAACAAGTACCCATCAACTCTATAAAATTTAGCAAATGCTTTCTTTTCACACTCAAGGAACAATTCAGCAAAATCAGCATCATTTGCATACAACTCCTTGATATATTCAAAGCCAAGCAACTTAGTATTAAGAGTTGAAAGAATAGTATACCTTCTAGACAATGCATCAGCAACCACATTCTCATTACCTTTCTTGTATTTGATGACATATGGAAATGTCTCAATAAATTCCAGCCACCTTGCATGTCTCTTGTTCAGCTTACCTTGACCTTTAATATGCTTCAAGGATTGATGATCAGTATGAATTACAAACTGTTTTGGCCAAAGGTAGTGCTGCCAATTCTCCAATGCTCTTTTAGGTGCATAGAGCTCTTTGTCATAAGTTGGATACTTCAAGGATGCTCCATTTAGTTTTTCACTAAAATAGGCAATTGGCTTTCCTTCCTGCATTAATACAGCTCCTATCCCAACTCCAGATGCATCACATTCAATCTCAAAAGTTTTGCTAAAGTCAGGCAATACTAACACAGGTGCAGAACACAATTTTTCCTTAAGGCCAATGAATACATCTTCTTGTGCTTTATCCCATTTAAAACCAACAGATTTTTTAATGACCTCAGTGAGTGGTGCAGTAAGTGTGCTAAAATCCTTCACAAATCGCCTATAAAAACTAGCCAAACCATGAAAACTTCTCACCTCAGTTATGCTTTTAGGTGTTAGCCATTCTTTTATAGCTCGTATCTTTTCCTCATCAACTTCTATTCCTTTAGCACTCACCACAAAACCAAGAAAAACAAGTTTATCCATGCAAAAATCACACTTTTTCATATTTGCAAACAGTTTTTCTTTCCTCAAAACATCAAGAACACAATGCAAATGATTCAAATGCTCATCCAAATTCTTGCTATAAATCAGAATATCATCAAAATAAACCACAACAAATTTCCCAATGAAAGCACGCAAAACATGGTTCATTAATCTCCTGAAAGTGCTTGGTGCATTAGTTAGCCCAAAGGGCATAACTAACCATTCATATAATCCATGTTTGGTCTTGAAAGCAGTTTTCCACTCATCCCCTTCTCTCATTCTAATTTGATGGTACCCAGATTTCAAATCAATCTTAGAAAAGACAATAGAACCATGCAATTCATCAAGCATATCATCTAATTTAGGAATGGGATGGCGGTACCTTACAGTGATATTGTTGACGGCTCTACAATCAATGCACATCCTCCAATTTCCATCTTTCTTTAGAACTAAAAGCACTGGAACTGCACAAGGGCTTAAACTTTCTCTAACATACCCCTTTGCCATGAGTTCTCTCACTTGCTTTTGCAGCTCTTTTGTTTCTTCAGGATTGCTTCTATTTGCTGGCCTATTAGGAATTGTTGCTCCAGGAATGAAATCAATTTGGTGTTCAATTCCTCTAATAGGTGGTAAACCTGGTGGAGTTTCTTCAGGGAACACATTATCAAATTCCTGCAACAAAGAACCAACAACACTAGGAAAAGAAGAGTTAATGTCATTAGTGTTCAAAAAGGATTCCTTGTAAACAAGGAGTAGCAAGTGTGTTTCATCCAGAGAAGCACTTCTTACTTCACTCTCTTTTGCATAAAAACTCATTTTCTTCTTTTCTTTTCTCTCTTCACTCATTTCCTTTCTCTGGATTTCTTTTTCAGATTTTCTCTCTTTTTCACTCTCTTTTCTTTTCTCTCTCTCATTTTTCTCTCTTTTCATCTTGAGTTGATCCTCATATACTTGTTTTGGAGTCAATGGAACAAGAGTCACAGGTATGCTGTTCATTACAAAAGAATATCTATTTGTAAACCCATCCCTCTTGACTTTTCTATCAAACTCCCATGGTCTTCCTAAAAGTATATGTGCAGCATGCATAGGAACAACATCACACAATATTTCATCACAATATTTGCCAATTGAAAAAGAAACAAGAACTTGCTTATCAACTTTAATTTCCCCACATTCATTCAACCATTGCAGCTTGTATGGTCTAGGGTGTCTAACGGTAAGCAAATTCAATTTCTCAACCAATGTAGTACTTGCGACATTTGTTACACTCCCACCATCAATGATCATACTACAAACCTTGTTATTAATGAGGCAACGAGTATGGAAAATGTTTTCCCTTTGCTCATTCGTCTCATCCTCCTTCACTTGGCAATTCAAAGCTCTTCTAACCACAAGGCATTCTCCTTCTACGGCATATTCAACCCCATCTTCACTAGCATCTTCAATGGAATCATGATCACTTTCACTTTCAGTTACAACTTCACTATTTTTAAGAATCATGACTCTCTTGTTGGGGCACTGAGAAGCTATATGACCTGTACCCAAATACTTGAAACACTTTATATCTCTATTTCTAGAAGTTTGGGAATCATATTTACCTTTGTTCTTTGATGTAGCTTCTTCTTTACTTTTAGTGGTCTCCTTCTGGAAAGAATTTCTCCTTTCTTCCAAATCTGTTTTTGTGAAGAACTTGATCCAAAATGGAATTTTAAAGCGCCTTTACGCTTGAGTTGCTTCTCCACCTTAATTGCCATATGCACCATGTCCTCCAGCTCCACATAATGTTGCAATTCCACAGTGTCAGCAATTTCTTTGTGAAGTCCATTTAGAAAACGAGCCATTGTAGCCTCTCAATCTTCTTGCACATTAGCTCTTATCAAAGCTAACTCCATCTCTTTATAATATTCCTCCACACTCCTCGAGCCTTGTGTAAGGGTTTGCAACTTTTGATAAAGCTCCCTATAGTAATGGTTAGGAATAAATCTCCTTCTCATTAGAGTTTTCATTTCCCTCCATGTTGCTATGAGCCTCTCACCATTATTCCTCCTATTGATGCCCAATTTATCCCACCAAACAATGGCATAATCAGTGAATTCTATTGCTGCTAACTTCACCTTTTTAGCCTCAGAATAATTGTGGCACTCAAAAATCATTTCTATCTTCTTCTCCTACTCTAAATATGCTTCAGGATCACTCCTACCTTGGACAGGTGGTATTTTCATTTTGATGCTCCCTAGGTTCCCATCCACTCTATTTCTTTCCCCAGGAATATTTCTGCCATGTCCTCTCCTATACCTCCTATCTCCTCTATGCCTATTACTTCCCACTTCATATTCAAATTCAAAATCTTCTTCACTAGCACCACTAACCTCATCATGGTCAGATTCAAATTCATCCATAGAAGTATCCCACCTATTGTGCCTTCTAGGATTTGGTCTAACTCTTTGCAGGTTTGCAATTCTTTCATCTTGTCTATCCATCCTATCCCTTATTTCTCCATAAACAACATCCATACGTGCAAAATGTTGCTGTATTGCCTTGAGATGGTCATCTAGATTCTTTGGGTTGTTACCACTAGATGTTTCTTCTGCATTTGACATTGTTTCTACAAGAAAGATGTTAGAGAAATAATTTTCCTCACAAATTCCTCACGTGTTTCCCTCAAGGATGTCACTCTACACTCGTATTTCACTCAAATTTGGCTTTTAAATTGATGTATCCACTCTTTTACCTTTTTCCACTCTTAGATTCCTCTTAAGGCACTTTAAAGAACTAAGCAATTCATAATCAAAGCAATCACAATTTGCAGAATCAACACAACACTTAGAAATATGGAATATCAATGTGAGTATTGGAAGAGGAAATTCAGGGAAATCAAGAGTTTAAATGACACAAATTCTGGATGTGACAATAGATATTGCTCAAAACACTTCCACCACAACTTTTTTTTTCCAGTATTTTTTTTTTCAAATATTGTTTTTTCTTTTTCTTTTTCTGATGCTCTTGTTTTTTTTTTTCGTTTTTCTCCTCTACTGAAATTTAAAGAGAATGCAGAATCTATGACAAACAACAAAACTCAAGAAATCTGAACCCAGAAATTCCAGAAAAGCGTCAATTTTTGAAATGTTAGATATGATTAATTTTGATGATGTCAAATATAGATGTAAAATGATAAGAGCAAAAAGTTTATATAATGTATTTCTTTGACTAACTATTATATTTAATGTTACATATTTTGTAGATTAGTTAAGCAAAGAATGAAGAAGATTGAATTAATGAAAATGAACAAGAGGAAGAAGAAGAGAAATTGAAGATAGTCAAGGAGATGCCTACTCGGATTATGAATAATTATTATCAAGAGGAAAACCAAGAAGAAAGATATTGAAGAATGAAGAACTTGGAAGATCTATCATGAATATCAAAATTCAAGTTGTTAGAAGTGATACTGGAGGTTTCTAAGATCAAATAATGGTTGGAATAGGTTAATACGAAGCTAAGATGACTTATATGTGAGTTATGGCACTTCTAGGGGAGTTATGCTCGAGCACGAGGTGTTTCACTCGAGCACAGGAAGAACTCACTCAAGCACAGATGAATTCACTCGAGCACGGGGTGAATACTCTGTTCTACTCTGTTTTACGTTTAGTCTGACAGAGGTCCGGTATTTTGATCATATCTCTCAAACCACACGTCGGATTGACCCGAAACCAGTGGCATATGAAAGAGGACTCATAACACGTAAATTTGGCACCAGGATCACATTGAAAGAAGATCCAATGAAGGAGATATGATTCGTGGAAAATGAAACAGAAATCACCGTCACCTTTCAAGACAGGTTCGGTATTTTGCACGTAACTTACAAACCACACATCGGATTGAGATCAGACCAGTGCCAAATGAAACTAGACTCAAAGAGAATTCCATGGATAGGTAATTTGACTAATTTGAACGTATATTCTAGGAGCTATGTCTTCTGGAAGTTGACGCTTGTGCAGTCTAGCGAAATATACACTCTTTCGATCATAACTTGCAGAATATAAGGAGTTTGGAGCTGATTCTTGTGGCATTAGAATGCATATGGCAAGAGCATTCTTATGATACATCATTTGAATCAAATAAACAATTTTTTTCTAAAGTGGCCCCACATCACCCGCGAGTGTAAAAACTATCTCTCTGAAAAAGTTGTGCGAGTGATGTCCAGAAGCAACTGAAACGTGAAGAAATCAGTAACACTCGAGCACTAGGATTCATGCTCGAGCATTGGAGTATTTCTCACTCGAGCACATGCAAGTTTTGACATGAGAGTGATAACCCGAGAAGAAACATGCACGTGAAAGCAAGAAACGCACTCGAGTATGACTGGTAGTGCTCGAGTGATGTCGAGAATTCACTCGAGCAAATGCGAGTGAAGTGCAGCGAGTGCTTGCCCGAGAGGAAGTCAGAACGTGAAAATATGAACTGCACTCGAGTGAGCCATATTGCACTCGAGTGAGGTCCTGACAGAAGCAACGTAGAAGTTCATACTCTCACGGCCATCAATCCAAACGTGGTTAAATGTTATACAATCATTATGTTTTCACTTGTTATTGTTCCTAAACATTAACTAACATATATTTCAAGTGTAAAATAGGAGATTAAATATTTGGATTGCATCTTCAAGAATGGAGGTCACGTATGAAAAATCTTCACTCAATGTGATGAGTCCCAGAAGCCAGAAATTCAGCTTTTGACCAATGATTCAACATACCCATGACTAATACTTCGTCATATTAATGATTAAGTATTTTGCAGTGTGAAACAGGGTATTAAACGTTCGGGTTGCAGATTCAAATGAAAGTCAATTATGGTGAACTTCATCATTACACACTGAATGGCGGCTACCAACCATGACAAGTAACTGACCCACCATGAGAGATTGTCTGGAAACTCAAACGAATTCATCCCGCTCCACAACGTGATGTACAGCTCAAAATGAGACATGCGGCTCCTCAATGTGACGCTCTGCTTTGCAACAGAAAGCTCATGGTAGCTCATTTTTTCAAATATGCTCAACGGTCAAAATGACTCCAACAGACGAATGCTCACAACGGCCATCATATTCATCAACTATAAATGAGAGAGCATTTAACGTCGATGGGGGACAGAGAAAACAGAGCAACAACACCAACATGCGAATAACAAGAATCCTCTGCTTCTACCCAAACACTCTCTATTTTCCAGTTTCTATATTACTTATCGTTGAGAGAGTGATTGTTTGTATTGTACTTCAGTGAGTATTATATCTACTCTGTGAGAGAGTCTTTAAACACTTTCAACTATATTTCTGAGTTGTTCTCAAGGTAGAGGGACCTTGAGAGGGTTGATTTCCTTACGGGAGAAGCTGTAGAGAGAATTGCTAGAAAGACATTCTGCTCGTAAGACTTACAAGGTGCAAGCAGTAGAGAACATTGCTACTCATAAGACTTACAGGGGTGTAAGCAGAAGAGAACGTTGCTGCTCATAAGACTTGCAAGAGTAAGCAGGAGAGGAAGATCTTCGGGATTGCTCTGCTCGTAAGACTTGTTGTAAGGGGGAGTATTTTCAGTAAGAGATTTGTAATAGGTTTCACAAGTACCCGGTTAAACTTGTGGAATTGTAAAGGCTTTTCTTGTGCCCGGATTAAACAAGAAGATAGTGGATTTGAAAATGTCAGGAGGAGCCTGGGGACTGGACGTAGGCCATCACAGATTGGACCGAACCAGGATAAATCACATTTTGCATATTCTTTTCCCTAAACTCTTATATTTCCAGCATATATTATTTAATCTAACTATTGATTTATAAACCTTCATAATTACCTCTTTTGTTAAGATACTAAAAGATTTCTAAAGTTCTTAAGTTTTTATTATACACCTAATTCACCCCCCCTCTTGGGTGATAGCCTGTTCTAACACGAAAGACTATAACTCACAATGGAAATTTTGGATTGAGATGAAACCAAAACTAATAGAAAGATGAGATTCTAAACTATGAAAATGACCTATTGAACGATGTAAAACACAAAGGAAAAGTGGTCAAACAAGGACAGAATATTTTAGGATGTTCTGGAAAAACGAAGATGAACAAGCCCAGAATTTTCAGAAAACACAACTAGATTAAAATAGATAGAACTCCCAGATGACAAATCGGATTGAAACGATTCCAAACCGAGATGAAAGAAGAGATTCTGAACTATGAATTTGACATACTAAATATTGGGAAACACAAAGGAAAACTTGACGAACATAAGTAATAAATCTGGACACGGACAGACACAAGAACAAAGAACAAAACTTAAAATGAAAATGGAAACGAAGAACAGATAGATATGACCTGAGTTTAGATTCGAAGCTCTGATACCAAGATGGTGCCAACCCACAAGGGAAGATCCTACAAACCCACAACCAATTTTGAAAATATACACACGCCAAGAAAGCTAAACACAGATCGACGATCCACTTGAACCCTTGAACACGAAAGAACAAGGACCCGAAGTATTGGAAAATGCCACAAGGTTGATCAAGCCTTGATAAGTTTGTTAGTTCTAAAAATAACCCTTAGAGAGAATCCACTCTCAAGAAACAAAGTGCAGAAGTGCAACTTTCATTTATGATTCAAATATGAATTGTCTCTTACAATTGAAGAAGCACCAAATATTTATAGGAACCTAATTGTAGTAGGTGCAAATCTGAACATAGAAAATACAAATTGTAAAATCATGTGCTAGGAAACCTAAAAGTCTAACACAATAAACACAAAAGTCTAATACAATCTAGAAGAAAGTTGAAAACTCAAATACAAATGCTTAAACAAACCAAAAGTCAAATCTGCCACCAACTCCTTGTTGATTTTCGCACACCTAACTTTAAGAAAATGTAATCAGCAAATTAAGGCTCAAAATGTGCTTATTTAGGCCCAAATGAGCCTCCCATGTATATTACTTGGTCCAAGCTTTTTAGTTTCAAGTTTGCAAGCCCAAAACTTAATCAATATCTCCATTTGTAGCCTATATGAAGTTAGTGACGTTTTCAGCATTTTTGTTCAGTTTTGATCCAATTGCTACTTGCTTTGTCCAAGTACCTTGCATTAGCCCATTTAACGCTTCCTTGATTTGTTTGGCTCTTGCTCTTGTGATTGGTCCACTTGGTATTTGTAAAGGATCGCTTGAATTTGACACAACTTTCTGGATCACATCACCAAGCCTATATGAGACAGTGACTAAACTTTCATTCTCATGACCTCAAATAAAACCTATATATGATCGTTGGGGTCCTAAATGGATGAATTTGGCAACAATCTTGTGCATTCTGGAATCCTCAAGAAAAATGTAGAGGGTATGTAGTTTTACCCTAATATGAGACGATGACCAAACTTTAACTATTTTGACCGCAAATTAGCCCAAATCTAGTATGTGGCCGTGTGGGACCCAAACAGATGAATTTGACAACAATCTTAGGCGTCCTCGAATCTTCATCGAAAAATGGAGTAGCTATGTGGGTTTTTACGCCACTCCAAGACGGTAAACAAACTTTCATTCTTTTTACCTCAAATTAGCCTAAATCACATTTGTGGCTGTTGGAGTCCCAAATTGATCAATTAGACAACAATCTTAGGCATTCTAGAATTCTCATGAAAAATGGAGTAGGTATGCGCGTTTTAATGCCAATTTGAGATAGTGACCAAAACTGTCATTCGCTTGACCTCAAATTAGCCAAAATCATGTATATGGCCGTTGGGTGCCCAAACGAATGAATTTGACAACAATCTTAGGTATTATTGAATCCTAATGAAAAATGCAGTAGGTATGTGGGATTTTACAGCAATCTGAGATGATGCCAAACTTTCATTCTCTTGATCTCAAATTAATTTAAATCGCGTATGTAGGCCATTAAGGGCCCAACCAGATATACATTTGACAACAATCTTATCCATTCTAGAATCCTCATGAAAAATACAGTAGGTATGTGGGTTTTAACGCCAATCTGAGATGGTGACCAAACTGTTGGAAATTGTTCCCCAAGGCCCAATCATTGCACTTTAAACATTGTTATTTGCATGTTAATTGTGATAATTGTATCATTGGATAAATGATAATATTGTCCTAAAATGTCCCTGATTGGTGGTCTATATGGGAACAAAGATGAAATAAGACCAATATGACATTGATAAGATATGGAGATAAGAATCAAAGTCTTAGGTACTTGTAAGAATAAAAGGTGCTTGACTGACCCACTATGAGAAAGTTACATGGATCAAGTCATAAGTTTTTCTCATTTACAACCGCGTCACAATGCTTTTTGACCTAAGGTCATCATGGAATTTTCCTACATGAGAGTTGCTAAGATTTAAACTAGTCAAAAGTCACTTTTGAGTGGGTGATGATGAAGGCTATGATCGGCTTTTGTGGTTTTTCATGTAGAAGAATATGAATGATCAAGATGGAATTTGTCCCTCACGTTAGTAGAGAGATATTGTTGGGCCCCTTGGTGCCTGAGTCTGAGAAATGTATGGCCATACTACGATGGAAAGGAGTTTCTATTTCTATTGTCAGACTACTCAGGAATCGAGAAAGTAAAGGTCAGTGACAAAAGGATGACATCCATGCCTCATCCTTGACTGATATATCGTGTGGCAAAAGGGACATGACATGGTTGTATGTCAGGTTGCATCGTGTTAACAATGCTTATATAAATTGGGTAGTTATAATGTCTTGCCAGATGTCACTTGCGACTTGTAGGTTAGTACAGTTATTGGCCTATTGCCAACTTCGTATGGGCCTACAGGGTCACGCACAAGAATAGCCCAGCATGAGATAATGTTTAATCTGGGGTGGACGAATTTAAATTTATATATATAATATAAAATTTGTGAAAATAATATTAATAATATTATATATATGTATTTTGAAAGCACACACACACACACACACATATATATATATGTGTGTGTATATATATTATATGATATTATTATATTGTGATAGTTTTAAATTTAATTTTATTAAGATAAGTTAGATTTAATAACTAACATGATAGAGATATAGTATCTTTGTTTTATTAATTTATAAAGATAAATTAAATCTAATGGCTCGTTATTTAGATTAAACAAATAGGTTAAATTAAAACTGTTGGACAGATTTAATTTAAATTGAATTTATTTAATTAGCTCATCAAGATAATTAATTGTTAATTAATTTTGAAATTTGAATATAGCCCCATGGGTTATAAAATTGATAAAGCAAAAAAACTCATAAAGGGATTATAATCTAGAGTCGCAAGGGAAACCCTTTGAGACATTAAGGCACTAGTATATAGTTTGTGGTGGAGAGCATTAGTGTGGATACCGGTAGAGGGAGTGGACCTAAGGTGTTGGCCTCTAGAGATTGAAAAACCCTAAATTGGAAAAGGGATGATTCTTTCAAACCCAGTTTAAACGCTATTGATAAATCCTGGATTGGGATTGACAACAATTTTTAAAATTCTTTCACTGTGCCTGCCGATCCTAACACAAACTTTGATTCCTTTGATCTCAAATTAACCTAAACCATATATATGGAACATTTAGGACCCAAATGGATGAATTTAACAACAATCTTAGGCAATCAAGAACTTATGAAAAAAGGACTGGGTATGTGGCTTTTCACACCAATCTAAGATGGTGACAAATTTTCATTCTCTTGACCTCAAATTAGCCCAAATTGAGTATGTGAAATTTGTGGGCCCAAACGGATGAATTTGACAACAATCTTAGGCATTCTTTCACTCCAATCCGAGATAGTGACCAAACTTTCATTCTCTTGAACTTAAATTATCCGAAATCCCATATGTGGACCGTTTAAGCCCCAAATGGTTTAATTTGACAACAATCTTAGGCATTCTGGAACCCTCATGAAAAATCGAGTGGGTATATGGGTTTTCACGCCAATCTTAGACGGTGATCAAACTTTCATTCTCTGACCTCAAATTAGCGCAAATCACGTAAGTGGCCGTTCAGGGCCCAAAGGGTGAATTTTAAACAATCTTAGGCATTATGAAATTCTCATGAAAATGGGAGTAGGCATGTGGATTTTTAAGGCAATCCGGGATGGTGATGAAGGTTCCATTATGTTGCCCTTAAATTAACACAAATTGTGTATGTGGCTGTTGGGTGACCAAACGGTTAAATTTGGCAATAATCTTTGGCATTATGGAATCCTCATGAAAAAATGAGTAGGCATATGTGTTTTCACCCTAATCCTAGATGTAGACCAAACTTTCATTCTCGACCTTAAATTAGCCCAAATCGCTTATATGGCCGTTCAGGGTTCAAACGGATGAATTTGACAACAATCTTTTTGTATTCTGGAATCCTCATGAAAAATGGAGTGGCTGTGTGGGTTTTTACCCCAATCCAAAATAGTGACCAAATCATGTATGTGTTGTTCTAGGCCCAAGCCGATGAATTTGATAGCAATCTTAGGCATTCTGGAATCCTCATGAAAAATAGAGTAGGTATATGGGTTTTCATGCCAATCCTATACGGTGACCAATTTTTCATTCTTTTGGCATGAAATTAGCCCCAATCGCATATGTGGCCATTGGGGGCCCAAACAGATGAATTTGACAATAATATTAAGCATTTTAGAATCCACATGAAAAGTGTACTGGGTTTGTAGGTTTTCACCACAATCCGAGATGGTGACCAAACTACATTCTATTAACTTTAAATTAGCCTAAATTGAGCATGTGGCCATTGGGGGCCTAAGCCAATGAATTTTACAATAATATTCAGCATTATGGAAACCTCATGAAAAATATAGTAGGTAGGTGGGATTCACCCCGATCTGGGACGTTTATAAAACTTTCATTCTCTTGACCTTAAGTTAGACCAAAGCATGATGTGACTGTCTAGGGTAAAACGGATGAATCTGAGAACAATCTTAGACATTATGTAATCCTCATGAAACATGAAGTGGGTATATGGGTTTTCACGCCAATACGATATGGTACCCAAACTTTCATTCACATGACCTCAAATTAACCCATATTGCATGTATGCCTATTGAGGATCTAAACGGATGAATTTGACAACAATCCTAGGCATTCTAGAATCTTTATGAAAAATAAAGTGGGTATATGGGTTTTGATGCCAATCCTAGACCGTGACCAAACTTTCATTCTCTTGGCATCAAATTAGTGCAAATCGTGTTTGTGGCCGTTTAGGGCCCAAAGGGATGAATTTTAAACAATTATAGGCATTCTAGAATCCTCTTGAAAAATGAAGTCGGTATGTGGGTTTTCATGCCAATCCTAGACGGTGACCAAACTTTCATTCTCATGACCTCAAATTAGCCCATATCGCATATATGACCGTTGTGGTTCTAAATGGATGAATTTGACAACAATCTCAGGTATTTTTGAATCCTCGTGAAAATGTTATGGGTATGCGGGTTTTCACCGTAATATGAGACAGTGAGCAAGATTACACTATTTTGACGTCAAATTAGCCCAAGTCACGCATGTTACCATTCGGGGCCCAAACAATGAATTTGAGAACAATCTTGGACATTCTGTTATCCTCTTGAAAAATGCAATGGGTATGTTAGTTTTTACACCAATCCAAGATGGTTACCAAACTTTCAGTCTCTTGACCTCAAATTTGCCCAAATCACGTATGTGACTCTTTCAAAGCCTAAATAGATGAATTTGACAATAATTTGAGGCATTCTGAAATCCACTTTAAAAAAGGAGAGAGTATATGGGTTTTTACGCCACTTAGAGATGGTAACCAAACTTTCATTCTTTTGACCTCAAATTAGCCTAAATCGCGTATATGGTTGTTGGGGCCCAAGCGGAATAATTTGACAACAATCTTAGTTAAAATTTCCATGAAAAATGGAGTGGGTATATGGGTTTTCACACCAATATGAGACGAAAACCAAATTGTGATTCTTTTTGTTGGAAATTGTTCCCTAGAGGCCGATCATTGTACTTTGAACATTATTAATTTAATGAATTTTCTCCATTATGTTATCTTATTAGTCACATGTTCACTATGATGACTGTGTCCTTGGATAAATCATAAAGATTGTCCCAAATGTCTCTAGTCGTCATCTATATGAGAGTATAATGTAATAAGACTAGTATGACTTTGATAAGGTATGGAGATATGAATCAATGTCTTAGTCACTTGTAAGAGTACAAGGTGTTGGACCGACTTGCTATTAGAAAGTTGCATGGATCAAGCCATAAGCTTATCTCATGTATAACCACGTCACAATGCCCTTCGACCTGAGGTCATCATGGAATCCTGCATGAGAGTTGTTAAGCTTTGAACTAGTCAAAAGTCACTTTTGACATGGTGATGATAAAGGCTATGATTGGGCCTGATTGTATTTCATGTAGAGGAATATGAATTGTCAAGGTGGAATTTATCCATCACATTGTAGAGAGATATTACTGGGACCCTCGATGAGTAAGTCTGAGAACTGTATGGCCATACTTCAATGGAAAAGAGTTTCCATTTCTATTGTCAGACTACTCAGGAATAGGAGGATGACATTGTCTATGCCACATCCTTGACATTATCCATGCCACATCATATGAATTGGATAGTTGTAATGTCTTGCTAGATGCTGCTTGCGACTTTTGGGTTAGTACAATTATTGATCCACTGCCAACTTCGTATGGGCCTACAGGGTCGCATACAAGAATGGCCCAACACGAGACAATGTTTAATATAGGGTGGAAGAATTTTATATTATACATATATAATTTGTGAAAATAAAATTAATAAAATTATATATATCTATTTTTGAAATGCATATATATATATGTATATGATAATATGATAATATTATTTTTAAATTTAGTTTTATTAAGATAAATTAAATTTAATAAATAACATGATAGACATATAGTATATTAGATTTAATTTATGAAGATAAATTAAATCCGTTGGCTCTTTATTCAGATTAAGTAATAGGTTAAATTAAAATTGTTGGACATATTTAATTAAATCAAATTTATTTAATTAGCTCATCAAGATAATTAAGGATTATTTCAAAATTAATCAAGATTAACTTTGAAATTTCAATATATCCCTCATAGGTTACAAAAATGATGGAGTAGCAAAACTCATGTACAGATGAGAATTCAGAGCAAAAAAAGAAACCTTAGGGAGACATTAGAGGTTTTAGCATGTAGTTCATGTTGGACTCGCATTCGTGTGGATACTGATAGAGGGAGCAAATATGAGGTGTTGTCTCCCAGAGATCAAAAACCAAGAGCGCATTAAAGGTGTTGTTCTTCCTAACTCAATTTAAACACTTAATAGATCCGCAATTGGGATTGGTAAAATTCTAAATCCTTTTCTTGTGCCAGCCAATCCCAATAGTGGCATCAGATCCAGGTCAATCATATGTTTGAGTTGAGTGTGAGTGCTTATATATGTGATATATAATATGTATATGATTATAATTTGTTTTGTTTCCTTATTACCTTGGAATTTTATAAGTATTTATTCAAAGGAGGAGTTTCTTAGGATTTGAGTATATTATCTCAACAAAATTCTAGATACAACATCTTATGCTAAGCTAGGTGACTTCATAAGTGCTATTGTGTTACATACTACGGATAGGAGACTAAGGAAAATCTAGCCTGGTTTTGGTACTCTTATGTTATGAGATTGTTAGATTTAAAATCTCATGGACACCATGTTGAGTAGAAACATGTGGGAATCTCTTACATGAAATTTTAGGGATGAATAAATTAAGAAGATTCATAACTATTCTTGGAGAAATATGATTCCTCTACTACTAGTGTCAAAAAGCTTGAAAGTCAAGCAAAATATGTGCAAATACTTTAAATAAGGCTAGAGTTGAGAAATTGTTCCATTTCGAGGACAAGCTAATGAGTCAACCATTGGACCCTAATTCTAGTATGGTTGTTAATTAATTAGAGGTTACTTATAGTGTTGATGTGAAAGAGTAGTAATATAATTTACTAATGTGTGACATAGATAAATTAAATAAATATTAATAGTTTGCTTTGGCTAACTATTCATAGTGCGACATAATCATAACATTTATTGCTCTTCATGTTGCATGAATTGTTATTTGTTGTGGTTTTAATTTCTAAAATTGTTTGGGTATGGTGACAATATGGCTCTAATTTTATAAGGGTTGTAAAGTTTTATATATGGCCTACATGCCGTGCCTTCATCTACATAGTCTGGATGTACATTCTCTTCTCATCTTACTCCCCTCATATGTTGAAACAAGGTTTCTCTCAATGTGTTTCTTTTCTTATTTAGAGAAGTCTTCTTATTGGTTTGGGAGGATTGTAGGTTAGCTGAGCCATGTTGTGTCACGTTTAAATTATGCTTTTGATTAGATCATTGCATGTATACTTTTGTGTTTATATGTATTTATCCGCATGAGATACGACCATGATTGCATTCATATAAACAAAACTAATTGATTGAGCCCTCCAAATCAAATCTTGAGTCATAATGCCGTCAATTAATGAATACTTGTCAAAACCTAGATGGCTCAATTGTGGGAACTACTAAAGCGGATGCATTTGAGTTATCTTGGTAAGACAAGCATGAGTAATGGTGATGCTCACAAAATTCATTATTGTTTTGACTTAATTGAGATTAACAACATGGTTTTGGATCTTAGGGAATAAATGGGATTAAACATACCGGATCATATGATGATAGAATCCCATAAACATCTAAGAGTTACATGTGATGTAATTAGTAAAGAGATTACCTACCTAAATAAATTAAATTTAGGCATCCTGATAAAGCAGACTTAAATTTTGGCGAAATATGGATCTTAGCCCACTAATTATTATATTGAGGGATGTTAATTTAGTGGGAGATTACTAACTAAACTTTGCAATTTTATTGTAAAATGATGTTAACTAGTAATACTTCTACACTATCATTGTGATCAGTCCTTGAGAAGGGCAAACTTAATAGGACAAATTTTTTTGGCTGGTTCAGGAAGTTGAGACTTGTTCTCAAGCAAGAAAGAAAGGCTTACATCCTAAATCAACCCATTCCTGAGGAGCATGCAGCCAATGCTCTAATAGCTTAGAAAGATGCTTACATGAAGTATAAGGATGACTCTGTGGATGTCGGTTGCTTGATGCTTGCCACTATGTTTCTAGAGCTCTAAAGAGATCTGGAACTCATTGAGGCTTATGAGATGATTGTTTATCTCAAGGAAATGTTCTAGTAATAGGCAAGGCAAAGAAAGGGTATGAAAAGGAAAGGGACGAGCAAATAGAAGGGTAATGGCTGAGGTGGTAAGACCAAATAGTGAAACAAGCCCGAAACCAAACCTACACCCAAGAAAGAAAAGCCTCCAAAGGAAGGAGTATGCTTCTTCTATAATGAACCAAGTCATTGGAAGATGAATTGTAAACTCTACCTCAAAAATTTGAAAATATATCAAGAAGGATAGTGGGGCTATCGTTTTAGGTGTTTATATTATAAAAATTCATGTTTTACCTCCTCTAAATGGGAATTAGATGCTACATGTGGTTCTTATATTTGTATAAATGTGCAGGGTCTTTTGGATGGTAGAAAGCTGAAGAAGGGCGAAGTGGACCTATGAGTTTGGAATAGAGCAAGAGTTGTTGCTTTAACTTTTGGCACCTATGAATTAAATCTACCCAATGGCCTTTTGTTAGTTTTGAACAATTACTATTATGTTCTTGCTTTGAGTAGTAACATTGTTTCTCTTTCCTATTTGGATAAGGAAGATTATACTTCCGCTACTAGGAATGGTAAATGTTCTATTTATCATGATAATGTTTTCTATGCTGATGGTGACTTGCATGTTGGTCATTATATATTAAAGTTGGAACATCTTAATAGTGGAAATATCTATAATGTATCTACTAAAAGGAATGAAACACTAGAGCGGGTGTGTGGGTTTTCACATGAATCAGAGATGGTGACCATACTTTCATTCTTTGGACCTCAAATTAGCCCAAATCATGTATGTGGATGTTTATGGACCATACGACTGAATTTGACAACAATGTTAGGCATTCTGGAATCCTAATGAAAAAAAGGTGTGGGTATGTGGGTTTTCATGCCAATCCTAGATGGTGACCAATCTTTCATTCATTTGACTTTAAATTAGCCCAAATCCCGTATGTGAATGTTCAGACCCAAAAGGATGAATTTGACAACAATCTTTGGCATTCTGGAATCATCATGAAAAATGGAGTGGGCATGTAGTTTTTCATGACAATCTGAGATGGTGACCAAAGTTTCAATCTCTTGACCTCAAATTAGCCCAAATCACATATGTGGCAATTCAAGGCTTAAACAAATGAATTTGAGATCAATCTTAGGCACTCTAGAGCCTATATCAAAAATAAAGTGGGTATGTGGGTTTTTATGCCATTCTGAGACGGTAACCAAACTTTCATTCTCTTGCCCTCGAATGAGCCCAAATCACATATATGGCCATTTAGGGTCCAAAGGGATGAATTTGATAAAAATATTAAGCATTCTTAAATCATCATGAAAATTGGAGTAGGTAAGTGGGATTTCACACCAATTCAAGAAGGTGACCAAATTTTCATTCTTTAGTCCTCAAATTAGCCCAATTCGCGTACGTGGATGTTCAAGGCCGAAACGGATGAATTTAACAACAATGTTAGACATTATGGAATTCTCATGAAAAAAGGAGTGGATATGTGGGTTTTCTTGTCAATCATAGACGGTGACACATATTTCATTCCTTTGACTTCAAATTAGCCTAAATCGTGTATGTGGCCGTTCAGAGCCCAAAGGGATGAATTTGAAAACAATATTAGGCATTCTAAAATCCACATGAAAATTAAAGTGGGTGTGTGGGTTTTCACGCCAATCTTAGACGGTGACCAAGCTTACATTCTTTGGACCTCAAATTAGCCCAAATCAAGTATGTGGCTGTTCAGGGCCCAAACAGATGAATTTGACAACACTGTTAGGCATTCTAGAATCCTCATGAAAAAGGTGTGGGTATGTGGGTTTTCATGCCAATCCTAGACGGTGACCAATCTTTCATTCCTTTAACTTCAAGTTAGCCTAAATTGCGTATATGGCTGTTCGGGCCTGAATGGATGAATTTAACAACAAACTTTGGCATTCTGGAATCATCATGAAAAGTGGAGTGGGTATGTGGGCTTTCACGCCAATCTAAGATGGTGACAAAAGTTTCTATCTCTTGACCTCAAATTAGCCTATCATGTATGTGGTCATTCAGGACTCAAACAGATGAATTTGAGAACAATCTTAGGTATTATAGAGTCCACATCAAAATTGGAGTGGCTATGTGAGTTTTTATGCCAATATGAGATGGTAACGAAACTTTCATTCTCTTGACCTTAAATTAGCCCAAACAATGTATGTGGCTATTCAGGGCCCAAAAGGATGAATTTGATAAAAATATTAAGCATTCAAAAATCCTTATGAAAATTAGAGTAGGTTAGTGGGTTTTCACGCCAATCTTAGATGATAACTAAACTTTCATTCATTGGACGTCAAATTAGCCCATATCGTTGATGTAGATGTTCAGGGCCCAAACGAATAAGTTTGACAACAATGTTAGGAATTATGGAATACACATGAAAAAAAGGATGGGTATGTGGGTTTTCATGCCAATCTAAGACGGTGACTAATCTTTCATTCCTTTGACTTTAAAGTAGCCTAAATATCGTATGTGGTCATTCAGGGCTCATAGGGATGAATTTGACAACAATCTTAAGCATTCTAAAGTCCTCATGAAAATTGTGGTATGTGCAATTTAACATATATCCGAGATGGCGACCAAGCTTTCATTCTTCGGACCTCATATTAGGCCAAATTGTGTATGTGGATGTTCAAGGCCCAATCGGATGAATTTGACAACAATGTTAGGCATTATGGAATCCACATGAACAAAGGAGTTGGTTTGTGTGTTTTCATACCAATCCTAATTAGTGATCAATCTTTCATTCCTTTGAGTTAAAATTTGACCAAATCGCTTATGTGGCTGTTCATGGCCCATAGGGATGAATTTGACAACAATCTTACGCATTCTGGAATCCTTATGAAAATTGGAGTGGGTCTGTGGGTTTTCATGCCAATCCTAGATGGTGAACAATCTTTCATTCCTTTAACTTCAAGTTAGGCCAAATCGCGTATATGGCTGTTTGGGCCTGAATGGATGGATTTAACAACAATCTTTGGCATTCTGGAACCATCATGAAAAGATTGAGTAGGTATGTGGGCTTTCATGCCAATCTGAGATGGTGACCAAAGTTTCTATGTCATAACCTCAAATTAGCCTATCATGTATGTGGCTATTTAGGACTCAAACAGATGAATTTGAGAACAATCTTAGGCATTCTAGAGTCCATGTCAAAATTGGAGTGGCTAGTGGGTTTTTATGCCAATATGAGATGGTAACCAAACTTTCATTCTCTTGATCTTAAATTAGCCCAAACAATGTATATGGCCATTCAAGGCTAAAGGGATGAATTTGATAAAAATCTTAAGCATTCTAAAATCCTCATAAAAATTAGAGTAGGTAAGAGGGTTTTCACGCCAATCCAAGATGCTGACCAAACTTTCATTCTTTGGACCCCAAAGTAGCCCATATCGCTTATGTGGATATTCATGGCCTAAACGAATGAGTTTGACAACAATTTTAGGAATTCTGGAGTCCACATGAAAAAAGGATTGGGTATGTGGGTTTGCATGCCAATCTAAGACAGTGACTAATCTTTCATTCCTTTGACTTTAAATTAGCCCAAATCGCGTATGTGGTCGTTCAGCGCCCATAGGGATGAATTTGACAACAATCTTAGGCATTCAAAAATCATCAGGAAAATTGGAATGTGTTTGTGGGTTTTCACACAAATCTGAGACAGTGACCAAGCTTTAATTTTTTTGACATTAAATTAGCCTAAATCACATATATGGTTGTTTGGGCCCGAATGGATGAATTTGACAACAATCTTTGGCATTATGGATCATCATGAAAATGGAGTGGGTATGTGGGCTTTCATGCCAATCTGAGATGGTGACTAAAGTTTCTATGTCATGACCTCAAATTAGCCAAATCATGTATATGGCCATTCAGGACTCAAACAGATGAATTTGAGAACAATCTTAGGCACTCTAGAGTCCAAATCAAAATTGGAATGGCTATGTGGGTTTTTATGTCAATATGAGACATTAACCAAACTTTCATTCTCTTGACCTTAAATTAGCCCAAACAATGTATGTGGCCATTCAGGGCCCAAAAGGGATGAATGTGATAAAAAATTTAAGCATTCTAAAATCCTCATGAAAATTGTAGGTAAGTGGGTTTTGCAAGCCAATCCTAGACGATGACCAAACTTTTATTCTTTGGACCTCAAAATAGCCCATATCGTTGATGAAAAATAAAGTGGGTCTATGCATTTAAACGTATATTCAAGACGATGACTAAGCTTTCACTCTTTAGACATCAAATTAGTCAAAATTGTGTATGTGGATATTCAAGGCCTAATCGGGTGAATTTGACAACAATGTTAGGCATTATGGAATCCACATGATAAAAGGAGTGGCTTTGTGGGATTTCATGCCAATCCTAATTAGTGATCAATCTTTCATCCCTTTGAGTTCAAATTAGCCCAAATGGTATGTATGGCTGTTCAGGGCCCATAGGGATGAATTTGACAACAATCTTAGGCATTCAAAAATCATCAGGAAAATTGGAATGCGTTTGTGGGTTTTCACGCCAATCCGAGATGGCGACCAATCTTTAATTTTTTTGACCTTAAATTAGCCTAAATCACATATATGGTTGTTCGGGCCTGAATGGATGAATTTGACAACAATCTTTGGCATTCTGGAATTATCATGAAAAATGGAGTAGGTATGTGGGCTTTCACACCAATCTGAGACAGTGACCAAAGTTTCTATCTCATGACCGTGAATTAGCCAAATCATGTATGTGGCCATTCAAGACTTAAACAGATGAATTTGAGAACAATGTTAGGCACTATAGAGTTCACATCAAAATTGGAGTGGCTATGTGGATTTTTATACCAATTTGAGACAGTAACCAAACTTTCATTCTCTTGTGTTGGAAATATACCCAAAAAGCCAATCATTGTACTTTGAACATTATAAATTTAATGAAATTTCTCCATTATGTCATCATATGATTTGCATGTTAACTGTGATAATTGTATCCTTGGATAATTCATAAAGATTGTCCTAAAATGTCCTTGGTCGGTCATCTATGCGGGAGCAAAGTTGAAACAAGATCAGTATGACTTTGATCAGATATGGAGATACGAATCAAAGTCTTAGGCACTTGTAAGAGTACAAGGTGCTGGACCGACCCACTATGAGAAAGCTACATGGATCAAGTCATAAGTTTTTCTCATGTATAACCACGTCACAATGCCCTTTGACCTAAGGTTATCATGGATTGCTACATGAGAGTTGCTAAGCTTTGAACTAGTCAAAAGTCACCTTTGACCGGCTGATGATAAAGGCTTCAATCGGGCTTGGTGGTTTTTCATGCAGAGGAATATGAATGATCAAGATGGAATTTGTCCCTCTCATTAGTAGAGAGATATTACTGGGCCCCTCGATGAGTAGTCTGAGAAATGTATGGCCATACTACAATGAAAAGGAGTTTCCATTTCTATTGTCAGACTACTCAGGAATCAAGAAAGTAATAGTCAGGAATAAGAGGATGACATTATCTATGTATCATCCTTGATCGATATATCGTGTGACAAAAGGGACGTGACATGGTTGTATGACAGGTTGCATCGTGTTAACGATCCTTATATAAATTGGGTAGTCGTGATGTCTTGCTAGAGGCCGCTTGCGACTTGTGGGTTAGTACAGTTATTGGCCCACTGCCAACTTCATATGGGGGTATAGGTCGCACACAAGAATGACCCAACACGAGATAATGTTTAATTAGGGTGGACGAATTTTATATTTATATATATGTATATATGTAATATAAAAATTCATTAATAATATTATATAGATATGTATTTTCGAATACATATTATATATATATATATATGTATATATGTATTATATATTATTATATATTAAGATAAATTAAATCCAATAACTAACATGATAGAGATATGGTATCTCAGATTAAATTTATGAAGATAACTTAAATCTAATGGCTCTTTATTTGGATTAAATAAATAGGTTAAATTAAAACTGTTGGACAGATTTAATTCAAACTAAATTTATTTAATTAGCTTATCAGGATAATTAATAGTTAATTAATTTTGAAATTAGTGATAATTAATTTTGAAATTTGAAAATAGCCCTCATAGGTTATAAACTTGATAGAGTAGATATACTGAGATACACATGAGAATTAAGAGCCGCAAGGGAAACCCTAGGAGACATTAGAGGCGCTAGCACGCAGCCTCGGTTGGAGAGCATTCCTGTGGATACTAGTAGAGGGAGCGGACCTGACGTGTTGGTTCCTAGAGATTGTGAAAACCCTGATCCAAAAAGGTATGAATCCTTCCAACCTTGTTTAAATGCCGTTGATAAATCCTCGATTAGGATCGGTGAAAATTTTTAAAAAATTTTCTGCTATGCCTGCTGATTCTAACATCTTGACCTTAAATTAGCCCAAACAATGTATGTGCCTGTTTAGGGCCCAAAGGGATGAATTTGATAAAAATCTTAAGCATTCTAAAATCCTTATGAAAATTGGAGTAGGTAAGTGGGTTTCAAGCCAATCCTAGATGATGACCAACTTTCATTCATTGGACCTCAAATTAGCCCATATCGCTGATGTGGATGTTCAGGGCCCAAACGAATGAGTTTGACAACAATGTTAGGAATTATGGAATGCACATGAAAAAAGGATGGGTATGTGGGTTTTCATGCCAATCTAAGACGGTGACTAATCTTTCATTCCTTTGACTTTAAAGTAGGCCAAATATCGTATGTGGTCGTTTAGGGCTCATAGGGATGAATTTGACAAGAATCTTAAGCATTCTAAAATCCTCATGAAAATTGGAGTGGGTATGTACATTTTAACGCATATCCGAGATGGCAACCAAGCTTTGATTCTTTGGACCTCAGATTAGCCCAAATTATGTATGTGGATGTTCAAGGTCTAATCGGATGAATTTGACAACAATGTTGGGCATTATGGAATCCATATGAAAAAAGGAGTTGGTTTGTGGGTTTTCATGCCAATCTTAATTAGTGATCAATCTTTCACTCCTTGCAGTTCACATTTACCCAAATCGCGTATGTGGTTGTTCATGGTGTTAGATAGGATTAGTTTTGATGATGTCAAATATAAATGTCAAATGATAAGAGCAAAAAGTTTATATAATACTTTGACTAATTATTATGTTTAATGTTGCATACCTTGTAGATTAGTCAAGCAAAGATTGAAGATAATCAAGAAAATAAAGAAATTTTCTTGTTTGGTTATGGAGAATGATCATCAAGAAGGAAATCAAGAAGAAAGATTTTGAAAACAGAAGAAATTACAAGATCTAGTGAGAATATCAAGGTTCAAGCTATTAGAAGTGATACTGCAGGTTTCTATGATGATACCGGAGGCTTCTATGATCAAATGATGGTTGGAATAGGTTAATACGAAGCTAAGATGACTTATATATGAGTTATGGCACTTCTAGAGGAGTTTTACTTGAGTATGAGCTCAACACTCGAGTGCCAGAGGTGTTGCACTCGAGCACGGGATGTACACACTTGAGTGTCGGGGCTACTCTGTTCTACTCTATTTTACGTTCAGCTTGATATGGGTCTGATATTTTGGCCATATCTCTCAAACCACAGGTCGGATTGACCCAAAACTAGTGGCATATGAAAGAAGACTCACAACACGAAAAATGTACACCAAGATCATATTTAAAGAAGCTTAGATGAAGGAGATATGATTCATGGAAGTGGATAGTGAAATCACCGTCACTTTTCAAGATAGGTTCGGTATTTTGAGCATAACTCAAAAATGACATATCAGATTGAGACGAAACCAGTGCCATATGAAACCAGACTCAGAGATTTCCATGGATAGGTAATTTTCCTAATTTCAAGTTATATTCTAGGAGCTATGCCTTCTGGAAGTTGACGTTTGTGCAGTCTAGTACGATAAACACTCTTTCGATCATAAATTGCAGAATACAAGGAGTTTGGAGTTGATTCTTCCTGCATTGGAATACATATGACAAGAGCTTTATTATGATACATCATTTTTCATATTTAGAATCAAATAAATAAATTGAGTTTGATGTGGCCCCACATCACCCGTGAGTCCAAAAACGCACTCTTGAAAAATGTCATGCGAGTGTTGTCCAGAAGCAGCTGAAGCGTGGAGAAATTTAGCAATACTCGAACATTGAACAACACACTTGAGTGAGGATCAAAACTGCACTCAAGTCATGCAAGTGTTAACATGAAAGTGTTAACCTGAGAAGAAATATGACTAAAGAAACGTGAAGCGCACTCGAGCAGGACTGGTTGAACTCGAGTGATGTCCAGAATTGCACTCGAGTCCTATGAGTGAAGAGCAGCAAGTGTTTGCCCGAGAGGAAGCCAGAACATAAAATTATACATGCACTCAAGTGAGTCTTCTTTGAACTTGAGTGAAGTCCTGACAGAACTAACGCAGAAAGTTCAGACTCTCATAGCCATCAATCCAAACGTGGTTAAATGTTATACATTCATTATATTTTCACTTGTTATTGTTCCTAAATGTTAACTAACATATATTTCAAGTGTAAAACAGGAGATTAAACTTTTGGATTGCATCTTCAAGATCGGAGGTTATTTATGGCATATATTATCACTCAACATGATGAGTCCCAGAAGCCAGAAATTCAGCTTTTGACCAATGTCCAATATACCCAGGACTAACACTTCATCATATTAGTGATTAAGCATTTTGCAATGTGAAACAGGAAATTTAACTTTTGGATTACAGTTTCAAATGAGAGAGTCAATTATGGCGGGCGGCATCATTACATACCGAATATTGGCCACCCACCACGACAAAAGATTGACCCACCATGAACGAATGTCTAAAACACCAACACTCTACAACGTGACATACAACTCATAGATGTGAAGAAGTTGGTGCCTTTGATTGATGACTTAAAGAAGTTGTGGGAGGAAGGCATAGATGTGATCGATACTTATAAGAAGGACTCCTTCAAGCTACGTGCAATGAATTTCATAATGATAAACGACTTCCCTATGTACGAAAACTTGTCAGGGTATAGCGTGAAGGGTCATAAAGCATGCCTAATATGTGAAGCAAACACACACTTCCATCAACTAAAGTATGGAAGAACAATTGTCTACCTTGGCCACAGGAGGTTTCTTCATCGATTCCACCCGTATCGTAGGCAAAGAAAGCATTTTAACAGCTTACCGGAGCATAGAATGGCTCCAAAGTCATTAACTAGAGAGGAAGTTTACAGTCAAGTGGAACGTATCAATGTCACTTTTGGTAAGAATCAGAGGACTGTAGGTGAGAAGAACATATGGAAGAAGAGATACATTTTCTTTGATCTTCCATATTGGCGTTCGCTTGACGTGAGACATAGTATTGATGTGATGTATATGGAGAATAACGTTTGTGATAGCCTTATTAGTACACTTTTGCACATACCAGGGAACATTAAGGATGGGATTAGTGCAAGATTAGACCTTGTTGATATGGGAATAAGAGAATGGTTACATCTACAACTAAGAGATAATGGTAGGAGGAAATACATGGATCCAACAGTGTATATACTATCAAAAAAAGAGAAAAGAAGTTTGTGTAGGTGTTTGCATAAAATTAAGGTGCCGCATGGGTATTCCTCGAATGTGAGAAGATGTGTCTCAATGGACGATTTAAAGTTAGTAGGAGTGAAGTCCCATGATTATCAAGTGTTGATGCAACAACTATTACCGATAGCTATTAGAGGCATAATGAAAGATGAAGTACAAACCACTGTAACAAGATTACTTTCTTCAATGCTATATGTAACAAAGTCATTAACACTGAAAAGTTGGATAAACTAGAAAATGAGGGTTACATTATTTTGTCACAACTAGAGATGTATTTTCCTCCTTCATTTTTTGATATAATGGTGTATTTGGCAGTTCATTTGGTAAGGGAGGTAAGGCTCTACGGTCCAGTTTACCTGAGGTGGATGTACCCTTTCGAGCGATACATGAAGATCTTAAAAGGGTATTCTAAAAATCCTTATCGACCAGAAGCCTCAGTAGTAGAAAAAATGTAGTTGAGGAGGCTATGGAGTTTTGTAAAGATTATATGTCAGGGAAGAAGGAACAATCTTGGCATGAAGAGGGGAGAAGCAAGGGAACACGAGGATTGGAAATGAAGAATGTTCGTTGTGAAGAGGTGTTGCAAGCCCACTTGTATATCCTAAATAATATGGAAGAAGTTCAACCTTACATAGATGAACAAATAAAGACTTTAAAGAACAAGAATCCAAGGAAGAATGACATGCAGATTGCTATTGAGCAAAACAAGACATTCATGCAGTGGTTTAAGGAAAAGGTTTCGTATGAGACCGGAGTGTCTGAGACAATCGAGTGGCTAGCTTGGGGGCCTTCGTTTCAGATCATTACTTAGACCAGTTATGATATAAATGGCTATTATTTCTATACAAAAGAGAAAGATGACAGAAGTACGATACAAAATAGTGGGGTCATGGCAGAAGCTGAAGCTATGCACTTTTCCAGTTCAAGAGACAAAAACCCCATATTAGTGTCTATGGCCTATTTGGAGTTATAGAAGAAATATGGGAGATTAAATACAACAAGTTTAAAGTTGCTTTATTTAAATATAAGTAGGTTAGCAATAATGTTGTGGTAATAGATAAACAATTTGGATTTGTCTCAGTCGATCTTTGAAGAGTTGGCTATAAAGATGAGCCCTTCATTCTAGCAAGCCAGGCGAAACAAGTGTTTTATGTCACCGATCCTGCGAGCAAAAACATGTCTATTGTCCTTAAAAGTAAAAAACAGAAGTATGGTAATCCGACCTTCAACCTTGATGACACACCACCTTTCACAACAACTCCACCTTGAACAAATGAAGTAGAATTGGTAGATGATGACGAATATGCTGTAAGAAATGACTATTGTGAAGGAATATGGGAAACAATATAGAGTAAGACCTTAATTTATAAACGAGAACTGTGTGGTTTTTTTGTTTTACTCCTGCTTAGTTTATTTTATTTTTATTGCAATTTATTTACATTTCTGATAATGCTTTTTGTGTTAACAGGAATATGGATAACTTTAGTGACTCAAATCAAAGTGTTGGGGGTGATGAAAGGTGTAGAGATGATGAAAGCCCTAAAGATGAACCCGTTTCAAGAAGGAGGGTTAGAGTCTGTACAAAGATGAGAGCATTGGTTGCACGTCATGAACATCAACAAGAGAGGCTGCATATAGACTTCGATGACAATCTGAATCCAGTTGGTCCTGAGGAAGACCATTTGATTAGCTTCATATAGTTTTTGGGTTAAAGCAAAGTGCGCATTACCTATGATAATTAAAGATTGGTTCCCCCAAAAATGAAAGACATGATTTGGCAGCAACTTTTGGTATATAAGTTTTGATGCATCTATGATAATTATAGCTTTATTCCTATTGTTTCAAATATAATTATCCTATGTTTTACCTTGCAGCAAACATACGATGTCCCAGACACCAAGGAGATGTACAGGAACTCGATGGATGAGGTTCAGATATGATGGAAAGGTTTCAAGAACAAGCTAATAGCAAGGTACATTCGAGGGGCCCAAAGGGGTGAGGATCCATGTCAACATTATTCGTATTTGTCTCTAGAGGACTAGAGGTTGTTTGGGGCATCACGAGCAGATCCTGAGTTTTTGGCTAGATTTCAGTCATCATAATATAGAGCTTTTAATTTTCATATACTTGATATCGTTGATTTATTTTTTGTTGTTTTTAATTTATAGGCATTAAGTGCAGCAAATGCATAGAGGCAAGCAGAAAATAAATATCAACATTACATGTCTCATGGTGGATATCGGAAGCTTGAGTGGCAAATAATGCAAGAAGAGTTACAGAAAATGAAGGAAGCAGCAGAATCTAATCCTAGCATTGTTATCCAGGCCCCGATACCTCCTCCACATCACAAAAAATAGAAGGCAAGGAGGATTAAGGGTAGGAAGTACATAAATCCGCTTATTGCTGAGGTTGCTATGAGGATTGTAAGTAGTTATACCATAAGCACCTAATTTTTTGCATATTGAGATTGGTTTCAATACATTACGATAAACTGTATGCTATAAGATGAACTAGAAGATCATAGCAGCCAAGTTTCGTTCAATCCAAGTAGACAGATGGACATCTTGTCAACGGCTATTGGGAAGGCAGATAACCCTGGTCTGTTTGAGGAGAGACACAAGGAGTTAGTGCCGTGAGGTATTTTGGACGAGACTCACATTATTCTTCACAAGTTGGACCTAATAGGGACCTTGTGGCCAAGATTCGAGAGGACCTCGAACGAGAGCTCGAGGCCAACCTTCACGACAAACTCTGACAAGAGTTGTTGCCAGAGCTTCAACTTGAAATTTAAAAGATGTTTAAAGCATAAAGGGCAAGGGACTAGTATAGAACTCAGGAATCCCCAGCCTTCAATAGCACCAAAGGAAGTTACAACCCTCTAGAGGAACTACTTGGCGACCCTTCTACTACTCCTGTGTTGGGAAACCCTTACACCCTCTATTTGGAGGATCCACTGTTGCATGTTGTTGCCAATGATCTCATTCACACACGTGCTACCACCCACCATCATTAGCAAATTACGGAGGATTTTTGTAAGGTGAATGTGACGAGTGTTAGAATGGGGGAAGAAGGTACAACCATCCTTGTTCGTGATCTAGAGGTTAATACGTTACGTCATGCGATAGTATCTTTCATCCTTTAGCCTCAAAATCTTATTGATTTAGAGGCAACACCTCCAATGGTAGGCATTACCTTACTATTACTGAAAATCTATTGGCATCCAAATAACAATTTGTTTTTTGATGTTCTAAAAGGATGACGAAGATGCGAGGAAATGGCCTTACTTAGCATGGCTACAACAGATCTACAAGGGCATTAAACATGTTGACTTGAAGATGCCTCAAGGGATTATGGGCCTTACATTGGAGTATCCCTACACGGTTGATAATACAGATCTCAAGCAGTTTATCAGGTTGGAGGAGATAGATGCAGGTTGGGTGAAATTTGCAATCCGGTAAGTATTTTTTCAATTTTCCCATAGAATTCTTTTAGTGGTTTTTTGATTTCATACATTCAATAATTCATTCCTTATTTTAATTCTATTATAGCATCTCCCACGGCCTCTACACAATCATGGAAAGACGTGATTGATATGGATTTTTATGCCCTACAAATACGACAAGCAATACCAATACTGTGGCGCATAGGACTCACTATGTGGGATACGTAATGGAAGAGACCAAACTTCGTTGTTATCTAGCACCCATTGTTCAACGGTTCGTTTTTTCATTTTGTCAATTTAAGATGTTTAATAAATAATTGCCTTGTCATCTAACTTCATTTTAATCTGTACATGTTGTTATAGTTACCACTGGAGTTTGTGTGTTATATGTCCTCGCCCAACCTAGTCTATTGGTTTTATCCCTTGCGTAAAAGGCCAGACAAAGATACAAAATCCGTCTTCGACACGTAAGTTTTTTTTTTTGTATTTTATTGACTCTTAAAAAATGAATAGTTCTAATTTCTGTTGATTTTGATTTTCATAATAGTGCTTGTCAAACATATAGAGTACTAGGCGGTCACGCGAGGGTACAGTTGTTAAAAAGCCAAAGTGGTTTTATTCGATAATAAGTAGTTTTGATTCTAATTGTTTCATTGACAGTCATTTTATACATACCTTTATTGATTTTAACACCCAATTGCATGCCTTTGATTTAAAGTGCCCTCGACAACCTGGCTACACTGAATGCGGATATTATGTTATACTTTATATGTATAACATTACTCAAAGTGGAATTACTAGCAATTTTGAAAAGGTAATCACTTCTTCATTCTCAAATGATAATATTTTTTGTGTTCTTATTGAAATGCTAATTAATTCATTTGCTTGATTCATTTCATTAAAGCTTATTTTCTAATTTTCAGATTTTTGATAATGAAGATGCCTACCTACATGAAGACCTTAATTTGATTAGAGACATTTTGGCTGGACATCTTCTTCAAAATATAGAGCAATAAAATTTTTATTTATATCAATTTATTGTTATGTGATGACAGTGTTTTGACACTTTCTGGTTGTTATTGTACATGTATATAGTAGTAGGTTGTATGAGTTGATATTGTATGTATATGTAGTAAAGATTGTAGTGCTGGATATCCTTACCATTTTTGTAATGGGTATTATGGTTTATGAATCCATTTTCTATTCTATTTTTGTAGTTTGAAATCACTGGGTAATGCAGAATGTAATTAATCATTTAAAAAAAATCAAACATTTTAACGTCTCAAATCTAGAATTGGGACGTCTAAAGTCCCCTGTGGAGGACTTTAGACGTCCCAAATTGAGATTTGGGATTTTGACGTCTAAAGTCCCCCCGGTTGAGGACTTTAGATGTCCCAAATTGGGAATTGGGATGTCTAAAGTCTCACCTTAGACGTCCCATCTTTTTGGGACGTCTTTTCTGAAAATATACTATGCCCCCACATAGACGTCCCCCAGTTTTTAGACGTTAAAAGTGCCAAAATTGGGACGTTAAAACCCCTTTTTGTAGTAGTGTGGTCTAGTAATAGAGGCTCCGTTGGGGAGAATTCCTTTACCCATGCTTGCCATTGGATCCTTCTTAGGTTGTTATAACAATACAAGAAGACCTACACTCTGATACCAAATGTTAGTACAAGCATTTCACCCAATAGGGGGTAAATTGGGTGATACCAGAAAATTTGTTGTGTACGTACAAATTGAATGGAAATTTAAAGTAGTTAAAAGTTAGGAGAAATATCACCGAAGTGTACATCAGGAGTTATACTGGTTTGGCCACAACCACTTTGACCTACGGCCAGTCCTCAGAGCTTCTCTGAGAGCTTCACTATATCTTCTAAGATTCAGTGGGTTCTTGGCATCTTAGTACACAACAAGTTCCTTCATTGGATACTCGCTCCCCCTTACACATTGTAATCAAATCACCAACTCAAGGTTCCACAACTTTAAGTTGTCTCAATAAAAAATAGAGTTTGTAATAAAAATCTCTCTCACAGAGCAAATATATGATCACTGAAGTACAAAGAGTGAATATAAGAAAGCAAAGCATTAGGAATATATTGATCTATGTGAGTTTGTGTGTTCTTAGTTGTTGTTGTTCCATGTTGAATGTTCCTATATTTATAGATAGTTGTGATAGCCATTGGAACAATTTCAACTTGTCCGTTAGAGTCGCACAGCTATGTTTGACCATTCTTTGAATTTGAAAACTATCCGTCTATAGTAGGTAAGCGTTCGGATGTTTTGTTTGGCTTTTCACTCATCGCATGATCTCTTCATTGTTTCTCTACAAATATACTCAGAATACTAATACAATGAAAGGTTAATCATATAGATAACAAATCAATGAGTAACAAATCAAAAATATGATTCTGGACATGATTACTCCAGTGGTTACTCAGGTAATCAAGTACCATTACTTAAGTAACTCCTAGAGTAATCTTATTAAAAATAAAGTAAAGAGTAAGTCAATGTTTTCTGACCTGATTACTTGAGTACTCCATTGAGTAATTTACTTCACAAAACTTTTGCATACCTGGTCACTCGAGTGATCCCTAGAGTAAGTCTCTTTTTTCTTCTCTAGTTACTCAAGTGAGCCCTCGACTAAAGTTTCAAATTCCTTTCTGATTAATTGAGTGAACCATCAAGTAATGTCATCTAAATCTTGGCCAAGAGTACCTCTTCTTTGCTTACCTGATTATTCGAGTAATCCTTCAAGTAATTCAATCTTTTCATTTCAACTTACTCGAATGATCCCTCGAGTAATGTACCTTTTTCAAATATGGATACTGAGTAATCCCTCAAGTAATGTTAGTCATTTCTTGCCTGAGAGCTACTAGATGATTTCTTCTCTAATTACTCCAGTAATCCCTTGAGTATTGTTTTAAATAACTTTTTAGATTACTCAAGTGATCCCTCAAGTAATGGCATGCAATTTTTGATAGAGAGCTTTCTAGAACAATTTCTCACATATTACTCGAATGATCCCTCGACTAATGAAGACCATTACCCGTGGGCTTACTCAAGTAATGCCTTCAAAAATCTCACAGTGTTACTTTCTCCTGTGTTCTATGTTTCACTTCATCTTCATTACTTGTGTACTTACTCGAGTAATGCTTTTGCCTGCCACCAAGTACTTAGTTACTTTGTTCAAACCTTTTACTTAAAAATTCTGTAATATTAATCCAATCTTTGTTTTCATCAAAATATATAGGATCTAACAAATGCCACTGATACCATCACTCAAGTACTAATATCAATACTGTGTATACTGATACTACTATTATGTATATTGATAATACTTCCATGCACACCGATACCACTAAACTCCTAAGTGGTCTGATACCACTATGTATGGTTATCACTACTGGGTTCATATATATTCATATACATATACATCTCATGTAGCCCCACAAGGCTATTAAGTTATCTAAGTTTAATCAAAATACATGTATAGATAACGAACAAACATTTTTATCCTTCGTCTGCAATCTTTACTAATTGGCCATTATCTGTTTGTGCTTTGAGCCACTCGACTTTGTTGTATAATGTTATAGGAAAGGATGAGATTCTTGAGAATCTCAATAGTAACATTTATCAATCATATGGCATGTAAACACTAAGAATTCTAACAACCATCACATAAGTAACCTCTATGACAAACAACATTTAGCATAATAGTACGTAGCAATAACATATCATAGGACACACTGGTCTAATACCACAGCAGTTGGTTACACAAGTCTTATGCCCTAAGGCCTCTGCCTCATACAAGTTGCACATTGGGTTTTAGTGTATCTTCAGGTCACTGCCTAGTATACTTAAGCATTACAACCTCTTCAGGACATTTCCCAGAACACTCAGGCCTTATAGCCTCTTTGGGTCACTTCCTGGTATGCTCAATCTGAATGCTCATTAACAAACATATTTGATGGTAAATAAAGCATACATTTAAGTAATACATATGATATGAGAGAAAGAGTTACTACCTATTAACCTTTCAATGACTTGTCTTGATCTACCAATTCTCTTGGTCGGCTTACGCAAAAGTCAAATTCTATAATTTCAAGTGCACGAATGGGTCATTACATGTCCTAATCTTATTGACATAATCAAAGTTATGTTATCTTTGACCCATCTCTATTTTTGTGCTTTACTTTACTTTTGTTGGTTATTTTAGCACTTTCCTTGCTCTATGTCTAACACATTATGTGTTTTATTCCCTAGTGATTTGGGTCTCTAATATGGTCACATTAGGTTCTAAGACATGCCTTGTAACATCCCAAATTTCAGTCACCAAAATTCCTTATGTTGGGGAATAAAATGGTGAATTTTGGCACACTTTAAATAGCCAAATAGTGACCACACACAACTGGCCAACATAAGACATAAGAATTCAATTTTGTCTTCATAAAAGCTCATTTTTGAAGTCCAATAATGAAGAATTGAAGAGTAATTTTAGGCTCAAGAAACATGTAAATTGTGGCCAAACACAAAAAAATAAAGGGAAGAAGGCCCAATTTAATTTCAAAAATGTAAGGGCAAAATGGTAATTTGCTAATAAAACAAAGAGCTAATTATTTTCCCAATGAATTGAGCCTATTTTCGGCCAAATAAAGGAAATAAAAGGACAATAAATGTTTAGGCATAAATATCCCAATTTTGGAGCAATTGTAGCCAGGTAAGATAAGTTTGAAAAGTCAAAAAGTAAATATGATGGAATAATTAATTACTTGAAGAAGGGAATTATGGAAAATGCAAAAAACAATTATTAATTCCCTCTCCTCTTGTAATTTTCATCCAAATGGGAAATAAGAGATCAAAAATATTTACTTGGAAGCTAATGATGCCATGCGAAATTATTTCTAGCCAAGTAAAAAAAAGATCAGGCCCAAAAAGCAAAATTCACATGGTAAAATTCCATTAGAATATATTAAACTCAAGGAGGTGGAGATAAGATCTTTTTAAACCCTTATTCTCTCTTTCTTAAGGACATAATTTCAGCCAAGTGAGAGCAAGAGAGGGAGAAGAAGAGTTTGAAGAACTTCAAGAGCACTAGAGCTCAATAGGCAAAAATCAAGGTAAGTAGGCTTGATCTCGAGTGGTTATGCCTTCAAAATGATGAAAAACCTCTTCTAATCTCTATGCCATCATGAATATCACTTATAGCAAGACAAATCAAGAGGAAAGAAGGAGAGAGAGAGATTGTGTTTTAGAGAGATAAAGAGGAGACATCAAAGGTAATCCCCAAAACCTTGTTTTCTTATTAGATTCAAGGTTGTTGCGGTTGATTTGTGGTTAGTTTTGCTTGGTTTACAATGGAATCATCAAATCAACCAAATTCCAGTCCAAACACCATGAATAGCAGCTAGCCAAAAATCATGGAAAAATTACAGAAAATGTGTAATATGAAGTGTGAAGGCTTTAGGGTGTGAAATGACAATTGTACCCCTAAAACCCCAACATAGTGGCTGTCAAGGTTAAATCTATAATTTAGGCATGAAATTTGATAATTCTGACGTCAAAAATGGATTCTACATTCAAAATTATTAGGATTAGCCTACATCATAATTTTTGAAAAAGTACAGTTAGATCGGGTACAAAGGGATTTGGACTGGGTCCCTAGGGTCATTTTGGTAATTTTTAAGTTTTAAGCTAAGATAACCAACAAAGTGAGTTTAGAACAATACATGAATGAGTAATAACTCAATTCTTGTACACTTGGAATTTTAGGACATATCAATAGCCCGAGCCGGATCAAAAGTACTGAATAGATGAGAGCAGGAAAGGGAATTCCAGGTAGTAACTCTTTCTCTCATACATTATGTGAGTGTTTATATGCTTTATGTATACCATCTTCTATGATATGTATAATGCACTCTCAAACTGGGGCGAGAAAAGTATAAGTACCGTTCAAGGAGAAAAATAACCCTAAGCCTCAACAAGTTTGTTTTACCAATTTTGACCACAAAACTTATCAAATACCATCATCAAACCTCATTTAATATCATATTAAATATCATAAGAACATCAAACCCTAATTTTAATATTTGTTCAATATTAATCTGAGGCATAATTCTACGTCCTGAAGAGTTTTGACGATATTTACAAATGTATACCAAAATGCCCAAAATAAGACTACATATATTACCATTATCTTTGCCTCGGGATCTGGAACATCTTTTCTCCATGTATACCAACTTGCCTTTGAATCCGCCAGTTCCCTCTGGCAAGTTATCATTTTTGAAAAAAGAATGAGATTATGAGGAAACCTAGTAGTAACATATAACCAAACATATAAAAGGCAAGAAATAAAATGCATTGCACCATATATGTAAAATGAAAATTCATAATAATTCGTGTCGTACACATAAAGCTCAACACTAAATCACTATTTGGATGCCCTATGTATACCTCAGCTAGGCCCCTAAATATAGCTAGGTAATGTACCCCAGGCTTACCTCAGCTGGGTACCTAACCACAGCCTGGTAACATACCTCAGGCACCGTGTTCATATCACAAAATACAACAACATCTAGCATATCAACCATCACATGGTATATGAGAGATAATAGTTACTACCTTAACCCTTTTTCACCTTGAAACTCATGCCTCATAATGTTTGCCAACGACCAGGTCCTCAACTCAGTCCTAAAATGTCAAATGTACAAGAACTAGGCATAAACCGATTCATGTACTATTCTAGGCACTTCCACTGTGTTTTTAGTGGTTATGAGTCTTTTGTGAAAATTTACAAAAATACCACTGGGGATAGGCTGGCCTTGCGTACTAGGTTCAACCGTACTTTTCCTGAAATTTTGACTCATGCTATTCTGACATATTTTCACCCCAGAAATCAATTTCTAGACTCGAAATTACCAAATTCACTGCCAACAGAAAAGAATGTCCTTGGCAGCCCCTATTTTAGGGTTTCAGGGGTGTTTTCATAATTATGCTTTTTTAGGCTTTTCTAAAAAAATATCCAACAGTAACCCCACCAAATTTTCCCCCTAAACACAATGGAATCCTCATATCATAAAAAATCTAGCCCTAACCCCTCCAATTGGTCTCGGATGAAATTCCCAATTCTCCAGAAAAAATTGAGGTTTTCCAATTCTGACTTCACAGACTTGCTCCTTTCTACTTCGAACCATTTTATTAATTACTTAGTTATGTTAAAACCACCATTTAGACTCAATTTGGTTAGCATAATATTTAGGACAATAATTTTCCCAAATTTACAACCAATGAAAATCCAGCAGAATTTCATCGATTAAATTACTCACAACAGCCAAAACAATTAATATTTGATGTTTCAGAAGTTACCTTAAGCTCCTTCATACTCTCCCCCTTGTGGTTGAAACCCAAGCCCTTTTCAACTCCAAATTTCTATTTCAAACACCTTAAATCATGCAAAGGGATAGCTTAGAGGAATGATTATACAAGTTAGAAGCTAATTCACTGAAGAAATCAAGCTTACCTGGCAAATTTTCTCCTCCTTCTCTCTCTAAGATCACCAAGCTCTCTCCCCCTCTATATTGACTATGGCTGACATGAAATGAAGCAAGAGGAAGGGAATATGCTTTTAAAAATATCTTGGCATTTTCTCTTATTTAATTATCCAAAATTACCATAATTGATGCCTTTTTGTGTACACAACTCTTATTACATGCAATTGTGTCATAAAGCCCAATTAGATTGTAAATAATATTTCCCTTCCTTGGTCCATGAAAAGTGATGCCTAGAGTCCTTCCATTAGCCCAAAATAAACTAATTACAATTTATGTTATAATTACAACACTTACAATCACATTTTTTATATTTTCAGATGTATTGGAAATTATAGCAAATTTTCTGCCCAAATTTTAAAAAATCATAACTAAATGTGTAAACATCAGGTTAGAGTGATTCCAAAGGCTATAGAACCCTTATCGAGTCTAATTTCAAGGAAAACTATAGCTCTTAGCTAATTAGAAGCTCACAATTCCCAAAATTAAATTCTTTTGATGATTTCGAGAAACTTTTCAGTTTCATTTGGTAAATTTCAAAATTTCATAACTTTTTATATACAACTCAAAAAATTACTCATAACATATGAAATAAAAGATTTAGAATGTCTACTTTCATCCTATAAAATCTCATAATTTTTTCTCATTATTTGTCAAACTAAATCCCATGACAAGCTCACTACCTCATAGGAAATTTCACTGGAAGCATTGTTCACCATTCAATTTCCAATATTTAATTCCTATGACCAAAATTTTCATTAATATTGGGCCAAATATTATTTTCTTATATTCCTCTACTTTCAGCCTCAATATTGGGCTTTTTAGAAAACCAAAGAATTAATTCCATAATTTATTCTAGCCTAATCATCATGAAAATGGAAATTTATTAATTTCTAAAATTCAAATTTCATAAATATTCACCATTTTATTCCTATAAATATAAGGAAGTTTGGTGACCGAAATTCGGAATGGTACAGTTTGCATTATCCAAAATTTACCAAATTCATGGAATCAAAGCCAAACAACGAAATAACAACAAATACAACCAAGACCAATCAAGAAGCATCAAGATTCAATGAATTCTTGGATTTACCTTAGATAAACATGGTTGCCCTCACCTCCTCTGTTTCTCTTAATTGAGCTAACTAAACATGACTTAGAAGAGGGTTTGAGGTTTAGGGAGGGAATTCATGAGATTTGCAAGCAAAACCACAAGGATTTTCATGGAATACTTGTAACCCCCTCACCTTAATTATATCGGGTTATGAAATTTAAGTGAAGTAGAGACCAATAAGACAAAAATAATATTTATAATCCCTCATCTTCAAGATGGGGTGTCCAGAAAAGCAGTTCAAAAATATAATTAATCTGGTCTCATATTCAAATTCGAATACAATTACCTATGTAGTTAAATCATATTCATAAATATCAGAGTACCCAACTAAAATCCCGACAACCCCGGGTCACCTGTATATATAAAATGGGTGTAAAGTTTCTTAACATAAGGGATTACATATCCAAAATGATATTTACATTCCAAAATTATATACAATAATCCCAAGCTAAAATAGATAACCAACAGTCCAAAACACAAAACATCTCTACAAGGTCTTAACCACTCCTGGTTGCCCGCTTCTCCTTGGAGCCACTTTCCCTGTCTGATAGTTAGTCAAAAGAATCCCAGTAGTAACAAATCACTCATACAGTATGTAAACACATAGCATATAAGATCTTGTTCAGCAACAACACAATGATTCATGTCTCACGCCACAAACGACAACACTCACTACTGTAATCACAATGCGATAGCTTTCACTGTAATCACTATGCCTACTTTTACGGTAAGCACTATGCCAGCTTTCGCTGTAACCTCTATGCCCGCTTTTGCGGTAAACACTCTGCAGTAGCATCACAAGGCACAAAGCATCACAAGGCAACACAAAGCTTCACAAAAGCAGTAGCAGCAACATAATGCATGATAGACATACATACAAAGATTTATACATAGTATAAGAGAAAGAATCACTCCTTGTTCTTTCCTGACTTTCTTTGGAACAATGGGCTCACGAGCCTGGCAAATGTCAAATCTTATAACTAAATTAGGGACAACCGATCGATCTCTTTTCCAAATACTTATTCCCATAACAATCTAAGTTGGTTATCATTCAAACTCTTTAAGTGGTTATTAGAGGCCAACACATATGCCAAAAGGGTTGGAAGAAACTACCCTGAAGACCCCTTTTCGGAAGCAGAACATTGATTTTTGGCTGACTCACTCAAGTGAAGATGACCTCATTTTAGTGATGAGAGACTTGCCCTCGAGTGAGAATGACTCTCACTCGCGAGTGTTTGACAGTGAGCAACAACCATAACTAGAAAGTGCTCAGAACACTTGAGCATAAGGTTTTTGCACTCAGATGATGACTCCAAATTCACTCGAGTCCCCAAAAGTGCAACACAGAAAGTACTTGTCCGAGAGCACAAACAACTTTAGAGGAGGAAGCTCACTCGAGCATAACCTTGGCACTCAGGTGAGAAGACTACACTTATGAGTGTCAAAGCAAACTCTTGAAAATTGGCCTACGAGTGACAACCTGAGACACAAACCTTAACATGAACTCACACCTTTACTCGAGTGAACCCATGCTCACTCGAGTGACAACCAATATCACTCGTGGGTTAAGAAGTCCACTCTTGCTTTTTATCACAAATCCAGGCGGAATACAAAAGGAAAAAAGAAAATTACACTGCAGCACTCGAGTGATATCCCTTCACTTGAGTGATCTTATCAAATTGCTTTATCGCAGTAACTGATAGAAATTCCCAGATTTACCAAAACTGATCCCAATGGTTCCCAAACTCAATATAAAGCTTATTCCTACTTAAAATCCCATAAGGAACCCATTGGTAACCTCAAAACACTCAAAAACCCATCCTAACCATAGTCTTACTCTTAGGTCTCTATAACACACACAATACCCAATTCCATTCAACTAACTTCCAAAAACCAAAACCATATTCAACACTTAAATAACTTCAAACTAAACTAGTTCCAACATCATTCATCATGTAATTCATGCATTCAAATATTGGCATAAAACTAGGGCAAATTCCAGAATTCATCAAACTTAACCAAAAATCACAATAAATATACCAAAAAGCACCAACTCCTTACCTCTTCAAATTGCTAGAACCAAACCTTGAATATCCAACTTTCAAATTTGTTCCAACACCCAAATCGCCACCTTTCAAAATTCTGAAACCATCAAGATGAAGCTCTTAATACTATGAACAAGATTAATGAAAAGTGTTTGAGCATATGAGAACTATTACTCACCAAAAATCAAGCTTTCTCTTTCTCTTTCCTTCTTGAAATCACCGGAAATGGAGGTAAGGAGAGAGAGATGAGAGATGATAATGATGATGAAGAGTGTGCAGAATTTTCCCCTTGGCCCATGCTCTAACTAAATAGGAGAGAGAAGAGAGAGAAAAGGTGAGTGGTTGACAATGAACATGATCCCTTGGCCCATATAATGCCACTTGGCATAATCTTGTTCACTCTCCCTTGAGCTCACATAGATGAATAGCACATGATTCCGACCCATAGACAATAAATTTCAACCATTGATCTTTAATAAATAATGAGTTTCCTCTTTGGTAATCGGCCAATTGGTCGGTAAATTTCCAATTTTACTATTTTTCCTTTGGTTTTCACTATGCTTAATAAATTATCACCAAGTACATTTATATCAAATTCACATCACATTTCTCTAAAAGTGTTTAATTACACTAATTACAAAGCAATTTTGAAGTCATTAGCGCTTAATCTCGAATTGGATCATTACAATACTCACCTTAGATGACCATGAAGCTTGGCCTTCTTGGTCCTTGGCTTCTCTTCTTGTGTGTGTGTCTCTCTCTCTTAATTTTAGCTCACTTGGCCTAAAAGATGAAAGCAGCTGGAGTGTCCCATTGCCTTTAAAAGTATCACGTTTTTACCTACTTTTATTATATTTAATTGTATAGAATACATGGTGATTAAATGGGACAATTATCCCTTCTCTTTCTTCAGCCACAATGGACAAGAATACAGCCTAAAATCATACCCTTTTATTGACTAAGTGATTTCTTGAATTCACCACACAACAACTCCTTATTACCTTTTAACTTTTGACTTTTCCATTAAGGTTAAAGTAAGGCTCCATATGACCACATAATATATATATATCATCATGCTAATTCATTTCCATTATAGCTAGAGCCCTTGAATTGGGAAAATATGTGCTTTTACTTTATTCCACAACTTACACAATTACCAATAAATTTTTTTCCCAAATTCTCAATGGTTGGCAATTCTGGCAGATTTTCTGACCAAACTTTAAAAATTCATATCTTTATTTATAGAGATCCAATTGGTGTGATTCCAAAGGCTATGAGACCCTTATTAAGTGTAGTTTCAAGGAAAAATATAGCCTTTAGCCAACTAGAAGCTCACAATTACCATAATTATTGTTTTCAGACGCTGCCACTACAAATTGCCAGTATCAAATTAAAAAATATATAACTCTTTGTGTACAGCTCCAAATAACCTATATGACCTATCAAATTAAAGCTTGAGAAGCCTACTTTCATACTACAAAATATGATAGGCACTAGACAACATTTTCCTATTTAAAAATGTCACACAACAAGACTGCTACATAAGGAAACTCACTCGCAGCAAATTCAAATGTTTACAACTTATGTTCTAAGCATACTTATGTTGTGTGTGACCACCAATTGCGTTCTTCAATCATTTCTCATGCTCTTCAATTCACCATTATTTTCCTTAAATGCCACAGAGATATACGAAATATTAGGGAATATCATTATGCCCTCTTTGGACACTTGCTTAAATGGGGCTTAACAGACCACTTGATTCAGGCTTATTCTCAAGCCTCTAGTCCCCAAACTTAGGATATTACATTTCTCCCCCTATTAAATAAATTTTGTCCTCAAAATTTTAACATTGTATAGAATCACCTACACCTTGGGGAAACACTTTGTTTACTTAATCTATCTCTTTCATGTGCAGGCGTACAAACCACGTAACACAACCATCATTGTATTCTTAATGCACATCACAGACAGTATTCAACATTCGCATTCATCATAATATCATTCAATAATTAATGTGCAACATAAACAACTGGCATATAAGATTGTACAGCCGAAGGTCTTTGCCCTATTCCTTTGGTCACTACCTGACATAATTCTGAATACATCTGCCAACCTAAGGACACACAGGTCAGCTAGGTCTTAGGGCCTCTGGACACATAAGTCCACTACAACATAACAGATATGTAAGATCTTACAGCTTAGGGACACTGCCCCATGCAATCTTGCACACCAGGTCATATTGCATAGGGAATCCCCCTATGCTTGCAGGTACTTTTAGACTTACTGCCTCAAGCTCCATTCTTCACCATTCTTAAATATATAACATTTTGCCAGTCCAAGGACATACATGTCCCTCAGGTCTCATAGCCTTAAAACATTTGGTTTATCATCTTTGAGAAATATATATCGAGACTAATGACCTCAAGGCACACAGCCCACAAGGCATTCTAAATTCATTCAAGGCTCTACCTCTTGCTACTCAAACCCTTTATATACTTATGCAATGTTCATGAAGCATGCTAAACAAACCATCTCATAACATAACGATTACCAGCTAAGGGCATAGGGCCTACTTGGTCTTAGGGCATTTCATAACATAACATTGCTTTCCTAGGGACATACTGATCACTTGGTCTTAAGGCATTTCATAATGTTAACACTGCCTACCTAAGGACATACTACCCACTAGGCCTTAAGTCATTTCATAACATTCATAATATACTTGACATTCATAACATACTTGACATTCATAACATACTATACATTCATAACAGACTTGACATTCATAACATACTATACATTCATAACATACTTTACATTCGTAACAATTACGTATATTCATGAAATGAATACACATGATGGTAAATACATACATGCAAAACCATTACATAAGATACGAGAGCAAGAATTGCTTTTCTTTACACTGTTGAGCCTGATCTTTCTTAATTCCCTTCTTCTATCTTTCTTTCAACACATAGTGCTGGAGCAACCCTTGGCGATACACTGGGTCAAATAAACCCTTCTTCTAAGAAAGCCATCCCATGTGGGACTCATTACAATCCACCACCTTTGAGAGTTGACGTCACGATAACTCTACTTTACAGTGATGTCATGACAATTCAACTCTATGGTACTTTACTCAACGCTTTACTTTATCCACTCTGACTTGTCAGTTCCTCCGTTTTTAACCCTCTGTAGGTAGCCTTTTCTGATCAGAACCCCCCGTAGGCACCTCTCTCTAGTTAGCCGTCTTTGAAGGGAAGTGCTGTTGTAACAAGAAACCCATATCTTATAAGGTCCCTCTTTTCCAGCAATTATGTACTCTGTTTTCCTTAATTTCGCCAACTCATTTGAGGTCATTCTATATAGACTTTTGATATCAATCCAGCTCTAGGCATTATTCTACTTCCCTTATAGAGGTAATCTACCCACGTTGTGCAGGGAATTCATAAGTCATTGGCATAACTTCTATTATCTGCCTCAGTTATGAGACCATAACTCAAGAATTTTCTCAATCTTTCTATTACTTTGTTCCTTCAGGGAACAAAATCTTAATCGTTCTTCTATGGTAAGAATTTATAATCAGGATCTTTCCTTATACTAGATCAGTAACTAGCAACCTTAAGAAAACCTCATACACATTTTTCACAGATTCTAGTACCTCAAAACATCCGAGCCAATTCAAATGCCAAAAGAATCAATTCAACCATTGTTTGATTCTTAGGTTATAATTCATTGGGTAATACTTCTTTGAATATTCACCTAATCTTCTAAATTCATAACTGAATCTAAAACCTTAACATTACACATATCAGAAATCACTATCCTAAATTATACCCATTAGGCATGCTAAAATCAAGATCAATAGCACCGGGTCTAACCTTCATGGTATTCATGTAATATCCTTAAAACATTAGTAAAGGTTCCACATTATCCACAAGGTTTACAAGGTTCAACTTTCATCATTAAATAGAACCATAGTACAACCTGATTCACATTTTGACTTAAGCACTGTTTTAGCTTAAATCTAATTCAAACCTATCCTTAACCTTCAGTATTATAAGATCGGATTCTCTAAGATCAATATACGGTAAAAGCATCACTCATCATGCATCACTATATATCATACCTTTATATATTTAACACCATAGTGTTACTAAGGGTTATTACCTAGCACAGAGAGACCTCAAAACAATTATTATGCCTCGACCTTCCATATCCTCATCAAATGAACTTTTCTAGGCAGTACTCACTACATAAAAAATGGTTTGGATTAAAAATCAATACTTACCTCATTATCTCCATACCTTTAATCATTCCTCATGTCATTTTGAAGACTTCTAATCAAAATTCCATACCTTTAATCAAAAGGATTTAAATTCCCAAGGTACTTCCTAGGCATCACCCATCTCAGGATTTCTCTCACCTGAGCATGCGTAACCACAGAGTTATAATGCTATCTGGGGCATTAGTACTTATACCGACTAGTATATCTTTGGGTATTAGTATCTTGCATATACCTCGATCCCAGTATACCATGTTATCCTTCCAAGAAATGCTAGATATTGTCCCCTCATAGAAACATAAGCAGTACCAGCTTCTTGGTTAGACCCTCTATGTGTTCTCATAGCATAGGAAAAAATCTAGGTCATACTTTCACTCAATATCAGGAGCCCTGGAGTTAGCAATAGAATTTGAATCTTGTGCTTCCACTTCTATGCTTAGGGTCTTATTGTCAATATCTCAAGTACAAGAATCAACATTGGGACTGAGTATCGCTAACATCCTTGTCAAGCGTGAAAGAGGCAAGCTTCACCCAAGAGGGGGGTGAATTAGGTGATGTGATAAATTTTTCGCTTGATGTGGTGATATGAAAATAGTAGTAGACAAAGTAGAGTTGAGAAGATTGGAACACAAAGAGTTATACTGGTTCGGCCTAAAAACCAGGCCTACGTCCAGTCCTCAGAGATCAAGACCTACTGAGATTTTCACTAATCTTCCAAGATTCAATGGGCTCTCAGAATGCCACAAAACAACAATTGTCCTTGAACAGACTACGAGCAGAAATATTCTTACACTAAGAAATTTCTCTCCCCCTGATGACAAGTCTTATGTGCTGAAAAACAACCTATGACCTTTCCCACTTGCTTACGTATACAAGTCTTATGAGCAGCAACATTCTCTCCTGCTTACACCACTGTAAGTCTTACGAGCAGCAACGTTCTCTACTACTTGTATCTTATAAGTCATATGAGTGGAAGGTTTAACTAGGAATTCTCTCAACTGCTTCTCTCGTAAGGATATCTACCCTCTCAAGGTCCCAATACCTTGAGGTCAAATGAAAATATAATTTGAAATGTATATAGACTCTCTTACAGAGCAAGTATGATAAACACTGATGATCAATATGAATACAGAGAAAATATGAATAACAGAGACTCATGAATTTGATTGAGAATTCTTGTGCTTTGTTGTTCTTAATGATTTCTGGAACTCTGTACTTATAGATGTTTAGTTTTTGCCCGTTTGAATAAAGATCATTGTGGAACGGGGTATGTTATTGTGGAATGGCATACGCATATTTGAAAACTTTGAATGTAGTAGGTATGTGCTTGTCGTGATATTGTCTGCCGTTGTTTGACTTCCTTCGTCTCTGTTTATTTCAACGTTCATCCTTCTGTATCACACTTATAAAACATTCAAAACGATGTTAAATAATAATAATAACTGATGATAAGATAAATAAATAACATTAAACCATATTCGGATTGAACGCTGTAAGACTGGTGTATTTAGCCTTCTGCCAGAGTATCACTCGAGCATGGATGGGCTCACTCGAGTAATCTCACCATTTTTCTCCTTGTTCTTCAGTTTTGAACTTGCACTCGCATAGGATTTTAGAGAGATAGTTTTCTCACTCACGAGTGATATGGGGCCTCACTCGAGCACAACTCCTTCTGCTCGAGTGGCCTTGCATTTTACACTAGGAGACTCTTCTCTGGACAACACTCGCATACCATTTTAGCAAGAGTTAGATTTTTCACTCGCAAGTGATGTGGGCCCTCACTCCAGCACACATACTCCTACTCGAGTGAGAAGGATATTCTCATGTAATATACTCCTGTGATCAGCACTTGCATCAAAAATTGAGAGAGTTAGATTTCTCACTCATGAGTGCTGATGTGTCACTCGGGCATAGGAAGCCTCACTCGAGCATACTTGTGCTTCTCTGACCTTCATGACTCTCGCCCAAGCACTTGCAGTCCCTCACTCGCTAATGCTCGAGTACAAGGCAGCTTCATGCTCGAGTATTGATCTTACTGCTTGAGTACATCAAAGAAGAATAACAGGAATTGCTCTCAGCCAAGCACTTGCAGTCCCTCACTCGCATGTGCTCGAGTGAGAAAGACTCTTCTTCTCGAGTGCTATCTCCAGTGCTCGAGTGAATCAGTAAAAATGACAGTAGCATGCTCTCGGGCAAACACTTTCTGGCTATCACTCGCATCTGCTCGAGCATAAAAGAATTATATGCTCGAGAGCTAGTCTTATGCTCGAGTACATCAGTTAAATTTGAAAGCAGGCACCATAAAACTTTGCCATATGCATTTGGTAACTTTGTAAACATTCCTTAGACTTATAAAACTATGATTTGCACACAATTGTCTTTGTTATCATCAAAACTTGGGATCTAACAAAGCGAAGCCACTTCCTCTATATTAATCATTGTCCCTACCTTTAACAATCTGATTAACAAACAAGGGTGGTCTAATTCTTTAGATTCCCTCCTTATCTGTAACTCCTAGTTACAATGGCACTAATAAAGAATTACTATACTATTCACATGAGTAGAGAATGTAACCTATAGTCAAAACCTTTTGCTCTGTCTAGACCTATATCTCTGAGCAGACAATTCCATTACTAAAACCACTACTCTGATACCCGACTGTAACGCCCTTACCTTTATGGTCATCTAGTGAGTTTTATGCAATGCATTCAAACCACTCATTGCTATTCATTTATAAAAACTCTTTCAATTCTCAACCTTAAGATAGGACTCAAACTTGTAGTTGATTTGGTTTTTCAGAATAATTTTCAAATCTTATGGAAGAGTCATTCAATGGTTTGCAAATTTATTACAACTTATCAATTCTTATCTTTATTTAATTCAATCAGAGTAATTCACTACTCATTTATCTAGCCATATTATTTCTTTGCACATTCTTAGTTTATTTATTCGTATATTTATACAAAAAGTATAGCTATATAGGGCTACCTGAGTGTCTAATATAATACACCACAAATCAATCTCCACTTCACTGCCATAGTTCCCTCTTATGCAACTCCCTACAGTACTCATCTATACTTCATCACAACTGTGTGGTTGGTTGGTGGGAGTGAGATTCAAGAGAATCTCAGTAGGAAAAAGTTACCATAATGCATGCATGATAGATGCTATGTGCATGACATGTTAGATTTAACTAGATGTATGCCACATAATGACATTTTTGCATGCTCAATGTTTCATGCAACAAAACTATGGCCACCGTATAAACAGAAACAGAGCTTCATTATTCATATATACTCTATAAAATCAAGTAAACCAATCACATACATCACTAGACAAGCAGAAATATCAACTACATGCAAATAAGGTAAGTTCCCTACCTGAATTGCCCTTCCCTGGACTAACTGTCGGTCCAATACTGTATCTAGCTCGGGCTATCGAAATATCCTAAAATTCCAAATTTAGGATAAATGAGTTATTAGTCACTCATAATTCATTCTAAACTCATTGTGTTGGTTATCTTTGTCTAAAACTACAAAATTACCAAAATACCCCTAGGGACCCAATCCAAGTCCCTTTATACCTGATATATTTGTACTTTACGAAAAATTATGACCCGGGCTAATCCTACACAATTTCACATGTAGAATCCACTTTTGACCTCATATTTTTCAAATTCACTACCAAAAGATGAAAATGTCATTGTCAGCCCCTAACTTTGGATTTTAGGGGTATTTTTGACATTTCACATTCTAAGGCCTTTCACACTTCATACTTACCTTAAACCCTACAAAATTTTCCATTTTAAACACAATGGATATGTCAAATTGATGAAATTTGAGCTCTAACATACACAAAGATGTACTAGCCAAAACAAGGGTTTATGGAAGAACAAAGTGATTTTCAAACATCCAACCTTCCAAACACCCCCAATACACTTCTAATCACTTGTTTAACTATCTAAGAACATCTTATCATGATTGATGGAAAATTGGGCAGCATAACCCCTAGGGTTTACATCATGCCAAATTTACAAAATTCATGGAATCAAAGCCAAACAACAAAATAACAACAAATATTACCAAGAACAATCAAAAAGCATCAAGATTCAATGAGTTGTTGGATTTACCTTAAATATCTCCACTTCATCTCATATGGTCATCCCTCACCTCCTTCTTTTCTCTTAATTGAGTTGACTAAACATGATTTAAATGAGGGTTTGAGGTTTAAGGTGGGAATTCATGAGATTTGATAGTAAAACGACAAGGATTTTTATGGAATACTCACCTTGGATGACCATGAAGCTTGCCCTTCTTACTCCTTGGCTTCTCTAACACCCCAAATATTACTCCCCAATATGCCTTGTAAGTGGTTGTGGAATTTAATAAAATGGAATGGTGAATTTTGGATATTGTGAATAGTGCTGCCAGTGAGATTTCTTGGGAGGTAGCGAGATTGTCATGTAAATTTGAATAAACAAATGATGTTCAAAAATTATGAAATTTTACAGAGTGAAAGTAGATATCCTAAGATTTAATTGGATAGGTCATGGGTAATTTTTGGAGTTGTATACAAAAAGTTATGTATTTTTGAAGTTTACCCAGTGAAGCTGGAAAGTTTCTGGATCAGCATCCAAAAAATTTAATTCTTGGAATTGTGAGCTTCTAATTGTCTAGGGCTATATTTTTCCTTGAAACTATACTCAATAAGGATGCTATATCCTTTAAAATCACTCTAATATGATGTCTACAAAATTAGTTATGATTTTTCAAAGTTTGGACAGAGAATCTTCCAGAATTTTGTAAAAATCTAAAATTGAGAAAATTAATTAATTAAATTATGGGATATTATTAAAACATCATCCTCTTCTTTCTTCATCCATAATTGACGTAAAATGGCCCCAATGGAGAGAAAGAGGGTGGAGAATTTTAGGGAGAGAAGGATCAAGAAATCTCACAGGGTAGGTTGATTTCTTCGGTGAATTTGCGCCTATTGTCTATAACCCTTCCTCTATGCTTCTCTTCTACATGATTGAAGGTGTTTAAAGCTCAAAATTTAGTGTTGAGAGGAGGCTAGGGTTCAACCAAGAAAGGAAAAGCCAGATGAAAGCTAAGGTGACTTCCTAAACTTCAATCTTTGGTTATTCTGGCTACTTAGATAATTTAATCGGTTAATTTCTGGTTAAATTGTTGTGATTATAGAATTTGGTAAATGTTGTGTCCCAGACATTATGCTGCCAAAATTGAGTCTAAATGGTGCTTTTAATGTAATTAAATAGTTAATAAAGTTGTTAGGAGTAGAAAGGAGAAGGTCTGCGGAGTCAGAATTGGAAACCCCAAATTTTCTTGGAGAATCCTGGGTTACGGATAGGTTCAATTTAAGTGGTTAGAGGTGGATTTTTTATGTTCTAATGATTCCATTGAGTTTACGAGGGAAAATTAGGTGGGGTTACACTTGATCACTTTTTCAGAAAAGCCTAAAAAAGCATAATTACTAAAACGCCCCTGAAACCATGAAATAGGGGCTGCCAAGGGTATTCTTGTCTTTTAGAAGTGAATTTGGTAATTCCAAGTCAAGAAATGGATTCTTTGGGAAACAATATGCCAGAATAAGCCAAATCAAAATTTCAGGAAAAGTATGGTCAGACAGGATATAGTGGGATTGAGCTGGGTCCCTAAGGGTATTTTGATAAATTTTCACAATAGGCTTATATAACCACTATGAACACTATCGAAGTGCCTAAAATGGTACATGAATAGGTTTTAAACTAATTCTTATACATTGACATTTTAGGACCGAGTTGAGAGCCTGAGGGGTTGGCATACCTATCGAGGCATGAAGTTCAAGGAGCCTATTTAAGATAAAAAAGGGTTACGGTAGGGAACTTACCTCTCCTACGTGTATTTGATATTTGTGCTAGTGTATTGATGCATGTTATTTCTTTGCTTAATTTTGTGAAACATATATTAATGATTGAAACATTGTTTTTATTTAACTATGGCCATAAGTATGTTGTTTGAAATATTAAGCACATAGATACATTATTATGTTAACATGAGTTTATGTAATGCAAGCATGTCATACATTAAGTACTTGTCTAGATGCATATTGGTACTATTTCCTATTGAGATTCTCTTAAATCTTACTCTCCCCTACCAACAATTTAGATAGGTGAAAACAAGAGGCGTACTAAAAGCAGAGAACAAAACCCTACAGGAGGAATGCAGTGGTGTAACAAAGATAGGAAGATTAGGAAGATGTCTCCGTTTCATTATAACAAGTTTAGATACCCTAGTAACCCTACTTGGCGACATTGATTGTAATGATCACATATAATCCCAACAGGGAATTTCCATAATCGGGTACTTTTTATCAGTATTTAATGTTATTCCTGTGTTGCCTACTGAACTGCGTACTATTTTCAGCATATACTCTAAAAAAAGGAAAAAAATAGATAAGGGTGTGACATTTTAGTATCAGAGTAAGTGGTTCTAGCAACAGGATAGTATACTGATAAGGTATTGATTATATGGTAAAAGGAAATATGAACAGAATTGGGCACTCGAGAATCAATTTCCCTTTTCTGTGAACCGGCCCCAGAGAAATGGAGAATACCCGAGGGCAGCCAATATTACCATGCCGATCCAAGGGTGGTATAAGTATGGCACGAACATCAAAAGAAAAAATCTAAATGATCATTTTATTGAGTTTGAGGAGCTTATGATACCATACAGAGTAAAGTACATGTACGACAGCATGTAGAGGGTCTACACCCAGTATCTTGGTGACCAGAGGTAACCAGCATGTCTTTAAAGGTGAGAGTAGTCTCAATGTACCAGTGGTTAAGAGCAGATAGAGCCGGTATCTAGATTTTGGGCACAGGCACACAAACGCATGCTCAACCCAAGAAAATCTTAGGATGGGTGACCCCCTAGGAAGTTAAGTGGTAAGGTCATGGAGACTTGAGGAATAGTGATTGTCTTAAGGTTTCTCTATGACTAATGATTATCTTAATTTGATGGTTTGAAGAAAGCTTAGAAGTATAAAGTAATGATATAAGTATTGATTTTCATATGGAACATTTTTGTTGCGGTGAGTTCTGCTCAAAAAAGTTCACTTAATGAGGTTATGGAAACTCGAGGTATAACAAATGTTTTGAGGTATCTTCATGCTAAGCAATGATTCTTAGTAATCTCGTGGTGTCAAATGGATGTAGATACGATATACGGTGTTACATGATGTGTGTGATTATGCTGTATGTCAATCCTAGAGGATCCGATTTGGTGATACTAAAGGTTGGGGATAGGTTTGAATTATATCTAAGCTGAAATAGTGCTTAAATCGAAATGTGAATTGGTTGCACTATGGTTCTGTTCCATAATGAAAGTTTGAAACCTATAAACCTGTGGATAGTATTGAACCTTTAGTAATGATTTAGGGACAATACCCAAATACCGTAGATGTTAGAATATGCGTTATTGATCTTGATTCCTAGCGAACCTATTAGGTATACTTGAGGAACGTGATTTCCAATCTATGTGATGTTGAGGTTCTAGATTTTATGATGAACTTAAAATTGGGTTAGAGACCCTAGGCTGTAAAATCCTATATGCTAGTGATGTTGTAGTAGACCTGTGTGTCTAGAGGCCCTAAGACCAAGGGACCAATATGTCCTTAGGCCGAAGATGAATTTAGAGTTGTGTAGGGCAGTGACCTGAGGAGTGGGGGTAGAGGCAGAGTACTCCCAATGTTATATCGTGCCTATAGGTACACTGATATATAGTGCTAATGAGTACATTGATATGCCTAGATAGAGGACTGAGGTATGTAATAAGTAGGAGTTGCAACAGTTGTTGGCCCTGAACACATTTCTGATTGAACTGGATTATGTATTAACACATTCTCTATGAATGATTGTGTTATTATGGAGGTCAAGTGAGATCCAACTAAGGAAATAAGGCAAGTGTGGGCAAACAGTGCAGCCCTACCAATATTATATTTGATAATATGAAACATTAGAGTGGGCAGCGGAAGCATAGTGAATTTATGTGCAACATTAAGGACAATAGGAGAGGTTAATAATCCGTACCAGTGAATCTAGCTAAGTAGGACGGTAAGTCTATACGGTCTATAATGGTGTGCCCTATGTGATTGATAATGAAGTAATCTATGTGGTTTGTAGTGATGTAAGCTATATGGTTTGTGTAACCCCCTGCCGTAATTATATTCGAAATACGCGATTAAAGTGAAATAGATACCAATAACAATCAAATAACATTTATAAACCCATATACTATATGAGGTTTTCACAAATACCTTTCGAAATCATTTATAACCTGGTCTCACATTCACATTCCGAAAACAATTACTACACGAAGATAAATCACATTTAAATATATCAAATTACACAATGTAATAATCCCTGCAATCCTGGATTCCATATATTAATCAAAGCCTTACAGGGCACAATCGCCCATACAAGCCCTCATATGGGGATTACACAGATCTTTCTCATACACATAATCAAATCCTCATCCATATATACACAACTAAATCCAAATACAAATATCCCAACTATGATGATAACCAACTACCAGAATGACAACCCAAAGGAGTCCTCATCGCCCTTGGTTGCATACTCCATCCTCGATCCATTACCCTGTCTGAAAGGTTAGTAGGGGAGGGTGAGATTCTAGAGAATCTCAGTAGGAAAACAATATCAATATGCATGCACGGTAAATTTTTAATGCATGACATGCTTGCATCACATAACTCATACTAACACAATGACAATTTGTAAGCTCAATGCTTCGAACAATATACTAATGGTCGTAGAATAAATGGAAACATAGCTTCAAATTACACATAATCATGCAAAACTAAGACATGCACCAACACACTAACACAAATATCAAATACATGCAGAAGAGATATGTTTCCTACACTCTTTCAACGTAAGCTCTAGCTTTGGCTGCTCACGATCAGGGCGAACACCAAACCCTATAACCAAAACAAGGACACAGGGTTAATCCCTTTTCCAATTCCTTAACTTTTAGACACTTAAGTTGGTTATCATTCACGACCTTTAGGTGGCTACTCAAAGCCTAAACACATGCCTAAAGGGTTGGGAAATACTTGACAAAAGACCATCTTTGGAATCCTCAAAATTCGCTTTTTGACTGTAGTACTCGAGTGAAGATGACCTTACTCGAGTGGTGGATGCCTTTCACTCGAGTGATAACCTCAACACTCGAGTAATTCCTCCTCAAGCACCTGAGTCCTACCGAGTGAAGCCCATAAAGTGACTACTCGAGAGCAACTGAACCTATAAAATGGCAAGCTCACTCGAGCACTACCCTCAACACTCGGGTGAGATCAAAACACTTACGAGTGCACATCATACTCTTGCCAAATTTCCCACGAGTGTTAACCCGAGACGCGGCTCCAAGTGCCAAAATGATGCTCACTCGAGTGACACAAGGCGCACTTGAGTGATAATACTCATCACTCATGGGTAAACTAATATACTCTCACAACTTCCACATTCAAGTGTGACCAAAACAGAAGGGAAATGGGAAGATACCACGTTGCACTCGAGTGAGGACTAGGTGTACTCGAGTGATGCTTATCAGAACCCAGAAATACAGCAGATACCCAAATCTCAATTCAATTTTTTTTTACTTTGTAAAACACATAACAACTAGACAACTGATCGAGCAAATCATCTATTTTAGGAAGTGGGTGCTTGATCTCAACGTTCACCTTATTCAACTTCCTATATTCAATACAAAGTCATAAACTTCTGCTGCGCACTCTGATGTTTATCTTCTCAGATGGGCTTTAATAATATCAAGATGATTGAGTAGGAGTCCTACAGGAACCTCCTATAACATGTGACTGCACTAGAAATATGTGTTTCTTTATGCCAATTCCTAACCCATTTAAACTTAAATCATTCTGGGCCATTTCAAATTTTCATTGAATCAAAACTTAATAGTTGATTCCTAGGTTGTGATTTACTTGGTAACCCTTCTACTTATACCTTTCATCACATCATTTGCTATCCACCAATCGACACCTAGTATAGGCTCCAGTTACTACAATAGCAGGCAAATCAATTATGTCTCTCATTTCACTAGAGAGCTATCACCTTAATAAATCCGTTAAGGGAATATTTTATGTTCATAATCTTTCCCTATACTAGACTTAACTGCTAGCTAGTTTTTAAAATCCCTTTCTGTAAGGATTCGTATATTTAAGAATCTTGTTCCTCGATTCCATAGAGAATTACTAGCCTGACACAATTTTGAACACATTTGCTAGCCTAAGGACATACTAGTCCTTTAGGTCTTAGGGCTTTTGGACATACTAGTCCATTATAGTATATCTGGCATGTAGAAGTTTATAGCCTAGTATCTCTACCCCAGCTTTTAGGTTTATCAAGAAATCTAGAACCTTAACATCACATATATTGAAAACTATTTTCCTCATGTATACTTAATAAGTTTGCTAAGAATCAGGATCAATAGCACCTATGCTAACCTCTATGGTATTTGGGTATTATCCTCAAAATATTACTGAAGGTTTAATAGTATTCACAAGGTTCAAACTTCCATAATGGAATAGAACCAAAGTGCACCAAATTCACATTCCGACCTAAGCATTATTTTAGCTTTAGATCAAATTCAAGCCTATCCTCAACTTTCAATATCATAAGATGGGATCCTCTAGGATCAATATATGGTATAATCACCATTCATCATATAGCACCATATATCATGTCTACATTCCTTTAACTTCATGGTATAACTAAGGATCATCATTTAGCATGGAGAAACCTCAAATATTTAATACACCTCAAGTTTACCATCACCTTACCAAATGAACTTTTTTTGTGTAGTAATTACTACAAAAGAAATGGTTTGAATTAAGATTAATCTCACATCGTCCTCATCTCTATACTTATAAACAACATTCAAATCATCTAATTAAAATGATTATTAATCATGGAGAAACCTTAAGATAATCATTACTCCTCAAGTCTCCATGACCTTGCCAACTTAATTTCCTAGGGGGTCACCCATCCTAAGATTTCCCTAGGTTGAGCACGCTTACTTTTGTTTGCCCATGCCAAAAACATAAATACCGACTCTATCTGCTCCTGACCACCTGTACCTTGAGAGTACACTTGTTTAAAATACCATGCCAATTGCCTCCAGCTGACTAAATACTGTGCATGATTTGCACACTGACTTGGTCGTACCTACTTTATTAGGTTTCACGATATCCTTGGACCATCCTCAGTTCATTATTACACCACTTGCTCCCCTTTGGTATTCCGCTGTTCTTTATGGCTAGTTCACATATAGGGTGATTCACTTCCCTAGTGCCCCTTTTTACGCATATTTCCTTTCACCATATATTTAAGACCTTATCAGTATACTATCCTGTTGCTAGAACCACCACTTTGATAGAACCGCTTTTAGCTCTATTCTGTTGCCAGAACTACTTGGGCTCTTCCAAAACCACTTAGGTTTTATCCAATAAAAGGCACCTTTTTATGCAATGAATAGGCCCACACAGGACAAGGAATTGTCCCCTCCTCTATACCATACAGATGCTTGGGGATTTATTCCAACCATATAGGAAGGAATATGCCTCCCTAAGGGCTCGAGGCTATGACTTGATAGCCACTTGCACCGTGGAGATTAGAATAGGTGCTATTGATCTAGCATTGAGACTAGAATGAGCCATTAGACTATTGGAAATTTGTGCACTAGGGGCTAATTATTGTACTTTGAACATTATTATTTAATGAATTTATCCATTTTGTTATCATATTATCGCATGTTCACTATGATAACTGTATCCTTAGATAAATCATAAAGATTGTCCTAAATGTCCTTGGTTGGTATCTATGTAGGAGTAGAGATGAAGTGAGACCAGTATGGCTTTGATGAGGTATGGATATATGAATCAAAGTCTTAGGCACTTTTAGGAGTACAAGGTACTGGACTGACCTGCTATGAGAAAGCTGCATAGATCAAGTCATAAGCTTATCTCATGTATAATCATATCACAATGCCCTTTAACTTGAGATCATCATGGATTCCTATATGAGAGTCGATAAGCTTTAACCTAGTCAAAGTCACCTTTAACTGGTATGATAAAGCCTATTGTCGAGCTTAGTGGTTTTCATGTAGAGGAATATGAATGGTCAAGATAAAATTTGTCCCTCACATTAGTAGAGAGATATTATTGGGCTCCTCAATGAGTGAGTCTGAGAAATGTATGACCATACTGTGATGGAAAGGAGTTTCCATTTCCATTGTTAGACTACTCAGGAGTCAGGAAAGTAATGGTCGGGAATAGGAGGTTGACATTATCCATGATTCCATGCCTCATTCTTGGCCGAAATATCATGTGACAAAAAAGGATGTGACATGGTTCTATGACATGTTGCATCATGTTAATGATCTTTATATGAATTTGGTAGTTGTAATGTCTTGCTAAATGCCACTTGCGACATATGGGTTAGTACAGTTATTGGCCCACTGGCAACTTCATATGGGCCTGCAGGGTCATAGCCAAGAAGAGCCCAACACCAGCTATAATGTCTGGTTCATTGAATCTAAAATGTGTCTAAGATTTAATGAATATAATGTTTATCTAGAATGGACGAATTTTATATTTATATATATGTATATGATATAAAATTCGTGAAAATAAAATTAATAATATTATATACAGGTATTTTCGAAATACATACATATGTGTGTGTGTTTGTGTATTATATGATAATATTATTATATTGTGTTAGTTTGTAATTTAGTTTTATCAGATAAATTAAATTTAATAACTAATATGATAACGATATAATATTTCAGATTTAATTTATAAAGATAAATTAAATCTATTTCCATTACCTCTTTATTCGGATTAAATAAATAGGTTAAATTAAAACTGTTGGACAGATTTAATTAAACCAAATTTATTTAATTAGCTCATCAAAACAATTAAGTGTTAATTGATTTCAAAATAAATTAAGATTAATTTTGAAAATCCAATATAGCCCTATCAATTATAAAAATGATTAGGCAGCATGAGAAAATAAGGAGCCGCAAGAAACCCTAGGGACACAGGAGACATTGGAGGTGCTAGCACACAGTCCATGTTGAGGTTGTATTCATGGGATACCAGTAGAGGGAGCTAATATGAGGTGTCGATTTCAGGAGATCAATAAAATGAAAAAACGTATGATTCTTAATTACTACTTATTTAAACGTCATTGGCAAATCCGTAATTAGGATTGGTAAATTTTAAATTTTCATTTTCCACTATACCTGCTAATCCCAACATAGGTTTCATATGCTATAGTGTTATCTGGGCAAACTCTCGAAGAGACTATAAGGCCTGATATTGTGATTCGGAGGATTTCTCAAGCCTCTAATCCTAAAATTTGGGATATTACATACGTCCTATGCATGTAGACCAGGTAGGTCCTATGTATGATGTAATGGCTACATATTGATGAATCTGTTTGATGTGATGATTTAGTATGCCTATACGATGATTATTTAACTTGCTCTGTGTTTTCATATCGTATGAGGGACTGTTGTTACTACTGAGATTCTTTTGAATCTTACCCCTTTCCAATAATTAACCTATAGCAAAGGCAAGCTACTTGAACGGAAAGAAGGTAGTCACAGACGAGTAAAGGATGTGACCAAAAGATTAAGAATTACTGTTAGTTATCTATTTTTTATCTTGTATATGTTGTGTAAACTTAAGATCATAAATATAGTAGTAGTAGTAGTAATGCTGGCGGTAGCCTCATAGAAGTATAGTAAGTGAATAGTTGCCTACTAACTTGGTATATAAAATAGAATAGGGCATCTATACACCAAAAGTCCCTTAACCAAATGATGACATAAGGGTAATAAGCAGAGAGACACTTGAATACTCTTATAAAAGGGAATTAAAAAATGGTGAGTTACGAGGAAGTTATGAACCACTTTATGATAGTTTTTAAGAAGTCTTAAATTATTTAGAAAAATTTACTCAACTACAAGTTTGAGTTTTGCCTTGAGATTGGGAATTGAAAGAGTCTTGTAAAGAATCTCACTTAGTGATTCGAGTTCACTACGTAAAACTCATCAGAGTGATCATGAAAAATATGGTGTTACATTATGACTGTGTATGTGTGTTAGGATCGGTAGGCACAGAGGAAGAATTTTAAAATTTTACCAATCCTAATTGAGGATCTATCAACGACGTTTAAACCAAGTTAGAAGGATTCGTACCTTTTGATAATTCAGAGTTTTCACAATCTCTAGGAGCCAACACGTCAGGTCTGCTCCCTCTACCGATATCCACAAGAATGCTCTCCAACCGAGACTGCGTGCTAGTGCCTCTAATGTCTCCTAGGGTTTCACTTGCGGCTCTCAATTCTCATGTGCATATCAATATATCTGCTCTATCAAGTTTATAACCTATGAGGGCTATTTTCAAAATTCAAAATTAATCATCATTAATTTCGAAATTAATTAACTATTAATTATCTTGATGAGCTAATTAAATAAATTCAGTTTAAATTAAATCTGTCCAATAATTTTAATTTAACCTATTTATTTAATCCAAATAAAGAGCAATTAGATTTAATTTATCTTCATAAATTAAATCTGAGATAATATATTTCTATCATGTTAGTTATTAAATTTAATATATCTTCATAAATTAAATTTAAAACTAACACAATATAATAATATCATATAATATATATTTCGAAAATATATATATCTATATAATATTATTAATGAATTTTATATTATATATATAAATATAAAATTCGTCCACCCTAAATTAAACATTATCTCGTGTTGGGCCATTCTTGTGTATTACCCTGTAGGCCCATATGAAGTTGGCAGTGGGCCAATAACTATACTAACCCAAAAGTCACAAGTGACCTCTAGCAAGACATTACGACTACCCAATTCATATGAGGATCGTTATCACGATACAACCTGTCATACAACCATGTCACGTCCCTTTTGTCACACGATATGTCGATCAAGGATAAGGCATAGATAATGTCATCCTCTTGTTCCTGACCATTACTTTCTTGATTCCTGAGTAGCCTGATAACAGAGATAGAAACTCCTTTCATCATAGTATGGCCATACATTTCTCAGACTCACTCATCGAGGGGCCTAGTAATATCTCTCTACTAATGTGAGGGACAAATTCCATCTTGATCATTCATATTCCTCTGCATGAAAAACCACCAAGCCCGATCGTAGCCTTTATCATCACCCAGTCAAAAGTGACTTTTGACTAGTTCAAAGCTTAGCAACTCTCATGTAGGAATCCATGATGACCTCGAGTCTAAGGGCAATGTGACATGGTTATACATGAGAAAAGCTTATGACTTGATCCATGTAGCTTTCTCATAGTGGGTCGGTCCAGCACCTTGTACTCTTACAAGTGCCTAAGACTTGGATTCGATCTCCATATCTTATCAAAGTCATACTGATCTTGTTTCATCTCTGCTCCCGCATAGATGACCGACCAGGGACATTTTAGGACAATCTTTATGAATTATCCAAGGATACAATTATCACAGTTAACATGCAAATACTATGATAACAGAATGGAGAAATTTCATTAAATTAATAATGTTCAAAGTACAATGATTGGCCCTTAGGGCACAATTTTCAACAATGTGAATCATATAGATATCATATGTGTGCTATTGATATGAGATGATTGTTGATATATGGTGAGTGGCTCTATATGGGCAAGTGATTACTGTTGTGTTATGACTGTGTATGCAATCATGTTTATGAATGAATATCTAGTATGCTGCTGAGAACATGATGAATGTCTTCTTATAATGTGGAATCTATTATTATGACTTGATGAGTTTAAGAAATGTGATAACTCTGAGAGAATAATGTGAGGTAAATGGCAAAGATAGTGAATGGGTTGTGATATGTGAAAACTGAATACCACTTGGCAAGCTGCTATGTTTTATTGTTACACACTTTAGCTAGCATTGATTGACAAGGCAATACCCCTTGATATGACACTCTTGTGGCTATCTAGGCAATATACCTAAGGCCCAGGCAATATCATAGGGCTTGGCCAGTACCCTATGGAGAAACTCATGGCCCCTAATATATTCTGTAATACTTTGGTTGGTCTACATCCATAACATGCCATATTATGATGGCTTGAGAGTTACTAGCAACATGGACTAGTACTTAACCCATGGTTTTAACTTGAGAAAGTAAGGAAGATATAAGGATGGTTTATAGGTTAATGAAAAGATAATGAAGTGATTAAATTGTGATAGCTTGTGATTCAAGATGCCATATTGTGATATTTGTCCATTATTATAGATCTATTGTTGCATTGTATGCTCCTATTATTATGTCTATATGTTAGTCCCATTTGGGATTATGTTAGTAGGTTAGATAGGTAGTGATTGTGTTATTGTGATAGTAGTCTCACTTCATTACTCTTAGTATTTTTCATGTGAGAGCTTGAGGTGTCAAACCCCTTGATATTTTGATATGCACAAAGTGTTAAAGGCATAGTTCCACAGGCATAAAGAAATAGTACAAATATACTGATAAAAAGTACTTGTGTACATCCAAGAGTCTCCTCGTACGGTTTGAAAATATTTACACAAATTGTCCAAAATATTAAAATTTAAACTAATATAACTGAATAGCTTCTATCTCAGGATCCACCCCCTCAATTACCCGTATTCGCTGTTTTGCCCTTAGAGCCACTAGCTTCTGCTGGAATATTTATTTATTTAAAAAGGGTGAGATTCAAAGAATTTCAGTAGTGACATACAATCAATCATAATTAAATATGTCATATTCTATGTTATGCAACAAATTCATAACAATACTACAGCAAGTATACTTGAGTTAGGGCTCAATCCCCTACTATCCATAATACCTTGGTTGCTAGGTCCCAGACCAACAACTGCCTCCACACATGCCTCCCTGCATAATTTTCCCTCCTCAGCAAAACCATGTTCATTAATTAAACCACAGTAAATGGCATACACAAACATATAAAATATTGGCATAGTGTATGAAGGGATGAGTTACTACATTATATCCCTTTTTGCAATCCACAACAAGTTCATCAAATTTCATGTCAACGGCTAGGGCTATCAACAGTTGGGTACTTAAATTCCAAATGTACAAGAATTAGGTTAAAGCCCATTCATATACTACCTTAGACTCTTTCAAAGTGTTTTGGTTCATTATATTAGTCTAACACTGCATAATTTGCTACATGCCCCTAGAGACCCCATCTAAGCCCCTTTATACCCGGTCCAACCGTACTTTTCCAAAAATTTTGACCTGAACTTTTATGACACGGTTTTATGTGTAGAATCTATTGTTGATCTTAGTTTCAAAAAATCACTGCCAAATGACAGCTTTACCCTTGACAGCCCCTATTTAGAGTTTTAGGGGTATTTTTGTAATTTCACTTATAGGGCTTATGTCACAGTGATCAACATCAACCCTACATATTTTTCCCTCTTGAACATAATGGAATCATCAAATTAATGAAATTTCAATTGCTACCCCCTCATTACTCTATCAAAACTTAGAGGGAAAAAGGGAAAAATTGTGATTTTGATTTTTAGCTCCAAAAACTTGTTCCTTTCCACACTAATCAACTTGATTAACCATTTAAACACATGTTAAACAAGATTTGAGAAACTTTGGGTAGCATAATTTGGTAGGGTTTCCATTTCCCAAATTTGCAAACTCAACCAACAAAAACTAAAAACATCAACATACTTCCACAAAGATTGAAGTTCTTGAAGTTACTTGGTTTCTTTGACTTCCTCTCTCAAAACCATCCTCCCTCTCCCTCCTCAACCTTGAGGTTAGCTTTCTAAACATGGTGATTCATGGAGAAGAAGAGATTGGAGAAGCTATAATACAAGAGAGGAAGCTTGAACACAAGAACAACAAACCTTGCCTTTAGGTTTCTTCCTCTTGGCTCCTCCTACTCTCTAAGTGTTTCTAAGCTTTCTCTCTCCCTCCTTTCCTTGCTCTTGGCCAACGGATATGGCGTAAAAAAGATGAAGCAAATGCTTCATAAAATATCTCACTATTATCCCTCAATTAACGTTATTACAAAATTAAGTTTTATGACATGGCCTTGTACTTGGGTTTATCCTTTTCAAACTTGTGTCATAAACTTCAATTATACTTGAACTAATTTTCTTCCCCTATAGTTAGCCCAAATGATGCTTAGGGTCCCTCTTTAATACCAAGTTAGGCTTCATCTTATTAGTTCAATCCACATGTACACAATATTGTACTTTAATCTAGTTCACATCTGCTTAACTTAATCAATTATTATTCATTTCTCTTAGCTTGAATTAATGACACTTGGCATATCATAATCCAAATAATTATTTTCCCCTATCTTCTCTTAATAGGCGAAATTCACCAAGAAATTGGGAAATAATTATTGTTCCAACATTTTCCATAATCCTCTTATTTGATTCGTGTCCAATTTCCCATTTACTTTTTAGCTTGATTTTCTTGACCAAGAATATTCCAAATATTTATTCTCCTTTATTTTTCTTAATTAATTGAAATCAATTTCAATCAATAAGAAAATAATGAATCTTGAGCTTTGTTGGCAAAATTACTAGTTTGCCATTACGTTTTTGGATTTTATCTTAGGAGCTATTTCCTTTTCTATATGCATGGCCAAAATTAACATTAATATTAGGCCAAATATCATTCTCTAATATTCTCTACTTTGTGCCACAATATTGTGCTTTTTGGAAAACCCAAGAATTAATTCCATAATTTGTTCTACGCCAATTCTCATGAAAATGAAAATTTACTAACTTTATAAATTTCAAGTTCATGAATATTTAACATTTTTATTGAATATTTCTAAAGGCACAATACATTTTGGTGAATAAAATTGGGGTGTTATAGTTCTCTCCCTCTTAAATAAATTTCATCCCTAAAATTTGATACATATACATAGCCATAAACTATAGGTAACACTTTTGCATATCATCTTCCATTTCCCATATTGCTTCTCTGGGAGATAACCCCTTCCAGAAGACTTTGACAAACGGGATGCTCTTGGTTTTGAGTTGTTTCTCCTGTTGATCGATTATTCAATCAGTTGTGACGTCAAAAGTCAAATCGTCTCACATTTCCACGTCTTCGTATTCAATTACATACTCTAGATCGGGTTGATACATTTTCAGTTCGAAAACATGAAAAACGTCATGCAACCTACTCAAGTTCAATGGCAAAGCTATACGATACGCTACTGGCAATCTACCTCGAATGTAGCTTTTTCAATTTCAGTGCCCTACCAACACCTGTGACTAGCAAACCTTTCATGAATACAAGATCACGGACTTCAAATTTTAGAGGTTTTCAGCTCTTATCAGCATAACTCTTCTATCGGGTTTGAGTAGTTAGTAATTTTTGCTAACCAACTTGATCTGCTTGGTTATTTGATCGACTATGTCTGGCCCCAGTAAGCACCTTTTAGACAATTCCATCCAACATAAGGGCGATTGACATTTCTTTCTGTACAGTGCCTCATATAGAGCCATTTGAATGCTTGAGTGATAGCTATTATTATAGGCAAACTCTACCAATGGAAAGAATTTATCCCAACTACCTTTAAAATCTAATGCACACGCCCTCAGCATATCCTCCTCAGAGTCATCTATCAGTGGATGCCTCGTCTCCCTAAATAGCAATCCGGCTAGTGATGCTAGCCTCGGCTCAAGACTAAATACAGGCCTCGCTGGTACGCTATTCCTAACAGTCTGTCTCATACGGAGACCTCACAGTGCATAGTACTTACGTACTGCAGCCCCTCAGGAATTCACTGCTCTGGTGGAATCTAGTTCATGGACACCTGTGATCCCTCATGTTACTAACTGTCGCTTCTACTGCTCATGATTTCCTGTCACCATGTAAACAAGACCATATCAGTATACTATTCTAAAAATGCCAAAACTGCTTTTAGCTCCGATACCAAAATGTCAAACCCCTTAACATTTTGATATGCTTAGAGTGTTAAAGGCACAGCTCCACAGGTGTACTGAAATATTACAAAAATACTAATAAAAAGCACTTGTTTACATCCAGGAGTCTCCCCACAAGGTTTGAAAATATTTACACAAATTGTCCAAAATATTAAAATTTAAACTAATATAATCAAACAGCTCCTATCTCAGGATCCGCATCCCTCAATTGCCCGTATTCACTATTTTGCCCTTAGACCCACTAGCTTATGCTGGAATATTTATTTATTTGAATAAGGATGACATTCAAAGAATCTCAGTGTAACATACAATCGATCATATAAAATGCGAAATTAAATATGTCATGTTTCATATTATGCAACAAATTAATAACAATACTATAGAAGGAATACATGAGTAAGGGGCTCAATTCCCCACTATTCATAAAACCTTGGTTGGTTCCCTGACCAACAACCAGGTAGGTGTGCCTACACACACAAATTTAAATTCACCTCCTTGCATAAATTGTCCTCCTTGGCAAAACCATGTTCATTAATTAAATCATAGAAAATGGCATACACAAATATATAAAATATTAGCATAGTGCATGAAGGAATGAGTTACTACCTTATATCCCTTTTTGCAACCCAAAACAAGTTCCTCGAATTTTGTGTCAGCAGCTCAGTCTATCAACAGTTGGGTCCTAAAATTCTAAATGTACAAGAATTAGGTTAAAACTCATTCATGTACTACCTTAGACTATTTTAAAGTGTTTTTGTTGGTTATATCAGTCTAAAACTGTAAAATTACCCAAAATGTCCCAGGAGACCTAGTCTAAGCCCCTTTGTACCTGGTCCAACTATAGTTTTCCCGAAATTTTGACTTAGGCTATTCCTACACAGTTTTGGGTGCAGAATATATTTTTTTACCTCTGTTTTCATAAAATCATTGCCAAATGATAGTTTTGCCCTTGACAACCCTACTTAGGGTTTTAGGGGTATTTTGTAATTTTACTTTCTAGGGCTTATCTCCCAAAGCGATCAACATCAACCCTACATAAATTTCCCTCCTAAACACAATGGAATCATCAAATTGATGAAATTTTAGCTCTTACTCCCTGATTCTTCTCTAGACAAAACTTAGGGGGAAAAGGGAAAAATTGTGATTTTAATTTTTAGACACATATTAAACAAGATTTCAAAAAAATTTGGGAAGCATAACCCCTTAGGGTTTCCATTTCACAAATTTGCAACATCAACCAACAAACCACAAATCCAACCAAGAACATCAACAACAACATACTTACACAAAGATTAAAGTTCTTGAAATTACCTTGGTTTCTTTGACTTCCTCTCTCAAAACCATCCTCCTTTTTTCTCCTTAACCTTAAAGTTAGCTTGCTAAACATGGCGATTCATGCTGAAGAAGAGATTAGAGAAGCTGTTATGCAAGAGAGGAACCTTGAACACAAGAACAACAAACCTTGCCTTTGAGTTTCTTCCTCTTGGATCCTCCTTCTCTCAAAGTGTTTCTAAGCTCTCTCTCTCCTTTCCTTGCTCTTGGCTGACAGAAATGGAGTAAGAAAGATGAAGCAAATGCTTCATAAAATATCTAGCTATTTTCTCTTATTTAACTTTATTCCAAAATTAAGTTTTATGACAGGGCCTTATACTTGGGTTTATCCTTTTCAAACTTGTGTCATAAACTTCAATTAGACTTGAACTAATTTTCTTCCCCTTTGGTTAGCCCAAATGACCCCTTGGGTCTCTCTTTAATACCAAGTTGGGCTTCATCTTATTAGTTCAATCCACATGTACACAATATTGTATTTTAATCTAGTTTCACATGTGCTTAACTTAATCAATTATTATTTATTTCTCTTGGCTTGTATTAATGACACTTGGCAAATCATAATCCAAATAATTATTTTTTCCCTCCTATCTTCTCTTAATAGGAAAAATTGACCAAGAAAAAGGAAATAACAATTATTCCAACATTTTCCATAATCCTCTTATTTAATTTGTGTCCAATTTCCCATTTACTTTCAACTTGATTTTCTTGACCAAGAATATTCCAAATATATATTCCCCTTTATTTTTCTTAATTATATGAAATCAACTTCAATTAATTGGAAAATAATGAATCTTGAGCTTTGCTAGTAAAATTACAAGTTTGCCATTACATTTTTGGATTTTATTTTAGGAGATATTTCCTTTTCTTTATGCATGGTCAAAATTAACATTAATATTAGGCCAAATATCATTCTTTGTATTCTCTACTTTGAGGCACAATATTGGGCTTTTTGGAAAACCAAAGAATTAATTTTATAATTTGTTCTAACCCAATTCTTATGAAAATAAAAATTTACTAACTTCATAAATTTCATGTTCATGAATATCCACCATTTTTATTGAATATTTCTAATAATTACAATACATTTGGGTGAATAAAATTTGGGGTATTACACGAAGGGAGGCATGACTAGGAAGACGTATGATGTTTGAGGTTACTTCGATGAGTAGCCTATGATTAATGTTTTATTTATCTTTATTGCTACTTCTAGGAATTTTTTTTATTGCATTATGGTGCATTCAAAATTATTCTAAATGTTTGGTTGAATTTTTTTTGATAGACAGCCAGAAGCCTAGGATTTATTCATTACTTTTCGTAGCTATTTACTTGAGATTTCTTAGTGGATGGCTAGAGGCCTATTTATTTATTTACTGACATGAGTAAATTCTATTCAAGACTTTTGTTATAAGACCAGTTGGTTAATATTCTTCAGTACATTGTGGGCCTGAGAAGCCTCATCTATTAAGATATTTATACACATGTTAGAAGCCAAGTAGGGTTTATGAATTGGGACGAAACAAATAATTTCTTCTTAAGCTGAGATTCTTTTTGAGCTAGGAAGTGTTTTAGGCCAAGACAAAAAAAAAAACTCCAATTTATTGGTTTTGAGATTTCTTAGCAGGACCCCCGTGGCTAACTATTCATAAGGCAACATAATCACAACATTTATTGCTTTTCATATTGTATGAATTGTTATTTGTTGTGGTTTTAATTTCTAAAATTGTTTGGGTATGGTGAACAATATGGCTCTAGTTTTATGAGGGTTGTAAATTTTTTAAATATAGCCTACGTGCCATGCCTTTCTCTACATAGTCTGGATGTACAATTTTTTCTCATCTCACTCCCCTCGTATGTTTAAACGAGGTTTCTCAATGTATTTTTTTTTCTTATTAGAGAGGTTCTCTCATTGGCTTAAGAGGATTTAGGTTAGGTGATCCATATTGTGTCATGTTTAAATTATGTTTCTTTTGATTAGATCATTACATGCATATTTTACATATATATGTATATTTGTATGGGATACAACTGCGCTAGATGTATTCATATAAATGAAATAATTCATTAAGCCTTCTAAATGAAATCTTAAATTATAATATCATTAATTAATGAATACTTGTCAAAACCTAAATTACTCAGTTGAAGGTTCCGCCAAAGTAGATGCATTTGAGTTATCTTAGTGAGACAAACATGTGTAATGGTGCTACTCATAGAGATTCATTATTGTTTTGACTTAATTGATATTAGCAAAATGGTTTTGGATCTCAAGGCATTGATGGGATTAAACATGACAGATCATATGATGATCGAATCCCATAAAGATCTAAGAGTTACATGTGATGTAATTGGTAAAGAGATTACCAATCTAAATAACTTGATTTAAGCGTCCTGCTAAAGCGGACTTAAATTTAAGTGAAATATGGATCTTAGCCCACTAATTATTACATTGAGGGTTGTTAATTTAGTGAGAGATTACAAACCAACTTTCATATTTTATTGCAGAATCATGTCAACTAGTAATACTGCTATACTATCATTGTGATCAGTCCTTGAGAAGGACAAACTCAATGGGATAAACTTTCTTAACTGGTTCAAGAACTTGATAATTTTTCTTAAACAGGAAGGAAAAGTACATGTCTTAGATCAACCTATTCCTAAGGAGCCTGCAGCCAATGCTCTAAGAGCCTAAAAGGATGCTTACATGAAGCATAAGGAAGATTCTGTTAGATGTAGGTTGCTTGATGCTTGCCACTATGGTTATAGAGCTCCAAAGATATCTGGGACTTTAGAGGCTCATGAGATTATTGTGCATCTTAAGGAAATGTTCCAACAACAGGCAAGGCAAGAAAAATATGACACAACAATGGCCTTGCATTCCTGTAAGATAGTTGAAGGTGCATCAGTTAGTGCTCATGTGTTAAAGATATAAGGCTACATTGACCACCTTAAGAGGCTAGGATTTCCCATGAGCCAGGAGTTAGCTGCAGATTTGATCTTGAACTTACTCCTAGAAAGTTATGACCATTTTGTTATGAACTACAACATGAACAATATGGAGAAATCAATTTCTGAATTGCATAGGATGTTCAAAATTGCTGAGCTGAAGATTAAGAAAAAGCCCAACATTACTTTGATGGTTTAGAAATGAAAGGGTATAAAAAGGAAAGGCAAGGGTAAAGGCTCAGGTAGTAAGACCAAAGAGTCAACAAGCCTGAAACTAAGCCTGAACCCAAGAAGGCAAAGTCTCCAAAGGAAGGAGTTGCTTCTTTTGCAATGAACCCAGTCATTGGAAGAGGAGTTGCAAACTCTACCTCAAAGATATGAAATGAACAAGAAGGATAGCAGGGCTATCTCTTCAAGTATTTATTTTATAGAAATTCATCTTTCTACTTCCTCTACATGGGTATTAGATACTGCATGTAGTTCTCATTTTGTACAAATGTGCAGGGTTTTAAGGATAGTAAAAAACTAAGAAAGGCAGAGTGGACCTATAAGTTGAAAACATAGCAAAAGTTGTTGCTTTAACTGTTGGTACTTATAAATTAGTTCTGCCCAGTGGGCTTTTGTTAGTTTTGAACAATTACTATTATGTTCCTACTTTGAGTAGTAACATTGTTTCTCTTTCTTATTTGGATAAGGAAGGTGTTAGAACCGGCTATCACCAAGAGGGGGTGAATTGGGTGTATAATAAAAACTTAAGAACTTTGAAAATCTTTTTGCATCTTAATGAAAGTGGTAAGTATAAAGGTTTATAAATCAACAGTTAGATTAAATAATATATGCTGGAAATATAAGAGCTTAGGGAAGAGAATATGCAAACTGTGATTTATCCTAGTTCAGTCCAATCTGTGATGGCCTACGTCCAGTCCCCAGGCTCCTCCTGAGATTTTCAAATCCACTATCTTCTTGTTTAATCCGGGCATAAGAAAAGCCTTTATAATCCCACAAGTTTAGCCGGGTACTTGTGAAACCTTTTACAAATCTCTCACTGAAAAACCCCCTTACGGCAAGTCTTACGAGCAGAGCAATCCTGAAGATCTTCCTCTCCTGCTTACTCATGCAAGTCTTACGAGCAGTAACGTTCTCTTCTGCTTACGCCCCTATAAGTCTTATGAGCAGCAACGTTCTCTACTGCTTGCACCTTGTAAGTCTTACGAGCAGAATGTCTTACTGGCAATTCTCTCTACAGCTTCCCCCGTAAGGAAATCAACCCTCTCAAGGTCCCTTTACCTTGAGATCAACTCTAAAAATGTAGTTGAAAGTGTTTACAAACTCTCTCACAGAGTGGATATAATGCTCACTGAAATACAATACAAATAATCACTCTCTCAATGATAAGTAATATAGAAACTAGAAAATAGAGAGTGTTTGGGTAGAAGCAGAAGATTCATATTTCTATCATTTTTCTTGTAGTTGCTTGCTGTCTCAGTTTTCCATCGACTTGGATTGCTCTCTCATTTATAGTTGATGAAGATGATGACCGTTGTGAGAATTCGTCCGTTAGAGTCATTTTGACCGTTGAGCATATTTGAAAAACTAGCTACCATGAGATTTCTGTTGCAAAGCAAAGCATCCCGTTGAGGAGCGGTATGTCTCATTATGAGCTGTACATCACGTTGTGGAGCGGGATGAATACGTTTGAGTTTCCAGACAATCTCTCATGGTGGGTCAATCTTTTGTCGTGGTAGGTAGCCGATACTCAGTGTGTAATGATGTCGCCCGCCACAATTGACTCTTTCATTTGAATCTGTAGTCTCACCGTTAAATTGCTTGTTTCACATTGCAAAATACTTAATAATTAATATGAAGAGTTAGTTATGGGTATGTTGGATCATTGGTTAAAAGCTGAATTTCTGGCTTCTGGGACTCATCACGTTGAGTGAAGACTTTTGCCATCCATACTTGAAGATGCAATCCAAATGTTTAATCTCCTGTTTCTCACTTGAAATATAAGTTAGTTAACATTTTGGAATTCAAGTGAAAATATAACGAATGTATAATATTTAACCACGTTTGGATTGATGGCTATGAGAGTCTGAACTTCTGCATTGCTTCTGTTAGGACTTCACTCGAGTGCATGTATAATTTCACGTTCTAGCTTCCTCTCAGTCAAACACTTTCTGTCCAACACTTGCATATGCTCGAGTGTAATTCTGGACATCACTCAAGTACAACAAGTCCTGCTCGAGTGCGCCTCTTGTTTTCACTTCTTCTCGGGTTAACACTCTTATGTCATCACTTGCATGTGCTCAAGTTCAAAGCAACTTGATGCTCGAGTGTGGATCCTAGTGCTCGAGGGTTGTAAATTTCTCCATACTTCAGCCGCTTCTGGACAACACTCGCGTGACATTTTTCAAGAGTGCGTTTTTGCACTCGTGAGTGATGTGGGGCCACATTAGACAAAATTTATTTATTTGATTCTAATGATGTATCATAAGAAATCTCTTGCCATATTCATTCCAATGCAAAAAGAATTAGTTCCAAACTCCTTGTATTCTGCAAGTTATGATTGAAAGAGTGTCTATCGCACTAGACTGCACAAGTGTCAACTTCCAGAAGGCATAGATCCTAGAATATAACTTCAAATTAGGCCAATTACTTATACATGGAAAGCCCTTTGAGTATAGTTTCATATGGCACTGGTCTCGTCTCAATCTGATGTGTCGTTTTTAAGTTATGCTCAAAATACCAAACCTGTGTTGAAAAGTTACGGTGATTTCACGGTCAACTTCCACGGATCATATCTCCTTCATCTGAACTTCTTTAAATATGATCTTGGTGTACATTTTTCGTGTTGTGAGTCTTCTTTCATAACCAAAATACCAGACCTCTGTCAGGCTGAACGTAAAACAGAGCTAAACAGATTAGCCCAACACTTGAGTGTGTTCTTCCTTTACTCGAGTGCTACAGTGCCACACTTGCTACAGTGATTTTGCACTTCCTCTTTGCACCTCGAGCACTATAGTGATTTGCATGCTACAGTATCTGCATATTGTAGTGCCTCACTCGAGCACTACGTTGCCTCACTCGAGTGATTGCTACAGTACCGCAGCTACAGTGACAAACAATGCCAATTGCTATAGTGCCAAACAATGCCTCAAACTTCTGAAATCTTCAAAATTTCTTCTAATAACTTGAATCTTAATATTCTTGGTAGATTTTCCAAGTTCTTCTTTCTTCAATATCTTTCTTTTTGATTTTCCTCTTGATAATCATTCTCCATAATCCGAGTAGGCAGCTTCTTAACTATCTTCAGTTTCTTTCTTCTTCTTCCTTTTGTTTATTCTTATCATTTCAATAACTTCTTTGTATATTTGATAATTTTGTCTCCTCATTATTCCTCCATAATTCAACTTAATTAATCTGTAAGATATTTCACATTAAACACAATAATTAGTCAAAGAAATACAGTATATAAACTTTTTGCTTTGCTCTTATCATTTCATATCTATATTTGACATCATCAAAACTAATCATATCTAACATTCCCCCCCTTTTGATGATGATAAATCCTTTAAGAAAAATATGTCTGAATGAAGTGCATATGTCTGAATGAAATGAAACATACATATATAATGCAACATACATATTTTTCTTACATTTTTCTCCCCCTATTTGACATCAGCAAAAAGTTTGAAATATATAAAGAAGTAAGGCTTGTGAAGTAAGGCAAGAAAATAATTGACTTTCCCCCTATGTGAAAGTACTTTCATTTTTAATGAGAGGGAACTAAAAAAAGATTTGGAGAGGTTTTCAAGAAAACTTTTATAATCTTGATAAATGAAATATATGAAACGTATTCTTGAAATGTAAAGAGAGAAGGTTTAGAAATGCTCATGTAGATTTGCAAAAAATGATGAAGCGCTCCATGAAGTCCGTTGCTTAATCCTTTGGCAATACTAGTTCATGATGATGTACACCACACTTCTGTTATGCAACTCAGATATATATTCATGTTGTTGCCAGGATTCTCCAATTGAGTTGAGCTTCTGTTTAGCATGTTCAATGTTCATTTGTATTTACTTCATTACATTTATAGATGACTTTAGTAGATATGGATACATCTATCTAATGAAACATAAATCTGAATCTTTTGAAATGTTCAAAATATTCCAAAATGAAGTACAAAACTAACCTAGCAAAATGATTAAAGCACTTTTGTTAGAACAAGCGTTTCACCCAAGAGGGGGGTGAATTGGGTGATACTAAAATTTCGTCGGAAATATAAAACTTTAGCAGAGGAATTAAAAACAGTAATGAGTAAGGAGAAATATCACCGAAGTGTGCACCGGGAGTTATACTGGTTCGGTCACAACCACTTTGACCTACGTCCAGTCCTCAGATCTTCTCTGAGAGTTTCACTATAACTTCCAAGATTCAGTGGGTTCTTGGCACCTCAGTACAAGCAAGTTCCTATACCTGGACACTCGCTCCCCCTTACAAGTTGCAATTCAATCCCAACTCAAGGTTCCACAACCTTAAGTTATCTCAATAACAAATATTGAGTTTGAATGAAATATCTCTCTTACAGAGTGAATAAGAATCACTGAAGCATAGAAATACAATTTCAATGTGAAAACAGAGCAATAAACTTGATAATACGTTTGTGTGTGTGCTTGTTGTTTTTCCTCTGTTTGGATGTTCCCATATATATAGATATGTTGGTGATGACCGTTGGAACATTTTCTTTCGTCCGTTGGAGAGTGCGCAGCCACTATTGACTTTTCAAGGTTTTGAAAAATATCCGTTGGCGGTGGTTGGCATTTGAACGTTTCTTTTGACTTCAATCTCTTGAAGTGTTTTCTTCATTGTTTATCTGTAAATAGACTAAGAATACTAATACAATGAAAGGTTAATCATATAGGAAACAAATCTATGAACGTTTGAATGATTTCAGAATTTCTGGGTAAGCTTACTCGAGTACCTCCTCGAGTATTGCTTGAATGTTACTCGAGTACCTACTCGAGTAACCTCGAAAAATCTTTGATCAATTTCAGTTTAATGAATAAACATAAGATTACTCGGGTAGTGCCTGGAATAACCAATTTTCAAACCTTTGGAAATACATGTTTACTCGGGTACCTACTCGAGTAATGCACTCACAACTTTATGAGTTACTCGGGTACCAACTCGAGTAAAACTTGAAATAAACTTTTGGTTACTCGATGCTCTACTCGGGTAATGTTGCAGGATTTCAATGCCGAGAGCACTTACCTCATTACTCGAGTACGTACTCGAGTAATGCACTCATTGTTCCATAGGTTACTCGGGTACCACCTCGAGTAACTATGCTTTTTGTCAATGACTTACCCGGGTACTAACTTGAAGTTTATCTTGAAAATATTTTGCATACTCGGGTACTTACTCGAGGAATTCACTTCAATATATATATATGCCTACTGGAGTAAGAACTCGAGGAACATGAAATAAAGAGATATCAAGTTAATCGGGTACCACCTTGAAGTTTTTCACTTACCTTTATGCGTTACTCGAGTATCTACTCGAGTAATGTTGCAGTGGTACAAAGTGCCGAGAGCTCCATCTTTTCAAAAACAGAGTTACTCGAGTAGCGCCTCGAGTATCGTTGGCAACCTGAAGACAACTGGAAGTTTTTCACATGATTACTCGAGTAGCTCCTCGAGTAATGTTGCAGTAGTACTAAATGCCGAGAGCTGCACATTTTTAGAAACAGGGTTACTCGAGTAGCTCCTCGAGTAACGTTGCCTGGTTACTGGAAGTTGTCTTTGATTACTTCAAGTTTTGTCTCATTACTCGAGTACCGCCTCGAGTAATGTCTTAAGAAACTTGCTTCTGATCAAGATTCTCAGCTTTATCTCTTGGCCTTTCTTCATTACTTCCATGCTTACCTCAAGTAAAGCTTATTCCTGTCATTTCTAGTTCAAGTTTGATTATTAAACATTTCCTTTTCAAACCATTCTTTTGTTATCATCAAAACATGGGATCTAACATTCTCCCCCTTTTTGATGATGACAAAACTTGGTGATTTTGAACATGGTTTTTTTTCAAATTGAATTTTCAATTATAAATATGTCATATTAAGTTTGAATTCATATCATATACCTTGCATACATAATAACTTCATTAGTCCAAAACATGTATTATAATTCAAAGCTAAAAATGAACTTAAAATCATAACACACTTGCATTAATCTTAAAAGTTTTCAAATTTCAAATTACAAGATGAAAACAAAATGAAAACAAAATGCTCCCTAAAGTCCCATGTACACCCAAATACCCCAAAAAGAGCTAGGACACATTCACAAAATCTAGGACACATTCACAAAATCACTTCAAGCTCTTCTCCCCCTTTTTGGCGTCATCAATGAGGTGGAGGGCTAGGAGGTTTGACCACGGAAATGGGTTTTACTGGGAAGACCAACCCACCACCATCTGAACTATAAAAAGAGCTGGATGACTCAGGTTCAGGAAGATTGAGAGGTGGGATAACAAGGTCATCTCTAGGCTGGAGAGGAGAAGTTTGGAAGACAACCATAGTAGTTTCAGCTTCTGGAGTGGTCTGGTTCTCTGGGGTGGTCTCAGCCGTGGGAGTAAGATGTTCAGAGGAGGATGTGGAAGAAGAGATTTCCTCTGTGGGAGCAGGTGATGGAGTTGGTTTAGGATCAGTTTCTGGTTGAGGTTTGGGAGGTGAATCATCAATGGTAATGTGAGTGGTCTCATGGGTTTCAGGATCATCCACTGTGAATAGAATTTCTTTGCCTTGGGGCTCAAGTGGATCAGAACCCAGAGGGGTAGATGGTTCATCCTCACGAATAGGAGTGTCAGAAGGAGGATCTACAGAAGGAGGTGGTGGTGCAGAAGAGGAGGGACCGGCTGAAGGTCCGGGACCCAAAGAGTCCAAGCGTGCCAATATCAATCTCAGTGTCTCTCCCTGGGCACGTTGCTCTGCTAGCAACTCCTCATGTCTTCTGTCCATTCTCTCAACCAATTCCTCATGCCTCTTGTCGATTCTTTCAACCAACTCTCCCATCTTGAAATTAGTGTTGGTGATCAACTCGGCGTTTGTATTGGAGATATCCACATGGAACCCTCTGAGCATATTCTCCATAAAGTGCTGGAGAGTGGCATTTAGGAAGGATGGTGAAGAAGTGGTAGCAGCTGGAGCCGATGACTGAGTGTCATCCATTCTACTGGTCTCTGCCTCAGTAGTCTTTCGCTTCTTCTTGGACCCAGACTCCAGTGGGCCTTTAAGAGGGATGTCGATGTTTAATTTACCAATCTGGTTCCTCCCCACTGGGACCATCCTCTCAATTGGCTCCTTACTATCCAAGTACCATATTTTGTTCTCTTTTAAGATAAGAGACACAATTTGGGGATATGGCATTGGAGTAGTAGCCTTCCCTTCTACCTTGTACCTCTTCATCTCCGAGAAGATGTATTCACCCAGATCTTTTTGCTCCTTCAGAAGCAGTGAAGCAAACCACCTAAAGTCCCTATCCGAGAAGTGGGTGTAGTTGTTGGCTTTGTTTACTAGGGACCTAGAGTATATGTACCAAAGGACCCTATGGTGATCACACATATCACTTGGTTTAAAGTTTAGAGGGCCAACTAACTCACCGGGCTTTAGGATAGAGAAAATCTGATTTGGCTCAAGTTCAGAATATATATCATCAGGGGGGTTCTCTATTCCTAACCATAGGTTGATTTTGGAAGGTGAAATCAAAATTTCTTGACCTCTCACAGTTGTGGTCATCTCTTCCTCTACTGAAGTTCGGTTAGGTTCATCTATTATCTCTAGGTTGCAATAGAAATGAGTGACTATCTTTGTGCAAAAAGGTAATCTAATTGACAACCAAGGCATAAAAGGATCTAGATAAGGACTAAGATCGTGCTTCACTACCTCTTGAAGTAGCTTGAGATCCACATAGTGTGTCTTGCACACTTTCCTTCTGGAGAATTGAGTTAAGTACTTGGGAGACTCCTCCAGTTTGCCCACATTAAATCCCTTTGGAGGGGAAGTGATTTCTGCTTCTGGAATCTTGGACTTCTTGGAAGATTGACCCTTCTCCATTTGGTCAATGATCCCAGCCATTGCCTTAGCCACATTTTTGTCATACTTTGGCTTCTTGAGTGGCTTAGGAGTGAAAGAGGGTGTAGAGGAATCAGAGTGAGGAGGTGAGGGAGATTTGGTACTCTTCCCTCTTCCGGTTGAGGTACTCTTCTTGGATTGAGCCCTAGTGACAATAGGCTCATTGATTACAATCCCTTTTGCTTTCGGTGGTGATTGAGGTTTAAGAGGGATTTTGGCTTTTGATCTTGGAATTAACTTCCTTCTCTTCGTTGGAGGAGGAGGAAGGGGATCAGGGTTTTGTTGTGAATCAGAGGAATCAGTGAAGTTGAGATTTTTGGTTCTAACCATCTTGAGACACAGAAAATCAAGAATCACAGAAAAACAGAGTGACTGACGCGAGTTTAGGGCAGAAGGATTTTGAACAAAATAGGAAGTTTTTGGACTTGAAATCAGTTGGGTTTTGACGGAAATGAGGCAAGGAATCAATTGGGAAAAGTTTTTGAAAGGGTGTATAGTGATTTACTCGAGGTGATTTTGTGAAAATGACCGAGTTCGCGCAAGATAAAGACCTAACACCCGACATTACTCGAGGTCGTACTCGAGTAACATTCAAGGTTACTCGAGGCCTTCCTCGAGTGATCAAACATAAAAATTCAAAAATAATTCATTTAAATTGCGTACCTGGCATGAATAATATAGTAATTATCCATGGATGTTCCCTCGATCATTTATAACCCATTCGGAACAGATTTGTGTCATTTTTCATCAATTTGAAAATCTGGACTCCGACTTTACTCGAGGCCTTACTCGAGTAACATTCAAGTTTACTCGAGGCATGCCTCGGGTAACCATATTTTTGACTTCTGACTCTTCATTTCTTTGAAACCTGAGCCGTTATGTTTGAAAATCAAGTAACTTGATCCGTTACTTCCAGTTTTGGTGTCCATTACTCGAGTACATACTCGAGTAACATGCTACTTTACCTCAAGTTACTCCTCGGGTAATGTTTCTCAGATAGCCAAAACTTCAAGTTGGTACTCCAGTAAATATGTCCTCTGATCACCTCTGTTTTTATTTCACAAAACAGAGTTTCAACCTTCCTGCAAAACAAATTTCTATATACTCTGATGCTTAAGTTAGTAATCATCAAAACTTTAACAAGTGACTTCATCTAATATTATGAAATGCTGAAATTACTTATAACTCATTGGGATTTACCATTCCCAATTCTCTTCTAATGTATAGAAATTGATCTTTTGCAAGGGGTTTTGTGAAGATATCTGCTAGTTGAAGATGAGTAGGAATGAATATCACTTTCACATCTTTCTTCTGTACATGGTCTCTGATGAAGTGATGCCTGACATCGATATGCTTGGTTCTAGAGTGTTGAACTGGATTCTTTGCCAAGCTTATCGTACTTGTATTGTCACAATAGATTGGTATTTCCTTGAGATAAATACCAAGATCTTGTAGTTGTTGTTTTAACCATATCACTTGTGCACAACAACTTGGGACTGCAACATATTCGGCTTCCGTTGATGAAAGAGACACTGTATTTTGTTTCTTGCTGAACCACGATACAAGAGATCCCCCAAGAAATTGTCCTTGTCCACTGGTGCTCTTTCTGTCTGTTTTGTATCCTCCATGATCCGAATCTGAATATGCAACAAGATATTCACTTCTTCCTTTGGGATACCACAGACCCAGTTCGGGTGTGTCAGCAAGGTATCTAAAGATTCGTTTGACTGTTTCAGCATGTGATTCTTTTGGTGCTGATTGATATCTTGCACATATGCCAACACTAAATTGGATGTCTGGTCTACTTGCCGTGAGGTAGAGTAATGATCCAATCATTCCTCTATACTTTGTTATGTTGTAGTCTTTACCTTTGACATCAGCATCAAGCAATGTAGTTGAACTCATAGGCGTATCTGTCCCATTTGCTTCATCCATTCCATACTTCTTCAATAGCTCTTTTAAATACTTTGTTTGAGATATGAAGATTCCATTCTTTCTTTGTTTGATTTGTAAACCAAGAAAGAAATTCAATTCTCCCATCATTGACATCTCAAATTCTCCCTACATTATCTCAGAAAATTCCTTACATAGAGATTCATTAGTAGCACCGAAAACAATGTCATCAACATATATTTGAACAATTAAAATATCATTGTGTTTTTGTTTTATAAAGAGTGTTGTATCAACTTTTCCTCGTACAAAACCTTGATCGATGAGAAACTTACTGAGCCTTTCATACCATGCTCTAGGAGCTTGTTTTAAACCGTATAAAGCCTTTTTGAGTTTGAAAACATGATCAGGTTTAGTAACATCCTCAAAGCCTGGAGGTTGTTCTACATACACTTCTTCCATGATGTAACCATTTAGAAAAGCACTCTTTACATCCATTTGATAGAGTTTGAATCCCTTGATGCATGCAAAGGCTAAGAGTACACGTATAGCTTCCAATCTAGCCACTGGAGCATACGTTTCCTCATAATCAATTCCTTCTTCCTGATTATAGCCTTTGGCCACCAATCTTGCCTTGTTTCTGACAATAATTGCAGATTCATCAAGTTTGTTCTTGAATACCCATTTAGTACCAATGATCGGATGATCTTTGGGTCGGGGCACCAAATCCCAAACTTGATTTCTCTCAAATTGATTTAGTTCTTCTTGCATTGCTATAACCCAATCATTGTCTGATAAGGCTTCATCAATGTTAGAAGGTTCAATCTCAGAAATGAATGCAGAAAAACTTACTTCATTGAAAATTCTATTTCTAGTTTTGATCCCTTCATTCACATCTCCTATGACTTGATCTAGGGGATGACTTTTATTGTATCTCCAAGCTTTAGGTTGACCTAGGGATTGCTCTTCTTCCTTAGTTTCATCAACCTCTGGAATAAGAGACTTAGAAATAGATTTTTCTTGATTTAAAACAATTTCCTGTTCTTCATCAATGGTTTTGTCAGAGGATTCAAATTCATCAAATACAATATGAATTGATTCTTCAACAACACATGTTCGTTTATTGAAAACTCTATATGCTTTACTTCGGTTAGAGTATCCTAGGAAAATTCCTTCATCAGTTTTAGAATCAAATTTTCCTAAGTTATCTTTACCATTATTATGAATGAAACACTTACAGCCGAAGATGTGTAGATGAGCAATGTTTGGCTTTCTTCTTTTGTACAGCTCGTATGGTGTCTTACCAAGTTTTGTTCTGATATAGGCTCTATTTGAAATGTAGCATGCTGTACACATGGCATCAACCCAAAATACTTGAGACACGTTCTTTTCATTCAACATTGCTCTAGCCATTTCTGTAAGCACTCTATTCTTGCGTTCTACAACTCCATTTTGTTGAGGCGTCCTTGGAGCAGAGAAATTGTGATCAATCCCATTAGTGTCACAATACTCTTCAAATGCTTGATTTTCAAATTCTCCGCCATGGTCAGTCCTAATACCTGCAATGGACATACCTTTCTCATTTTGCACTTTCTTAGCAAAAACAATAAATTCTTCAAACGTTTCATCTTTTGATGATAGAAAGATAACCCATGTAAATCTAGAGAAATCATCAACAATGACCAATGAATATAAGTTGCCACCAAGACTCTTTACTCTTGCTGGACCAACTAAATCCATATGCAATAGTTGTAGTGGTCTATTTGTTGAAATCTCATTTTTCAATTTAAAAGATGATTTAGTTTGTTTACCCTTTTGACATGCATCACAAATCAAATCATTTTTGAAAGTCACTTTGGGCAATCCAAGAACTAAATCCTTTTTGAGTAGTTTTCCTAATTGATGCATATTAACATGAGCCAATCTCTTATGCCATAACCAACTTTCATCAGTATTACTCAGGAAACAATTTTCAGATTCATTTCTACTAATATCTAGAGTATAGCAGTTACCTTCCCTTTTTGCTCTGAGCTTAGCCTTGATATTCTTCTTATCAAGTTGTAAGTCATTCTTGTTGATAATTAAGCATTCTTCTGAGTCAAATATTACCCAGTTGTCTTTATCTGCACTTTGACTTACGCTCAGCAAATTATGACACAAGCCTTCAACATAATATACATCTTTGACTTGTATTCCTTTGTCATTTTTGATTTCACCAATTCCTGCTATTCTTCCGGTTTGATTTCCTCCAAATTTTACCTCTCCACCTTCTTTAGGTTGCAATTTGGTAAAACTTTCGAAATCACCGGTCATATGTCTAGAGCATCCACTATCAATATACCACTTGTTATTTTTGGATGCTTTGAGACATTCCTCTCTTTCTGTTTCTTCTTAAGCAACGAGGCATATGTTAGCTACTTCTTCCTCATCACTTTCTTCGTCAGAAGAGCTATCACCCCATATAGCGGATACGAAGGCCTTCTTTTTGTTGAAGAATTTGCCTTTTCTCTTTTCTTTGCTCTTTTGATTCAGTTCTGGACATTCTGATTTGATATGTCCTGGTTTTCCACATTCGTAGCAAATGATGTGATCTTTATTGCTAGTTCCACCTTTTTGAAAGTGTTTGAATCCTTGTCCTTTCTTGTAGAACTTTCTGAATCGTTTTATGATTAGACCCATTTCGTCATCGTCGAACTCTTCATTCTCATCTTGATTTTCTTCTTTTGCTTTTAGTGCTAGACCTTTCTTTTTCTTGTCACCGATGTCATCTAGTTCCCGTTTGAACTTTAGTTTGCTTTCATATTCAGAAAGACTTCCAAATAGAGAAGCAACTGATCTCATTGATTCTCCTTTTGCTTCTTCTATCGCAGTGACTTTGGCCTCCCACTCTTTAGAAAGAATATTCAAAATCTTTCGTACTTGGGTATGTTGATCATAAGATTTCCCAAGTGCTGCAAGTTGATTAACAAGATGAGTATATCTAAGTTCAAATTCAGAAATTGATTCACCTGATTTCATTCGAAGTAGATCGAATTTAGTGACCAAGGTGTTGATGCGATTCTCCTTTATTCCCGAAGTCCCTTCATGAGCTATTTCCAGAGCTTCCCACATTTCCTTTGCTGTTGGAAGTGTGCAGATTCTGAAGTATTCACTTTGGCTTAAGGCACTTTGCAACATCAGAATTGCCTTGCTGTTGAGAGTGATAAGTTTCTTGTCATTCTCATCATATTCCGCTGGTGTCTTGGGAATTTTCTGAGAATCTACAATCTTTGTAGGATGATAATTTCCACTCTCAATTACATCCCATAGCCCATATTCGGTAGCCATCATGAACACTCTGAATTTTGCTTTCCAAAATGAAAAGTGTTCTCCACTGAAACCGGGAGGTCTAGTGATGGATGCTCCGTCGGGAAGAATTCCTTCACCCATGCTTGCCATTGGATCCTTCTTAGGTTGTTATACCTTAACAAGAAGACCTACGCTCTGATACCAAATGTTAGAACAAGCGTTTCACCCAAGAGGGGGGGTGAATTGGGTGATACTAAAATTTCGTCGGAAATATAAAACTTTAGCAGAGGAATTAAAAACAGTAATGAGTAAGGAGAAATATCACCGAAGTGTGCACCGGGAGTTATACTGGTTCGGTCACAACCACTTTGACCTACGTCCAGTCCTCAGATCTTCTCTGAGAGTTTCACTATAACTTCCAAGATTCAGTGGGTTCTTGGCACCTCAGTACAAGCAAGTTCCTATACCTGGACACTCGCTCCCCCTTACAAGTTGCAATTCAATCCCAACTCAAGGTTCCACAACCTTAAGTTATCTCAATAACAAATATTGAGTTTGAATGAAATATCTCTCTTACAGAGTGAATAAGAATCACTGAAGCATAGAAATACAATTTCAATGTGAAAACAGAGCAATAAACTTGATAATACGTTTGTGTGTGTGCTTGTTGTTTTTCCTCTGTTTGGATGTTCCCATATATATAGATATGTTGGTGATGACCGTTGGAACATTTTCTTTCGTCCGTTGGAGAGTGCGCAGCCACTATTGACTTTTCAAGTTTTTGAAAAATATCCGTTGGCGGTGGTTGGCATTTGAACGTTTCTTTTGACTTCAATCTCTTGAAGTGTTTTCTTCATTGTTTATCTGTAAATAGACTAAGAATACTAATACAATGAAAGGTTAATCATATAGGAAACAAATCTATGAACGTTTGAATGATTTCAGAATTTCTGGGTAAGCTTACTCGAGTACCTCCTCGAGTATTGCTTGAATGTTACTCGAGTACCTACTCGAGTAACCTCAAAAAATCTTTGATCAATTTCAGTTTAATGAATAAACATAAGATTACTCGGGTAGTGCCTGGAATAACCAATTTTCAAACCTTTGGAAATACATGTTTACTCGGGTACCTACTCGAGTAATGCACTCACAACTTTATGAGTTACTCGGGTACCAACTCGAGTAAAACTTGAAATAAACTTTTGGTTACTCGATGCTCTACTCGGGTAATGTTGCAGGATTTCAATGCCGAGAGCAGTTACCTCATTACTCGAGTACGTACTCGAGTAATGCACTCATTGTTCCATAGGTTACTCGGGTACCACCTCGAGTAACTGTGCTTTTTGTCAATGACTTACCCGGGTACTAACTTGAAGTTTATCTTGAAAACATTTTGCATACTCGGGTACTTACTCGAGGAATTCACTTCAATATATATATGCATACTGGAGTAAGAACTCGAGGAACATGAAATAAAGAGATATCAAGTTAATCGGGTACCACCTTGAAGTTTTTCACTTACCTTTATGCGTTACTCGAGTATCTACTCGAGTAATGTTGCAGTGGTACAAAGTGCCGAGAGCTCCATCTTTTCAGAAACAGAGTTACTCGAGTAGCGCCTCGAGTATCGTTGGCAACCTGAAGACAACTGGAAGTTTTTCACATGATTACTCGAGTAGCTCCTCGAGTAATGTTGCAGTAGTACTAAATGCCGAGAGCTGCACATTTTTAGAAACAGGGTTACTCGAGTAGCTCCTCGAGTAACGTTGCCTGGTTACTGGAAGTTGTCTTTGATTACTTCAAGTTTTGTCTCATTACTCGAGTACCGCCTCGAGTAATGTCTTAAGAAACTTGCTTCTGATCAAGATTCTCAGCTTTATCTCTTGGCCTCTCTTCATTACTTCCATGCTTACCTCAAGTAAAGCTTATTCCTGTCATTTCTAGTTCAAGTTTGATTATTAAACATTTCCTTTTCAAACCATTCTTTTGTTATCATCAAAACATGGGATCTAACAACTTTGATTTGATTGAGATGATGAATATTTAAGCTAAGAGTTCATTGACCATCTTTGGAGTTGTGGGATAATCTCACAATTGATTCCTCCTGGAATACTACAATGGAATGGCTTTATGAATGGAGGAATCGAACACTATTAGATATGGTTTGATCTATGATGAGTCAAACAGATCTTTCACCATTCTTTTAGGGCCATGCTCTAGAGACAACTGCATTCACACTAAATTGGGTTCTATTTAAGGCAATTGAAAAGACACCATATGACATATGGATTGGAAAGAAACCTAGTTTATCTTTTCTCAAAATTTGGTAATGTGAGGTATATGTTAATCAACAAGCCTCAGATAAATTGGCGCCCAAATATATACTCAGGCGATTTCATCTTATTAGAGAAATCAATGATAAAGCTTATATAAAAATATGCCAAGTAGCAAAAGAAGATAATGTTGCTGATTCTCTTATTAAGCCGCTTGCATAGGTAAAGCATGGTCGTCATGTTAGGACAATGGGACTTAGAAAATTAATGATTGTACCTAGTACAAGTAGGAGGATGTTGGAAATTGTTCCCTATGGGCCAATCATTGTACTTTGAACAATGTGTTGGAAATTGTGCCCTATGGGCTAATCATTATACTTTGAACAATGTGTTGGAAATTGTGCCCTATGGGCTAATCATTGTACTTTAAACATTGTTATTCAATGAATTTCTCCATTTTATCATCATATTATTTGCTTGTTTACTGTGTTGACTATCCTTGGATAAATCATAATGATTGTCCTAAATGTCTATGGTCAGTCATCTATATGGGAGCAAAGATGAAATAATACCGGTGTGACTTTGAATAGGTATAGAGATATGAAACAAAGTCCCAGGCACCTATAAGAGTACAAGGTACTGGACTGACCCGCTATGAGAAAATTGCATGTATCAAGTCATAAGCTTGTCTCATATATAACCACGTCACTATGCCCTTTTGACTAAGAGCACTATGGATTCTTACATGAGAGTCGCTCAACTTTGACTTAGTCAAAAGTCACCTTTGACTAAGTGATGATAAAGGCTATATTCGGGCTTGGTGGTTTTCATGCAGAGGAATGTGAATGGTCAAGATGGAATTTGTCCCTCACATTAGTTGAGAGATATTATCGAGCCCCTCGATGAATGAGTTTGAGAAATTTATGGCCTTACTTGTGGGTAAGTATAGTCATTAGCCCACTGCCAACTTCATATGGGCTTATAGGTTGCACACAAAAATTGCCCAACACGAGCTAGTGACTAGATTCATTGAATCTAAGGTATGTCTAGATTTGATGAATATAATGGTTAATATAGGGTGGGCGAAAATATATATTTAAAAATAAAATTAATAATATTATATATACATATATGTATTTTCGAAATACATATATATATATACATTATATGATAATATTATTATATTGTGTTAGCTTTAAATTTAGTTTTATATGATAAATTACATTTAATAACTAATACGATAAAGATATAATATCTTGGATTTAATTTATAAAGACAAATTAAATCTATTTCCATTGGCTCTTTATTCAGATTAAGTGGGTTAAATTAAAATTGTTGGACAGATTTAATTAAACCATATTTATTTAATTTTCTTATCAAAAGATAATCAAGTGTTAATTGATATGATATGGATTTTGAAATTAATTAAGATTAATTTTAAAAAACCAATATCCATCATAAAATAGAAAGCCCTGACTAGTTATTTAAAAGGGTGAGCTAGGGCTTTCTATGTGAGATAAAAGATAGATACAGAGCCATGAAAAGAGAAAACTCTAGAGAGGGACGTTAGTAGCGATAGCACACTATTCGTGTTGGATTTCTATTCGTGTAGATACTGGTAGAGGAAGCTGATATGAGTTGTTAGCTCCTTGATATTGAATAGAAAGAATGAACACATAAGAAAGGTATGTTTCTCTACTACTTGATTTAAATGCCGTTAACATATCCGCAGTAAGGATTGAAAACTTTTGAATTTTAATTTTCTGATATGCCTACCAATCGCAACAGTTGTCATGTTCTTTTTCTATCAAGGTTATCATTGAAAGATGTTTTCTAGAGTAACACCATTCTCTTATAACCTCGATATCTCCATTTTGTGAGTCGCTCTCTTTTCTATCGACGTTGTAGCTAAATGTTTTAAAAACTTACTAAATTAGGTATTTAGGAAGAGGGTGTTCATCATAGCATCAGTCCAATATGGTTATCGATATGCTCTATACCTGGCTTGTACAACTAATTTGTCTTCTCAAAAGGGTCATGAAGAGACCATATTAAACAACATTGTAGATCACTAATATGAGTTGATGGCCCCTTGTGATGTCCACATATGTCCCTTATTTCATTATAGATGTTGAGTAGTTTCTACTTCTACTCTATGGGACTTCAATTAGTGTCTAGTTTGGTAGTGTTGCAATTGGTTCAAGGTAAGACTAAAGCTTTAGCTAGTATTTGAAGTGCTAACTGACTTTTGGACCTCCTCATTAAAATTTTTTGTTTAAAGTGTTTCGGTTGTTGTATTATAGCACGTTTAGATTGATTCCACATGAGAGGATTACATGTAATTTAGATGCAATAGATTGATTATGATATTTGTAGCATCCTAATGCATCACTCTCGATATTGTCCGCTTGGGGCCTAATTATCCCTTACTTTTTAAAACGTGTCAAGAGAATGAGGTATCCAAACCTTTATAAGGTGTCCTTCGTTCCCCTACCCAACCCAATATATCACACTCCAAATGGGCCAAGAAGGGGTAAGAGCCTACAAAGCCTTAAATAGGTGGGCTTGGATCAACTATAAGTGAGGCCAAGTCACAAGTGGCAGCCATTAGTCCATTTATTACGTATTATTTTAGTATTTAAGTTGTATTAGGCCCTACATAATTAATTAATTCAGAGGACGTGAATGAGATTTATTTGTTTTTAAAGAGTCTTAGGTGCCATTAATTAATTAATTAAGGCATATTAAGATATTATTTGATTATCCATAGTAATCAACTGTAAAAAAGCTGAATTATCCTGCAATATCCATTGAATTCATTTAAATATGCCTATATCTGATTTAAATCGATTCTAATCACCATATCCTTTGAATATCTATCCCTTTAACTATACTCTCCAAAAATCTATCACTAGTAGAAAAATGACTTTTTAGACCGGTTAAAAATGACTTTTTAGACCGGTTCTGTATTAGGTCTTGATACAGCAGGTCTTAAAAGTCTGTTATTTTTTAGACCGGTTGTTATAACCGGTCTTAAAAGTCAAACTTTTAAGACCGGTTGTATCCACAACCGGTCTAAACACTCCAAATTTAAGACCGGTTGTGGTACAACCGGTCTTAAATGTCTCATCTTTAAGACCGGTTGTGGTACAACCGGTCTTAAATGTGCCACCTTTAAGACCGGTTGTACCACAACCGGTCTTAAAGATGAGACATTTAAGACCGGTTGTACCACAACCGGTCTTAAATGTGCCACATTTAAGACCGGTTGTTCCCACAACCGGTCTTAAAGTAATTTTTAAGACCGGTTGTGACTACAACCGGTCTTAAAGCTTCATTTTTTTTTTCAAAAACGTCCCTTTTATTATATGCATGCCCACGCACAGAATGCTCCAATTTTAAACAGCAGTACATGACAATCACTCATTTCAATTTCAAAATTCAAAATCACCAGACAGTACAGTCATATATATATATTGATGATTCATTGCAATAGACAGTATCCAAATGACAGCAGTAAAACAAACGCAATGAACATGCCCTTTGGTAAAAGTCCCATAAAATTGAAACCCAATAGGAATAATGTAAAAGTCCCTCTAATTGCCTCTTCTATAGGAATACACAGAAATTGGAGGCATACACAATACCTTCAACCCCCTCACTAGCTCTAGAATTACTTACTTAAGCCTCAAGGTACAATCCGAAACTAATTATCACACACCAAACTACAAATATATATCATACAAGGTACAATCCGAAACTATTATACTATAATAATCTAACCTAATATGGATACATTTTTACAATAATGTACAATGAACATTGGATTCAAAAACTCACTATTTTTGTAATAGCTCATGGATGAATTCAGCACAACATGTGCGAATGAAATCAATATCTTCTTCAGGAAAGGGATCAGCAAGATCAAACATCTGTAACACCAAAACCAGACGAAACATTGACTTAGTATAACTTAAAAACAAGAAAGTAAAACAAAAGTTTTGAAATATAAATTTACCTCTTGAGTAAAATCAGTCGTGCCTAGAGTGATAATATTGTAAATATGTCTCAAAACATAAAAACCACATAAGTTGGACCCCTTTGGTTGCCGACGGCTCTGAGAAAAAACATGATATCATTAAAACAAATATAAAGGCATGTCTTATTACATTCTGTAAACAAATCCATATGTACTAACCTTTGGCATGATCCATGTAGGGTCCTTTAAGTCACGAACATGCTTACCACAAGCAGTGTGTAGGAATGTCCGCATAGCCCTATGATCATCACAATGACAAAGGTTATTGGTTTTACACAAATTCCATAAACTTTGCATACAAAAGGTAAGAATGCAAGAAAACTAACGAATTAATGGTCTTTTTCAAATCATTCCCTGGTTTGAAGTGGAGGGAACATAAGAGGATGACAGTGTAACTACTCTTGCATAGAAGAAGCAACTGCCAATGATCACTGAAAAAAACAGAAGAATATTAATAAGCAAACATAAAACATTATATAAATTATAAAATATCAATTTGTTTCTTACCTATGCACATATGTAGCCAAGAAACACTCGGTTCCAGTTTCACTAAGCCTCTTTGACAAGTATGTATGTCTAGTAGCAGCAGTGGTCCCTTTCTCTTGGATGTGATGGGGGCATAAGAATCCAAATTTTTCACTTTTGCCAGAGGAGACCAACCTACGATGCATGTACTATCACATACGTTCTTCTCCACATGCATGAAATCAATACAGTGTCTGACGTCAAGATTGTGCCAATATGGAAGATCGAAGAAGACGGACCTTTTTTTCCATATATTTTTCTCATTTCTACTCTTTGATGACTTACCAAAGATAGTATTGATATTTTTCACCTTTTCATAAATTTTCTCCCCAGTCAATGCCTCTGGAGCATCTTCAAACTCTTGGCCACTGAAAAAAGCTTTTTTTAATCTACGATAAGGGTGGCTTCGTCTTAGAAATCGCCTATGCCCAAGGTAAACCGTCTTTCTTCCATGTTGAAGTTGATGGTAGCATGTGCCTTCTTCACATATCGGACAAGCTTTGTGGCCTTTAACGCTATATCCTGACAAGTTCCCATATGCAGGAAAGTCATTTATAGTACAAAAGATCATTGCTCGCATATTAAAAGTCTCCTTCTTGTTCGCATCAAAAGCATCGACACCTTTATCCCACAACTCTTTCAAGTCTTCGATCAAGGGTTGTAGGTAAACATCTATGTCATTTCCGGGTTGCTTTGGTCCCGAAATCAACATAGACAACATTATGTACTTTCGTTTCATACATAACAAAGGAGATAAGTTGTAAATTACCAACAGAACAGGCCATGAACTATGTATACTGCTTAGGCTACCATAAGGATTCATACCATCTGTGCTAAGCCCAAGCCTGAGATTCCTAGGTTCTTCACCGAAGCTAGGAAATAATTGATCGATTTTCTGCCATTGAGAAGAATCAGCTGGATGCCGAAGCTTTCCATCAGAAATCCGCTCATCTGCGTGCCATCTCAAATTTTTGGCATCAATTTCATTAGCAAACAGGCGCTTGAACCTTGGAATGATTGGAAGATACCACAACACTTTTGCAGGGCCCTTATTTGATTTATACCTCGGAGTTTCACATATCGGACATTGCTCCTTCTCTTCATGATCTTTTCTATACAATATGCAATCATTAGGGCAAGCATGGATCTTTTTATACTTCATCCCTAGTGGACACAGTATTTTCTTAGCATCATAGTATCGACAAGGCAACACATTATCATCAGGAAGCATATCTTTAAAGGCCTCAAGCGTTTCTGAAAAACTCTTGTCGCTCCATCCATGCCGTGCTTTCAAGCTTACCAATTTCAATACAGCATTCAGCAATTGGTATTTTTTACACCCCGGGTACAACGGCTTCTCAGCATCACTGCACATATTACCATATGCATGTGATTGTTCAAAAGCCTCTTCTCCTACATCACGAATAATGTCCTCTATCCGATCCTCCATATCCGTGTCATTATCATCACAAGTCACTTCCCCCTGTTGAGATGCACTTGGCATTTCTAATTGTTCACCATGCCATACCCATACTACATACGTCTTGCAAAACCCTTCACAAATTAAATGTGTATATATATCTGCAGCACTTAATCGCTTCTCATTCAAACATTTTACACAAGGGCAATAAAACATCCCACTATCATCATCGGCATTTATTTTTGCAAAGTCTAAAAAACCCTTGACCCCAACATCATATTCAACACTCGTCCGTTTAGCTTGTATCCAACTACGATCCATATATTCTAACACCTTTTTTTTTGTACTTTTTCCCTGGAAAAGGTAGGAGAATGATGAGAGCATGCAATCATTACACCCAAGTACATAGTGTAACTAGAAGTAAACAAAGAATATCTTGATTTAGAGTAGCGTGTGAGGAAAAAATGGAATGAGGGAAAGTGGAATGGAGAAGGAGTGAGGGAATGATAAATGGAGGTGGAAAAGGAACTATAAGTAGAGGGATTTATGTTGAGGCTCAGTACTGGTGATGCTCTGAGTGCTGAAATTTGGGGTTGCCTTATGGGCATGAAAAGAGTTTGGGATGGGGGGTTCAGAGAAGTGTTGATTAGGTGCGACTCCTACGAGGTTATCGACCTACTTCAAAATGAGATCCCAGATATGCATGAAAAATGGCAGCTGCTTACAGAGACTGAAGTGATCTCGGGGCCTTCATTTTTGAATGAAGATGGAGATGGTATCATCATGGAATAATTTAAAATGCAATCTCCTTCCATCCCTCTTAGTTGGCTAATCGGCAGTACAAAGGTCCTCTCGAACTCTAACGAATAATATTCCAGCCCCTATATGGATAAATATCCGGGATGGTCACACCCACACCCTCACAAAATCAAGTTAATTGCTTCTAAGCAATATGAATAAATGACTACATTCCTATAGACTCTATTTCAACATAGATGAAGATCTAAGTTAAAGGCTTACTATATTAGAGAATATTAAAAAACCATCTATTAATTTGAAAACACCTTAAATGATAGATAAAAATAAACGGATGGAGTTGAACCAATGAGCTAATTAATTAATTATTACTAATTGCAAATCAATGGAATTAGTGCACGATCATCAAAATTCAAAAGTTCAAAACTACATACATGTTTGAAGGTTTGCTTCCGCCACTACAATCCAGCTACTCTGTCACAACTTATTACTTACGTGTCCTATCTTAATGTCTTTATTTGATTCTTCTCAATCACAACATATAACCCCACAAACTTCATATTTAAATCAATCAATAAGTACAAGCTAAAACCCAAATCACAAATCCTGTGTTCTATAAAAATGATGCGCTTTCTAATTCACCGTTCACACATATTGAATACCCCACATCACAAAATTCTTTACTGTGCATAATATGTGTACCCAGAACAACCCGGTTAATTAACAAACTATAATACAAACTATAAACCCAAGCTCAGTCTATCTAACCACAGAGTCACGCACAAGAGATAATTGAAATTCCATTATAATGTGATATTTCTTGAGAGTTGAAAAATTATAAAAATAAACAACAGTGGCAAGTATTTTTTAGGGGAAGCATACCTCAAACAAGCGATGAAGACGAAGACCTCCTTCAGTCGCAGCAGTGAATGACGGACGGAGCTCGAAAATCAGGACCAAACGAAGACAGCGTCGCAGCAGTGAATGACGGACGGAGCTCAAAAACCAGGACCAAACGAGGACGGCGACCCAACAGCGACAACAATTAGCAGAGACCTGCCGGATTCGATCGTTCCGATTAGATCAGGTAAGGGGGGAGTTGAGCACTGAGAAGAGAGGGCGCGCGGCAGGAGTTGAGCACCGATTGGGATGAAAAATTTCAGATTGGAGTGGGCGCGAGACAGGGGTTGGGGGGAAATATTTGGGGATTCGATCGTTCCGATTAGATCAGGTAAGGGGGGAGTTGAGCACTGCGGCAGGAGTTGAGCACCGATTGGGATGAAAAATTTCAGATTGGAGATGGCGCGCGGCACGGGTTGGGGGGAAATATTTGGGGAACTTTTTAAGACCGGTTAAGTGGACTAACCGGTCTAAAATCAAGCTTTTTAAGACCGGTTGTCTAACAACCGGTCTTAAAATCACCCTTTAAGACCGGTTGTTCGAGAACCGGTCTTAAAAAGCTTCATTTAAGACCGGTTCTCTATCAACCGGTCTTAAAAAGCTGATTTTTAAGACCGGTTGTTGGACAACCGGTCTTAAAAAGCTCATTTTTAAGACCGGTTGTCCCACAACCGGTCTTAAAAATCTTCATTTAAGACCGGTTCTCTAGAAACCGGTCTAAATTGTATTGTTTAGACCGGTTAAACTGAATAACCGGTCTCCCAAATTCTTTATAATTACGTAAATGCCACCGCGCATTTCTTTTAAACCTCATTTACTACAACCGGTTTAAATGTGCCGGTCTAAATCACCTTTTTTGTACTAGTGTATCCTTTTATCATATCCTTTAACTCATTTAAAGGATATTTAAATTATTCATTTTGCCAAAAATTCTTATTTTTAGCTATTTAGCCATTATCTCACCAATATCTAATGTCCTTCCATCCAATAAGCAATGTGACGTCCCAAATCATCCTTGATCAATAAAGTGACATTTTTCTACCTTCTCCATACCTAACCATATTAGGCTTTTGGCCTTTTAGGGTTTTAGTTTATGTTGAGTCTTATTTTCTATTTAAATTCAAGCATTATACGTTCATTTTTCAAATTTCAATAAAAGAATTATTCAGGCAGCTTGCTTCCTTGTATTCTTGTGAGAATACTATCAGGAATAAGTGGTTGATCGACTCTTGTGTTATACTTGGAGTTCTTGGGCCATGTTTTCTTTAGGTCCTGGCTTTCATTTACTCAATGTTCTCCGAATGGGTGTTGACATGGTTCTTAGTTTCTAGATCATTTTTTGTTTCTCTTTATTATTATAATTCACTTTCATCTCTGCTAACCTTTCCTATAATTTTTGGGTTTTCTAAGGCAAGTTCCTAGTGGGTGCACATCAAATTAGTACTAGAGCCAATTTTTTTCACAAACTTTAGGTTTTTTTCTTTGTCGTTCTTCTTTTCCTCTTTCTTTAATTGAGTCATTCACCTTTGTTCCTTTTATTTTCACCAAGAAACAATATTGTTCACTCTTTCACACCATCTTGTATATTCTTTTCATCTTTTTCCTATATTAGCATTATGGTGTAAAAGAAAAAAGAAATTCATGCAAAAAAATAGAAAAAGAAAAGTTCAAAAAAATAAGAGAAATATGGCTTGCTGAGAAAAAAAGGAAAGAGAAGAAATTCCAAAATTATTATACCTTGCTAACTTCTTTGTTGCTATTTTTCCCCCAGATAGGTAGCGTGATTCACACACACACACACTTGGTGAGAACATTCTTCAAGATAGACTTCAAGTACTTTGTTTTGCTTCTATTTTGACTTTACTTCTGTGTCTTCCCTTGAACTCCAAATCTGTTCCTTTTATTTCTCTTGTGTCTCATTGATCCTCTTAAGAATACTACAGGTTACAAGAGAGAGGTAAAAGGCAAGAGAGAATTTCATCATTTAAAAAAGCCACTCTTGAGCATAAATACAGGTGATATAACAAGTTCTGAGTGTTAAACACGTGAGTAGAGTGCAGTATGGTCCTATTTTGTTTTCTTTCTTTGTTTACTAATTTTTCAAGTACATCATGTCTCATGAAGAAAACCACCATGATCCTAATCTTCATAATAACCCCCTCAGTGAGTACTTGGAAAGACTTACTCAACAAATGGAGGATCTCTATTCAAAAAATAAGCACATCCATGATGGGCTTGATTTCTTAGGAAATAGTACCAGCCCTCTATCTAAGTCTTCAAGAAACACCTCCAAATCCAAATTTAGGAAGCCCCCACTTGATCCAAATAATGAAGAGGATGACTTAGATTTTGAAGGAGCTCCTCATTATAAAAGGCATTCCCATAAGACATACAACACCTTTCGAAGTGTTAAGCTGGATATTCCCTACTTTAGAGGTAAATCTAATCCAGAGTCCTTTTTAGAATAGGAAATTGAGGTCGAAACTAATTTTTTAGGTTCATGATTACACTGATAAAAAGAAGGTCATGTTAGCATCCCTTAAGCTTAAAGATTATGCCACACTATAGTGGGATGAATTTGGAACCACTGAATGCAATATGGAGAAAGACCAATCCAAACATGGGCTGAGATGAAACTTGCTATGTGTAAGCAATTTATTCCTATTCATTATCATTAGAAACTACTTCTTCAATTGTAGTAATTAACTCAGGGGTCTCTTACGGTGGAGGAATACTACATAGAGATGCAAAAGGCTCGTCTTCTAGCTAATATTGATGAAGATCGTGAAGTCACAATGACAAGATTCATCAATGGCCTTAGACTTGAAATCTGAAAGGTAGTGGAGATGTAGCACTACATAGACATAGAAGAATTGTTGCATAAAGCCAGCTTGCTGAGCAAACATATCATAAGTCTACTTGGAAGGGCAACAAGTCCACGTCCATATGGAAATCTTACAAATCCAAAGGGGAGCCTAAGTTAACCCCTAAATCCAAAGAAATTCATTCTAACACCTATAATTGCCACTACTAAAGGTAATTTTGAATCTAAATCTTCATCTAAAGTTCATGAAATCAGGTGCTACAAATGTCAAAGATTAGGCCATGTTTGCTCCGAATGCCCAAATAAGAGAATTCTCTTTATCAAAGAGGATAGGGGTGTAACTAGGGTTAGCTTTGATTGTGATGATATGCCATTACTTGAGACTTATTCTGATGTAGATGATGATGATCTTGATGCTCCTATTCAAAAAGGGATATTCATTACAAGGCGAACTTTGAATGTGCAAATCAAAGATGTTCAAGATGATGAATAGCGTGACCACATATTTTGCACTTGATGCTACATTAAGGATAAGGTGTGTAGGTTAGTCATTGATGGTGGCAGTTGTGCAAAATTAGCTAGTACTTTATTTGTTGATAAACTAAATTTGCCTACTATAAAGCATCCCAAGTGATACAAGTTACAGTGGTTTAATGATAGTAGGGAAGCTAAGATCACTAGGCAAGTTTTGATTCAATGGAAAATATCACAATGAAGTAATGTGTGATGTAGTTCCTATGTGTTATGGTCATGTCCTATTGAGCTGCCCATGGCAGTTTGATAGGAGAGTTCAACATGATGGTTATAAGAATCATTTCTTCTTTGACTTTTAAGGCCAAAAAGTCATGTTGACTCCCCTTAGGCTAGTCCAAGCTTTTATGAAGATCAAATGAAAATTGATACAGAATGCAAAAGAAGAGATAAAGAAAAGAGAGCAAAAATAGAGAGCAAAAGAAAAGAAAATGAACAAAAGAATGAAAAAGAGAGAAAACAAGAAAAAGAGGCTGGAAAGAAAAATAAAAAGCAAGAACATGTTTTGATTCAATGGAAAATATCACAATGAAGTAATGTGTGATGTAGTTCCTATGTGTTCTGGTCATGTCCTATTGAGCTGCCCATGGCAGTTTGATAGGAGAGTTCAACATGATGGTTATAAGAATCATTTCTTCTTTGACTTTTAAGGCCAAAAAGTCATGTTGACTCCCCTTAGGCTAGTCCAAGCTTTTATGAAGATCAAATGAAAATTGATACAGAATGCAAAAGAAGAGATAAAGAAAAGAGAGCAAAAATAGAGAGCAAAAGAAAAGAAAATGAGCAAAAGAATGAAAAAGAGAGAAAACAAGAAAAAGAGGCTGGAAAGAAAAATAAAAAGCAAGAACATGTTTTGATTCAATGGAAAATATCACAATGAAGTAATGTGTGATGTAGTTCCTATGTGTTATGGTCATGTCCTATTGAGCTGCCCATGGCAGTTTGATAGGAGAGTTCAACATGATGGTTATAAGAATCATTTCTTCTTTGACTTTTAAGGCCAAAAAGTCATGTTGACTCCCCTTAGGCTAGTCCAAGCTTTTATGAAGATCAAATGAAAATTGATACAGAATGCAAAAGAAGAGATAAAGAAAAGAGAGCAAAAATAGAGAGCAAAAGAAAAGAAAATGAGCAAGAGAATGAAAAAGAGAGAAAACAAGAAAAAGAGGCTGGAAAGAAAAATAAAAAGCAAGAACATGTTTTGATTCAATGGAAAATATCACAATGAAGTAATGTGTGATGTAGTTCCTATGTGTTCTGGTCATGTCCTATTGAGCTGCCCATGGCAGTTTGATAGGAGAGTTCAACATGATGGTTATAAGAATCATTTCTTCTTTGACTTTTAAGGCCAAAAAGTCATGTTGACTCCCCTTAGGCTAGTCCAAGCTTTTATGAAGATCAAATGAAAATTGATACAGAATGCAAAAGAAGAGATAAAGAAAAGAGAGCAAAAATAGAGAGCAAAAGAAAAGAAAATGAGCAAGAGAATGAAAAAGAGAGAAAACAAGAAAAAGAGGCTGGAAAGAAAAATAAAAAGCAAGAACATGAGAGAGAGAAATCAGAGGTAAAAAAATATGATGCATATAAAAATATAAGCCTGTTTGTTAAAAAAAAGAGAGGTACAGAGAGCACTTGTAATATCCCAAATATTGGGGTTAGAGGCTTGAGAATAATCCTGAATTAAGTGGATTGTTAAGCCCCAATTTTGCAAGAGTCCCAGGAATGATGATTTACTGCCAATGTATTTTTCCAATGTGGCATTCTTCTTGTAGCGTATTTTTAGATAGGCAAATGATGTCCAAAAAGTGTGAAATTTTACAGGATGAAAATAAACATTCTAAGTTTTAATTTGATAGGTAATATGTGATTTTTAGACTTAAGGATTGAGAGATATGATTTTTAAAATGTAGACTAGACCCTGTCTTTGGAACTAATTTTAAAACAGGTAAGCTTTAATGAATTTTGGGGAATTTTTAGCTTCTAATTGGCTAAAGGCTATATTTTTTCTTGAAACTATACTCAATAAGGGTTTCAAAGCCTTAGGAATCACTCTAATTGAATTTCTATAAATAAAGTTATGATTTTTCAAAGTTTGATCAGAAAATCTGCCAGAATTGCTAACTATTGCGAATTTGGAAAAAAAATGTAATGGTAATTGTGTAAATTGTGGAATAAAGGAAAAGCACATATTTTCCCAATTCAAGGGCTCTAGCTATGATGGAAATGAAGAAAGGAAGCCAAGCAAAAAATTGAGGTTTGAAAAGTCAAAGGTAAAGTTATAATTAAAGGACCAATTGTTGGAAATTATGCCCTAAGGGCCAGTCATTGTACTTTAAATATTATTATTTAATTAATTTCTCCATTATATTATCATATTATTTGCATGTTCACTATGATGACTGTATCCTTGGATAAATAATAAAGATTGTCCTAAATGTCCCTGGTTGGTCATCTATGCGGGAGCAAAGATGAAGTGAGACCAGTATGACTTTGATAAGATATAGGGATACGAGTCAAAGTCTTAGGCACTTGCAAGAGTACAAGGTGCTAGATCGACCCACTATAAGAAAGCTAGATAGATCAAGTCATAAGCTTATCTCATGTATAACCATATCACAATGCCCTTTGACCTCAAGTCATCATGGATTCCTACATGAGAGTTGCTAATCTTTGAACTAGTCAAAAGTCACTTTTGACCGGGTGATGATAAAGGCTATGATTAGGCTTGGTGGTTTTTCATGCAGAGGAATATGAATGGTCTAGATAGAAATTATCCCTCACATTAGTAGAGAGATATTACTGGGCCCCTTGATGAGTGAGTCTGAGAAATGTATGGCCATACTATTATGGAAATGAGTTTTTATTTCTATTGTCAGACTATTCAGCAATCAAGAAAGTAATGGCCAGAAACGAGAGGATGGCATTATCCATGCCTCATCATTGACCGATATATCATGTGACAAAAGGGACGTGGCATGGTTGTATGATAGGTTGTATCGTGTTAACGATCCTTATATGAATTGGGTAGTCATAATGTCTTGCTAGATGCCACTTGTGACTTGTGGATTAGTACAGTTATTGGTCGATTGCCAACTTCAAATGGGCCTACAAGGTCACACACAAGAATGGCCCAATACGAGATAATATTTAATCTAGGGTGGACGAATTTTATATTTATATATATAATATAAAATTCTTGAAAATAAAATTAATAATATTATATATATATATATATATGTATTTTCGAAATACATATTTATATATATGTATATATATTATATGATATTATTATATTGTGTTAGTTTTAAATTTAATTTTATTAAGATAAATTAAATTTAATAACTAACATGGTAGAGATATAGTATCTCAGATTTAATTTATGAAGCTAAATTAAATCTATTGGCTTTTTATTTGGATCAAATAAATAGGTTAAATTAAAACTGTTAGATAGATTTAATTTAAACTAAATTTATTTCATTATCTCATCAAGATAATCAAGGGTTAATTAATTTTGAAATTAATAAAAATTAATTTTGAAACTTGAATATAGCCCATATGGGTTATAAAATTGATAGAGAAAAAAAACTCATATAGGGATGAGAATTCACAACTGTAAGGTAAACCCTAGGAGACATTAGAGGCGCTAGCATATTGTCAGTATTAGAGAGCATTGGTGTGGATATCGGTAGAAGGAGCGAACCTGAGGTGTTGGCTCCTAGAAACTGAAAAGGTATGAATCTTTCTAACTCGGTTTAAACGCCGTTGATATATCCTAATTAAGGTTGGGGAAATTTTAAAATTTTCCACTGTGCCTGCCAATCCTAACAGTGGCATCAGAGCCAGGTCAATTGTATATTTAAATTGAGTTTATGTTCTTAATCATGTGATATATATGGTTTACATTAAAACTGTATGATTTTCCTTTTAAAGTAAATCATGAATGTATTCGAAGCATGATACACAACATGCATTTATTTCCTTTTTTTTGTTTTTGGATTCTGCTAGACTATGTACGAAAAATGTTTTCATTTTGGTTTCGGATTTCAATTATATGCGAAACATGTTTATGAGAAAGAGGCTGAAATTGTCAGTCGTCAAGGTACCTGAATCGCCTGAAATCATCACCTAAAGATCTCGTCGTACAGGTCACATTCGGATCTCTAATCAGATTTAGGGATTCGAAAGCTTGGAGAAGAACAGGGTCTAGTTCATATCTCTATTAGAGTTTTAGGGATCTGAAACTACGGGGAAGACAATTCAGATCAGAAGCATTTTGGGCCCTTTTTTTGAAACTGGGCTGAAATCCTTTTTGAACTGGACTGAAACAAGTATTTTAAAAATTGGGACAAAATTTTTTCAATATTTTAATTTTCAAATATTTCTTTTAAAAGGAATGTTCCCTTTTCAAAAAGCTCCCGAGGTGCCGCCCCCTACACCCTTGCAAGGGTGCTGCCCCTTAACCCCGCCTAATAACCAGGTAATTTTAAGAGATAGGTGAAAGTAATTGAAGAAAGCCCATTTGGATATGAAGTACCTTGTGTGACGTGTTGTTGGGTCAAGAGAAGAGGAGGAAAAGGTAGTTCAAAGCCAATGGAAGATTATGACATAATCATATAGGTATAAGGTTAAATAAAAGACACGTTATAATTTATTAAAATAACATATTTTAAAGAAAAGATGAAGAGTTATTTTTAAAGTTCATCTTCATCTTTTCCTTCTAATTTTCATCTTTATCAAAAAAATAGAGAGAAAGAGAGAGGAGCTTTAGGAACTAAGAGAGGTGGGAGTTGAAGGAGCAACATCCAAGGTAAGACTTGTGTTTCCAAGTGATTAAGCCTCCTATCTTGTGTAATAGCTCCTCTAAACTCTTGTTCTCTATGAAAAACCATGTGTAGCAAGCAAATCTTCAAGGTTGAAGAGAAAGAAAGAGGGGCCTAGAGAGAGAAAGTTTAAGGATCAAGAGGTAACTTCAAGAACTTCACCCCTTTGGTGTATTATTGTTGTTGCTGTGGTTTTTGTCATGATTTATAATTTGGTTGTTGATTTTGTAAAGTTGGGATGTTGAAACTTTAAGGGGTTATATTGCCCAAATTTCCTCAAATTATGTCTAATAAGTGTTTAAAAGGTTTAACAAGTGGTTAAGAGTGAAAAGGAGCAAGTTTTGAGGCTAAAACACAAAATCACATTTTTCCCTTTTTAGGCTCAAGTTTCAGCTAACTCAAGAAATATGGGTTAGGGTTGGAATTTCATTAATTTGATGGTTCCATTGTACTCGGGAGGAAAAAATGTGTAGGGTTGATGTTGATCATGTTGTAAGAAAAGCCTTAGAAAGTTAAATGTTGAAAATAGCCCTAAAACCCTAAATATGGGCTGTTAAAGGTAAAACTGTCATTTGGCAATGATTTTGAGAACATCAAGGTTAAAAATGGATTCTAAAAGTAAAATAGTGTAGGAATAGCCCGGGCAAAAATTTCTGGAAAAGTATAGTCGGACCGGGTCCCTAGGAGCATTTTGGTATGAGGGCATGTTAAAGATGCGACTAATCAGTCCATGATCGGGGTTCTCACAGTATGATCTGTAGCGAAGTATTGGCTATTACCCTGATATGGCCAGGGGGTCACGTTGTACTAGTTGCTTGTAGTCGAGAAACTGGGCGTAAAACATATGTGCTAAGGTACCTTATGTTGCTATGGCGTATGGTTATCAGAGCATGTTAAACATGTGACTAATCAATCCATGATCAGGGGTTCTCACAATATGATTTATGGCAAAGTTTTAGCTCTTACCCCGACATGGCCAAGTGGATTGGGCCACACTGGTTAGCTGCAGTCAAAAGGCTAGCCGTAAAACATGTGTGCTGCGAGGTACCTTATATTGCCATTGCATATAGGCCCTATAGATTCGCCTGGCCATGTCAGGGTAAGAGCGAATAATTCACCAAAGATCATACTGTGAGAGCCCCCAATCATAGACTACTTAGTCACATCTTTAACATGCTCATATACCAAAATGCCCCTAAGGACCCAATCTAACTGTACTTTTTCAGAACTTTTGACCTAGGCTATTCCTATATAGTATTGCATGTAGAATCCATTTTTGACCTTGCTTTTCTCAAAATCATTGCCAAATGACAATTTTACCCTTAACAGCCCCTATTTGGGTTATTAGGCTATTTTTGACATTTCACGTTCTAGGGCTTTTCTCACAACATGATCAATGTCAACTCTATACAATTTTCCCTTCTGGGTACAATGGAACCATCAGATTAATGAAATCTAGCCCTAACCCATATTTCTTGAGCTGGCTAAAACTTGAGCCAATAACTTGAGCTGGCTTTGAACTAGCTTTTCCTCCTCTTCTCTTAGCCCAAAAAAACATCACACATAGGCCCTTCATAACCAATTACTTTCACCCATCTCTTAAAATTACCATATAATTGGTCCTTTAATAACAACTTTACCATTGACTTTTCAAACCTAAATTTTTTGCTTGGCTACTTTTCTTCATTTCCACCATAGCTAGGGCACTAGAATTAGGAAAATATGTGCCTTTACTATATTCCACAATTTACACAAGTACCATTACATTTTTTTCCAAATTCGCAATAGTTGGCAATTTTGGCAGATTTTCTAACCAAACTCTAAAAAATCATAATGTTATTTATAGAAATTCAATTGGAGTGATTCCAAAGGCTATGAAATCCTTATTGAGTCTAGTTTCAAGAAAAAATATAGCCTTTAGCCAACTAAAAGCTGAAGATTCCCAGAAATTCGTTAAACCTTACCTTTTCCAGAATCAATTCCAGAGACAATCTAACTTTAAAAAAAATCATGTCTCAATCCTTAACCCAAAAATCACATATTACTTATGAAATTAAAGCTTAAAATATCTACTTTCATCTTGTAAAATTTCACAATGACATAATTTGCCTATCTAAAAATACGCTACAAGAAGAATGCTATGCTGGAAAAATACATTGGCACTAAATCCTCATTCCTGGGACTCTTGCTAAACTGAGGCTTAGCAATCCACATAATTCAGGCTTATTCTCAAGCCTCTCTAATTCCAAAATTTGGGATATTACAGCAATTGTGTAGAGGCAACAAATTCTTGCACTTTTATACAAGGACACCTATTTTTCTACTAACTAACTTGATTCTTCTTTTTCAAGTCCTATTTTTGAGTTGTTGTAGGAATTTTAGGAGTTGTTCCCTGAGGAGGTACCTGATGGGTTACCTTCATTAAGATGTATTGAGCACCAAATTGATGTCCTACATAGAGCACCAATTCCAAACAACCTGTATATAGGGCGAATCTTGGTAAGACAAAGGAGATTCAACAAGTTGAGGACTTATTGAGAAAAGGCTTTGTGCGTGAAACTTAAGTCCATGTGCTGTTTCGGTCATCTTAGTTCCAAAGAAAGATGGTACTTGGCACATGTGTATCTATTGTAGAGCCATCAACAAAATAACAGTTAAGTACTACTATCCTATCCCTCGATTATATGACATGTTAGATGAATTACATGGAGCTGCTTTATTTTCTAAAATTGATCTTAGAAGTGGCTATCACCAAATTTTCATGGAGGTAGGGGATGAATGGAAAACTATATTTAAATCTAAAATTGGGTTGTATGAGTGGTTAGTCATGCCTTTTGGATTAACAAATGCACCTAGTACCTTTTATGAGCTTAATGAATCATATTTTTTGTTCATTTATTGGGAAATTTGTGGTTGTCTACTTTGATGACATTCTAGTGTATTGTAAGACCTTAGATGAGCATATTCAACATTTGCAAGTGATCTTTAGCACTCTTAAGGAGCATAAGCTCTACGCTAATGTTTAGAATTGTACCTTTTGAATGGATTCCATTGTGTTTCTTGGATTTGTTGTAGGAGTTGAAGGAATTTGTGTTGATGAGGAGAAAGTGAAGGCCATTCGAGATTGGTCAACCCCAAAGAACACAAGTAAGGTTCAAAACTTTCATGGACTTGCAAGCTTCTATAGGAGGTTTGTTAAAGGTTTTTCCTCCATTGCTACACCTCTAAGTGAACTTGTTAAGAAAAATGTAACCTTTAAATGGGGTGAAGTACAGGAAAGGGCGTTTAACTTCCTAAAAGAAAAACTAACTAAAGCTTTCCTGATTTGACTAAAGTGCTTGAAATTGAGTGTGAGGCATCTGGTATTGGGATTGGGGTAGTTTTAATACAAGAGGATAAGCCTATAGCTTATTTTAGTGAAAAATTGAATGGGGCTGCCTTAAATTATTCCACGTATGATAAAGAACTCTATGCCCTAAAAAGAGCATTAGAAACATGGAAACATTACTTGTGGCCACAGGAATTCATTATCCATTCTAATCATGAAAGCTTGAAATATTTGAAGTGCCAAGGTAAGTTGAACAAGCATCATGCCCGCTAGTTTGAATTTATTTAAATGCTTATCTCGTAGATATGTACTACTCACATCTTGGCATGATAGGTTACTTGGTTTTGAGATGCTTAAGAGTTTGTATGTGATTGATTCTAATTTTAGAGATATATGGAATTCTTGTGAAACACATAGGTATAATGTTTATTGTAGATTTGATGGTTTCCTTTTCAAAAGGAGAAGTTATGTGTGCCTAAATATTCAATTTGGGAGCTCCTTGTCAAAGAGACTCATACAAGAACACTTTTATTGGCCTGGTATGAAACATGATGTTATATCTATTTGTGCTAAGTGCATATCATGTAGGCAAGCAAAATCTAGAGTTTAGCTGCATGGTTTATATTCTCCTTTACCTATTCACAATTACCCTTGGACTGATATTTCTATGGATTTTGTGCTTGATTTATCTCGGTCCTCTAGTGGTAAAGGTAGCATTTTTGTGGTAGTTCATAGGTGCAGCAAAATGGCTCATTTTATTGCATGCGCCAAAACTAATGATGCTATTCATATTGCTCATTTATTCTTTAAAGAAATTGTTAGATTGCCTGGCATTCCTAGAATAATTGTTAGTGACCGAGAGAGATGCCAAATTCCTCAGCCATTTTTGGAGAACTCAATGGAATAAATTGGGAGCTAAATTATTGTTTTCCACTACTATACATCCGCAAATGGATGGGTAAACAAAGGTTGTGAATAGGACATTAACAACATTATTGTGTGCAATTATACAAAAAAACTTGAAGAATTGGGAAAAATGCTTACCACATGTTGAATTTGCATATAACAAAACTGTTCATTCCACTACATGCTATTCTCCATTTGAGATTACTTATGGTTTCAACCCTTTGACTCCCTTAGATATTCTTCCCTTACCTTGTAATAAACTTGCCAATCTTGATGGAGAGAAAAAGGTAAAATTTGTGCAGGACATACATGCTAAATTTTGAGCCAATATTGAATAGAAAAAAGACTTAAATGTATAGGCTACAAATAAGGGCCGACGAAAGGTCATATTTAAACCTGGAGATTGGGTATAGGTGCACTTTAGAAAGAAACATTTCCCAACTCAATGAAAGTCTAAACTCACACGACAAGGAGATGGACCATTTCAAATACATCAAAGGAGCAATGATAATGCTTATAAAGAGGACCTCCCAGGTGAGTATAATGTTATTACTACCTTTAATGTTTCAGATCTATCTTTTTACGACGTATGTGGCGATTCAAGGATGAATCCTTTTGAGGAGGGAGGGAATCATGGAGATGAGGGAGCCTTTCATAAGAAGACTCCAGAATTGTAATATGCATTGCATGATCCATTAAGATGAATTGGAGGCCCAATGACAAGAGTAATGAAATGTGCTATAATGAGGCCTTAAAAGGAGTTATTTTGGATCTTCAAGCTAAGGAGAAGCTGTATGAGGCTTAAGATGCACAACCAAGGGATATTACTTATCTATGCACTAAAGAGTTTGGGCTAGCAACCAATGGAGCCCAAATTGAACATAGCTTCCAAATGGACCAAGAAGGGCTAAAGGGCATATAAAGGCTTTAATTGGTAGGCTTGGGTCAGCTATAAGTGAGTCCAAGTCACAAGTGGCAGTCATTAGTCCGTTTATTGTGTATTATTTGAGTATTTAAGTTGTAATAGGCCATACATAATTAATTAAGAGCCAATGAACAAAATGTATTTGTTTTTAAAGTTTCTTAGGTTCTATTAATTAATTAATTGATTAAGGCATATTATGATATTATTCGATTATCTTTAGGAATCAACTTTAAAAAGCCCAATTATCCTACAATATCCATTAAATTCATTTAAATCTTCCTATATCTAATTTAAATGGATTCTAATCACCATCTCTCTTGAATATCTTTCCTTTTAACCATACTCTCTAAATATCTATCCTTTTATCATATCCGTTAACTCATTTAAAGGATATTCAAACTATTAATTTGGCCAAAAATTCTTATTTTAAGCTATTTAGCTATTATCTCACCAATATCTGATGTCCTTCCATCCAATCACCAATGTGACATCCTAAATCAGCCATGATCAATAAAGTGATGTTTTTCTACCTCCTCCATAACTAACAATATTGGGCTTTTAGGATTTAAGTTTATGTTGAATCTTATTTTCTATTTAAAGTCAAACATTGTACGTTCAGTTTTTAGATTTCAATAAAAGAATTATTCATGCAACTTGCTTCCTTGATTTCTTGTGGGGATACTATCAAGCATAAGAGGTTGATCAACTCTTGCGTTATACTTGGAGTTCTTTGGCCATGTTTCTTTTGAGTGCTAAGTTTTATATACTCAGTGTTCTCTAGAACGGGTGTTCACAGGGTTCTTAGTTTCTAGATCATTTTTTGTTTCTCTTTATTATTATAATTCACTTCTATATCTGCTAACCTTTCCTATAATTTTTGGGTTTTATAGGGCAAGTTCCTAGTGGGTCTACATAAAATTCTAAGAATTCTTTAAAATTTCTTTTGAGGTAATTTTCTTATTCATACCTCAATTAAGCCTCAAATATATTCCAGAGAATTATTTTCTTCCTTCTGGCGTCTCTAGGGACTTTTCCTAAAATTATGGGCATAATTTCCAAAATTGCCCTTATGTACTAGTAATTTATGAAAATTGCATTTCACCTAATCCCAAGACAGAAGATACACAATGTTACCATGGTTTATCCTTTCAAGAAACTTAGGGAACTTTTGCTTAAGTGGCCTTAATAGCCTACTTATTTCAAATTAGTTCATGAACTTCTAGGCATAAAATTTGGGATATGATACCACCCTTACAAGCTAAGCGCCCTTGCTAACACATTGACTCAAAATTGGCTCTAATATCATTTAGAATATCTTAATGACTCTCTCTTGATATTGTCTGCTTTGGGGCCTAACTGCCTCTCACGGTTTTAAAATAGGTGGCTAGACCTTTATAAGGAGTCTTAGGGGGAGGAAAAAATTTTATGAGTCAAATTTTTTAAAAAAATGGAGAGGTAGGATTATGAAATTTTAATAAAGAGAATATATGAAATAAAAAAGTAAGAAAAATTAATTTAAAACTTTTGAGCACAAATTTAGTTTTATAATGAACTAAAAAAAATTTCTCTCCCCTTACTTTATCTCCCCACCCCCTTATACCAAACAAGCCCTTAGGGTCTCTTTGGTTCAACGGAGCGGAGGGGAGAGGAGGGATTATCAAAAACTTGCTAAATTAGATGTTAAGGTGGTGGCATAGGGGTTAAAGAGTTATCGACCCCATTATAAAAAGCCAAGATAGTGAGATAAAGTGATAGAGAGGGAGACATCGATGATGAAGGTTGTCACAACTAAAGGTGGAGAAGGAGTAATTTTGCTGCTAGGGATAAGTGGAGGAGGTTGTCATAGCTATGAGATTGCCGATCACAATGAAGGGGATGAATGGGAGCTGGTAGTTCAAAGGCGTGGTGACGATTGTGGATCAAATAGTCTAGGCATGTCAAAATATTACCCCTCTCCTTCAAATCTCCCCATTTACTGTAATATCCGGAATTTTGGGACTAGAGGATAGAGAATAAGCCAAAATTCAGTAGACTACCAAGCCTAATTCGGGAAGAGTGTCAAGAATGTCCAAGAGCCATAATGACTTTTAGAGACTGGTTTGGAAACTAAAGTATAGAATTTAGTTCCAAATGGTCAGGGGAAAATACCCAACCCTGTTATCTAAAGTCAAATGGGATCTAAAGGCTAACTTAGATCCAAAAGTGAGGGAATGGCATCTTGGAAGAAGAAAGGAGTAGAGGTACGTATAAGCTTCGATTTGAATAGATTGATTTGCGGTTTTGTTGAGCTTTAAGAATTTCTTGGGTTTCCCTATGATTTTGTCCAAGCTAGGATTTTAGGGCTACATATTGTTTTAATCATGAAAATAATGATTTATGAGGGTTAGTGATGGTACTAGGCTAGTTTGATAGTGAAATTGCAAAACTGTTGATTGCTGGGTTGAAGTTTCTGGGAGTAAGTCTATTTGTGATGAAATTTTGAATATTTAAATCATGTCCAATGCCTGTAACATTTTCCAGAATGAAAGTACACTTATCAAGCTTTGATTTGATATGTCATAAAGGTCATTTGGATCTGTACACTAAGAGTTATGAATTTTTGAAGTTATTTATGGAAAACAGGAATGATTCTGGGGTAGTGTGAATTGAATTGTGATTCTGGAATTGTGGGCACATAATTGATAGTAGGAGGTATTTGTCCCTTGAAATAAACTTAAAGACGGTTACATAGAACTTGGAATCACTCTATTTGGATTTTTATAAATTAAGTTATAATTTTTGGAAGTTCAGTCGAGAAACAGGAAAGTTTATAGCTACGGCTAGAAGATTTCTTGGTCGTAACCTAAAGGTTTCTAGACACCTTTGGCCGCGGCAAGAGGATTCTTGCCCACAGTCAAAATGCTTCTGACTTCCTTTGGCTATGGCCAAAACCCTCAATTCCATTATTTCATATTTTTCCAAAAAACCTCGACTTGTTTAACCCTTCCTAACTTCTTGGACATTGTTATCCACTTCCAATGACTTGCTATCATGGATCTAATTATGTGATTGGGTATCTAGGGCTATGAGAGGTCAAAGAAGAGGAAATGGAAGAATTTCTAAGAAGCTATAATGATTGGAAGAAAAGGGAACCAAAGAAGGACTTAAAGACATAAGGTAGGGAACTTTCTAACTTGCATAACTTATTATGCGTGCTTGTGTACTGATGTGTTAATTGCTTTGATAAATTGTATAAAACATATTTTAATGAGTGAACTTCTGTTTTACTTATACTATGACTATTAGTGTAATGTGTTGAACATTGAGCATGCATACATGTCATTATGTTGGCATGAATTTGAACATTGAGCATGCATAACTTATTATGCGTGCTTGTGTACTGATATGTTAATTGCTTTGATGAATTGTATGAAGCATATTTTAATGAGTGAGCTTGTGTTTTACTTATACTATGACCATTAGTGTAATGTGTTGAACATTGAGCATGCATACATGTCATTATGTTAGCATGAATTTATGTAAGCAAACATGTTATGCACAAAGCATTTCTTATTTGCAATTGTTAGCACTGTTTGCCACTGAGACTTTCTTGAATCTTACTCTCCCTCACCAACTATATAGGTAGGTAAGTTCAGAAGAGGAATGCAATGAGATTTGCAAGAAGAAAAACAATGGCGGATTGAAGATTTGTATGCAATAATTAGTTATGAGTAAATTATCATTAAATGAGAATACTTATATGAACATGCCTGATTGAATAGTCTTGAGGAATACGTAAATGAATTATTTAAGTATGAGCAGAGAAATGAGCAACGAATCACTATGATTAAATTAAATGAATATAAGAATCAATGAGTAATACTGAAGTTGCGAATCGCTAAAAGACGCTTCCGTAAAATTTTGAAAAATTCAGAAAAATCCACTCAAGTACAATTCGAATTCTATCTTAAGATTGGGAATGTAAAACGATTTTATGAAAGTAGATCCAACTTATTATATACAAACTCATCCATTTGATTATGAAAATAAAGCATTACATTTACAATTTTATTGGTGTCAATCGGGGGTGGTAATCCCCTCCATCCCCTCTCCTCGTTTCGAACCAAACAGACCTTTGCTCTGCTGGTGACACTAATATTTTTTTCGCCCAACGGAAGTGCGCCTCATTCTCTCATTACGAGTTTCAACACTCTCACTCGTACTGCTCACTGGATTCTTGTCATCTCAATCTCGCTGCAGTTTCGTTCTTCAATGGAGATGGAAATAAGAGAAGAAGAGCTGATGGTATCGCCATTAAGTGGAAAACCATATCGAAGAAGAGCCCATTTTCTCAAACCCAGTTCAACATGCATCGAAAACCCAGAATCCGATCATCTTCCCAAAACCCTCTTCACTGAAACCGCCATTTCCATGTCTCAAGTGTTATCTTCACAGATAAGATTTACCGAATGGCTGAGCCCACCAGAACTATGGATTTCCTGGGAAGAAAAGCTTCGTCGCAAGTACGAAAATATATGGAGAGACGCTGGAATACTCGAAGCCATCAAAGCTTCCACATACCGAATACCAAGAAGCGATGATTTGGTTCTTGGACTTGCCCAAAAGTGGTATCCTGAGATCAATAGCTTCGTCTTCTGTTGGGGTGAAGCTACAATTACGTTAGAAGACGTAATGGTTTGTGGGGGTTATTCTGTTGTGGGGTCCCCTGTTCTTACGCCTCTTGAAGATGAAGAATGTGAGCAAATCAAACAGAGTTTAGATGATTTCATAAAGACGAAAGCAGAAGAGGCAGCACATCTTCCATGGTTGAGGATTTTCATGGGTGAAGAAGGTGAATTGGAGCACGTGGCATTTCTATCGTTATGGCTTGCAAGGTTTGTGTTTCCTCCAACAATTTCTAAACAAATTTTTTCCCTTGCAATACATCTGGCCAGGGGTACCCGAATTGCCTTAGCACCTGCTGTTCTAGCAAGTATCTATAGAGATTTGACACTGTTAAAAGTAAACTTTGATGTGGCTGTAAAGTCTATAACTAGTAGTGATACATCTGGTATATCTGGTGAACCAATAATTTTAAGAGCCCCTTTTCAATTGGTCCAAATCTGGGCTTTGGAGAGATTCCCGTCATTTCATCTAAAGTGTAACATAATTGAGTATGCCCAACCTTTGGCAGCAAAATGGCACAAAGTGAATATGCTGAACTATGGAGATCTGAGTTTAGTTCTGGACTCTTCTGCAAAAAGCTTTCTCTGGCAGCCATATAAATATTCTCCAAAGCTTTACAATGAGAAAGATAGGTGGGTATGCTTCAATTCAGATTCAAATGAGTATTTAGAGTCCTTTGCTTGGTGCCTAAGTCATTCTGAGTTGGTGGGAATAGATTGTGTAGAGATGTACCTTCCACACCGTGTGGCCATGCAATTTGGTTTTGATCAGGACATTCCAGAGAAGGTGGCTTATTGCAAGGATAACAATCCTGTGATCGCTTGGAGAAACTATGACAGACCAATGACAGAGGCAATGTTATGTATTGCTGCTTTTGGATCATCATCTACGTTGGAGGCAGGGTTTACATCCAAGTATTTGGAATGGTGGATGCAATCAAAACTTGGACCGGGCGAGCAAACAGGTCGGAGCTATATGCCTATGAGCATCTCAGAAAAACTGTTACAAACTTCATCTGAGATGGGACCTCCTGTTCATGGAGATCAAATAGGGAATTCTGGTCAAGATCATGGTTCAACAATAAAGAAGCTGCATAAGAGATCTCATATTCCTGAAACTGATGTTTCAATGGCAGTTGGAGTTGAAGATATGGCAAATGATGAGAACATGAAAGTGATTGGAGGATCAAAGAGAGCAAAGCTAGATGCAAGAACGGAGAATGTGAATGACAAGACTGAAGGAGGCAAAGAAGTTAAATCTGGAGACAAAGGTAATGAAGGAGAAAGTGTGAGTGGTTGGACTGATGTGGATAATCTTGAGACTCGGATTGAATACCTTGAAAGAGTCGTTGCTCAGCTTAAGGCAGCAAAATTTGGACATAACTAAGGGGATTCTACAACCAAAACTAGTTTATCATAGCAATGCTAATTTTGCTTGTAAGGCTAAACTCAATCTGCAAAGAACTAATAGATCAAATCAATTACTAATGAAAGGCATGTCAAAAGTTTATTTTTTGATGTTAATATAAGCTTGATCATGGCTGTGTGACGTACAAGAGAGAGGATCTATCATAGTGGATGCGTTTTATTTGTCAGCAGCTGTGTTTGTAATCTTCAAGTTCTAACTTGCCCTTTTTTATAATACACACACACACACATGCATATTAGCTTGATCATTTTAAAGCAGCTCTTGTTTGTTTATATTCTTTTGTTATGGGATTTATTAGGCTTGCTATAATGGTTTGGTAGTGGATTATTGAGTTGTGTGAGGCTTTTTGGATACTTATTTTGCCGTTGGTCATGGTCAATGAGTTTCTGGGGGCATTAATTCCAAATCTGTTACCTTTAGCAGTTCAGTTGATATTTCTTCTTGCTTAAGAACATTCTTACGCTGTCTTTCTCATATTCATCATCTTTCTGGGTTGGAACTGTGAGCAGCTATAATAATGTAAGCAACAGAGGTTTTGCTTAGTTAAACCTTCCCTATTTCTGTTGTTAGTGGTTTATATTGAGTTTGATTCTTTTCTGTCCAGGTTGTATTTGTTGGATTTTCAGGTTCAATCACTAATTAACTTCCATGCCTATACAACCATATGTGGTCTAATTATTGAATATTAGATTTGGAATCATAATCAATGGTGGACTCTAATCTAGTACAAGCTACATGATTCAATGTATTTAATATTAGTCAATTCTCTTATTTTCAAATGATAATTATAATTCATTCTAATAATTATTAACATTTTTGCATTTAAGGGGGTTAAATTTGCATCTCGGATGGGTGTATCCATATATTAGAATGGGTCTTCTATGGGCAAATATTGATTCATAATATGTTTTCAGTTGTAGCGACGTTAGATTCAAATTTGAAATTATTTATTTAATGAAAGCAAATGAAATGAAACAAAGGTCTGCAACGTACTGCAAAATTTTTATACAATGGACTATATATCTGGTAGAAGTTAAGATATTATCATTTAAAAGAAAAAAATGAAAAACAGATTAAGAACACAAAAGTTTCGATTCAGATCGTTTATTAAATTAAATTAAATGGAATGGTGTATATGAATTTCCTAATTGTGAGATAACTGAAGATTTCTCTATCTAGCTGAGAAGATTCATTTTTTCTTTTTACCTTGAAAAGATTCATATTTATTTGGGACAAGGATAGAAAAATACTGTTAAAATTGATAAAAGATAAAAAAGGGTGTTGAATTTCAATAATTTCAAATGGACTGATTTAGAATTTTGAAATGTTGCCAAATGTGAGAAATTACCTAATGGTGTTTAGTTTTTTTTTTTTTTTAAAAAAACAAAATCCTCAAACTCTCTTACATGGACCTTTGGCTGCCTTGCCGCCAGTCTAGTATATATATATTTTTTTAAAATTCTCATGAAAAAGTTACCAATATATATAATTGAGTTGTTAATATGTATACTAAAGTAGTAAACTGGAGTTCTCGTAGTCTAATATTTTTTTTTTGAATTTCTCGAGTAAAAGTCATTAATATTTATACTGGAGTTGTTAATATATATACTAAAGTAGTAAGCAAGGGCGCTAGTGGCCGGTCTTTGGAGCTTCAGAAGTGTAATATATCTTTTCTTGAATTTCTTAAGCAAAAGTCATTAATATGTATATTTAAGTTGTTAATATGTATATTAAAGTAGTAAATAGGAGCTCCGTCGTTCTAATAAATCTTTTTTTTTCTTTTGAATTTTTCAAGTAAAGATGTAAATATGTATACTTGAGTTATTAAGGTATATACTAAAGTAGTAAATAGGAGCGTTGACACTTGGTCATCGGAGCTCTGATGGTCTAAGTTATATATTTTAATTTTCTCAAGCAACAGTCGTACTGTTTATTTTGCAAATTTAAGGAGCTATCTCAAATATTTCTCTTCATAAATTAAAAAGGAAAACAATCCAGTCATCTATAGAGATGAACATCCCTGACCTTTTCTTTTATGTAAAATGTTAAACCAAAGCACTATATATATATAGTAGTTGTAACCCTTCCACGTAGTGTTGTTTACTTATGCGAGCCCTCTTATAGCGTTTTGGTAGTCTAGTCAAGGCAAACAAAATATTGCAAGGAGGATCAAAGCAAATGCTACACCTCCAAAAACTTCACCAATGATGGCCCTTTTATTGCTAGAACCTGTGAGAGAAGAAAACTATCTAATTAAACACTAACATGAGGCAGATCTAACATAAAATTTAAAATTACTTATGAAACAATTAAATTTTTATGTTCTTGTATGTATCATATTTGAGTCTTTGAATGACTTGTACCTTGTTTGACTAAGGGACTGATATAACTAGTTTGGTTATCAAGAAAGAAGTAGTGGAGGATCTCCATCAAACAGTTAGCATTTGACTCTTCTGTTCTATATAATAATTTCAATATATTTTAATCCTGATATATATAGTTAGACCGTTATTGCAACTTTCATATTATGGAAACAAACAAATAATATTGTAGGTTGTCTTATTTGAAGAGTCACTAACTCTAGCTAGTGCTATATATTGAGATAAACGTATATAATGAATTCTCCTATATGATTTGATTCCCACACCATGAGAGGGTGACTTGGGTTTTCAAAATTTTTTCATGATAATAAAAACCCTGAAATACTAACAAGAAAAGTATAAACGAAAAAGAAGTTTGTTGAAAATGAAGCAAATTTGGAGAAGAAATGAATATACTAGATAATTATATTGGGTTTTCAAAATGTTTGCACGATAATAAAAAAAAATCCAGAAATACTAACAAGAACAACATAGTCCAACAAGTAGTTTGTTGAAAATGAAGCAAAGTTGGAGAAGAAATGAATATACTAGATAATTATATTGGCTCGATTCATCAAATCACTTGACTTAATGTTTCCAATTCTCACTTCACACACACACCATAAAGTGTTTATAGGATCTTTCTCAATGTTCCCAATTTTTGAATCAGAAAAATTAATTAAAAACATTTAACCCCGCTTCTCTCATTTATTTAAATCTAACTCAAAAAATTTTTCCCCTCCCCTCCCCTAATACCAAACAATTAATCTAAGAGATTTATAAATGTTAGATTGTTGCATTCAAAGCTCTCATGTGTGTGTGTGTGTGTGTGTGTGTTCTTTTTTTGAATTTCACTGCCGTATATATATACTCTTTAAGAAAGTTTTAAGCATTCATTACTTGCTTCTTTGTGGGAATTACTCAAGGTGAGGTATCCTTGAGTGAGTTTTATGGGAATACACCTTGTAAGGATTGTGGAAGAGAGAACTTGACTATATATAAGTCTTGGTTATGTAATGAGTGAGTTTACTGGGGGATAGGATGTATGATAAGAGGTTGGATAGAAGATTCAGTTTACATTTCCTCATGTTTGTCCATACTTCTCGCTCCATACACTAGATAATTAAGGCATTCTAAGTAAATCTCACCAAAAACAAAAAGTATCAATTATGCAAGATTATTTATTTAAAGTTTCTCCTCAATAATAACAAAAAGTATCAATAATAATCATATATCTCAAAAGTTTTATAAACTAAAGTGAATAAAGTGAATCTTAAAGCTATAAGATGATGCAAGATTATTTATTTAAAGTTCCTGTAACCCAAGTGCATGTATCGTAACATATGCAATCAATATATCTGAAGTGTAAAATTAGTATACCATGTTTCAAAAAATGGTTGATATCAATGGTTTGATTATCAGCAAAGAGGGCATCAGTAGGCTCAGAAAGCCTCGTCTTCCCTTCCTATCCTCTTCATTTTCTAATCATAAGATCGCCTTTTGAATGGTCCAAATGTAGTTTTATATAAAATATTATTTTTATTTTTTTATTGTAGTATTGAATTATTCATATTCAGGTCCAAAAAAAGTTATTCATATCAAAATTTAGCAATTTGTAATTAATTAATTAATTTTTTATAATTTAACATTTTAATAATAATTTAGTAAAAGATCAAATCTGGATCATTTAAATATGGATCTAAAGGTTAGAAAAAGGGAAGAGAAGGGTTCCCCAATCCTGAACAAACCAGCTTCATAAGCCCTAGCATTTGATGTGTTGGAAAGGCAAGTATTAAAATTCACTAATGCATGGTAGAGGCAATCCTGGCAACCACTTTGTGACACAATCTCAACACATTGAGCAAAGGCAAAAATATATATGCTATTACTGTTAGCCACATGTGTCTTGGTTCCTGCAAAAAAAATGAGGGATTCTAGGGTTACTTTTGTCAAAACCCTTAATATTTCGATATTCATACAGTGATAAAGGCACAGTTCCACAGGCATACAAAAATTGCACAAATATACTGATATTAAGTACTTGTTTACATAAAGTAGTCCGCCCGTAGGGTTTGATAGTATATATACAATATTGTCCAAAATGCCAAAATAAACTACATATAACCAACTAGCTTCATCTCTATATTCTGGTCACCTCAGTTGCCAATATTTACTGCCTTGCCCTTGGAGCCACTAGCTTCTGCTATAATATTTATTCATTTGAAAGGGGGTGAGATACAAAAGAATCTCAGTAGTAACAAACAATCGATCATAGTAAATGCAATAATAAATATGTCAAATACCACATACAGCAATATTATAATAACACATAATTCAGTTCAGTAAAAAACGTTCAAAGCCAACAACTGTTGCAACGCTTACTCGTTCTGTACCACAGCTGGGCTCGACACCACCAGCTGGGCATATTGGTGCACCTGTAGGCACTATGTTCGGTATACCTATAAGCACTATGTTTGGTCATATTCAGTCATGTTCAGTGTACCCGTAGGTACTATGCATCATACATATTATGGTAAATGGTATATACACAAAGCATATAAACATTGACATAATGTATGAAAGATAGAGTTACTACTTTGTATCCTTTTTTGCTACACAAAAATAGTTCCTCGAACTACGTGCCAACGGCTCGAGCAATTAATCAGGTCCTAAAATTCGAAATGTACAAGAATTAGGTTAAAACTCATTCATGTACCACTCTAGACTCTTCCAAAGTGTTTTTGTTGGTTATATTGGTCTAAACTGCAAAATTACCAAAATGCACTTGGAGACTCAGTCATGCCCGCTTTGTACCCCGTCTGACCAAACTTTTTCCAAAAATTTTGAGTTGGTCTATTCCTGCATAGTTTTTATGTGTAGAATTCATTTTTTACCTCAGTTTTCCCAAAATCACAAATTTACATATCTAACCAACAAACCACAAATCAATAACCACCGCATCAAAACATCAAAGTGAAGGAGATTATGGAAGTTACCTCTTGATTCCACTCTTCCTCTCACTAGGCATCCCACACACTCTCTCTCTCTTCCTTTAGATTTTTCTTGCTACACCATGATTTCCATGAAGAAGGAGAGGTTAGAGAAGCTATTTTACAAGAAAGGAAGCTTAATCACAATAACTACAAGCTTACCTTTGAGATTTTCTCATCCTTCTCTCTAGAACTTGAGCTCTCTCTCTTAAGCTCACTCTCTCTCTCTCTTTCTCTTGTTCTTGTTGTGAAAGATGAAGGAAAGATGAAGATGGTGCTTATTTAATATCCACTCTACATCTTTCTTCAAAAATATAACAATTAATTAGTTCATGACACATGCTTTTTATTTTGCTTTATCTTTAGCTAATTGTGTCATAAGCTTCCATTCAATTTAAACCAATTTCTTCTCTCCTCCTTGGCCCATTTTTACGCCAACTTAGGGCCCAAGTTAGACTAATGGCGTCCTTCATTTTTCTCCCTTAATTGCACACATATGATGCTTTATTGACTTTTCAACATATGCTCATAACTTCACATTTTCACATTTAATTCTTCACTCCTCCTTTAGCCCATTTTTACGCCACTCATGATCTTTCATTAGACCAATTAGCTTTCCTTTAATTATCTCAATTACTTGGTCAACCTATTATATTTTATTGGAAATTAAACATGTGCTCACCTTTAATCTATTATTATTTAATTTCCTTGACTTAAGATATTGCCGTTTGGCATAATTAATATCCAACATATATTTTTTCCTTTTATTTTCATATATGGCAAAAAAATATGAGAAGAAAAGGGAATTAATATTTATCCAATGAACTTCCCAAAATCTCTCTAATTGATTTGGGCACAAGTCCAACTTTGACTTGTCAACTTTAATTTATTTGACCAAGAATGCTCCAATTATATATTTACTCTTTATTTTCCTTAATTAACTGAAATTAAATTCAATTAATTGGGAAAATAATTAATCTTGTGCTTTATTAGAAAATTACGATTTTGCCACTATGTTTTTAAATTTTATTTTGAGTTTATTCCTTTTCTTCCTTCTCTTGGTTGAAACTCACCATTCTATTTCATTAAATGCTATAAATAACTATAAGGCATATTGGTGAATAAAATTGGGGTGTTACAGTTTTGTTTCAAATTTGTAAGAACTTGTTGGACCGTAGATGCAAGTATTATGTAACTTCCCGAATTTCGGTCACCAAACTTCCTTATATTCAAGGGAATAAAATGGTGAATATTCATGAACTTAGAATTTTAGAAATTAATAAATTTTCATTTTCATGAAGATTGAGCTAGAATAAATTATGGAGTTAATTCTTTAGTTTTCTAAAAAGTCCAATATTGAGGTCCAAAGTAGAGGAATACAAGAAAATAATATTTGACCCAATATTAATGTTAATTTTGTTCATAGGAATTCATATTGGAAATTGAAAGGTGAACAATGCTTCTAGTGGAATTTCCTACGAGGCAGTAAGTTTGTCATATAGTTTTGGATGATCAAATGATGAGCAAAAATTATGAAAGTTTACAGGGTGAAAGTAGACATCTTAAAGTTTAATTTGATAGATACATAGGTAATTTGTGGAGCTGTATGTAAAAAGTTATGAATTTTTGAAGTTAGCCCAGAAAAACTATTGATTTTTTGGAACAGCATTCAAAGAATTTAATTCTAGGAGTTTTGTGCTTCCAATTAGTAAAGTGCTATATTTTTACTTGAAACTAGACTCAATAAAGGTTCTATAGCCATTGGAATCACTCCAATACAACATGTATAGATTTAGTTATAATTTTTCAAAACTTGGGCAAAAAATCTACCAGAATTTGCTTAAATCAAAAATTTGGAAATTAATTAAAGGAAAATAGGAAATATTATAAAATATCAACCTCTTCCTTCCATCAGCCAAAAATGATGTCCTTGAGCTGAAAAAGGAGAAAGAGAGTTGAGATAATTCTTGAGAGAGAAGGAGAAGAAATCTCACAAGGTACGTTGATTTCTTCAGTGAATTCGTACCTAACGTGTATAATCCTTCTCTTAAGCTTCTCATATATGTTATTGAAGGTGTTTGAAGAAGGAATTTTACTGTTTCAAGGATTAGGGATTTCGGCCATAGGAAGGAAGGGCAAGAAGGAGCTCAAGGTAACTTTCAAAACTTCAAAGATTAATTGTTCCGACTGTTGTAAGTTATTTAATCGAAGGAATTCTATTGGATTTGCCCTATATGTAAATTTGGGAAAAGTTGTGTTCTAAACATTATACTGCCCAAATTGAGTTTAAATGGTGGTTTAACGTATTTAAATAGTTAATAAAGTGGTTAGGAGTAGAAAGGAGCAAGTCTGCGGAGTCAAAATTGGAAAACCCTAAATTTTCTTGGAGAATCCTAGGTTTTGGCTAGGTCTGATTCAGGGGGTTTAGGCTGGATTTTTTATGTTCTAATGATTCCATTGAGTTCAAAAGGAAAAATTAGGTGGGGTTACAGTTGATTACTTTTTCAAAAGAGCCTAAACAAACATAATGATCAAAACGCCCTTGAAACCCTGGAATCGGGGTTGCCAAAGGCATTATGGTCTTTTTTGATAGTGAATTTGGTAATTTCGAGTCTGGAAATGGGTTCCTTGGGTGAAAATATGTCAGAATAGCTCAGGTTAAAAATTCAGGAAAAGTACTGTTGGACTAGGTACGGTAGGGCCAGGCTACGTCCTGAGAACATTTTGGTAAATTTTCACAATATGCTCATATAACCACTAAAAACCACAATGGAAGTGCCTAAAATATTACATGAATGGATTTTAACCTAATTCTTATACATTTGACATTTTAGGACTGAGTTAAGAGCGTTTGGTGCTAGCACGCAAATCGAGGAGAAAAAGGTTTAAGGTAGTGACTATATTTTTCATGCATGATGCCATGGTTTATATGTTTTGTGGTTGCCATTATTTTGCTTAATTAATCAACATGGTTTGCCCATATGGGGTGGTATGCTAAAAGGGGCAGTTAGGGCAAGAAGTGTGTCAACACCTGTTTCCATTTCGATAATCGAAGAGTAATAAAGACAGAATTCAATGGGATACAGAAAAGTACAATTATACTGATAATAATATTTGTTTACAATTCTGATATCGTTCATCGACAAAAACAGAAAATACAGTGAAAGTTTTAATATTTATAAATTTTACCAAAATATCACAAAATAGACTAATTATGACCACGTTCTTGTCCTTGCCTCGAAACACGTGCCATTCACTTTCTGGCATCTATGTCTTTTCCCTTTGCCCCACTGGTACCTGCTGAGGTGTTTATTTAAAAATAGGGTGAGATTCTGAAGAACCCCAGTAAAAACATACTATCGTTCATAAAAAATGCGAAAAGTAAATATGATATATGCCATGTATGCACCAATTAATGAACATTATAAACATATCATCTGCATGTATACATGAGTAGGGCCTAGCCCCACTATTCTGCGCCGGTTGGGTTTTCACCAACTCCAGTATGAGTGCCTCTGACACTTCTGGCTCCTCTCTGGGCAGATTGTGTTGATTAATAAAGTGCATTTACAAACATTGGCATCCCCACAATCATATAACTATGGCATAGTGTATGAAGGATAATGTCCCTATCTCAAAGCTTTAATATCCCCTTTTTAAATGTGCCTCGAAGAACGTGTCGTATCCAGCCTCCAAATCGGTCTTAAAATATTAAATGTATCAGCAATAGGTCATAACCTATCCAAGTATCATTTTAGACTCTTCCATAATGTTTATTGTGGTTATATTAGTCTATGGTGAAAATTTACAAAAATGCCCCCCGGAACCCGGCCCGGCCCCGCCGTACCCGGTCCGATGGCACGTTTTCCCAAAATTTTGACTAAGGCTATTCTGAATTATTTTTGCTCAAGGAATCCATTTCCAGGCTCGAAATTACCAAATTCACTGTCATATTACGAAAATGCCCTTGACAACCCATATTTAGGGATTTCAGTGGCATTTTCGTAATTATGCTTTTTCGGCCTCTACCGAAAAAGTGCCCAATTGTAACCCCACCTATTTTTGCCCACTGAGTCCAATGGGACCATTTATTTCATGAAAATCCAACTCCTACTACCAGTTCTAGTCCTGGCCGAAATATTAGGGAAAGATGGGGAAAAATGAGGTTTTGTGCTTTAGCTCCCAAAACTTCTACTTTTCCACTACTAATCCTTGATTAACTTATTTAAACACTTCTTAACCATGATTTAAAGGATTTTGGGCAGCATAACCCCTTAAGGTCATGGCTTTTCTGATTTTACAACTCAACCCAAAAATCACAAGACTAAACAACAATCACCAACAACAACTTCAATACACTAAAAAGTTGAGATTTTGGAGATTACCTCTTGATCCTTGGTGTTTCTTTCACTAGGATGTCCTCTCTCTCCCTTCAACCTTGAAGATTAGCTTGCTAAGCCATGATTAACATGAAGAATAAGAGATTAGAGAATGAACTTACACAAGATAGGAAGCTTAAATCACTTGGAGAACTCTTACCTTATGTCTTGCTTCCTCTTGCTCTCTTAGTCTTCAAAACTCCCAAGCTCACTCTCTCTTTCTTTTCTCTATGGCTTGGACGAAATATGCACAAGGGGAGGGAGAAAATGTGTTTTAGTATTTTAGTCTTCTTCCTTCCTAACCATTGATTCAATCAAGGGCCCAAGTTGTGACACTTGTCACCATTCTCTCCCTCACAATTCCTCCATTGTCTTGCCATTAATTTGAATCAATTGCTTCCTTTGCTTGCTCCTAAAAATCCGTCCCTCTCATCCTCTCTAACAAGACAAGCTAGCTTCTTCCATATAATCATGTGTGTCCTCTTCCAATCACTCAAGTATTCCACTCCTTCACTCAAGCTTCTCTTCCCATTCTTACACTCAACATTAATCTACCAACTCACTCAACCTTATGCCATCCCTTGTCATCATTTAGGTCCAATTGGGTTTGACTAACTTTTTCCCTTATTTTTTCTATGTATTGGACGAATTTTAGGGAAGGTAGAGAAGAAAAAAAATGTTTTTCATATATTCCATAATTCATATAATTGAACAATGTATAATTCCCCTAATTCTTGATTTATTCTACCAAGAATAATCCCATTTATGCATTTTCTTGTATTTTCCTTGATTAATTGAAATTAACTCCAATTAATTGAAAAATAATTAATCTTGGCAAAATTATGATTTTGCTATCCCCCTTGTAATTTAATTCAATTTTTGAATTAATTTACCCATTTCCTTATGAATATGAATATTTCACAATTCAAAAGATCCAAATTCATGAATATTCACCATTTTATTGAATTATTCAAATAATTATAATATATTTTTGGTGAATAAAATTTGGGGTGTTACAAAGTGCACTTACACCTGGGGGTTAGGTGTACATATAGTGGGGTGGAAGCCCTACACATGCATATATGTCAATGTTTTTATATTGTTCATTAATTATGCATACATGGTGCATAACATATTTACCTTCCACATTTTACATGAAGGATAGTATGTTGCTACTAGGATTCCTCGGAATCTCATTCTTTTTCAATAATGATAATGTGCCAGTGGGAACTAGTGGATCCAAAGGAAAGGTTGTAGACACAGGGAACTATCGGGCATAGATCCCGAGGCGAGGATAGATGGTTATATGTAGTCGTTATTTTGGATACGTTGTATAAAATTGTAAATGTAATCAATCCCTGCCGGGTAAACCTGTGATGTAATCAAGTATCATGTATTAATATATCAGTATGTTTACACTATTCCTGTGTTACTCACCGGACTACGCGCAAGCACTCTGAAAATATGAAAAATAAGATAAGGGTATGATACATTACGGAGTCTTTTACTTGCTTCCCACATAATATGTTGCTAGGGTAGCCTCTGCCTAGATTAAGGAAGTAAAGGGTGTCGTATCTGCACTAAACATGCATCAAAAGGTATATGAAAGGGTTGTCTCCAATTGTCCTTTTTTGGCTACTTTTTTACTTTTCTAAAAATGGTCAATTTTCATTTTAAAAAGATTATTTTCTGATTTAAAAAAGAGCCAAGTATTAGTTAGTTTTCTAAATTTATAAATAATGACTTCATTTCAGGAAAAAATATAATAACTATTATATTCGAATATCAAGAAGCTACAATTAATGAAGGGATAATTAGGAAAAATCCCCATTGAAATATTTAATTGGTGAGAAACCAAGAACCTGATAAAGTCTAATACACAAAGTAGTAGTACTCTTATTTAGACCTATCTCAATAATAAAATTATCAGTGCGTAGGAGGCTTTTCTTTGATTTTTCTTGAAACGAATCAAACCCAAGCAAGGACCTCAACTTTTGTTTTTACCCCCTAACAAATCAAAAGTTGGACTTTTTCTTGAGAAAGCAATCATCGTAGAGAATTCTGGCCCACTTCAATCCAATGGAGCAATTGCGTATACCTTTGAAACTGAAACACAACGAAAAGGACACAACGAAAAGGTAGTTAGTTCTGCTTTTATTCCCCAATGGCTAGAAATGCCCTCAAAATGAAAATCATAGTTTGTTTTAGCCAATTTTACTAATATGACTAACTTTTCCCCTTTTTTATTAGTAGGCCCAGGGTATCCACCGTTGGCAACGGTAAATAATCCCCTTGTACCGTAAACTTCCCAAATGGGCTTTAGCACTAGCCATGAGAACTAACATTTCTTTTGTATGTATTGGAAAATACTAGTCTATCATTGGTGGATTAAGGTCCAAGCTCAAGGCAAATTGGGGCTATAGTATAAATATGAAGGAACATATGTCAAAGAGAGAGTTTTTCCTTTATGGTTCAAGAGTTATATTTATTCTCATGTAACCTTATGTTGAAGGGCTATATCTATTCCTATGTGTCCATTCAGACACTATATAATGAATGTGAGATTGAGGGAATAATGAGTTGGAATATAGCGCACACAATCTTCCCTCTAAAATGTTCTCTCATAAGAGTTCCCTCTTCTCTGTCTCTCTTTTATATATTTGCTTTGTAATGTAATCAGAGACTGGATTGGTGCTTTGGTTTTCGGACGTATCTGAAATCTGACTGACTCACTAAGATACTCACACAAAATAAAATTAAAGCACTGGCGGACTCTAATCACATTACACAGTAAATTAACCATAAATGGAAAAAGAGGAGAATATAAATTTGAGAGGAAGAGAATATATGTATAGTTTGTGTATCATGTGTCACACCTTAAAACCTTATGCAATTACACATATACAGGGTTCCACGTGACTTTTCCTCAATTTACTCATTCTTTTTCAAAGGACATATTGTATGGCATGGGTTTCATGATATACATTAGAATGATCGTGGGATATCACAATTAGCCACCCAAACTTTACTATTATCATCATATTTTGACTCCAATGTAATTGGGCTTGGGCTCTAATTCACCAAGAGTAGACTAAGTATATTTCAGCATCTTTATATTGATTAGCGTATTTAAAACTAATTTTTTTGCCCGCAGTTAGAAGTGATTTATATCATAGAGAGTACAATGATGAGTGTCATTAATTTATATAGAGAATAGCCAAGCTAGAAGTGACCCCCATTTTGTGTTTATTTAATTTAATGTCTTGCTGGACAGCCCCCGGGCGCAAATTGTCATAAGAATCACTTGGCATAAGGGCTGAAATTTCAAGCAAATGGAAACTAAGTTTTTTTAACATAAATCATAGGAAAGGAGGCAATCTTTTTTGAGATAGGTTCGAATACTAAATGTGGACACATTTCCTAATAGAGATTCGAATCTTGGTTCGCCATATTCAGAGAGATTAACATCTTGCTCTAACCTAATCCCTTTTTGTAGTGAATAAATTTTAATTTCAATATAATTGTGTGAATTTTACTCTTTCGATCCTATTTCTAAGACACTGTCTATATGTTTCGCATGGACTAAAGAAAATCTTAAACTTCAATTCATTAACTATACCTTAAAATTCAACAACTTTCCAATTTTACTCCTATTTAATATACATTATACATATCATGAGAATAAAGTCAATTCAATGAAGAGTAAAATTGTGCATTTATATGAAAAATTTCTCTCTCCACCCTATAAATAGGATAACAAAATTTCTTCTCTTTTTGTCCTATAAATAGGACCAAAGAGTAGTTTGGTTAGCTAAAAACCAATGCTTCAAAAAGCTCCTCTCCCTCACAAGAGTTTATAATAAATATTGGGGGAGTAAATCATTTTATAATTGTTTATAAATTATAAATTGTTTTTATTTAAAAAATGTCATTATATTCTAATACTAGAGAGAAAATGTCTTCTTCTTTTTTGTCCTAAAACACTAATTAGCATTCGTTAGGAGAAAGAAACCTTCTTACCTTGAAAAAGAGAGACTTGCATACAATTTCCCAAGGGAGGGAATTGTCTCAAAATTCCTTTTCTCCTTTTCCTCTTATAATCTTAGCTCCACCTTTAGCTCAAAAAAGGAATGACTTATATTTAATATTTTCTCAAGCTATGATTACATTATTTTATAAATGATTTTTTTTTTTAAAAAATTGTGTTTGTATTCTCATTATGAATTTTATAGATCATGTTTAATAGTTTAAATTTATTGGTTAATATTTAAAATAATTTTTTTTATAAAATATTAAATCTGAACCATCTATTGAACTGTGTCAAAAGAGGGTAAAGTATGAAAGGAAAACTAAAATATTCAACATAAAATAAGTGGACCTCATTCAAACACTAATAGAAAAAAGACTTATAAAACTACCACATCTAGTCTAGACCTCTCTTGGCAGAGATGGTTTAAAAACTGTGACTGGTGGCATTTTTGCAATTATCGATACAACTTAAGAAAGGTCATGCTTCCTGTGGTCTAAATAATATTTTCTAGGCCAATTATATTTAATGTAGCCTCGATAAGTATTAAATATTATGAAAATTTCAAAATTTCAATTCTTTTTAAACCAATCACTAATACATCCAGTTTAAATATCCTTTTAGAGATTGTGGATTCTATACATTTGGTCTTAAATGTTTCATAGTTTCTTTAGATTCCAAAGTAAACTTCCCAACTTATTTCTTTGAAATATAAAGCCATCTACTCCAATAAATATACTATTCAACTATCAAGTCTATTTAAGCTATTCTAGGCAGTTCATTTCCTTCAAAATTGTCTTTCAAGCTTCCTCTTCTCTTTTCAGAGCCCTATACCAGCAACACCCTTAAAGCCTAGTAACGCCTAAAACCATTTTCAAGCCCTGTATCGGTAGGTAACCTTAAAGCCTCATAATGGCTGGCACACTTTTCAGAGCCCTGTACCAGCTGCACCCTTCAAGCCTAGTAACGGCTAGCACCATTTTCAAGCCCTGCACAGGTAGGTGCCCTCAAAGCCTAAAATGGCTGGCACCCTTTTCAAAGCTCTGTACTGATAGGCACCCTTAAAGCCCAATAATGCCGGGTACCCTTTTCAAGCTTTGTAACGATAGAACCCTCAAAGCCCAGTCACAGCTGGTACCCTTTCAAAGTCCTATACTAGCAGGCCCCCTTTAAGCCAGTAACGACTGGCATACTTTTCAAGCCCTAAATCGGTAGGCACCCTCACAGCCCTATAATGGCTGGCATCCTTTTCAAAGCCCTGTATCGGCAGACACCCTTTTCAAATCCCTATTATAGGAGGCACCCTTAAAGCACAGTAACGGCTGGTACACCTTTCAAGCCCTATAATGGCTGGCACCCTCAATACCAAGTAACGGCTGACACCCCTTTAAAGTCCTATACCGGCAGGCACCCTTTAAGCTAAGTAATTGTTAGCACCCCTTTCAACCCTTATACCGGCAAGCACCTTAAAAGCCCTATATTTGTTGGCATCATTTTTAAAGGCTTGTACTAGCAGGCACCCTCAAAGCCAAGTAATGGAAAGGCACCCTTTTCAAAACCCTGTACAGGCTGGCACCCTTAAAGCCCAGCAATGACTGGGACCTTTTCAAGCCTTGTATAGGCAGGCATCCTCAAAGCGTAGTAGCGGGTGGCACCCTTTTCAAACCTTGTACAGGCAGGCACCCTTAAAGCCTAATCACGACTAGCAGCCTTTAAAGCCCTGTACCAGAAGGCTCCCTCAAAGCCCTGTAATATCTGGCATACTTTTCAAAGCCCTGTACCAGCAAGCACCCGTAAAGCCCAGTAATGACTACCACCCTTTTCAAGTCCTGTTCCGGCAGGCACCCTCAAAGCCTAGAAACAGCTGGCACCCTTTTGCAAGCCCTTTATCGGCAGGCAACCTTAAAGCCTAGAAATAGCTGGCATCCTTTTCAAGCTCTGTATCGGCAATAGCCTGTTAAGGGCATTGTACAGGAACGCACCCTTAAAGCCTAGTAGGAGCTGACACCCTTTTTAAACCCTCTACCGGTAGGCACCCTCAAAGTCCAGTAACGGTTGTCACCCTTTTTAAAGCACTGTACAGGTAGGCACCCCAAAAGCCAAGTAACAGCTGGCACCTTTTTCAAGCATTGTAACGGCAGGCACCCTCAAAGCCTAATAATGGTTGACACCCTTTTAAAAGCCCAATAGTGGCAGGCACCTTGAAATTCTATTAACGGCTAGCATAATTTTTCAATCCTTGTACCGGTACGCACCCTTAAAGCCCCGTAATAGCTGTATACTTTTCAAAGCCCTGTACCAACAAGCAACCTTAAAGCCCAATAATGGCTAGCACCCTTTTCAAGCCTTGTACCAGTAGGCACCCTTAAAGCCTAGAAATAGCTAGCACCCTTCTCAAAGCCTTGTATTGGTAGGCACCTTTAAAGCGTAATAATGCCTCACACTTTTTTCAAGCCTTGTATTGATTGGCACCCTCAAGCCTAGTAATGGTTGGTACAGTTTTTGAAGCCCTATACCAGCAGGCCCCCTTTAAGCCAATAACGATTGGCACCCTTTTCAAGCCCTGTACTGATAGGCAAACTTAAAGCCCAGCAATGGTTGGCACTATTTTCAAATCCCTATTCTGGCAGGCACCCTCAAAGCCCAGTAATGGTTGGTACACCTTTCAAGTCCTATACCAGTAAGATCCCTCAAAGCCTAGTAACGGCTGACACCCCTTTCAAGCCCTATACCTGCAAGCATGCTTAAAGTTCAATAGTTGCGGCAACCTTTTTAAGGGCCTATACCGACAAGCATCCTCAAAGCCTAATAATGGCTGGTTCCCTTTTCAAAGCCCTGTACTGGCAGGCACCTATTAAGCCAGTAACGGTTGGCACCCTTTTTAAGCCCTGTACCAGGAGGCACCCTAAAAACCCCGTAATGGTTGGCATAATTTTCAAAGCCCTGTACCAGCAAGCACCCTTAAAGCCCAGTAACAGCTAGTACCCTTTTCAGACCCTATATCGGTAGGCACCCTCAAAACCCCAAAATGGCTGGCACACTTTTCAGAGCCCTGTACTAGTAGCACCCTTAAAGCCTAGTAACGGCTAGCACCCTTTTCAAGCCCTATACCAGTACGTGCCCTCAAAGCCTAGAAACAATTGGCACCCTTTTCAAAGCCCTGTACCGATAAGCACCATTAAAGCCTAATAATGCCTGGCACCTTTTCAAGCCTTATACTGACAGGCACCCTCAAAGCCTAGTAATAGCTGGTACCTTCTACAAAGCCCTATACCGGCAGACCCCATTTAAGCCAGTACTGGTTGGCACACTTTTCAAGCCCTGTATCGGTAAGCACCCTCACAGCTCTGTAATGGCTGGCATCCTTTTCAAATCCTTGTACCGGCAGGCACTATCAAATCCCAGAAACGGCTAGCACCCTTTTTAAATCCCTATTCTGGCAAGCACCCTTAAAGAGCAATAACTGTTGGTACACCTTTGAAGACCTATATCGGCAGGTACCGTTAATCCCAAGTAATGGCCGGCACCCCTTACAAGTCCTATACTTGTAGGCACCATTTAAGCTAAGCAAAGGCTGGCATCCGTTTCAACCCTTCTACCGACAAGCACCCACAAAGCCAAGTAATGGAAGGCACCCTTTTCAAAAGCCCTGTACCGGCCGACACCCTTAGAGCCCATTAACGACTGGAACCTTTTCAAGCCCTGTATAGGCAGGCATCCTCAAAGCATAGTAGTAGCTGTCACCCTTTTCAAGCCCTGTACCGGCAGGCACCATTAAAGCCTAATAACTATTGGCACTCTTTCAAGCCTGTACTAGGAGGCACCCTCAAAGCCCTGTAATATTTGGCATACTTTTCAAAGCCCTATACCAGCAAGTACACTTAAAGCCTAGTAACGGCTAGCACCCTTTTCAAGCCCTGTTCCGGTAGGCACCCTCAAAGCCTAGAAACAATTGGCACCTTTTTAAAGTCCTTTATCAGCAGGCACCCTTAAAGCCTAATAAGGGCTTGCATCCTTTTCAAGCCTTGTACCGACAAGCACCCTCAAAGCCTAGTAACAACTGGTACCCTTTTAAGAGCCCTATACTAGTAGGAATGCATTATGCTAGTAACGATTGGCACCCTTTTCAAGCTCTGTATTGGCAAACAGCCTTTTAAGAACACTGTACAGGCACACACCCTTAAAACCCAACAAGCCCTCTACCGGTAGGCACCCTCAAAGTCCAATAATGGCTGTCACCTTTTTCAAGCATTATAACGGCAGGCACCCTTAAAGCCCAATAATGGTTGGCATCCTTTTTAAAGACAATATTGGCAGGCATCTTCAAATTCCAGTAATGGCTGGTACACCTTTTCAAGCCTTGTACCAGTAGGCACCATCAAAGCCCCGTAATGGCTGGATACTTTTCAAAGCCCTGTTACAACAAGCAACCTTAAAGCCCAGTAACAGCTAGCACCCTTTCTAAGCCTTGTATTGGTAGGCACCCTCAAAGCCTAGAAACGGTTGGCACCCTTCTCAAAGCCCTGTACCGATAGACACCCTTAAAGCCCAATAATGCCTAGCACCCTTTTCAAGCCTTGTACCAACAGGCACCCTCGAAGCCTAGTATAAGATGGTACACTTTTCAAAGCCTTGTACCAGAAAGCCCCCTTTAAGCCAGTAACGATTGGCACCCTTTTCAAGCCTTGTACCGAAAGGCAAACTTAAAGCCTAGCAATGGCTGGCATCCTTTTCAAATCCTTATTCTAGCAGGCACCCTCAAAGCCCAAATAAGGATGGTACACATTTCAAGTCTTATACCAGCAGGTACCCTCAAAGCCAAGTAATGGCTGGCACCCCTTTCAAGCCCTATACCGGCATGCACCCATAAAGCCAAGTAATGGCTGCACCCCTTTATATCCTTATACCGACAAGCACCCTCAAAGCCCTGTAGTTAATAGTACCCTTTTTAAAGGCCTATACCAACAGGCATCCTCAAAGCCTAATACGACTGGTTTCCTTTTCAAAGCCCTGTACTGGCAGGCAACCGTTAAGCCAGTAATGGTTGGCACCTTTTCAAAACACTGTACCGGCTGGCACCCTAAAAGCCCAGTAACGGCTGGCACCCTTTTCAAATCCCTATTATGGCATGCACCTTTAAAGCCTACTAACGGTAGGCACACCTTTGAAGCCCTATACCAGAAGGTACCTTTAAAGCCAAGTAATAGTAAGCACACATTTCAAGCCTTGTACCGTTAGGTACCCTTAAAGCCCAGTAATGGCTGGCACTATTAGATTCCAAGTTTTGATGATAACAAAAGATTATTGTGTGTTATAGTAAGAAATTCATACTTTGTAATGGTGAAAAGTATTACCAAATATATTTCATAAAGTATAGAAGTATTTTCTGTCAGTTTAACTAATACACTCGAGTGATAGAGCTAGCACTCGAGCATTAAGCTATTTTACACTCGAGCACATGTAAGTGCTGGACAGAAAGTATTTGACAGAGAGCAAAGTCAGAGACAAGATATCAACACTCTACTCGAGCACATATTGTGTACTCGAGTGATGACCACATGTGCACCCAAGTTTTTACAAGTGTGGCACAAAGGGTATTTACCCGAAAGTAACGTAAACTCAAAATATAAACTATACTCGAGTGCAAGCGGTGAGTGTAATACCCCAAATTTTGAGACTCAAGGCTAGAGAATAAGCCTGAGATTAATGGATTGGTAAGCCCCGGTTTAGCAAGATCCCAAATTGTGATTAAGGTTTAATGACTCCAAAAGTGGATATGGTTAGTGATAAATAACCCTTTTGGAGAATATGATGTGATTTGGCACTCGAATATGATTCGTGTGTGTTGTGAGCAATGCCGAAACCCTGTATTTGAGTTCAATTATGGATTAACATCCAAATTGGCTTAGAATAGAGAGAATAATTGAATGGGGTATTGTGTTGGAAATGGTGTCATAGTGTGTTTTGATGTCATTGAAATTGGTTTGGAACTTTGGAATGGAAATGTTGCAATATTAGGTTTTGAAATGTGAATTGTGTTGACATGTTGAGATTATTGTGAAAACATGTCAATGAGATGTGAATTTGATTGATTTGGTGTTTCCAATGGATTCCTTGTGAAAATTTATATGGGAATGATGTTTGGTGTGAAAATGGAACCATTGGAAGCAAAGATGCAAAATCTGAAATTCTGTCTAGTGAAACTCTATTCTGGGCAGTCTTCTCGTGTGGATGTTTTGACTACGTAAATAATGTCAGAAAATTATGAAATGTTCCAGTCTTAAAGTTCACATCCCAAGCTTTAAAATGGACATATAATTTGTGCCATTTAGGTTTGGGAACTTGGAGATATGACTATCCAAGTTTGAGGTCGAAAATGGACTCTGTTTTGGGGCAGTGATGAAATTTGTGTAATTCTGGAATTTTGTGGTGATTTTTGGTAATGACTCATATATTTTCAATGAATAGTACTTAAATACCTTTCATTTGGCTTTAGAATCACCTCATGTTGATTTTTCTAGAATTAGTTATGATATTTCAAAGTTTGGGCAGAAAATCTGCCAGAAAATCCGAAAATGGGAATTATAACATCATCTCAATAAAAGATGACATCAGCATGGAATTAAATATTATCTCATCTTCTTCAGCTCTCATTTTTTGTCGTGCTGAACCAACTGAAACTAGTGAGAGAAAGTTGAGAGCTCTTGAGAGAGAAAGAGGAGAAATCTCGCAAGGTAAGCCGATTTCTCCGACAATCTAGCTCCTAACGCATATAACCTTGCTTCTAAGCTTCTCTTTCATGTTCTTTAAGGTGTTGGAAGCTCAATTTTCATGGTTTAAAAGGGGCTAGGGTTCAGCCATATTGAGTAAAAGCTAGAGGGAGCTTGAGGTAACTTCCGAAACTTCAATCTTTGATTGTTCTGGCTGCTGTGGTTGATTTAATCGGTGAAATTTCATAGGATTGTCTTTTTTTGTAAATTTGGAAAATGGGTTGGCCTAGGTTTTATGCTGCCTAAATTGATACTAAATGGTAGTTCTAACCCAATGTAATGGTCAATAAAGTGGTTAGGAGTAGAAAGGAACGCGTTTACGAAGCCGAAACTAAAAAACCCCAATTTTTCTCGGGGAATTAAGAATTTTGGCCAAGCCTAGTTTGGAGGGGTTAGAGATGGATTTTCAATGATTTGATGATTCCATTGAGTTCAGGAGCGAAAATTAGGTAGGGTTACAGTTGGTCACTTTTTCGGAAAAGGTCGAAAAAGCATAATTACGAAAACGCCCCTGAAAGCCTTAAAGTGGGGCTGCCGAGGGTAAATTTGTAAATTGAAATTGAATTTGATAATTTCCAGTCCGAAAATGGATTCCTTGGGCAAAAATATGTCAGAATAGCCCATGTCAAAATTTCAAGAAAAGTACAGTTGGACCAGGTTCGGCGAGGCCGGGCGGGGTCCCCGGGGGTATTTTAGTAAATTTTCAATATAGCCTCATATAACCCCCAAAAACACTATGGAAGTGTCTAAATAGTACATTTGACATTGTAGGATCAAATGTGAAGCCCCAAGTTGTTGGCACGTAAATCGAGGAGAAAAGACTGGAGGTAGGTGACTTACCTTACTTGCATGTATTTGATATCTTTGCTTGTGTAGTGATGTATGTGATTGCTTTACTTGATTGTGTAGATCATATTTGAAAAATGAAGCTCTGTTTCTATTTTGTTGTGGCCATAGTTTTGTTACATGAAACATTGAGTATGCAAAAATGTCATTATGGGGCATGCATCTAGATAAAGCTAACATGTCATACACCTAGCATCTATCATACATGCATTATGGTATTTGTTTCCTACTGAGATTCTCTCAAAACTCACCCTCCACTACCAACATTTTAGACAGGGAAGGTAAAACAAGGATGGAGCAAGCATCCAAGGGCGATGAGGACTCCTTCGGGTTTTCATGTTAGTAGTTGGTTATCAATGAGTTGTGAAGACTGTATATGATTCGGTTGAATATATGGTTATGAATTTGAGACAAGATTGTGTAATCCCTATTTGAAGAATTGTAATGGGCAATTGTGCCCTGTATATCTTTAGCGAAGGTATGTACCCGGGATTGCCGGGATAATTATATTGTGCACTCTGATATTTATATGAATGTGATTTATCTTCACGTAGTAATTGTATTCGAAATGTGAATATGAGACCAAGTTAATTAGATTTTAAAAGGTATTTTTGAAAACCCTATCTCAAGGATGAGATTTTAAATGAGTTTTGATTATTATTGGTCTCTATTTCATTTTAATTGCGTATTTTGGATATAATTATGGAGGGGGTTACAGTGAGAGATAGGATGTGTTTGCCCGAGAGTTACCAAGTGCATGGAAAAGAAAGTATGCTCGAGTGAAGGATACTGCACTCGAGTGATACCTCAACACCCGAGAGTGAGGAATCTAACTCTCTCCATTCTGAGCGTAAGTATGCTCGAGTGAGGGCTCATATCACCTACAAGTGCAAAATCACACTCTTGATAAAATGGGATGCAAGTATTATCCAGAGACACGGCTCATAATGTAAAATATAAGGGCACTCGAGTGAAAGGAATTACACTCGAGTGAGGACCCACATCACTCGCAAGTATGAAAATGCACTCTCTCAAAATCACTTGGAAGTGCAAGTATAAAACTGAAGTAAGAAAAGAAAATATGGTATTGCACTTGAGTGAGCCCTTTTAGCACTTGAGTGATACTCTGTCAGAAGTCAAAATGCACCAGTCTTACAACGATAAATAGAATATGGTTTAATGTTATTTATTCATTTTATTTCCACTTGTTATTATCATTTGGCATCATTTAACATATATTACAAGTATGATATAGGATTTTGATCATTTGAATTAGAAAAGCACAGAGGAAGTCTAACAACAGTAGACAACATTATTCCAACCAACGAAGCACGTACCTATCACGTTTAATGATTTCAAACATACACATGCCATTCCACAGTAAAATGCTCCGCTCCGCAATAATTGTTATTCAACGGACAAAATTATTTGGCTATAAATACAGTGCTTCAGAGACCATAAAAAATAATGAAGTGCAAGAATTCAGACAAGCAAATTCTCAAGTCTCTGTTATTCACATTTTCTTTATATTCTTATTATACTTCTGTGTTCATCATATTTGCTCTATAAGAGAGTCTGTATACACTTCATATTTTATTTTCTATTTGATCTTAAGGTACTAGGACCTTGAGAGGGTAGATTTCCTTACGAGAGAGGTAGTTGAAAGAATTCCTAGTAGGACTTTCTACTCATAAGACTTACAAGATACAAGTAGTTGAGAACATTGCTGCTCGTAAGACTTATAGTGGTGTAAGCAGGAGAGAACATTGCTGCTCGTAAGACTTGTATAGGTAAGCAAGAGAGAAAGGTCATAGGTTTGTTTTTCTACACATAAGACTTGTCGTAAGGGGGAGAGAAATTTCTAGTGTTAGAATATTTCTACTCATAGTCTATTCAAGGACGATTGTGGTTTTGCAGTGTTCTGAGAGCCCATTGAATATTGGAAGAATAGTAAAAATCTCAGTAGGTCTTGATCTCTGAGGACTTGACGTAGGCCTGGGTTTTGGGCCGAACCAGTATAACTCTAACTCTTTATGTGCTTATCCTCTCAACTCTACTCTATCTACAGCTCTGCTACATCACTGTATTAACTAAAAAATTTATCACTTCACCCAATTCACCCCCCACTTGGGTGAAGCTTGCCTCTTTTATTTGGTATCAGAGCGAGGTCTTCTCCGAAGAGCCTAACAGCTTGAGAAGGATCTGGTAAATGGCAACAATAGGTGAGAACACCTTCCAGACGGAGCCTCTATCACTAGACCTCCTGGTTTTGCTGGAGAACATTTCTCATTCTGGAAAGCTAAGTTTAAAGTGCTCGTAATGGCTAACGAATATGATCTATGGAATGTGATACAAGACGGTGACTATGTTCCAATGAAGAAAATCAAAGATAGAGTCATTAAAAAGAGCCCAGAGGAGTTTGATGAAGATGACAAGAGGTTAGTAAGGTTAAATAATATAGCAATTTTAATGATACAAAGTACCCATAGTCAAAAGGAATATTTTCGAATCTGCACTCTACCAACAGCCAAAGATATGTGGGATGCTCTTGAAATCGCTCACAAAGGCACATCCGAAATCAAAGAGAATAGAGTCAATACTCTAATTACAGTGTATGATCTATTTTGTATGAAACCTGGAGAAAGAATCTCAAAATTTGAACTCATATATACTTATCTTGTTAATCAACTATCTGTACTTGAGAAATCATTTGACCAAAATTCCCAGGTAAGAAAGATTCTTAATAAAGAATGGGAAGCAAAGGTGACAACTATCGAAGAAGCTAAAGGAGAGTCAATGAGATCCATAGCAGCTCTCTTTGGTAGCCTTTCTGACTATAAAGGAAAATTAAGATTCAAGAAGGAACTAGAAGAGTTCAATGATAAAAAGAAAAGAGGAATTGCATTTAAAGCTATCAAGGAAGAAGAGTCTTCCAAAAACAAAGATGTTCCTGATGATGATGACATAGGAATGATCGTGAGAAAATTCAAGAAGTTTTATAGAAGAGGCCAAAAGAACTTCAAATATTATCAAGGTGGACCAAGCAAGAAAGAAAACAAGGATCAACAGATAGTATACTATGAATGTGGGAAGCCTAGACACATCAAATCCGAATGCTTCATAAATAATAACAAGAAGAAGTAAAAGAAGAAAGCATACATATCATCTATATGGGGTGATAGCTCGTCGGATGAAGAAAACGACAACGACGAAGTTGCAAATCTATGCTTGGTAGCCAAAGAAGAAGAATTGGATTCCAAGGTAACTGATTTTGAACCTACTTATGATGAGTTATTATCTGAATATAATGCATTGCACACTGAATTCATCAGGTAGCTAAAGAAATGGTTAGTTATAAGAAGTAAAAGAATTAAAAAATACTGTCATATCATCATGTGCATTATATGAAGAAAAAGATAAGAAAATAAGTGATTTAACAAAAACTGTGGAAAGATTTACTAAAGGAAGTGAAACCCTTAAAGTTATTCTAAAATCTCATAGAGTTTCCTTTTATAAATCTTGATTTGGATATAAATTGATCAGGATAAAAATAAATGAAATAAGAAAAATGGTAGTAGAAATTATCTCAAATATTTTAAGAATTATGTGAATGCATCAAATACATTTGCATTATGTAGTTATTGTAATAGGCAAGGACATTATACTTCATCATGTTATTTTAGAAAAGGACAACTCATTAGCACATACAAGTAGGTTCTGAAAGGGACACATGTACTAAAAGTGATGCATACTAACCATAAAGGATCCAAGAAAGTATGGGTACCTAAAACTTGATCACCTTACTCTAGGTATGTCTTAAACCATCATGAGAAAATAAGTGGTACATTAATAGTTGATGCTCAAGACACATGACTGGTGACAAAAATATGTTCACCATGCTAGAAACCAGAGAAGGAGGAAAGGTAACTTTTGGAGTTAACCAATCTAGACCTATTGCTAAAATTGGTGAATTGGGAAAATCCGATAGTGTTCAAATCAATGATGTATATTACGTTGAAAGATTATACCACAACCTCTTGAGTGTGAGTTAAAGTACTGATAGAGATAACTGGGTGATCTTTGATTCAGAAGAATGCTTGATAGTAAACAAGAAGGATTTACCACTTAACAAGAATCCTTCAATGCAAAGATCTGAGCTCAAAGGGACGGTAACTGTTATACTATTTACTTAAATTCAAATTCTTCTGAAAACTATTTTCTTAGCAAATCAGAGGAGAGTTGGTTTTGGCATAGGCATCTGGATCATGTTAATATGAATCAACTCGACAAACTGATTAGAAAAGATTTAGTTGTTGGTCTTCCTAAACTAAAATTTAAAGATAACATGATTTGTGAGGCATGTCAAAAAGGCAAACAAACAAAATCTTCATTCAAAATAAAGTATGAGATTTCTACTTCCAAGCCTTTACAATTACTTCATATGGATTTGGTTGGTCCAGCAAGAGTGTTAGAATACGCCCAGTCCACCCTTGGTGTATTTGGGCCCAAGCCCAATACAAAAGGGGTTGCTATGTAAATATAGATAAATATGGGTCCAAATAAGGGGTTTAATCGTTATGATTTGAATTTCAAATCAAAATAACTCTTATAGATGATATAAGGAGTTATTTCTCATTTTGGTGAAGTCAGTTTTTTTTATTCTCTCAAACTTCCAAAAAACTTCTTTCTTCCTTGTTCTCTTCTCCAATGGTGAATCTGCCATATGAAGTGATTGGAGTCCATACCAGTGCTCCGTTTCTCATGTGGGTACTCAGTGAGTCAATGGATTCCAGGAACACCTAAAATACTACAGTGGTATCAGAGCTTGGTTAATTATCTATCCCAGATTAAAAGTTGCTTCTACTGTGCATTCCAGAGTTCACTGTGTTCATGAATAGTGAATTTTTTTAAAGCATGTGAATAGAAACTGTCAGATTATGTTGATGTTTGAAGATATATGAGATATATATGATTCTGACTCAAATACATTTTTTATGTATGAGATTAGTTTCTACTTATTAGTTCACTGTTCTTTTCTTCTATGTGTGTTGTTTTTGTTTCTCGGTGTTTTATGGTGTAATCAATTAATTGTCGATTCTTGTTTATGCCTTGCTTTTATGAGTAAGAGTGTATTTAGAAGCCTTATAATACACATCATAATTGTATGAAATGAATTAACACTCCATGGTGTAAGAAATCAAAGGAACGAATGGAAACGAAATGCAAAATTGAATTGGTTCATCTTAAAATGAGTGATTCAGGCTTTGAAAATAATCCTATTGTATAGAGCTCAAAAACAATGAAAATGGACATTAAGAACGCGCAAAACGGATATCGGACGGTGAAGTTACGGAGGAGGGAAGGTTCCGGGTCGATGGACCTGACCAGTGCCCGAAACCGGGTCCGGGTCGACCTGGCTGAAGGTTGAAGACAACCTTCAGATCCTCGAAGCAGCATCGTTTTATGATGAAAAAAAAACTGGATCAGGGTAGCGGGTCGAGGCCCAACTCGATCCAAAACAAAAAAATAAAAAAAATGGATTAGGCCAAAGTTGGCCTAACCCAAACCAAAAAAAACTAACAATAATAAAGGGCCGAAGGTGGACTGGGTGGGCGGTTTGAGTAAATTGTCCAACCCGATCCCAAAAAAAACAAAAAAGGGCCAAAAGCGTCATGTGGCGTCTGTAGCCACGTGGCAGACATGTTTGACACATGGCAGACATAGACAAATAGCTGACGGCACGTGGAGTCCAACTATCCGGTGCGTGTAATGTTTCGGTATCTGTGTGGCAGTGCGTGCCAATTCTGAGAGTGGGATAGTCTGGTTTCTTTTGATTTTTTCCAGAATTTCCTTTTCCTCCTCCTTCTAGGGGCACGTGAAGCCTCATTTCTGCTTCGATTTAGACGCAGTTTATTTCTACAAATCCCTAAATTCAATATCCACATCTTAATATATATTTGAAAGTTTTTTAAATATATTTGGATATGTTTAACAGGCATTTAGTGCTATCTTCAATGAGTTTTTATGAGTTTAAAAATCCAAAAATATTTGTAATAATTTATAATAATTTTATTTGAGATAATTATGAATTAGCGGAGTTCAAAAAGCACTAAACCAAAAGAATTTTATTCTTTTGGATGATTACTATATTAAAAAATACTTCCCTACCCTAAGTATGAACCACCTTTTGTATTGGATTTGGAAAGGTGAAAATTATTTATTGCTATCTCTAAATAATGATTCAAGCATAAATTACTTAAGTGATGCGATCCTCTAAGTGATAGATGAAAGAGGGATTTGCTCATTTAAATTTGAGCTTTGAAACATAACCTAGAAGGAGAAGATCCTAAAGAGAGATTCAAGAAGAAAATGATTAAAACTAAGATTTATTAGAACCTGAAATTGAATTAGAGGTGTGACCGAAAAGAAATTTGGAAGATAAATTTAAAAATAAATCTGAATTTCATAAATCTTAAGAAGGTACATGTCAAGATTCATATATGAGGAAACCTCATAGAGGTAAAAGTGAGGATTTGATACTGAAAGAGACAGTATCAAATCATAGTTAAAGGAAATATCAAAATGGAGAAGCTTCCTAACACCAAATTCAGGCAAGTGATGCACCTCAAAAGGTAAAGCCCATTTCATGAGTGAAAATAAGCCTTGAGTCTAGTCCAACCACTAACATTACAAATCATAAAAGACTTAAGAGAAAATATGTAATGTTTCTAGAATGAAACAATTTAGATTACATAAGATATTTGAAACATCTTCTCAATATGATAGAGAAACTTTGGAAGATAATTGAAACAACATGGGACATAAAATTCTTTCAGCCTTAGAAAATAGTGGTTATTGTGAACCTTGTCAAATTGGGTTTTCGAAATAAATAAAATTCTCCCCTTGAAGATTTGTTTGGCTGAAGATTAAGAGTGAAGAAATGAGATTAATTTGAAACTAAAGAAAACTATTGAATTGTCCTAAATCTATATATAATAAATCTCAATCTCAATTTCACTGTTCATATGAACAGTAGCAGCTTGTGAACAGTGTGTTGTCTCTCTCTGAGTTTAAATTTCAAAATTCCCTCACCTATCCTTTATCTGTGCTTTTATCCAATTTGACTCGCACGCTCCACTATGGCGGGTGGGACTATTAAATCCGGTGGTGTTTCTTTTTGTAATCCTTTACCTCCTACTTTAGAAATTTGTGCGAGATTTGGACCTCCTTTCATGAATCGTTGAGGGCGAGCCACAGAGTCAAGGCAGAGCTTATTATGACATTTCACTTTCCCCATCCCCTCAGACTGTCGTCAGCTGTTTAATCAATCTCAAAAAGCCTGCGTCTTCTTCTTCTTCTGGAATTTTGAAAGTTGTTGCGTTTTCATTTTTCAAATTCCAGTTCCACGAGGTTTTGAGAAAGTGCAACCACGGTGGCCTACCTAGAAACATAGGTAAGTTGATTTCCAAACGAAACTTTGTGCTCAATATTTAAAAACAAAAAGGTACTCCAAGTCATAGAGTTATTTTCACATCTATTTCTTCCTCATAGGACAATGATTTTCTCTGGATTCTGAGAGTAACGGCCGAGAAATCAAAGGATTTTGGCTCTGTCTTGCTAGTGTCAAAGTGTTAATATGATTGTGTTATATGATGAGCTGTTAAGCACATGTTTCATGGGTCTCCCTTTTGATCTGTGGGATGTCAGAAAGCATATATCACATGTGGTTTTTTAACCATACCCAATTGAAGATATCTTGGATTCATCATCAAATCCAATAAAAAAAAGTCTCCTTCTTTGAGTATCTTTGGCTATTTAATTATTGTACATGTGCTTGAGAATTCAAGATATCTTTTATTTTTAAAAATTACAGAGTTCTATAAAACTAATCTTGTCAAAAATAGTAGGAATGGTTTTTTTTGAGTTATTGCTGAAATGATGTGAAGGGTAGCCGCCCATTCAGTTTCCTCCAAGATCCAATCTTTTAGATATTGCATGGATTTTTTGAGTTATTGCTGTAATCCTTTTGTTAGCTCGCTAACCTTATGTTTTTTTGTGTGAGATAGGTTAGTGTTGCAATCTATCCTCCACATTTTGTCCATTGGATTTTTGTTTTACCTATAATGTAAGTAGTGCCTTTATGGCTTTAGGAACACTGAATGACAGCTATAATGTGGAGGGCAATCGCCTATGAAGTATTTTTTTAGATTCAATCTCTTAGATTTGACATATAGGTATTAAAGAATAGTTGTAATCCTTTTTGTAAGCTTATTAACCACTGGATCCTGCAGTTTAACACAAGCTAGAAACTTTTCTTTTAAGGTGTGACTAGGGTTAGATTGTGTAGGACTAATTAGATTATGGCCTAAAAGATGTTAAAAATAATTAATTGATACAAAAACGTCTTAGTGTCTAATGGTAACAACGCAAAAATTGGAAATTATGAATATAATGATTTTTAATGTTGTTGGTACCTTTTAAGTTCAACAATTTTAAATTCGTTTTGTTGTTTCACCCATGTTTTTTTTCAAAAAATGTATCCCATATTCCTTTGTGGTTGATATTATGGTGGAAGCCCATCAATGTATTGGTCGTCCTATCTAAGATGTTCTTTGCAGGTTTGTTTACTTTAGACTCAGCTTGTAGCATTATTTTAATCAAATTATTTATTAATTATGACTGTCATGAATTGTTGCTAATTCATTTATGTTGTAATAGGGGTCTCTTTGTTGCTCTTGGGTTTCTTCTCTATGGTGGAAGGTATCTGTTTGTATCGATCTTTAAGTGTGATGTATTTAAGTTTCCATTTTTTATTCCAAGTACAGGGTTAATCCTTAATTTAGGAACTGTGAATTGTAAAAGGGAAATGCTGTAAAGCAGCCCCATGCTGGTTTCAAATCTTTTCTGCCTTTTTGGACTCATGAAATCGAAATAGTTTCGAGCAAAAAAAAAAAAGAAATTGAAATAGGGCATTATAGTTATATATGTATATGTATGTTCATTTAGTACTTTAGTTTTTTTTATACACAAAAAAAGTATATTAGTATTTTTTGTGTGTTTAGTCTATATTCCTTTGATTTTTTTAATAATTTTTAATGGAAACTAAATGAATGCTCATGATTATAAGTGTAATTGAAAGAGTGTTTAATTGCATTAATTGATCTGATTTGGTCTTCTACTGATATTGGTGGGTGGAAGAATCAGAAATGAACAAGAAGTTGCAGTTTGAATTTCATGAGTTGGCTATTCAGTGCTTGCCAATCCATAATAAGTCTAATTGTAAGCATAATAACCCCACAATATATGAAGTTTTCAATGAAATAACACCATATGAGTTGCATATGGTCTGAAAATATGTTGAACTCTTTGATATGGACATTTCTTTTAATTTTTTATAAGTCTGAAAATATGTTGAACTCTTTTGCAATATGTGCTTGGGTTAACTAACTCAAGCATTGTCCTTTTATCTCATATTGCATCTTATCTAGGCAGCCTATATCTTAGCAATGGCTCAATCTTGCTTGCTGTTGACATTGATAATAACAATGTTGGAGAGGCTCTTATGGCTATTAGGATTATTCATTGTTTTCGTGGTTTGTTGTATGGTGGCTTTTGGGGATTCTAATGAGAAAGAGGTTCAATTTTATTCATGTGAAATGTATTGCAATATTTATGATCAGAGATAAATGGTTAGTATGTGTTGGTTCATAATGTTTCATTTTATTGAAGATGCTTTTTGTGATGTAGGTGGAAATTTCTTTTTTAGCACTTTCATGACAATTCAAATAATATTAATGTTGCATGTATTACAAATAACTTATGTGGATGAAACTAATTGATGTGTGATTGAATATATTATGAATATTAATTACACTTAAGCTAATTCATCCTGCACATCGCGTGGGGTAGTTAATGCTTGTTCCCTAATAATAAGACATTATAAGATAAAAATGCTCTAAGAGACATGAAGAAGTAAATGTCGAACACTCTTTAGTGAGTGGAAGCTCTTGGAAAATGAGTCTTTTAAGAGAATCATATGCTCTATCTAAGTGGCAACTTGTTTCATATGCTCCATCTAAGTGGTAGCTAGTTTCATATGCTCTATCTAAGTGGGAGCTTTCAGAAATTGAGCCTTCTGAAAGTTGTCATTGAGCATTTTATGTAAAGTGCTTGTATGAAATTCTTGATTGATGATAGTGGCATTGTTGGAACTTATGTGATGGGAGGTACAAATGTATTCTCCTGATCATGGACCTAATGGTACCTTTCTAGTCAAGAATAATACAAGTACATGACACTGTATACTTAAATGAGCTATAAAAAGACATTCTTGGTTTAAATTAATTGTGAATTACCCTTTAAGTGGAATGATTTAAGTGACTAAGCCAAGGAAGGCTACCAAGAACAAGAATGTTAATTAATAAGCTAAATGGGGACAATTGTGATATCTGACATTAAAAGGTTTCATAAATAAAATATGTTAAAAAGCCATTGACTGGGGTCAAATGGCACTAAAGCTAATAATTTACTCAACAAATAAGAGGTTATAAGACCGACATGGCTGTGACAAGGGAAACTTCATAACATTAATTGCCCTGTGCATGCTATACTTGACAAATGTATGTGCAAACGTGAAAGAAATCCAACAGTAATGCCATATAAATTACATTCAAAGATAATCTCTTGAGGTACTTCAATAACCTCTTAAGAGATAATATCTACATGAGATAACCAACTTAACAAGGAAACTGAGAGAAACTGAATATGTATTGTTTAACGAATAAGTTCAGTTTGTTCATCAAGACACTCCTTTCTAGGTGGGAGCTAATGAAAGTCAGTATGACCCATAGTAAAAAACATTATTACTTTCTATGATGTATTAAAGTACTTGGGCCTTGAAAATGAATGTCCAGAGGTTTGTGAGTCCTCTGGACAAGCTTACCCAATAGGGGAGGCCAAGTCCTCCACACTCTATACCCAACATTGGGGAAGGGTAAGATATTCTAGAAAAGAGATAAAAGGACAACCATAAGTTCAAATAAGGGTAAGAATTTCTCCAGCAAAAGGCTAACCTAAGTGAGGTTAAATGCTTTTCCTGCTAAAGAAACATCCATTTTGCAAAGAATTGTTCCAAGTAAGGGGAACACAAAAGGATATAAGTTCCATAAATCATGATGATAGGGATTGAAATTCTTTATTGAATGTTCTATATTGTCAAATCTAAGCCAGAAGCTTAGTATTGGTGGCGACATGAGGATTGAAGTGAAAGGCATAAGCACCTACAAGTCCACTTATGTAGTGGAACGACCTTAATTCTCTGTGATGTGCTACATACACTGATTCAAATGAGATTAAGCTGTTGTCTCATGCCATCAGATTAAGGGTTCAACTGATTTAAACTTTCATGATTTTGTGACACGTATAAAGTTCTGATTCAGTTTTCCTTTCATGAATGAGGATTGCTAAGTTTAGTTTCCAATAAGCAGATGTCCTTGTAATAGTCTAGCAAGTAAAGCAACACAAAAAGATTTATAGTAAAGGGAAATGAATGAATTTCCATTGCAATTATTCCACTATGATAAATTTGGTACTGAGCATGAGCGCAAGGCACAGAGCTGAACATTTTATCACTCTTGTTGTGGATTATTCACAATATGATCATACATGTTTGATTCCGCGTAACTATGAAGTTTAATTATTTTGGACTGTAAATTGATAAGTTGTTAAGTCAATTGAATAAACTAAATACTTTTTTTAAAATCCTATTTGTGAACTAATCAAGGTTGTGAATGATCAAATGAGCTATGTGACAAAAGAAAGATAGTTGATAGCTAACTATCCAATGCACTCCACCACCATATGGAGTTTGCTGAAAAGTGTAATGAAACATTATGAGACATGGTTATGATGGTTCAAGTTAGTCCACCAAATGTGAGTGGGAGAGTATTAAGGTTCACTTTTGGTGGATTACTACACATATTTGTTTTCATCAAATGTGTGTAGTATTGAACTTAACCATGTGCCCTCTAAAGTGGTCACTTCTACACTCTATGAATTATGGTAAAGTGCGAATTGGATTTGATTTTCTGTAGACCATAAGAGTGCAAACCATAAGGATCAGTTGCACATTCCCATTATGATTGTAAGTGGGAGCTTATTAGAGTGACATCTTCATTTTTTCATAAGTGAAAAGATGGAATTGTGACTGACTTCATTCTTTCATAAGTGTAAAGATGGAATTGTGAGTGAAAAGAAATAAAAGCTACCACATTTATTATGCATGCAGTTTCCAAATAAGGGTGAAAATGATGACCATTTGTCTCTTTACATGGCCATAAACAAGATAGTACAGAACCAGCCAGTGATTCTCTATCGTCCTTCTGAGTGAGAGCTTAGAAGGGTCAATAAAGAGACCTAAATAAGAGTAGCAGGAAGCTCTAATAAGAAGGAGTAATTGAGAAAGGAATTCATGACTGCTCTAGAAGATAGAGTTGTGTTATGTACAAGATTCCTATAAAGGAAAAATGGAAGAAAGCAATGGAAGTGATGACTCATTGAAAAAGAGTCATGGTTAAGAATTAGCAAATACACATTTGATTACGAAGGGGTGAGAATATCAGGAAGGCTTTTATCTTACCTATTATGCATTTTAATCAAACTTATTATGGCAATAGTTTACTATTTTAAATTTAGATATATATCAAGAGAATGTGAGACCTACACCTTAAAGTGGTGATATGGATGACAAAATATATTTGCAATGACAATTAGTTTTCACTAAAAGTGGTATTTAAGGTTTCATAAAGGGCTAACCGCATTTGTTTTTGCAGAAATCCTCTTATGGATTGAAGCAATTATCTAGATAGTGTTGCATAAGGTTTCGAAAGAGCAATAACCTAATGTATTTTTCAAATGATTGAAGAGAACCATTATAAAATAATGTTTTGATATTATCCTTTTAAATGGATGATAAACTATTGGCGAGAAATAGTTTGAACATAATAGTACATGTTAAAGAATCGTACCTATAAATTCTGATAAGAAGCGTATGGGTGAAGCAATGCATATTCTTGGATTTGAAATCCAATGAAATAGCTTAAGGAGAACCCTCTTTGTAATAAGAGAATTATATTAGGATATCCTTGAGCAATCTCTATATGAGTTAATGCAAACCCATAGATACCTCAGTCGCTTCAATAATGATTTTTGAGTCTTTTTTTTGTCCCTGAACTAAATCAACATAGAAAATGGAAAATGGTTTCCATGTAAACGTTGTTGGTAGTCTTATGTACGCAGTGATGTATACAAGACTAGTTATCTATTTTGTGATAAGACTTGTATGTTGGTACTAGTCTAACCATTGTGAAAGATATAAAATGTCTTCACAAAAGGTCTTGAGAAACTTTTTAGGGCATATAATGATCATGCGCATATTAATGTACTATGTCAGTACATGTGGCTATATGACTGATGATGTTTGGGAAAACATGTATGATTTGAAAGTGAGAATTTAAATCTAGTGTTAATGTATTGTGAAAACACTACAGCCATTACCTAAGTAAAAGACCTTAATTATCATATCAAGACTAAACACGAAGATGTGATTCTTGTTAGAAACACTATATCACATAAAGTTGTTGAACAACACATTCCTATGTAAAGTCCCCTAACTAAACATGTGGCCAAGGAAATACATGAAGAGCATAATAAGTCCTTTGGCGTGCATAGGAAGTAAAGTGTAGATACTTCATTATGGTTTTACATGTGTATGCGAAATTATACAATGTCTAGGTTGATGATATTGGTATTCTCACACAAGTGACCATCTTTGACACTTTAAAGGAGTGTGCAAAGATGAGACATATGTGTTCACCAGTAAAGCAGTGAGATAACTGATATGGTAAAGAAGAAACATAACACTAAATGTCGCCTCAACTTAGTAGTGCATTTAGTTGGGATGAGATCTGAAATTATAAATATGGATCGATTCATGGATACCCATATCCATGATACCTGTAGCCAGACAACAAATTCTTCACATTGACGTCATATGAGTAAAGCTGAAGAATTTTGGTTTAAATATTGTGCGTGTCTAAACTTAAGTCTGTACAATGTTAATGGTAAGATTAAAACGACATATGCTCTTATAGTATAAGAGTAACACCATAGCATACGATTCATACCGCATGTGCTAGAGAACCACAAATGGGAAGCAAGTGAAACGATCCCTGCTTCATTGTTGTGTGAGTCCTGAAAAGGTTAACCCTTTCATGATGTCCTCTGACTTTGACAATATGATGGAGATATATTTCAACGTTGCTACTTTAGCATTTTTCCTATAATCATGATCAATAAGATCTAAAGGCATTATGTTAAGAAAGAGGTTGATTCATATTGAAATGATATATGGGAAAAAGAAAGATTACTTGGAGTATACACACTTATACTTGTGTCTGAGACCAGTCCCTTATGATGTTACTTAGGTAATTTCATAAGTGTGGATACTATGCATATGAGAAAGGCCACCTGAGTTTTATCTTGATTCAAGAGGGATTAGATTGGCTAAGAAGAAAGTGTATATGCGTTAAAATCTAGGACATCGGAGGCATTATGTTAAGATGCTCAAGCTACACTACAGGTTGTTTTATGCTGGTCTCTGTGAAAAGGATTTTTAGTACAAGATACCTAAATAGAGACGTCATGCCTACACGATTAAAGCATAGCACTTAGTATGAAAGAAGGATAGAAGAGAAAGAGAATTGACCCAAAACATCTGATCCACCAAGTGTGAGTGGGAGATGTTGGAATATGCCTAGTCCACCCTTGGTGGATTAGGGCCCAAGCCCAATACAAAAGGAGTTGCTATGTAAATATAGATAAATATGGGTCAAAATAAGGGGTTTAATCCTTATGATTTGAATTTCAAATCAAAATAACTCTTGTAGAAGATATAAGGAGTTATTTCTCATTTTGGTATAGTCAGTTTTTTTTATTCTTTGAAACTTCCAAAAAAACTTCTCTCTTCCTGGTTCTCTTCTCTAATGGTGAATCTGCCATATGAACGTGATTGGAGTCCATCTCGGTGCTCCGTTTCTTGTGTGGGCACTCAGTGAGTTAATGGATTCCTGGTACACCCGAAATCCTATAAAGAGTAAAGAGTTTTAGGGGAAATCTATATACCTTAGTAATTGTTGATGATTTTACAAGATTTACATAGACTATATTTATTTCTTTAAAAGATGAAATGTTTGTCAAATTTATTATGTTTGCTAAGAAGGTTCAAAATGAGAAAGGTATTTCTGTTTTCTCTATCAGGACAGACCATGGAGGATAATTTGATAATCAACCCTTTAAAGATTTCTGCAACAATGAAGGAATATATCACAACTTCTCTGTACTTAGAATGCCTCAGCAGAACAGAGTAGTAGAAAGGAAGAATAGAGTCCTCACAGAAATGGCAAGGGCAATACTCAAAGTTTGATGAAGGTTTATTTCTAGGATATTCTAATAGAAGTATAGCATATAGAGTCTTTAATAAAAGAACATGTACTGTTGAAGAATCCATTCATGTTGTGTTTGATGAACTTAATTCTCATACAAAGAATTTTTATGAAAAAGAAATGGATTTGATAAAGAAACAAAACTATTTCAAAATAGAATGATTTTGAAACAAATGACTTTCAAAATATAGAATATGTCGATGATCATGCTCAACCAAAAGCATGGAGACATATTAAAGATCATCCAATTGATCAAGTAATTAGAGATATTCACGAAAATGTCAAAACCATAAATAGAATACTCAATGAGGTAACTTTTTCTGATTTTATTTTTGAGATTGAACTTTATAATATTGAAGAAGCTTTATCTGACAATGATTGGGTGATTTCTATGCAAGAAGAATTAAATCAATTTCGAAGAAATCAAGTTTGGGATTTGGTTCTTGGACCTAAAGATTACTCGATTATAGGAACCAAATGGGTTTTCAAAAATAAACTTGATGAATCAACAATAATTATGAGAAACAAAGCAAGATTGGTTGCCAAAGGCTATAATCAAGAAGAAGGTAGTGATTATGAGGAAACATATGCTCCAGTTGCAAGATTGGAAGCAATACGAATATTCTTTGCCTTTACTTGCATTAAAGGTTTTAAACTTTATCAAATGGATGTGAAAAGTGCTTTTCTAAATGTTTATATTATGGAGGAAGTATATGTAGAACAACCCCTAGTTTTGAAGATAAAACAAAGCCTGATCATGTGTTCAAATTTAAGAAAGCTTTATATGGTTTGAAACAAGCACCCAGAGCTTGGTATGAAAGGCTAAACAAATTTCTTCTTGATCAAAACTTTATCAGAGGAAAAGTAGATACAACTCTTTTTATCAAACATGACAAAAATGATATTCTAATTGTTCAAATTTATGTTGATGATATTATTTTTGCTGCTACTAACAAATCTCTTTGTCAAGAATTTTCCAAGATTATGTAAGGAAAGTTTGAGATGTCCATGATGGGAGAATTAAACTTTTTTCTTGGACTTCAAATCAAGCAAAGGAAGAATGGGATATTTGTATCTCAAACAAAATATTTGAAAGAATTGTTGAAGAAGTATGGATTGGACAATGCTAATGGAGCTGATACTCCAATGAGCTCTACAATATTGTTGGATGCTGACGTAAAAGGCCCTAATTTCAACATCACTAAATTTAGAGGAATGATTGGTTCGTTACTCTATCTAACAGCAAGCAGGTCGGATATACAATTCAGTGTTAGAATGTGTGCAAGGTATCAATCTGTTCCTAAGGTATCACATGCAAAGACTGTGAAAAGAATCTTCAAATATCTAGGAGACACTATAGAACTTGGCCTATGGTATCCAAAAAGAGGAAACAAATATTTGATGGCCTATTTAGACTCAGATCATGGAGGATATAAAATTGATAGAAAAAGTACCAGTGGTCAATGTCAATTCCTTGAAGGCTCTATGGTATTATGGTTCAGCAAGAAGCAGAACACAGCGTCATTATCTTCCACTGAAGTTGAATATATAGCTGTAGCAAGCTGTTGTTCTCAAGTACTGTGGTTGAAGCAACAACTTTAGGATTTGGGGATATACTTAAAGGAGATACCAATTTACTGTGACAACACTAACACCATTAGCTTGGCAAAGAATCCTATGCAATATTCGAGGACCAAGCACATAGATATTTGACATCATTTCATTCGAGATCAGGTGCAAAAGAAAGATGTCAAAGTAGAATTCATATCGACACATCTTCAACTCGCTAACATATTCACAAAGCCAATAGATAAAGATCAATTCTTATATATTCGAAGAGAATTGGGAATGGTTAATTCCAATAAGTTGTAAGTTTTTCTTGTTAAGTATTATGTTTAACGAGTTTTGATGATAACCATACTGAATTAGGCATCGGAGTATGTAGAAATTGTTTTTGCAGGTATGTCACTCGAGCACTGGATGTGTCACTTGAATGCCAAGTACATTCTCACTCTAGTCAGACAACAATGCTCGAGTACAGAACTATAGCATATACTCTACTTTTCAACTTGCAAAACAGGGGTTAATAAAGAGATAAAAGTGCCAAGAGGTTACTCAAATGCAATGGGTAGGAAGGCTCTCACTCTAGTAATGGTTCTCGTCACTCGAGTAGAGTATGAACATACATGAAGTGGAACAAGAAAACTCGAGCATAAAAGAAAGAAATATGCAAATACTAATCCAAAGCATGGTTACTCAAATGATCTTGGAGGATTTGAGTACAAAGATGAAAAATGTAACAAGATACACTTAATTCAGGTACACTTTTACATGCTTTATGAGATTTCTTTAAGTATCACTTGAGCACTATATGAACAACACTCGAGTACTAGGGTTGTCACTTGAGTGTTGGCACTTATATCAGTTATGCGATAGCTCAGACCGTCGCACTTCCTCTTCTCACTCGAAGTGTTTCAACACTTGAAGGACGTATCTCTTCATCTCCGACCGTTACTCATCGATTAAACGACTCAGATCTCTTCAAATCTCAGCTAAAACTCTTCAATCATTCTTAAAAAGGTCAGATTTACCTCCATAATTTTTCATTTCTTGCCCTGGCCAAATATTTGTTCTAAAAATCTTTTGAGTTTTTCTCTTCACTCTTTGATTCCCATTTCGTTTCTAAATGGCTAGAACTAAGATACCTGTTGTTCCCCAAAGATTCTATTCACCTTCACCAACTTAATCTGCCACTAATGCTTCAGATACTCTAGTAGCAACACCTTCATCTCCTACACCTTCTCTATCTTCTACTCCACTACCTCCTCCTAAACCCGAAACCACCAAGAAAAGAACTACAGCCAAGAAACCTCATCCTAAGCCTAAGGTGGCTAAGAAGGATCAACCTTAGGAAAAGAAACCGAAAGGAGTAGTTTTCAAAGAACCAGTTGTGACTCGGTCTCAATCCAAAGAAGTCAAAGGAAGAAGAAAGAAGAAGGACACAGAGCAACTACAACAATCTTCTTCCACTGATGACTTTTTCAATATGCAACTCCAGGAAGTAATAGAGAAGTCAAATCTTGACGCATTTGTTGGCAAAATTGCCTCCCAAGCAGGTGCCTCAAGTTCACATCATGTTGGCCAGTCCAGTGCAGCTGCTTCAGGGGTTCCTTCTACTTCACAGGTTCTAGAGGAAGAACAAGTCACAAATCCTCCTGAAGACTTCAATGTTAAGGAACTGAAGGCACTGAAATAGAAGGTATATGATTCTGAGTTTGCACATAGACATTTCTATCCTATAGTTTATATGGACTTAGATTATCTAAAGAAAAGCTGTAGTTTGGATTTTCATCCTTTTCTTGGATTCTATGATTCCTGGCTAAATGTGCATCTCCCTTATTCACCCTTTGTTGTGAGAACCTTCTACTACAACATGAAAGTCCATAACATATACTCTAGGACCAGAGAGTTTATAGAGGAAGAAATATCTACCACTATTAGAGATCAATTTATTATGATATCTGCTACTATCATTAATGACATTCTTGGATATGTTGCACCACTTTCTTATCCACCCACACTTTCAGCCAATGAAGCTTTCTGGATTTTAAGACCAAATGACCCAATAAGCCTCTTAACTTTAAGCCTATTAACATGCCTGATTCTATTCATGCCCTTCACTACATATACTCTCATAGCATTGTTAACAACTCCAAGAATTATACCCATTTTGCTCAGAGATTACTATTTTTTGGCCTCCTTCCTAGTCGATCAACGAAGAAATTTAGGGGAGCTTATTTTTGGTGAGATGAAAAGATTTCAATGTTTTTCATCAAGATCTGTCACAATACCTTATCCTCAACTTGTGTCCCTCATTCTCAAGAAAAACAAAGTGTGGTATTTGGAGGGAACTGAGAGAGTAACCATTCTGAGGTTTGGCAAGACTCAATTGACATATATGAGTATCAATCTTCTAGTGAGTGAAACCAAGGCTATATCTCAGAGAGAAGCCACTCCATAGAGAGGTGATGAGGCTTAATCTTCTGCTCAAGGTCCAATTCCACCTCCATCTTTCTTGAATGCATCACTATCAACCTATCTGGCCAAAGTGATCAATCAAGCTGTGACTGGACTGAAAAAGGAATTGATGAGTGAGTATGAGAAATTAGTGAACACGATGGAGTTACAAGTCTCAAAGTTGGTGGACAATGCAAATTCCAACTTTGACTTGATGTTCCAGACTCAAGAAGATATGTCAAGAAGAATCACTGATATGGAAATCTTCTTGCATACTCATTTTCTAACTACTTCTCCTGAGCAGCCACCTGATTCTACTCCTACCACATCCTCACCTTCTTAAACTCAGATTCATATTCTCTTCACAGACTTTGATTCTAATTTGATTTCACTTATGATCAGTTACCTTCACCACCACTTGCAGCCTCTGTTCCTCAGCCATTATCTCCACTTTTTTAGCTTGAGCTAATTGATCCTTCTACTGTAATGGTGCTCTTTACCCCACCATCTGATCTCACTTTTCCTCAGCCCCCTTCTGATGCTGACAAAATGGGGGAGAAGGATCTGTAATGGTTTCTGAGTTTTTGAGCTGTTATGGTCTGATATGGGGAGTTTTAGTTTTGGGTAGCTTTTCTGTATTGGGGCAGGACTATTGTTATTTAAGCTTTTATGGTTTACTTTTACTGACATGGTTGTATATGGGGTCTCATAGGTAGATGTTGATTCAAACTTGACATTTGTGCTTTACAAGTTCATTAATGGTTATTTTCAAGTTTGTTAAGTTTTCTGTTCAGATTTAATGGTTTCGGTGATACTATGACTTATCTTGGTTTTAAGTGTCCATTGGAAGTATTACAGGAATCAATTGAGATTAAGTACAAAAATCTAAACTTTGGTGAAATATGTATTTGAAAGTGTTTTCAAAATCAAGCTGTTTTAAAACCCTTCACAAAGGTTTTGTCATTATCAAAAAGGGGGAGAATGTTAGATTCTAAGGTTTGATGATAACAAAAGATCATTGTGTGTTGTAGTAAGAAATTCATACTTTACAATGGTGAGAAGTATTACCAAATGTATTTCACAAAGTTTAGAAGTATTTGCTGTTAGTTTAACTGATGCACTCGAGTGATAGAGTTAGCACTAGAGCATTAAGCTATTTTGCACTCGAGCACATGCAAGTGTTGGACAGAAAATATTTAATAGAGAGCAAAGTTAGAGACAAGATATCAACACTCCACTCGAGCATAGACTGTGTACTCGAGTGATGGCCTCATATACACCTGAGTCCTTTCAAGTATGGCATAGAGAGAGTTCACCCGAGAGCAAGGTAAACTCAAAATATAAACTGCACTCCAGTGCAAGCGAGTGAGAGACAGGAAGTGTTTGCCCGAGAGCTACCAAGTGCATGGAAAAGAAAGTATGCTCGAGTGAAGGATACTACACCCGAGTGATACCTCAGCACCTGTGAGTGGGAATCCAAGTCTTTCCATTCTGATACAAGTGCTGTAGTAAAAGAGTATCTTTTACAAGAATATGTTGCTCACTCGAGTGAGGGTAAGTATGCTTGAGTGAGGGTCTACATCACCTGTAAGTGTAAAACCACACTCTTGATAAAATGGGATGCCAGTGTTATCCAGAGACGCGGCTCATAGTGTAAAATACAAGGGCACTTGAGTGAGAGGAATTACATTCAAGTGAGGACCCATATCACTCGCAAGTGTGAAAATGCACTCTCTCAAAATCACATGGAAGTGCAAGTATAAAACTGAAGCAAGAAAAGAAAATATGGTATTGCACTTGAGTGAGCCCTCTTAGTACTCGAGTGATGCTCTGTCAGAAGTCAAAACGCACCAGTCTTATAGTGATCAATCCGAATATGGTTTAATGTTATTTATTCATTTTATTTCCATTTGACATCATTTAACATATATTGCAAGTGTGATACAGGAGTTTGATTGTTTGAATTAGAAAAGCATAAAGGAAGTCAAACAATGACAGACAACAATATTACAACCAACCAAGCACGTACCTACTGCGTTCAAATATTTCAAACGTTCGCATGCTGTTCAACAGTAAAATGCTCCACTCCGCAATAATTATTATTCAATGGAAAAAATCATCTGGCTATAAATACAGTGCTTCAGAGACCATAAAAAACAACGAAGTGCAAGAATTCAGACAAGCAAATTCTCGAGTCTCTGTTATTCACATTTTCTCTATATTCTTATTATACTTCAGTGTTTATCATATTTGCTCTGTAAGAGAGTCTGTATACACTTCATATTCTATTTTCTGTTTGATCTCAAGGTACTGGGACCTTGAGAGGGTAGATTTCCTTACGAGAGAAGCAATTGAAAGAATTCCTAGTAGGACTTTCTGCTCATAAGACTTACAAGGTGCTTGCAGTAGAGAACGTTACTGCTCGTAAGACTTATAGTGGTGTAAGCAAGAGGGAACATTATTGCTCAAAAGACTTGTATACGTAAACAAGAGAGAAAGGTCATAGGTTTGTTTTTCTGCACGTAAGACTTGTCGTAAGGGGGAGAGGAATTTCTAGTGTTAGAATATTTCTGCTCGTAGTCCATTCAAGGACGATTGCTGTTTTGCGGCGTTCCGAGAGCCTGCTAAATCTTGGAAGAATAGTGAAAATCACAGTAGGCTTTGATCTCTGAGGATTAGACGTAGGCCTGGGTTTTAAGCCGAACCAGTATAACTCTCTGTGTGCTTATCCTCTCAACTTTACTCTATCTACAGCTCTGCTACATCACCGTATCAACCGAAAAGTTTATCACATAACCCAATTCACCCTCTCTTGGGTGAAGCTTGCCTCTTTTAGGCACCCCTTTCAAACCCTATAATGACACATACCCTCAAAGCCTAGAAACGGATGGCACCCTTTTCAAAGCCCTATACCGACAGGCTCCCTCAAAGCATAGTAAAGGCTAACACCCTTTTTAAATCCCTATTTTGGCAGGGCCCTCAATACCCAGTAACAGCTGGCACTCCTTTCAAGCTCTACACTGGCTGCACCCTCAAAGGCAAGTAACAGCTAGCAACCCTTTCAAGCCCTATACTGGAAGGTAAACTCAAAGACCAGTAATGGCATTCAACCCTTTCAAAAGTTGTACCGATAATCCCCCTCAATGCCCAGTAATGGTTGGAACCATTTTTAAAGCCCTGTTCCAGTAGGCACCCTCAAAGCCCAGTTACGGCTGGCATTCTTTTTAAAGTCATATAACGGCAGGCATAATGAAAGCCCAGTAACGACTGGCACTATTTTTAAAGCCCTGTATTGTTAGGCACCCTCAAAAGCCCGGTAACGACTGGCGCCCTTGTTAATCCCTGTATGGGTAGGCACCCTCAAAGCCTAGTAACAGCCGACACCTTTCTCAAGCCATGTACTGGCAGACACCCTCAAAGTCTAGAAAAGACTGGCACCCTTTTCAAAGCCCTTCAACGATAGGAACCCTTAAAGCCTAATAATGGCAGGCACCCTTTTCAAGCATTGTACTAACTGGCACCCTCAAAGCCCAGTAACGGCTGGTACTCTTTTCAAAAGCCCTGTACTGATAGGCACCCTCAAAGCTGAGTAACGGCTGGTACCCTTTTTGAAGGCCTGTATAGAGAGGCACCCTCAAAGCCCAATAATGGCTACACCCTTTTTGAAGCCCTGTACAGAGAGGCACCCTTAAAACCCAGTAACGGCGCCCAGTAACGGCGTCACCCTTTTAAAGCCCTTATAAGCAGGCACTCACAAAGAGATAGTCTTTTCTTGAACAATACAATACTTGCATAGAATCTCATAATGTATATCATTATACTATTTGCAATTATTGTGGTAAATCAGGTCATATTTCTCACACATGCTGTATTAGGAGAAATTCTAACGTGATAAATAAATTTTTTTAGGTTCCTAAAATGCAAGTGAGTTTAAATGCTAACGTTCAAGGACCCAAAGCAAAGTGGGTACCAAAATGTCCATCTAGTGTTTCATGTGTGCAGATTGATTCTAGAAAAAATGGACATAAGGGTACAGAGAAAATGAAGAAGATTCCAAGAGTTCCTAATCCACATGAAAGAAGATTCACATCAATTAAGAGAACTCTCAGATCACCTATTGCTGGAACTATAAAGACTATATCAAAGAAAGGCAATGGAGAATAGGAGGACGTTCTACCTCAAGAATGAACTACCATAGAGTACTATTCAACTACCTTAAGGAGAACAAGAGATGGAGGACATCTTAAGATTCAAGGAAAAGACTTTCAGAGTCTGCATCATATGAGAGAGTATTGCATGCACCCAAATCTAGGAATTCAAAGGTCGAACATAATAGAAAAATGCATTGGGTAAGAAAATGCAATTCTCCAAGTACCTAAACCAAGGTATACAATAGTAAAACCTCATGCACTATTACCTTTAGTATTTATTGAGGTTTGTATCTTGTTACCTTAGGAATGAACATTGCAAACTTCTTGGAAATAGGATTTTCACGTCCCCTAGAAAGCTTATTTTGTAAATTTATTTACAAAGGGATTGCATTGTTTAGAAGTTTAGTTCTTTATGCATACATGCATATTTCAACAATATCCCCTGTTATGCATAAAGTCATTGATTGATTCATTGTGCTCAAATTGGTTTGATTTAATTATCCTTAGAACATGTGAATTTTATATTGATTCCTACAAGCTAACAAGAAATGGATCCAAGCAAAGTTGGATACCAATAAGAAAAAGAAATTTATACAGTTCTATAGGATAAGAAAAAGCTTCTCAAGACTATAGCCACATGAAAACAAATTCATATCTTGATGATGCTGATTTTGGAGTTTGGATTTTGGTGCTGAGTGTGCAAATGAGGAAAATCAATATTACTCCATCAAAACCAGGCAAGCTATTATAAGGGCAAGAGGAATTACGGTGATATCTAATCCTTACCCTATACTGTGCTTATATGAATGATTTAATTTGGGTAATAAATATTTGTCCATTATTGCATTCCTTTATCAATCAATATTTGATGATCATTAAATTATTTACAGATTGCTAAATGAACCAAAAGTGAAACTGTGCATAGTTTTTCTATCAGTTCATGTTTTGAAGTGCACAATCCAAAATTGTATTTTGGTTTTAATTTATCATGTTTATAAAAGTGCATACGCATGGTTTAAAAAATTTTAATATTTTGTTTACATTCAAATTGGTTTCAAAATTGGAAGTTAATATTTTGTGTCTGAAATGCTTCAAATATGACCACTAGGTTTTTCCCATAATTGATCATAAATATGTTATCTAGTACTTGCACTCCTTAGTCTTTATTTTCTAATGAGTTAGACCTCATGTCTAACAAGTTGTTCATCTATATGAGTGTCAAGCCTATCTCTAAGAAAAGAATTCAATTCATGAAAAACCTTGTTCCTAATACATAAATTCTTATTGGTGAAGTTATTCCAAGAATTATGAATATTCATTAATGCATTAACCATTGTTGTGGAATAACTTACCAGGACAATATTTTGGAATTCTGGTCATTTGGACTAATGAGTCTGTACTTCATAATTCATAAATCCTTGTACTCATTTTGTTGATCAAACACATTAACCATTGATATGATCTATCTTTGAATAACCAATGTCATGTATTTGAATCTTTGAGTTGAATGTTCCTATTCTTCAAGACAAAACTCTAAGAGTCAACCTTATCTCTTAGTCAATAGCAAAGTCATTGTGCTCATACATGTCTATCAAGCTAAGCCTTTTTGGCTAATTCTTTTTCCATATGACTTTTGCTCTTGGGAAATCTCTCAAACATGTTAACTCCAATGTTTAACATGTTATCTTAGTTGTTCTCCAGTTGAAGCATTCTGATATATTATTTTTAAACTTGTTAACTTCCACCATTTTTAACATGAGCATTGATTTTAAGCATGTTTCAAAATTAAGTTTTGCATCTATTCAAAATCTTAATTTTACAATGCATAGTCATGATTTGAAATAACATTTGAAATTTGAAACAATTTGCAAACTTGATTCTGTTCATGATTTATCATTTCATACAAGTTGGTCATTATGGATGGATTATCTACTCTCGTTGATCCAATTTACATGGATTGCATGAAAATATTTTCAATGCCATATTTTCCATTTAAGAGAAGAGAGCTGTTATGTCTAATATTAAGTGGACCCAAGAAAAGTTGGGTACCAAAGAATATATTTACTTTTGATGGATTGTCCATAAGAAGGATGCTCTGAGAAAAGAAGTGTTATTCGAATACTAACCACTAATTACTATCTCAACCTGGTTTTTGACAACTTTTTGAACAGTCGAGTAACTATTCGAAAACAAAAGAAAGGTTTTGCAACAGCTTTATTCAAATAAATAGCAAACTATTCTAATAGTATAAAATTTCCAAAAAATTATTCGAATAACTGTTCTCTATTCGAATACAATAACAGATTTTATGAAGATGACTATTTGAATAATGAACAGAGTATTCGAATAGTAAGATGATTTTTACAAAACATACAAAACCTATTTGAATAACAGATTCACTATCAGAATACAAAAACAAGTTTTATAACGAAGGTATTCAAATAGTGTACTTATTATTCGAATAGCAGAAGACTATCTTCAAATGTTACTTCAGGGATCTATTCGAATACTACTTAAGCTATCCAAATAGAGACATTTTATATTTCGATAAACTATTCGAATACTCTGAGAACTATTCAAATAATGTTGTTTCTTAAAAATGTATTCGATTGATGAATCTTCAATTCGAATAATCTCTGTTAAATTTTCAAACTGACTATTCGAATAATAAACTCACTATTCGAATATAATAAACTGTAGGTATTTACAGGGAAGGAAGTGTATCAGAATACTGAAGTTTCTATCCGTATACAGCAAGGAACCAAAGATAGAAGATTATCCGAATAGTGGTATGGTATTCAAATAAAATAAATGGGTGAACGGACCTAAAGAAACTATCCGAATACTACTCCTTTTATTCTGATAACAATAGTTGCAAATCAGCAGAGACTATTTGAATACTTTGTCTACTATTTGAATAGTTGAGGAGATCAAGGAAAAAGACAAGGGATGAGCAAACACATCATCTTATGATCCATCCACTAAGAGTGAGGATCTTGACAAAACAATGAGGAACGTTGTAAAAGTGACTACCAAAAATTTTGAAGTTGGACCTAGTAAAGTCAATCGCAAGGAAGCCAACAAGATCAATCAAGGACATTCATAGAAGAAGTTGCAAAACCACTCCCTGAGTTCAACACAAACCCTCTACAACAACCTGATGAGAAATAGAGGTGCTTCAACAATGTCACATTGAGCTTGCTACAAATAATGATGAGCTCATCACTTTCGTAAATGGCAAGATTAGATAACTTTGTGACTTGATCAACTAGAACTTCAAGGTCTTATTTGAATAGCAAGAAGCTCAGACCAGGATGCTATAGAAGCAAACTAGCAGTGTGAGAAATTTAATGCTAGGGTTGGTTGATAAGCAAAGGGGTACACACTAAGTTGATGAATGCACATGAGGCCTTATTTCAAGCTCATCTTGGTATCCTTAAGTGTCTACAGAGATTAGCTTTATAATCCCTCAGTATCGATCACATCATCTAATAGTGACTAGCCAATGATGCATCAATAGACTACAGAGGATTGTGACTCGAGTGATTATGACATTACTCGAGTGAGGTATTGTATTCTTTATTAATTCAAATTCTCCGAGTTGCATCACTCGAAGTGAACACTTCATTGATGACTTGAGTGATATTGAGGTATAACTATTAAAACCTCTTAATAGCATCATCATTTTCAAAACCTAATTTCTCACTAAATCTTTCATCTTTTATACTCAATTTCTCTACAAAGGTTTTCCAATTGTTTTTCAAATCCATGAGAGTTTTTAACTCTATTCCTTATAATATTTTTCTAAAGCAATGCAATCATTAAGGGGAAACTTCACATTCACATGTGTTTTATATCTTAAAAGCTTTTCTCCTTTATTTGAAGAAAATCATTATACTCATCTGCATTCACCCTCAACTGATTAGTTTTGGTGATGTGATGCTCATATATCTTCTTTCTATGATCTGAATTTGCATATATTTTATAGAAAGGAAACTTTTGATACTTGACCGCACTAACCATTCTCCTTGCAAGAATGCTTTTACTTATAGTAGGAGAATTTGCTCTATGCAAGATCATTCCTCAACACACTAAAAGGAGGATATAGCAACTATGAGGACATATGCTTTAACGATCAAACAAGGGAATATATTGACTGCAACATTAAAAGTAGCAAATACCTATGCCAATACAAAGGAGCATTATATGGAATAGGAGCTCAACTCAAAAAGAACATACTAGAGACAACATAAATATACATCATGGTTGCACAGCAAAAGCATGGTGAACTGGACTTCATGGATCTATTATCAGCTTGTCGAATGCTAATGAGCATTTCTAAACCCTTCCTCTTCATATTTTGAGAATATATTGCATATCTTTAATTTCAATTTACTTTGATTATGAAAGTTTTCTTGAAAACCTATTCAAATTGTTTTAAACTTATTTTCATCACTTTTATTTGCTTCAAAATGAAAATACTTTCAAATAGAGGGAGAGAAAATTATATTTCTTGACATATTTCTTTTGATTAAGAAAAAGTTGTTTTCTTGAAAACTTTTCACATATTTGCCTCCCCACAAGCATTCCATCTATATCCTTTCAAACATTTTGCTGATGTCAAATAAGGGGAGAGATATTGCACAAAAAATATGTTGCATCTAATATGTTTTCATACTCATACATATTTTTCGTAAAGGATTTGCCATCATCAAAAAAGGGGAGGATGTTAGATATCATTAGTTTTGATGATGTCAAATATAGATATTAAATTTTGAGAGCGAAAATTTTATGTAATGTACTTATCACCTACATTGACTAACTACTGTGATTAATGTGAAATATGTTAGATATGATTAGTTTTGATGATGTCAAATATAGATGTGAAATGATAAGAGCAAAAAGTTTATATAATGTCCTTCTTTGACTAACTATACTATATTTAATGTTATATATTTTGTAGATTAGTCGAGCAAAGAATGAAAGAAGATTGAATTAATGAAAATGAACAAGAGGAAGAAGAAAAAAAGAAATTGAAGATAGTCAAGGAGATGCTTACTTGGATTATGAAGAATTATTATTAAGAGGAAAACCAAGAAGAAAGATATTGAAGAATAAAGAACTTGGAAGATCTATCATGAATATCAAGATTCAAGTTGTTAGAAGTGATACTGGAGGTTTCTATGATCAAATAATGGTTGGAATAGGTTAATACGAAGCTAAGATGACTTATATGTGAGTTATGACACTTCTAGGGGAGTTATGCTCGAGCACGAGGTGTTTCACTCGAGCACAGGAAGAACTCACTCGAGCACGGATGAATTCACTCGAGCACGGGATGAACACTCTGTTCTACTCTGTTTTACATTCAGCCTGAGCGAGGTCTGGTATTTTGGTCATATCTCTTAAACCACACATCGGATTGACCCGAAACCATAATTATATGAAAGAAGACTCCCAACACGTAAAATGGGCACTAGGATCAAATTGAAAGAAGATCAAAAGAAGGAGATATGAATCGTGGAAAATGAAACTGAAATCACCGTCACTTTTTGACACAGGTTCGGTATTTTGAGTATAACTCACAAACCACACATCGGATTGAGACGAGACCAGTACCAAATGAAACTAGACTCAAAGAGCTTTTCATGGATAGGAAATTTGACTTATTTGAACGTATATTCTAGGAGCTATGCCTCTGGAAGTTGACACTTGTGCAGTCTAGCGAAATATACACCCTTTCGATCATAACTTGCAGAATACAAGGAGTTTGGAGCTGATTCTTTTTGCATTGGAATGCATATGGCAAGAGCTTTCTTATGATACATCATTTGAATCAAATGAACAAAATTTTTCTAAAGTGGCCCCACATCACCCGCGAGTGTAAAAACTGACTCTCTGAAAAAGTTGTGCGAGTGATGTCCAGAAGCAGCTGAAACGTGAAGAAAATTGCATCACTCGAGCACTAGGATCCATGCTCGAGCATTGGACGATTTCTCACTCGAGCACATGCAAGTTTTGACATGGAAGTGATAACCCGAGAAGAAGCTTGTACGTGAAAGCATGAAACGCACTCGAGCATGACTGGTTGTGCTCAAGTGATGTCGAGAATTCACTCGAGCAGATGCAAGTGAAGTGCAGCGAGTGCTTGCCCGAGAGGAAGTTAGAACGTGAAAATATGAACTGCACTCGAGTGAGCCATATTGCACTCGAGTGAGGTTCTGACAGAAGCAACGTAGAAATACAGAGTCTCACAGCAATCAATCCAAACATGGTTAAATGTTATACAATCATTATGTTTTCACTTGTTATTGTTCCTAAACATTAACTAACATATATTTCAAGTGTAAAACAAGAGATTAAATATTTGGATTGTATCTTCAAGAACGGAGGTCACGGCGAATATATTCACTCAACGTGATGAGTCACAGAAGCCAGAAATTCAGCTTTTGACCAATGATCCAACATACCCATGACTAATACTTCATCATATTAGTGATTAAGCATTTTACAGTGTGAAACAGGAAATTTAACGGTGAGGTTATAGATTCAAATGAAAGAGTCAAGTATGGCGGGCGACATCATTACACACTGAGCATCAGCTACCTACCACGACAAAAGTTTGACCTACCATAAGAGATTGTCTGGAAACTCAAACGTATTCATCCCGCTCCACAACGTTACTACAGCTCAAAATGAATCTTCCTGCTGTTCAACAAAACACTCCACTTTGCAACGGACAGTAGCTCGTTTTCAAATATGCTCAATGGTCAAAATGACTCCAACGGATGAATGCTCACAACGGTCATCATATTCATCAACTATAAATGAGAGAGCATTCAATATCGATGGAAGACAGAAAAAACAGAGCAACGACACCAACATGCGAATAACATGAATCCTCTGCTTCTACCCATACACTCTCTGTTTTTCAGTTTCTATATTACTTATCATTGAGAGAGTGATTATTTGTATTGTACTTCAGTGAGCATATATATCCACTCTGTGAGAGAGTCTATAAACAATTTCATCTGTATTTCTGAGTTGATCTCAAGGTAGAGGGACCTTGAGAGGGTTGATTTCCTTACGGGAGAAGCTGTAGAGAGAATTTCCAGTAAGACATTCTGCTCGTAAGACTTACTAGGTGCAAGCAGTAGAGAACGTTGCTGCTCATAAGACTTACAGGGGTGTAAGCAGGAGAGAACGTTGCTGCTCGTAAGACTTGCATGAGTAAGCAGGAGAGGAAGATCTTCAGGATTGCTCTGCTCGTAAGACTTGCCGTAAGGGGGAGTATTTTAATGAGAGATTTGTAAAAGGTTTCACAAGTACCAGGCTAAACTTGTGGGATTGTAAATGCTTTTCTTGTGCCCGGATTAAACAAGAAGATAGTGGATTTGAAAATCTTAGGAGGAGCTTGGGGACTGGACGTAGGCCATCACAGATTGGACTGAACCAGGATAAATCACAGTTTGCATATTCTCTTCCCTAAACTCTTATATTTCCAGCATATATTATTTAATCAACTGTTGATTTATAAACCTTCATACTTACCACTTTCGTTAAGATACGAAAAGATTTCTTAAGTTCTTAAGTTTTTATTATACACCCAATTCACCCCCCTCTTGGGTGATAGCCGGTTCTAACAAAATATCTTGTAGATTAGTCAAGCAAAGAAAGAAGATATCAAGTTGAGTTGAAAAGATGCATGTGATTTAATACTGTGGATTATTCGAATAGTCAAACTGTTATTCGAATAACAAAAATTTTTTTGGTTATGATCTATTTGAATAACTCTCAATTTATCCAAATAAACAAAGTATTATTCAAATAATGAATATGCTATTCAAATAGAGAACTATTAACAGTTGAAAGTATTCGGATAAGCACATTAATATTTGAATAGCATGCCTAACAAATTTATCTGAAAATAATTCAAGTGAAAAAGTATTCGAATAATCATGGCACTATCTAAATAGTCATTGTGATTTCAATCTCTGTTTCTAAATATGTTATCCGGATAGTAGGATAACCATTCGAATGTAAGGGCACTATTCGAATAGTGTGATGATTATACGAATAAGTTTTTGATGAATTTCAGCATCCAATACTACAAGACTATCAGGATAGTAAGGTTACTATCAGAAGAGTAAGATTACTATCAGGATAGTAAGGAGACTATCAAAATAGTATTTGACATATTTCAAAGAGGACTATCAAAATAGTAATGGAACTATCATAATAGTCTCAGTGCAAATTATCAAATACTATTCGAATAGTGAAATGACTATTCAAATACTACAAGACTATCAGGATAGTAATGAAACTATTAGAATAGTCTCAGTGCAAAATATCAAATACTATTCGAACAGTGAAGCGACTATTTGAATAGTCCATAACTGAAAAAGGGTGATTTTATTCGAATAGAAGCAATGCTATTCAAACAACAGCTGCAGACTCTATTTTTGTGTGGCAGGAGAGAGGTTGAGTATTTCGGTGATATCTCTCTAACCACATGTCGGATTGAACTAAAACTGGTGGCATTTGAAAGTAGACTTATAACACGATCTATGGACACCAATATCACATTAAAAAGAGTTCAGATGAGAGAGATATGATCGGTTGAAGTTGACAAATGAATCAGCGTCTTATTCATAAATAGCTTTGGTATTTTGGACATAACTCCCAAACTATACATCGTAATGAGATAAAATCAGTGCGATATGAAACTAGACTGAAGTAGCTTCCCTTGGATATATAATTTGTCATATTTAGAGTTATATTCAAAGAGATATGCCTTCTGGCAGTTGGTGATCAAAATCGAGCTATATTATGTTCCAGACCAATTGATACACATTGAATCATAAATTTTGAAATATAAATTATTTGTGATTGGTTCCAGTTGCTGCGCAAAGACTTAAACAACTTTATAAGGAAAGTTTGTTTACCATGGATTTATATCCAAAGAGTTACACCCTCATAAGTTTATCCAAATGTTGAGGTTGCAGTATTCGTTTGTGAAGATTCATTATCAAAGGTGCACTATTAGAATAATATCATATATTTTGTGTTAGAAGCTAAATGAATAAGAGTTGGTCTATTCGAATATGAAAGTTCGTTATAAGAGAATATTATTCTAATACAAATAGTACTATTCGAATAAGATCATTTGGTTTATAAGGCAGCTATTCGAATACACTTCAAGTTCTAAAGATTACTTGAATAGAGGAGAACTGTTAATAGTTGAAAGTATCCGGTTAAGCATATTAATATTTGAATAGCATGTCTAACAAATTTATCTGAAAATAATTCAAGTGAAAAAGTATTCGAATGATCAAGTAACTATCAGAATAGTCATTGTGATTTTAAACTCTATTTCTAAATATGGTATCTGGATAGTAGAATAACTATTCGAATAGTAAGGGCACTATTCAAATAGTGTGATGATTATCCGAATAAGTTTTTGATGAATATCAGCATCCAATACTATAAGACTATCACGATAGTAAGGTTACTATAAGAAGTGTAAGATTACTATCAGGATAGTAAGGAGACTATTAGAATAGTATTTGACATATTTAAAAGAGGACTATCCAAATAGTAATGGAACTATCATAATAGTCTCAATGAAAATTATCAAATACTATTCCAATAGTGAAATGACTATTCGAATACTACAAGACAATCAGGATAGTAATGGAACTATCTGAATAGCCTCAGTGCAAAATATCAAATACTATTCAAATAGTGAAGTGACTATTCGAATTGTCCATAACTGAAAAAGGGTGATTTTATTGGAATAGAAGCAATGCTATTCGAATAATAGCAGCAGACTTTGTTTTTGCATGACAGGAGCGAGGTTTAGTATTTTGGTGATATCGATATCTCTCTAACCACATGTCGGATTGAACTAAAACAGGTGGCATATGAAAGTAGACTCATAACAGGATCTATGGACACTAATATCACATTAAAAAGAGTTCAGATGAGAGAGATAAGATCTGTTGAAGTTGACACATGAATCAACATCTTATTCCAATACAGCATTGGTGTTTTGGACATAACTCCCAAACTGTACATCAGAATGAGACAAAACTAGTGCCATATGAAACTAGACTTAAAGAGCTTTCTATAGATATATAATTTTTCATTTTTAGAGTTATATTCAAAGAGATATGCCTTCTTGAAGTTGGTGATCAAAATCAAGCTCTATTCTGTTCCAGACCAGTCGATAAACATTGAATCATAACTTTCGAAATATAATGTAATTGTGATTGATTCCAGTTGCTGGGCAAAGAAGAATGAAAAAGCTTTATAAAGTTAGTTCATTTGCCATGGATTTATATACAAAGAGTTATGTCCCCAGAAGTTTATCCAAATATTGAGGTTCTAGTATTCGTTTGTGAAGATTCATTATCAAAGGTACACTATTCGAATAGAGCAAGTACTATTCAAATAATATCATATATTTTGTGAGATAAACTATTCAAATAAGGGTTGGTCTATTCGAATATGAAAGTTCAAGATGAGAGAATATTATTCTAACACAAATGGCACTATTCGAATAAGATCATTTAGTTTATAAGGCAGCTATTCGAATACACTTCAAGTTCTAAAGATTATTCAAATAGAGGAGAACTGTTAACAGTTGAAACTATTTGGATAAGCACATTAATATTTGAATATCATGCCTAACAAATTTATCTGAAAATAATTCAAGTAAAAAAGTATTTGACCAATCAAGGCACTATCCGAATAGTCATTGTGATTTCAAACTCTGTTTCTAAATATGTTAACCGTATAATAGAATAACTATTTGAATTGTAAGGGTGCAATTCGAATAGTGTGATGATTATCCGAATAAGTTTTTGATGAATTTCAGCATCCAATACTACAAGACTATCAGGATAGTAAGGTTACAATCAGAATAGTAAGATTACTATCAGGATAGTAAAGAGACTATCAGAATAGTATTTGACATATGTCAAAGAGGACTATCCGAATAGTAATAGAACTATCATAATAGCCTTAGTGTAAATTATCAAATACTATTCGAATAGTGAAATGACTATTCGAATACTACAAGACTATCAGGATAGTAATGGAGCTATCAGAATAGTCTCAGTGCAAAATATCAAATACTATTCGAATAGTAAAGTGACTATTTGAATAGTCCATAACTAGAAAAGGTTGATTTTATTAGAATAGAAGCAATGCTATTCGAATAACAGCAGCACGCTCTGTTTTCATGCGGCAGGAGAGAGGTTTGGTATTTTGGTGCTATCTCTCTAACCACATGTTGGATTGAACTAAAACTGGTGGCACATGAAAGTAGACTCATAACATGATCTGTGGACACCAATATCACATTAAAAAGAGTTCAGATGAGAGAGATAAAATCTGTTGAAGTTGACATATGAATCAGCGTTTTATTCAAAAAAAATCTTTGGTATTTTGGACATAACTCCCAAACTATAAATTAGAATGAGACAGAACTAGTGCCATATGAAACTAGACTTAAAGAGCTTTCCATGGATATATAATTTGTCATATCTAGAGTTATATTCAAAGAGATATGCCTTCTGGAGTTTAGTGATCAAAATCAAGCTCTATTATGTTCCAGACCAATCGATACACATTGAATCATAACTTTTGAAATATAAAGTATTTGTGATTGATTCTAGTTTCTTGTCAAAGAAGACTTAAAGAGCTTTATAAGGATAGTTTGTTTGCCATGGATTTATATCCGAAGAGTTACGCCCTCAGAAGTTTGTTTACAGTTCGTTTGTGAAGATTCATTATCAAAGGTGCACTATTTGAATAGAGCAAGTATTATTTTAATAATGTCATATATTTTGTGTGACAAGATATTCGAATAAGGGTTGGTCTATTCGAATATGAAAGTTTGTTATAAGAGAATATTATTTGAATACAAATGGTGTAACCCCCTGACTTTAGCCACGTAATTATAATTCGATAACGCATAATTAAATCGGATTAGAGACCATCGGATGATTTAAACTCATTTTTTTAATTGCTGTCTCACAGCGTGATTTTCACAAAATCTTTAAAATCTTTTTCCCGTCCTGGTCTCAATTTCCAATGTTCGAATATAATTACCTATGCAGTTAATATACATTCAATCATATCAGAGTGTATAATCAAATCCCCAGCAACTCCCGGGTTCTATACATATATAAACTGAGGGTTTATAAGTATCCACTAGGGGATTACACAACCAAAATCGAATATAATATTCTTAATTCAAAATATACAGTAATCCCGAGTTCAAAATGAATAACCAACATTCCCAATTCAATTATATACCCCTAAGGGTCCTAATTGCTCCGGGTTGGCCTTTTCTCTTTTGAGCCACACGCCCTGTCTGAAATGTTAGTCATAGGAAAGAATGAGATTTGAGAGAATCCCAGTAGTAACAAACCACTCACACAATGCATAATTACAAAGCATGTATATAAATCACAACCAGCATCAGCAGCAGCATCCCATAGATACTTGGTTTACACCACAAACGACAGCACTCACGGCTGTAAACACAATACGACAGCTCTCGCTGTATTCATAATCACGACAGCTTACGCTGTAAACGACAACTATCACCAGCTGTAATGGCAGCAGCATCAAAGAATCATCACAGAACAGTGATAACACACACATACAGAGCATTACACATAGTATAAGGGAGAGAGTCACTACTTGATCCTTTCCTGACGCTCTTCGGCACTGCGGGCTCACGAGGATAGCAAATGTCAAATCCTGTAACCAAGTTAGGGACAACCTGTCAATCTCTTTTCCAAGTTCTTATCTCTATAATACTTTAAGTTGGTTATCATTTGAACTCTTTTGGTGACTATTATGGGTCTAAATGTATGCCTAAAGGGTTAGGAGAAATTACCCCGAAGACCCTCCTTCTTAGAAGAATTTCTGAATTTTGGGCTGGCTCACTCGAGTGAAAGGAGTCTTACTCAAGTGACACCCCCAGCACTCGAGCACAAGTGATTGAACTTTAGAAAGTGTTTGTCTGAGAGTAAACTCTGTTATATCATACACCCTCACTCGAGCACAAGAGGCTCCACTCAAGCAGCGACCTCAGGAGCACTCGAGCACCAAGGAAGTGAGACCTCGCGAGTGACTACCTGAGAGTGACCCATCCTTCCAACCACAAGTACACTCGAGCACAACCCTAGTGCTCGAGTGATCTCTCAATGCTCACGAGTGCCCACGCTCACTCTTAACAATCCACCCATGAGTGATAACCTGAGATGCTCACGCATAGAACCAGATGCACTCACACTCGAGCACGCCCTTGCTCACTCGAGCATGTTCATACCTCACTCGAGCATGTTCATATTTCACTCGCAAGTCAGGAAGCATGCTCGCAGTTTCTGCCTGAGGACCTTCCCAACTACCCAGAATTTCACATCGTGCTCGAGTGATTTCCTCCCTCACTCGAGTGATGTGTATCAGATGCCAAAACGCAGAACTGATATGGTTTTTCCCAGAATTAACCAATTGAACTCCAATGGTCCTATAACTCATACCACAACTCCTTCTTACTTGTTTTAATATCAAGAACCCATTGGTAAACCCAAAACAACCAATTCCTACTCAAACAACAAAATCTTATCTCTAGACCACAAATTCATCAAAACAAAAATTTAACAAACTTCCTCTTCTCAAATCTAAATCAAAACCATTGACATTCATACACTATTTAACATCTATTCTACCATCAAACTCTACCCAATTCATATCTTCTAACATCTCAAGAAATCAGGGCATAAATCTAGAATTTGCAAAACTAAACCAAAAGTCATAGCATTTGCACCAAACTTCATCAAAAACTCACCTCTTAAACTTGTTGAAATCAGACCTTTGATTCCTCAACTTCTCAAATTTCACAATCCTTCAAATACCACCAATGAAAATTCTGAAACCATAAAAGTCAACCTCTTAACTTCTTAAACAATATCAATGAAGGGTGGTTAGGCATGTAAAGTCATTTACCTTCACAAATTTCAAACCCTTCCTTTCTCTTTCTTGCTTAGCTCATCGGAAATGGAGAAAATAGAGAGAGAGATGAGTTGGTGAAAGTGATGATCACTTATTTCTCTTTTCCCCATGCATACCAATGATTTGAAGAGAGAGAGAGAGGGAAGAGAAAAATAAGTTGAATCTTTGACTTAATCCAATGGTCCTTCTCTTGCCACTTGCCAAGATCCCCTTCTTCCTTCCATGAATTCATATAAACTTGCATGCGTAGGATTCCACCTCTTGTTCTTTCAATCCTAGCCATGGGTCTTAATTACTAAGGAGTGTTCTCAATGGTATCTAACCAGTCGGTCGGTAAATTTACCGTTTCACCCCTGATTATTACAATGCACAATATATACTTCAAAAGTGCTCAATTAATATTAATTACATCACTTTTAAGTTATTAATCCTTGATTACAATCCAGGATATTACAAATGGCACTATTCGAATAAGATCATTTGGTTTATAAGGTAGGTATTCGAGTGCACTTCAAGTTCTAAAGATTATTTGAATAGAGGAGAACTGATAACAGTTGAAACTATTCGGATAAGCACATTAATATTTGAATAGCAAGCCTAACAAATTTATCTGAAAATAATTCAAGTGAAAAAGTATTCGAATGATTAAGGCACTATCCGAATAGTCATTGTGATTTCAAACTCTGTTTCTAAATGTGTTATTCGGATAGTAGGATAACTATTCGAATAGTAAGGGCGCTATTTGAATAGTGTGATGATTATCCGAATAAGTTTTTGATGGATATCAGCATCCAATACTTCAAGACTATCAGGATAGTAAGGTTACAATCAGGATAGTAAGGAGACTATCAGAATAGTATTTGACATATTTCAAAGAGGACTATCTGTATAGTAATAGAACTATCATAATAGTCTCAGTGCAAATTATCAAATACTATTCCAATAGTGAAATGACTATTCGAATACTACAAGACTATCAGGATAGTAATGGAACTATCATAATAGCCTCAGTGCAAAATATAAAATTCTATTCAAATAGTAAAGTAACTATTAGAATAGTCCATAACCGAAAATGGGTGGTTTTATTGGAATAGAAGCAATGCTATTCGAATAACAGCAGCAAACTTTGTTTTCACTCGGCAGGAGAGAGGTTTGGTATTTTGGTGATAACTCTCTAACGACATGTCGGATTGAACCAAAACTGGTGGCATATGAAAGTAGACTCATAACACGATCTATGGAAACAAATATCACATTAAGAAGAGTTCAGATGAGAGAGATATGATCTGTTAAAGTTGACATATGATCAGAGTCTTATTCCATCAAAGCTTTGGTATTTTGGACATAACACCCAAATTATAAATCGGAATGAGACAGAGCTAGTTCCATATGAAACTAGACTTAAAGAGCTTTCCATAGATATATAATTTGTCATATTTAGAGTTATATTCAAAGTGATATGCCTTCTGGAAGTTGGTGATCAAAATCAAGCTCTATTCTATTCCAGACCAATCGATACACATTAAATCATAACTTTTGAAATATAAAGTATTTTTGATTGATTCCAATTGCTGTGCAAGAAAACTTAAAGAGATTTATAAGGAAAGTTCGTTTGCCATGGATTTATATACAAAGAGTTATGCCCTTAGAAGTTTATCCAAATATTGAGGTTGCAGTATTCGTTTGTGAAAATTCATGATCAAAGGTGCACTATTCGAATAATATCATATATTTTGTGTGAGAAGCTATTCGAATAAAGGTTGGTCTATTTGAATATGAAAGTTCGTTATGGGAGAATATTATTCTAATACAAATGGCACTATTCGAATAAGATCATTTGGTTTATAAGGCAGCTATTCGAATACACTTCAAGTTCTAAAGATTATTCGAATAGAGGAGAACTATTATCAGTTGAAAGTATTCGGATAAGCACATTAATATTTGAATAGCATTCCTAACAAATTTATCTAAAAATAATTCAAGTGAAAAAGTATTCGAATAATCAAGGCACTATCCGAATAGTCATTGTGATTTCAAACTCTATTTCTAAATATGTTATCTGTATAATATGATAACTATTCAAATTGTAAAGCTACTATTTGAATAGTGTGATGATTATCTGAATAAGTTTTTGATGAATCTTAGCGTCCAATACTATAAGGCTATCAGGATAGTAAGGTTGCTATCAGGATAGTAAGATTACTATCAAAATAGTAAGGAGACTATCAGAATAGTATTTGACATATTTCAAAGAGGACTTTCCAAATAGTAATGGAACTATCATAATAGCCTCAGTGCAAATTATCAAATACTATTTGAATAGTGAAATGACTATTCAAATACTAGAAGACTTTCGGTATAGTAAAGGAACTATAAGAATAGTCTCAGTGCAAAATATCAAATACTATTCGAATAGTAAAGTGACTATTCGAATACTCCATAACTAATAAAAGGATGGTTTTATTCGAGTAGAACCAATTATATTCGAATAACAGCAGGAGACTCTATTTTCCTGTGGCAGGAGTGAGGTTCGGTATTTTTGTGATATCTCTCTAACCACATGTCATATTGAACTAAAACTGGTGGCATATGAACGTAGACTCATAATATGATCTATGGACACCAATATCACATTAAAAAGAGTTTAGATGAGAGAGATATGATATGTTGAAGTTGACACATGAATTAGCATCTTATTCCAGAAAAACTTTGGTATTTTAGACATAACTCCCAAACTATACATCGGAATGAGACGAAATGAGCTTTCCATTTGAAACTAAACCTAACAAACTTTCCATGGATATATAATTTGTCATATTTAGAGTTATATTCAAAGATATATGCCTTCTGGAAGTTGGTGATCAAAATCAAGTTTCATTTTGTTCCAGACCAATCGATACACATTGAATCGTAACTTATGAAATATAAAGTATTTGTGATTGATTCTAGTTGCTGTGCAAAGAAGACTTAGAGAGCTTTATAAGGATAGTTCATTTGAAATGGATTTATATCTAAAGAGTTACGCTCTTTGATGTTTATCCAAATATTGAGGTTGCAGTATTCATTTTTAAAGATTCGTTATCAAAGGTGCACTATTCGATTAGAGAAAGTACTATTCGAATAATATCATATATTTTGTGTGAGAAGCTATTCGAATAAGGGTTGGTATATTTGATTATGAAAGTACATTATTAGAGAATATTATTCGAATACAAATGGCACTATTTGAATAAGATCATTTGTTTTACAAGGCAGCTATTAGAATAAGAGATTCACTATTCGAATACACTTCAAGTTCTAAAGATTATTCAAATAAAGGATAAAGCATACGAATAAGGATTACTCATTATCAACGAATGCTATTCAAATACAAGTTGTTCTATTCAAATAAAAATCAATGTTTTACAAAGGGAGTTATTTGAATATAGAAAGTATTATTTGAATAAAGGACAAGCTATTTCAATACAAAGGAAAATGTATTCAAAAATACTTTAACAGAATTTGAGTTCTTCTATTCGAATACAACAGAGGTTATCCGAATAACTGATTTTCTAGAAAATAGAGTATCACCTTGAAACTTTTGAGAATCGTTGAAATTTTACGTGACTTGTTCTTATTGATTCTAATCACTTTAAGACTTCATTATATTAGTGATTAAGCATTTTCCAGGTGATCAAACAAGGATTAACACACAAGACGGAAAAAGCACTTTTGTGTCAGAAGCTTCCAACGGCTAGTTCAGCAGCCTCAACGAGAAGAGGAAAAGCTAAAACGGTCAAATGCTCTTCATCAACTATAAAAGGAGAGTCAGTCAAAATGAACAGAGACAAGAGCCCATGCCTACAATATTGATTTGCTGTTACTCTGAATCTAACTGATCGAAGCTCTATAATGATACTTCCACTATGTACTTCAGTGTTAATCATTATCTACTTCATATAGAGAGAAGTAATCACTCATTGTAATCATTCTATATTTGTGAGAATTATTTAAGATTGGGGAATCTTGAGCGGGAAATAGATTGTATCCTTACAGTGTGTAAGGGGGAGTCCTTGTCTCAGTACAAGAATTCTAAGGGCTTTACAAGTATCCAGATTAAACTTGTGGGATTGTAGCAGTTCTCAAGTACCCTAGTAAACTTGAGGGAGATAGTGGATTAAAATCTCAGGAGGAGCTTAGGGACTAGACGTAGGTCATCGTGGATTAGATCGAACCAGGATAAATCACAATTTTTATCTTCTCTTCCCAAAACTCTTATATTTCCAGCATATATGATTTCAATAACTGATTATGGTTTTATATTTCATTACTTACATACTTATTGATTTCATAAGATGCAAAAAGAATTTCAATGTTAAGTTTTTATAATACACCCAATTCACCCCCTCTTGGGTATCAGCTTGTTCTAACACAAATGACATGTATTATATATCACTTTAGAGCTTAAGATGCTTACTTTCAACTTGAAAAATATCATGATCATTAGACATGGTTTAACAATTCAAAAATACCTCACAAATAGTCTTCCTTCTAGGAAATGAAATCTGGCTAGCAGTAACTAAATTTCAATCCTAGAGCTAGGGTTTTGTTTCCAATTATCCATAAATCATAACCACAACCTATTTTCACATAATTTGACCATAGAATCCATTTATAACCTTAAATTCATCAAAATCCATATCCAACCCCAAGAACTAGGGTTGGCCAAATCTGACCCCTATATAACCCAAGTTGTTTTTTTTCCAATTTCAACCTCAAAACATGTGATTAATCATCATTAAACCTCATTTAACATCATGTTCATTATCAAACACCCATTAAAGCTTCAAATCCCCTTCTTAGCTAAAACCTTAAGGGATTTATAACTTCAAAAATACTCATCAAAACATTATACTCAAATTCAAGCTTACGATTACCTCTACTTGGTTCTCTAATCAGTTCTTGATTCCGGCACTACTTCCACTAATAAGGTGAAACCAAACACCTCTGATTAGAATTATAAAATAGTAGAAACATATCTTTCTATGAGTAGAAGAAGAATTATGAATGCTCCAGAGCTTAAAACGTGTTCTCAGGCTTCAAATTAGCTATAGAGCTCAATAACACAAAAACTTCTCTCTTCTTTCTTTTTCTTGGGATTTTTCTATTTCTCCCTATTTTTAGGATACTAAATGAATTTAATGAAGTATAGTGGTGTTGGAAGATATTGTTATTCCATGTGCTACACTCTTAAAAATCCAGGGTGCTGGTGCTCTTTTTGGAAATTATCAAGTAACTGGTGATCCTGTGTATTGGATGTTCTTTCTTTACTCTGCAGGGTACCAGATGCACCTCCTAAAATCTATCTTCCTTTGCCCTCTAACATGGTTAGGTGAATTCAATTGTCAAAAGAGAGGGAATTTGATGAATATACTGGCTTCTAGTATGGTGTTCGGGAAAATCAAGTATGTAGCTGGACCGGAGACCAGTGAATTGCACTGGCTTTTTCACCTATATCAGATGTCTAATAATAAATGTTGGCATATGATTGGCTAAAAGGTACTTTAATAAATCTACTTTTTGATACAGGGCCACTTGGTTTTGCAACATGTGTCACTCCTTCCCCTGATTTCTGCTATGTGTTTTAGAGGCTGCCTAGAGGATGCCATTTGTCCCTTGTGTCTCATGATTTTGCCACATACATGCCTGAGTGTCCTAGACATCTGGCACCAAGCCGATAGCTCTTTAAAAATGTAGGGTACATGCACCTACTCTAAAAAAGCCATGTGATCACCTATATATGTCTATGTTTTCAAAAATATGCCATACATGTGCTTGTTTGGCATAAGATAGCACCACATACCTTAAAAACTACCATGTGTGAGTCTGTATGTCTTATGTGCTTGACTTAAGCTTATTCTCAAGCCTTTAGTCCCAAAATTCTGCCTATTACACCTAGTATTTATACTCACTTTCATGCTCAGACTTCATCTCTCACCTCTCAGAGTCATGCTATTCTCTTTATTACCTCTGGCCACCATAATCTTCGTCTTTCTACCATTGAGATGGCTTGTTGTTCCCTTCCATGGGGCTCTCCCTCTTGTCACGCCATTTTGCTCTCATGTTTGATAAAAATATTTTGTTTTCACAAACCCTTGCTATGCCTCTTATGTAAGTATTCTATTTTGTTGTCTTTACTTGCATTGACATTTTAATCAGTTGATCTTTATGCGCACTCCTTTTTTTCTTTTTTGAAACACTAATGCTTATGCCTTTTAATTCTTTATTGAAATCCTGATTAAAATTTCATATTTTTTGTTCTTTGTCAAATCACTAATGCTTACTCATGTTGTAAAATTTTTCTACTTACTTGATATCCTCTGTGCCATGTATGCATATAGTGTTCTCTGATCACCACATATATCACAAGGTTCAACCTATAATGGAAATGAACACAAGACATATAGTGTTCTCTGATCACCACATATATCACAAGGTTCAACCTATAATGGAAATGAACACAAGACATATATATATAGCACAGAGGATCTATGAGTGCCAGATAGACTCTATATTCATCAGTAAGTAAAAAACTTTCATTTCAATACATATCTTTTATATTTAATTTGTTTATTACAAATTTATTCTTTTTCCAGTAAATAATAACCACTGACAACTAATAGCCTTATTTGCATATGCCCTAATGAATGCATAATATGTACAAAAAAGAGTATAAAGAGTGTAAAAAAGACATACAAAGAGTGCAAAGGATAGGATATTAAACATTTATTCTACTTATAGGATCTTGTTTACTTATGTCTAATCCAAGATAAAAGTTTTTATATGTCATACTTATGAGAGTACCTATAAGAGTGCAAAAAGTGTTTATATGTCATATTTAAAGTATATAAAACATTAAAAAATGTAATGCAACTGAAGCTCATTTCTACAAATCAAAATAGAACGATCATGTTATAAGCATAGAAAACATCATATCAAAAACATCTTTAGTCATCACTTTTTTATCCTTGCCTCCACTTGTACTAGCACTTATGGAGGTTAAAATTGGAAGGGGTGAGATTTTGGTCCAAAATCCCAATAGCAATAGGAAGTCTTCCTTAAACATGAAAATCACTCAAGCATTAGTTGCAAGTAAAGCAACATATAATTACCACATAATCAAATAAACATAGAATGCACACACAATACAACATTATTGTTTATGGGAACAATAATCAATCACATACAAATAACAAAATTCACATAATATGGTCATGCAATATTGCACACAACAATATGCTTAAGAAATAAACAAGTAAAAGGAGGGGGTTGTAATGCTACCTAATATTCCTAACAAAAAGAATATTAGTAGACCATCTTTAGTCAAGACATCCTACATTGGAAGTTTAGGGAATTCCTAACAAGCCTCATCACCTAACTTCAAATAGTGAGACTTGTTCTTGCAAAACAGAGAAGCCTTAAGGAATAAGAGAGAGCTAGAGGTGATGAGTGAAGAATGTGGAAGTTGGATGGGGAGTAAATAAATAAAATATTTGCATGCAGCTGGACGTTTGTTGAATAGAGATTGACTCACCGTTCGTTACTTAACACCTCATCTACCATGTGTCACGTAAAGAGAATATCATCAAAAATTCATCATGATGTGTGTCAATAGAAATTACACAATGCCTTTGTGCTTGACAGCTCACAGATTGTAATGCCACCAGTCAACCTCACTGTAACACCTCAGTAATGTAGTTGCCATACTTCCTGTGGGGTTAACACCTCCCCCCTATGCTTATTAAAAAATTATATTTTATTTAGCTGAGTAAGTAGGGTGCTCCAAGTAATTGCCACACGGGGTGAAGTAGGGCACACTGGGCTATGATTATAATACCCTGAATTTTGGGACTAAAGGCTAAAGGATAAGCTTGAATAAAGTAGACTACTAAGCCTATTTTAGAAAAGGTTCCAAGAATGAATAAGAAATAGAATGACCTTTAGAAACCGCACCATGGATAAAGTATGAATTTTGGTGCGAATTAGTCAAAAACAATACCTGATTCCTTTAGGACATGCCAGAATGGCATGAAACCTAACCCAGATCTAAAGGAAAAGGGAAGTAGTGTCTAGAAAGAATTAAGAAATTGAACTGAAAGAATTAATGGCACAAGAATCAATATTGCCATAATCAAGGGCAAAAGAGACAATTGCCACTTGATCTGGAGGTCAAAATTAGAAGACAAATAGAAGGGCTAGGTTTGCCCTTCAAAAGTAAGAAGTAATTATGAGAATAGAAAAGAAATTTTTCTCTCCCTCACAAAAAACGTCCGAATTGAGGGCAAAGAAAGAAGAGAATAATTTAGTCAAAAAGTCAAAGTTTTCAACTTGGAAATTAATTGACCAATGGCATGATAAAGTGAGATAATTGGATTAACATTTTCCTTCTATTTAGGCAGCCTATTTTCATTTAACAAGAAGAACAAAAGAGTAAGGAAAAATTCAAATGGTTAATTATCCAAGCTTGTGCTAAAAGACTACATTTTGACTACAGATTCTTCTTTTTTATTTTAGGCCATTTTTGGCCAAGTATTTCAAGAAGGTTATTAAGGGAATATTAGAACATTTCAACCTCCCTATCTCTTCCTCACATTTCAGTCAGCACTCGTAAGAAATAGAGAAATAGAGGAAAAAAAGAAAAAGGAAAGAATAGTTGAAATCCAACCGAATGGCATTCTAGCAGTTTTTTCCCTAACTAAGGGTATTTTGGTCAAAATAATTTCCCTCCATTGTTAATGAATCTCAGGAAGTTTTTACCCTAACTAAGGAGAGATAGAACTTGACTCAAAAAAACTTCATTCCTTTTTATTTGCATCATTTTGGATGGCCAAGCTCAAGAGAAAGAGAGAGAAAGTAGATCCAAGAAGTTTAAGACACCAAGGTAACTTCTTTCTAGATTTTAACCCTCCGACTCACATTTCTAGCCAAAAATGTGTTCATAAACATTGTTCTTCTTGGTCTAAGCTTTTTTTCTATTTTTTTAAATTTTTTCAAGAGTTTTTTTGAGGTATTTATCAAGGCCTAAAGTTGTGGAATCAAACAACAAAGCCTAGAAGAAGCAAGAGGTGAGTAAGAGCTTTAATTTGAACGATGGATTGTGTGATTTGGTTGTGGTTTGTAAAAATTGTATTTTAGCCCTAGATTTTAATTTTAATTGGTATTGTTTGGGTTTTGATGGTGTTGAACTTGTAAATGGTATTAAATGGTGTGAACTGATGCTTTTGTGAAGGTTAAGTTTCAAATCTTAAAACTTGGTGGTTATTGGTTTTGGGATGTTGATTTCAGTTAGTACAGAACATATCGTAGGAGTTTGATTTTGTCAAAATTAAGTCCACCATTATTTCTTAGGTAAAATTGTGTAGGAAAATGTTGTTGGAACAATTTTTGAAAGAATGGAATTGAAATCCAAAAGTTGGAATAATGCTGTTGATTAGGGTTTCTTGTGTGGCAGTAAGAACAAATTGTGTTTTTAGGTAATAGAATGTAGTCCAATGGCTATAAAAATTTTCAGAATGAAAGTATACTTATCAAGCTTTAATTTTTTAGGTGCATTTATGACATCTGGATAGTACACCAAGAGTTATGAATTTTTGAAATTAGGTAATGAATCTGGACAGAAACCTAGACTAGTGTGGGTTTGGTCGTGATTTTGGAATTCTGTGGCTATAATTGGTTCTTAGTAATATTTTATCTTTAAAATAGACTCAAATAGCTGTAAGTAGAAATTTGGACCACTCCAATTAGAGTTTTATAGGATTAATTAAGAATTTTTAAAATTTGGTCAAAATGCTGGCAACTTTTGTCTACCGTGCAAATTTAAGAAAGAATAGACCAAATGTAATTAGTATGAACTCCAAGGATAAAAGTAAGCTCATGTGGCTGATGTAGCCTATTGAGAATTCACTTATCATGGTACTAACAAGGTGGTATTTATTTAGGACCATGAGAAGTCAAGAAGAAGAATGAAAGAAGGTCAATAAGCTATTATGGTTTGAAGAAAAGGGGATAAGAAGGACTTTGTCTAAAGTTAGTGAACTCATTTACTTGTATATATGTGATGTTTATGCCATGCATTGATTTGTTGTATTGCTTTGTTTAATTATGTGAAGTATGTATGAAAGAATGAAGCTCTATTTCTGTTTTTGCTATAGCCATAAGTATGTTACACGATACATTAAGTATGCAGAATATAATTATGTGAATATGAGCCTAAGTAAGGAAAGCATACAAGGCACTAGTATTCATCTTACATGCATTGTTTGTATGTTTACTACTAAGATTCCCCCAAATCTCACCCTCCTCCACCAATCATATAGATGTGGGAGTACAAAAGAAAAGAATGATGATGATGTACCAGAAGGAAAGAAGATGAAGAACTCGGAAGAAAGAATGTGTACTAACTTACTGTATGTAAATTATTTGCGTGACCCAGATATTTGTATGAATAGTAAGAATAGAAGCGTATAAGAATTGAATGATAATCGGGATCACTGAAACTAAAAGTAAGAGCTGAGAAATAGAATAAACTTTGACACTTGGTAAGAATAATGCCTCAATAGCCGGAAATGAGTAATAGTCCCGTAAGCAATTATAGAACAACGCATCCGTATAAATAATAAAGGCCTAGAAAAATAAGGTATTACATTTAGTGGTATCAGAATAGAGATTCTGCCATTTGGCTAGTAGGCTCAGCTACTGTCAATAGGTATAGTGATACCTTATTAGTGATTCGTAACTAAAATGAAATATGGTTGAGAGCTGAACATAGAGAAATAGAATTTTCCCAGACCACTAGTTGGCAGACTGGTATTGAGGAAGGGGTAGAGTTGTATATAGAGAATGAGATAGAGCAATAGTGATGTATCCCAGTAAAAAAGGGTATGAGCTTCAGAAAATTTGATGCTGAGCTAGTTTGTGACCTGGATTCCATCAGAACTGTGTGGTTAAGCATGCTGAAGCGAGGGAAATCTTGGGACCCCCTGGGAAGTTCCCAAGAAATTTGAAACCTCTTAATTAATGGCTTCAGTTCCCTGAAATATGAAATATGGTAATCTTTAGGGATGCCATAAGAATGTTAGAATGAATATGGTGAAGGTTGAGGATAGGTTTGAATCAGATCTAACCTAAAATAGTGTTTAGGTTAAAATATGATTCAGGTTGTACTATCTTGTGAACCTGGTAAGTAATGGTGAACTACCAGCAATGCTTTAGGAATATTTGATGATATTGCCTGAATGTTAAGATAATAGAATAGAAGGAATGAATCATGATGATCTTAGCATGCTTATTAGGTATGGTTGGGTTTCCAAAATTAGGTTGATGAACCTAGAAGTTGGATAGATATCCAGAGGGTTGCTACCAATTGAATTGTAACCTAAGAATCAAACCAATAGTTGAATTGATTTGAATGAATTGAGGTACTAGGATATGGTATAGATGGGAATAAGGTTCTTGAAGGTTGCTTGCTACTAATCTAGAATAAGGAAAGATCTTGATCATAGAATTTTTAGTGAGAAACAATGATTGATAAAATAAGATAAAGAATGAATATGCCTGTTATTCTACTAACTTGAGACTATACTAGGATTTGATTAGTGGACGCCAAGCAATATGTTGAAAAGTATAAGTATAGTATTCCTGGTAAGGAAAGCAGAATTTTTAATTCTGCCTAGACTTGGAGCGATATCGGAAAGTCTATATAGAATGACCCCAGATGAGTTGGCGATTTCACAAGAGAAGAGCACATAACTGCTAGAGAAAGAAAGCCTTGGGTTCTCTGACTCCATTAGTTAGTTTTGGGGTATGGTTCTCCTAAGGACTTATTTTCGTTACAATGGTACATTGTAATGAGTGGAAGGGTTATATGACCTATTGAATCACCATAGGGTGCTTTAATGCTATTGCAGAAAGAAAGACAAAAAGGAGATTTAAGAAAGGATAGGTTTAACTAAAATAGTCAAGAACTTTTGCTCTCGCATCTTATGTAATGGTCTACATGTGTGTTTTTACCATCAAGTATATTCCTTTCAGGAATGTATGGTAGGCAGTAAGACTCGACATTCCTATGGCTGGGGTGATACCCCAGGCAATCAGACATGATGAGCATTCAATATATAGCTGTAGTAAAGATTAGAGCTAGTTTAGTAGAATTTCTACATGATCGTGGTCTCTCACCTTGACATGGCCTTACGCTATAGTGGAGGTTGCATTGGCTAGAATTTGCTTAGGCTGAGAGGCTGTGTGTAAAATTAGTATATGAGAATAAGAATTTCCTAATGCTATGGTAAGGGACAGTTGTCCTTGAATTTACCCAACTTTATGCTACTTGCATATATGTTATTGGTAGAGAACGTTGTCTAAACTTGCAAAACCTTTAAATTTACCCAAATTTATGCTACTTGCATACCAAATTTCTCCCCCTTTTTGATGATGACAAAACCTTTGTGATAAATTTTAAAAACCTGATCGAAGTAAAAATTTTTGAAAACACCTTTCAACATTTCCAAATGCATATTTCACCAAAGTTTAGACTCATTTTTAGATTTTTTTTGCACTTAATCTCATATGTTTCCTACAATACTTCTAATGGACACTTAGAAGCCAATATAAGTCATAGTACCATTATATTTGCACAGAAACCATTAAATATAAATAGAAACTTAGTGAACTTGAAAATGACCATAAATGAACTTTTAAAGTACAAAATCAGCATCTACCCATTAAACCCCATATACAACCATGTGAGTAAAAAAATAAACCAGAAAAGCTCAAATAATAATAGTCCTACCCAATACTCCCCTTTAAACCAAAAATCTCCCATATCAAACCATATCAGCTCAGAAACCATCACATATCCTTCTCCCCTGTTTTGTCAGTATCAGAAAGGGGCTGAGGGAAAGTGAGATCACATGGTGGAGTATAGATCACCATGGCGGTGGAAGGATCAAATAGCTCAGGCTCCAAAAGTAGAGATGATGGCTGAGGAATAGCGGCTATAAGTGGTTGTGAAGATGGCTGTTTATAAGTAACAACAACATTTGAATGAGGGTCTGTAAAGAGAACATGAGTCTGAGACTGAGAAAATAAGGCTATGGTAGGAGTAGACTTAGGAGGCACCTCAGTAGAAGAAGTTGGATGGTAAATCAAGTAGATCTCCATATTAGATATTCTTTGAGACTAATCTTCTTATGCTTTGAACATCATGTTAAAATTTGCATTAACCTTGTCTGCCAATCTTTAGACTTGATATTCTATCTTGTTCAACGTTTTTCATACTTACTCATCAAATCCTTTTTAAGGCTAGTCACTACTTGATTTACCACTTTGGCCAGATATGTTGATAGTGATGCATTCAGGAAAGATGGAGGTGGAGTAGGACCTTATGCAGATGATTGAGCTTCATCACCTCTAGAAGGAGTGGCTTCTCTCTGAGATGTAGCCCTAGTTTGGCTCACTTGAAGATTGATAACCATATGTGTTAATTATGTCTTACCAAACCTCTGAATGGTTACCCTCTCAGTTCCCTTAAAATACCACACTTTGTTGTGCTTTAGAATAAGAGACACAAGATGTAGATATGGTATTGTGGTAGATCTTGATGAAAAAATTGAAATCTTCTCATCTCACTGAAAATAAGCTCCCCCACATTTCTTCGTTGACTGGCTAGGAAGGAGGCTAGGAGATAGTAGTCTCTTTGAGCAAAATGGGTGTAGTTTTTAGATTTATTGACAATGCTATGAGTGTAAATGTAATGAAGGGTACGAATAGGGTCAGGTATATCAATAGGCTTAAGTTAAGCAGACCTATAGGATCATTTGGCCTTAAATGCCGGAAGGCTTCATTAGCAGAGAGTGTAGAAAGATCGGAAGGAGGTGCAACATAACCAAAGATATCATTAATGATAGTAGCATATATCATAATATATTGATCCCTAACATGGTAGATACTGCTTCCTCTATCAACTCTCCGGCCCTAGAGTATATGTTATGGACTTTCATGTTGCAGTAAAAGGTTCTCACAATAGAGGGTGAATAGGAAGATGAACATTCATCTAGGGATAATGAAATCTAAGGAAAGGATAAAAATCCAAGCTACAACTTTTCTTCAGATAATCTAAGTCCAAATAAACTATAGGGTAGAAGTTTCTATGAGAAAACTAAGAATCATATACCTTCTATTCCAGTGGCTTCAGTTCCTTAACATTGAAGCCTTCTGGAGGATTTGTGCCTTGTTCTTCCTCTGGAGCTCATGAAGTAGAAGGTACTCCTGGAGACAATCTTGCCAACCAAGGCCTCAAGCTTAGACTTTTCCATTACTTCTTAGAGCTACATATTGAATGATTCATCAGAGGAAGGGGATTGTTGTGGTTGCTCTGTGGTCTTTTTCTTTCCTCTTCCCTTCACTTCTTTTGATGAGTGACCATCGACTTTTTAAAGACAACTCCCTTCAGTTTCTTCGGTTGAGGTTGAGCCTCCTTAGGTTTAGTAAGAGTTCTCTTGGCAAGAGTTGATCTCTTCCTGGTGGTTTTAGGTTTAGGAGGAGGTGTTGGAGTAGAAGACATAGAAGGTGTTGGAGATGAAGGTGTTTCCATTGAACTATTTGAAGCACTGGCAATAGATTGAGTTGGTGAAGGCAAATGGGATCTTTGAGAAACAACAGGAATTTAAGTTCTAGCCATTTAGAAATGAAATGAGAATCAAAGAGTTGATAAGGGCTTGAAGAAATATTTTCAGAAAATCTCTTTGGTTAAGGCAAGAAATGAGAAGCTAAAATGATAAATCTGACTTTATGAAGATGATTGAAGAGTTGTAACAGAAATTTGAAGCAATCTGAGGCGTCTAATCGATGGGTAATGGTCATAGGTGAAGAGGTACATGTTTTGAGTGATGAGACTTTTTGAGTGAGAAGAGGAAGTACGATGTTCTGAGCTATCGCGTATCTGATATAAGTGCCAACACTCGAGTGACAACCCTAGTGCTCGAGTATTGTTCATACAGTGCTCGAGTGACATTTAAAGAAAATTGAAAATGCATGTAAAAGCATACCTGATTTAAGTGTATCTTGTTATATTTTTCATCTTTGTACTTAAATCATCTAAGATCATTTGAGTAACCATGCTTTGAATAAGTATTTGCATAAATCTTTCTCTTCTACTCGAGTACTCTTGCTTTACTTCAGGTGTATTCATACCGTGCTCGAGTGATGTTCTTCCCTCACTCGAGTGAGGTCTAACACTTTTGGTATGCTAGAGTGAGTTCCAAGAGTTCTTATATACTTTATTAATCCCTGTTTTACATAGCTGGAAGCAGAGTATATGATATAATTCCACACTCAAGAATCCATCTCTAAATCAAGTGATAAAATGTCTTACACTAGAGTGAGCCTACCAATACCCGAGTGACAGTCCTGTAAAAACATTTTCTATATACTTTGATGCTTAAGTCAATATGATTATCATCAAAATTCATATTAATCATAGTAATTAACAAGAAAAACTTACAACTAATTGGGATTAACCATTCCCAATTTTCTCTTCGTATATATAAGAATTAATCTTTAGCTCTTGGCTTTGTTAATATGCCAACAAATTGAAGATGTTGTTAGTCCAAGCGTTTCACCCAAGAGGGGGGTGAATGAGGTGATCCCAGAAATTTCGTTGTGTATAAGGAAATTGACGGAATATTAAAAGCAGTTAAGAGCAAGGAGAAATATCACCAAAGTGTATACCGGGAGTTATACTAGTTCGGCCACAACCACTTTGACCTACGTCTAGTCCTCAGAGCGTCTCTGAGAGTTTCACCATATTCTCCAAGATTCAGTGGGTTCTTGGCACCTTAGTACACAGTAAGTTCCTTCACCTAGACACTCGCTCCCCCTTACACGTTGTAATCAAATCCCCAACTCAAGGTTCCACTACCTTAAGTTTTCTTAATAACAAATATTGAGTTTGTAATGAAAAACTCACTCACAAAGTAAATATGTAATCACTGAAGTACAATGAATGAGTATAAGTAAACAAAGCACTAAGAATGTGTTGATCAGTGTAATCTCAGTTCGTGTCTTGTTTTTCTTTTCTTTAAATGTTCCATATATATAGATGATTTATAGTATCCGTTAGAAGCAATTCAAACTTGTCCGTTAGAGTCTTGCAGTAATGGTTGACTATTCTTCAAATTTCAAAACTATCCATTTGCTGTAGGTAGCGGTAGGTGAAAGTTTGAACTTTTATTTGACTTTTCACTTCTTGCATGATCTCTTCATTGTTTCTCTGCAAATGTACTTAGGATACTAATGAAATGACGAGTTAATCATATAGACAACAAATCAAAAGATATTCAATGAAAAACTTAATTTCTGGATTGCCTTACTCGAATGGCTACTCGAGTAATCAAGTTTGTTACTCAAGTGTCCCTCGAGTAAACTTGTCAAAAATATGATAGTGAGTAAATCAATATTTTACATCAGATATCACTTGAGTAAGACATGGAGTGATATATTGCCAACCTTAAAAATACATGATTACTCGAGTGGCCATGTCTTTAACTTCATAGTTTACTCGGGTATTGACTGTGGTAATCTGGTTACTCGAGTGGCCTTCATATTTTTTCATGCCTCACTCGGGTGGTAACTGAGTGGCTTTTAAATAACCCGACAGACTACTCGATTACTCTCTCGAGTAATTGCATCAATTTTCTTGGCTGAGACTTTGCTTTCTGGTTACTCGAGTGGCTACTCGAGTAATACTTCAAACAATTCTGCAGATTACTCAGGTGGTCACTCAAGTAATGGCTTTTTCTCACTGATTACTCGAGTGGCTACTCGAGTGATATATTGTATTTCTTGGCCGAGAGTCACTGGAAGATTTTTGGTCTGGTTACTTGAGTGGCTACTCGAGTAATGGTCTATATAACTTTGCAGATTACTTGAGTACTCCCTCGAGTAACTTCTTCCAAATTTTGGCAGTGCTTCACTAGATGAAATTTTTCTTGCTTACTCGAGTGGCTACTCGAGTAATGGCTTCTCTTACTCGAGTGGCTACTCGAGTGAGCCTTCATAAAACTTGTTTATTACTTCCAGTGCTTACTTCAAGTAAGTCTTTGCTACTTTGTTCAAATTCATTTGTTTGTTATCAAATCCTTTCATATTATTGATCCACTCTTTCTTATCATCAAAACATATGGGATCTAACAGATACGTTGGTATGAATTCTACTTTGACATCCTTCTTTTATACATGATCTCAAGTAAAGTGATGTTGGATATCTATGTGCTTGGTTCTTGAATGTTGCATAGGATTCATGGCCAAGCTAATGGTGCTAGTGTTGTCACAATAAATTGGTATCTCCTTTAAGTATATCAATAGTATAACAATTACCGTCCCTTTAAGCTAGATCTTTGCCTCATAGGATTCTTGGTTAAGCGGTAGATCTTTCTTGTTTACTATCAAGCATTCTTCTGAATCAAAGATCACCTAGTTATCTCTGTTAGTACTTTGACTCACACTCAGGAGGTTGTGGCATAATCCTTCAACGTAATATACATTGTTGATTTGAACACCATCGAGTTTTCCCACTTCACCAATTCCAGCAACATGTCCTAATTTGTTACCTCCAAAAGTTACCTTTCCTCATTCTCTGGTTTCTAGCATGGTAAACTTATTTTTGTCACCAGTCATGTGTCTCAAGCTCTACTATCAATGTACCACTTGTTTGCTCTTGATGCTTTGAGACATACCTAGAGTAAGGTGATCAAGTTTTAGGTACCCACACTTTCTTGGGTCCTTTGTGGTTAGTATGCATTACTTTTGGTACATGTGTCCCTTTTGGAACCCATTTATACATACCAATGACCTGTTCTTTTTTAAAATAAGATGATGAAGTATAATGTCATTTCCTATTACAATAACTGTAACACCCCAAATTTGAATTAAGGGCTAATTACAATTCTTGTGAATGATTATGTGGAATAATTATGTGTTTTGGTGGCAATATTAATTAATTTGCCATAATTGTTGGGAAAATTGAAAGAATGGCTCTAAATTAGTTATTAATGGAAGATATTAATTACTAACTAAGAGGAAATGAGATGTATAACTAAATGGCTAATGGAATGGTTAGAGTAACTAATGAATTACTTACTTTATGAGAACCAATGATATTGGGACACTTGGCAAGTGGGTATGGTGAGAGAATGGTTGAGAAAGTCAACCCACAATTTTTTTATTGCTTTCTTTCTCTCCCTCTCTCTCCTTGTGCGCATGTGAAGGGGCATGGGGCAGATTTTTTCTGCATTCTCAATCATCTTCACCTCTCTTCCTTCTCTCTCTCACGTTCTCTCTCTTCTCTCTCTTGTGCAGCCATTTTTGCCCAAGAAAGAGGAAGTGAAAGCTTGCATTTAAGTTTCTCCATTGGTGGTGATTTGAGGAATCACAAAAATGTACAAGTTGGAGAATCATGAAGTGCCTTTGGGATAGTTGTTGAGGTAAGTGAAAGCTTCATTTTCATATAAGTTTTGTGGCCATTTGTTGGGTCTTGGGGATTATAGTATGTTGTTGCTATGGAAATGGTGCCTTGTTTGGTGTTTTGAATTGATAGAATTGCATTAAAGCTTAAATGTGAAGTTTGGCACCTTTTGTGTTGGTTTTGTGCTTTGGTCAAAACAGGGCATGTTGATAGGTTTTGATTTTGGTCATTTTGAGGTCACCATTGTGTTCCTTGTGAAAATTTATGTTGGAATAGGCTTGATTGTTAATTTTGGAGTCATGGGACACTTTGGTAGAAAATTGGAAAATCTGTCCCTTGGAACTCTGTTATGGGCAGTTTATTTGTGTGGACGTTTTAAATGACCAAATGATTTCAGAAAATTGTGAAACTTTCAAGTCTTCAAGTTCACATCCCAAGCGTTAAAATGGACATATATTTTTTGTCATTTCGTTTAGTATTCTGGGAGATATGCTTTGCCAAAGTTTGGGATTGAAACAGAACTCTGTTTTGGGGGCAGTGATCAGTGTTTTGTGATTCTGGAATTTTGTGGTGATTTCCAGTAATGGTACATATTTTTCCTATAAAGAGGACTTAAGTACCTTTTATTTGGCTTTGGAATCACCTCGTTTCTATTTTTCTAGAATTAGTTATGAATTATGGAAGTTCAGCTAGGAAACAGAATTTTCTTGGCCGCAGCCAGAGGTTATGAACCGTTGGCCCAAGACCTTCTGTGCATCCATTGGCCGCGGCCCATGGGTAGGCTGGCCGCGGCCAACCCCCAAAAATCAGCATTTTGGACTTTTAAAAGGTGACATTTGGTCAAGTGTTTCCCAAGCCTTTAGGCATGTGTTTAGGCTTTGATTAGCCACTTAAAGGTCATGAATGGTAACCAACTTTAAGTGTTATGAAAATGAGAATTTGGAAAAGAGAATGATCCTATGTCCTTGATTTGGTTATAGGGTCAGATATTCGCCCTGATCATGGTTTGATATCCGCTCAGATCGCGAGTAGTCGATGCTGGAGCATACGTGGAAAGAAAAAGTGTAGGGAACTTACCTCTCCTGTATGTATTGATATTTGTGTTTGTGTATTAATGCATGTTATTGCTTTGCTTGATTATGTGAAACATATATGAATGATTGATGCTCTGTTTCTATTTATACTATGGCCATGAGTATGTTGTTGAAACATTGAGCATGCGGATATATCATTATGTGAACACGAGTTATTGTGATGCAAGCATGTCATGCATTCAATATTTATCTTGCATGCATATTGGTATCTGTTTCCTACTGGGATTCTCTGGAATCTAACCCTCCCCTACCAACATTTTAGACAGGACAAGTGGCTCGAGGAAGGAGCAAGTGACTAGGGGCGGCGAGAATCCCTTATGGGCATTTGGATTTGGTAGTTGGTTATCATTGCTATTTGGGATAATGGTAGTTGATTTGGATGTATTTAGAGTTGTATATGTTAGGATGGATATATGGTTGTATATGTTGTGGAGGTGTATTTGGATTGAAATTTGTGTAATCCCCATTTGAGAAATTGTAAAAGGCGTATGTGCCTACGTATCTTTAGTGAAGATATGAACCCGGGATTGCCGGTATTATTATTGTGCACTCTGATATTTATATAAATGTATTTATATTCACGAAGTAATTATATTCGAAATATAAATGTGAGACTAGGTTAAAGTATTTGTGAAAATCCTATCTTAAGGATGGGAATGTAAATGAATTTTGATTATTATTGGTCTCTATTTCACTCTAATTGTGTATTTCGGATATAATTACGGAGGGGGTTACAATAACTACATGATGCAAATGGATTTGATGTTTGCAAAGAATTCTTAAAATATTTGAGATAAGTTCTACTACCATTTTTCTTATTTCCTCTGTTTTTATCCTGATCAGACTTATATCCAATTCCAGATTTATCAAAGGAAATTCTCTAAAATTTTAGAATAACTTTAAGAGGTTTACTTCCTTTAGTAAATCTTTCCACAGTTTTTGTTAAATTACTTATTTTCTTATCTTTTTCTTCACATAATGCACATGATGATATAACAGTATTTTCTAATTCTTTTACTTTCTTCTTATAGCTAACAATTTCTTTAACTACCTTGATGAATTCAGTATGCAATGCATTATATTCAGATAATAACCCATCATAAGTAGGTTCAGAGTCACTTACCTCGGAATCCAATTCTTCTTCTTTGGTTACCAACATAGATTTGCAACTTCGTCGTTGTAACTTTCTTCATCCGACGAGCTATCACCCCATATAGATGATATGTATGCTTTCTTCTTTTGATTCTTCTTGTCTTTTTTTATGCATTCAGATTTGATGTGTCCAGGCTTCCCACATTCGTAGCATACTATCTGTTGCTCCTTGTTTTCTTTCATGCTTGGTCCACCTTGATAATTATTGAAATTCTTTTGGCCTCTTATATATAACTTCTTGAATTTTCTCATGATCATTCCCATATCATCATCATTAGGGACATCTTCATTTTCAGAAGACTCTTCTTCCTTGATAGCTTTAAGTGCAACTCCTCTTTTTCTTTTTAACATCAAACCTTCTAGTTCCTTCTTGAACCACAACTTTCCTTCATATTCAGAAAGACTACCAAAGAGAGCAGCTACGGATGTCATTGACTTTCCTTTAGCTTCTTCGATAGCTGTTACCTTTGCTTCCAATTCTTTCGTAAGAATGTTAAGGACCTTTCTTACCTGAGAATTTTGGTCAAATGATTTCCTAAGAGCAGATAGTTGATTAACAAGATGAGTATATCTGAGTTTGAATTTTGAGATTCTTTCTCCAGGTTTCATACAAAATAGATCATACTCTCTAATTAGAGTATTGACTCTATTTTCTTTGATTCCGAATGTGCGTTCATGAGCTATCTCAAGAGCATCCTACATATCTTTGGCTGTTGGTAGAGTACAGATTCAGAAATATTCCTTTTGACTAAGGGCACTTTGTATCATTAAAATAGCTTTACTATTTAACATTACTAACCTCTTGTCATCTTCATCAAACTCTTATGGGCTCTTTTTAATGACTCTAGCTCTTTTTAATGACTCTATCTTCGATTTTCTTCTTTGGAACATAGTCACCATCTTGTATCACATTCCATAGACCATATTCATTAGCCATCATGAACACTCTGAACTTAGCTTTCCAGAATGAAAAATGTTCTCCAGCAAAACTAGGAGGTCTAGTGATATAAGCTCTGTCTGGAAAGATGTTCTCACCCATTGTTGCCATTTACCAAATCCTTCTTAAGTTGTTAGGCTCTTCGGAGAAAACCTCACTCTAATACCAAATGAAAGAGGAAAGCTTCACCCAAGAGGGGGTGAATTAGGTGATGTGATAAGTTTTTCGTTTGATGCGGAGATATAACAATAGCTGTAGATAGAGTAGAGTTGAGAAGATTAGCACACAGAGAGTTATACTGGTTCAGCCCGAAACCCAGGCCTACGTCCAGTCCTCAGAGATCAAGACCTACTGAGATTTTCACTATTCTTCCAAGATTTAATTGGCTCTCGGAACGCCACAAAAACAATTGTCCTTGAATGGACTACGAGCAGAAATATTCTAACACTTAGAAATGTCTCTCCCATATACAACAATTCTTACATGTAGAAAAAACACCTATGACCTTTCTCTCTTGCTTACGTATACAAGTCTTATGAGTAGTAACGTTCTCTCCACTTATACTACTATAAGACTTACGAGCATCAACGTTCTATATTGCTTGTACTTTGTAAGTCTTATGAGCAGAAAGTCCTACTAGGAATTCTCTTATATGCTTCTCTCATAAGGATATCTACCTTTTCAAGGTCCTAGTACCTTGAGATCAAATGAAAAGATAATTTGAAGTGTATACAGACTCTCTTATAGAACAAATATGATAAACACTGAAAGATAATAAGAATACATAGAAAATGAATAACAGAGACTCATAAATTTGCTTGTGTGAATTCTTACTCTTAGTTCTTCTTGAAGTTCTCTGAAGCTCTACATTTATAGTCAGTTGATTTTGCCTATTGAATAATAATCATTGTTGAGATGAGTATTTTACTATGGAACAACATGCGTACGTTTGAAATCTTTGAACGTGGTAGGTACATACTTGGTTGGTAGTAATGATTCTGTTTGCCGTTGTTTGAATTCCTTTGTGACTTTCTAATAAAAACGATCAACCTCCTATTTCTGACTTGAAATATATGTTAAATGAGGTTAGATAACAATAACAAGAGAAAATAGAACGAAAAACATAACATTAAACCATGTTCAGATTGATTACTGTAAGACTGGTGCGTTTTGGCTTCTGACAGAGTATCACTCGAGTGCAATACCATATTTCCTCTCCTGCTTCTACTTTTGTGTTTCACTTCCACATGATTTTAGAGAGTGTATTTTCACACTTGCGAGTGATATGGGTCCTCACTCCAGCACATATCCTCTCACTCGAGTGCACTTGTACTTTATACTAGGAACCCATGTCTCTAGATAACACTCATCCCATTTTATCAAGAGTGTGATTTTGCATTTGCAGGTGATGTAGGCCCTCACTCGAGCATAGTTACTATCACTAGAGTGCAAGAATAATCTTCTATAAGATACTCTTTTGCTTCAGCACTTGCATCTGAATGGAGAGAGTTAGATTTCACACTCACGGGTGTTGCGGTATCACTCGGCTGCATGTACTCTCCACTTGGGCACACTTTCTTTTCCATACACTGCATGACTCTCGAGCAAACACTTCCTGTCTCTCACTTGCTTAGACTCGAGTGCAGTTACACTTTATATTTACCTTGCTCTTGGGTAAATACTTCCTCTGCCACACTTGTAAGGACTCGAGTGCACTTGAGGCTGTCACTCGAGTATAGTATCTGTGCTCGAGTAAAGTGATAATATATTGTCTCCGCCTTTGCTCTCTATAAAAAACTTGTAGGAGTGTGCCACCATGTTCAGGTACAAATCTTATTATCACTCAAGTGCTGTGGCCATCACTCAAGTTGTCCTGGTATTTTTAGCTTGAGTCTGCTTTTGTCAAACACTTTCTGTCTAATACTTGCTTGTGCTCGAGTGCAAAAGTGCTTAATGCTCGAGTACTAGGTCCATCACTCGAGTGCATTAGTTAAAATGGTAGCAATGACCTCTGAACTTAGTGATATGCATTTGGTAATATTTTGGTAATAGTTTCAACCATTGTATAAACTTTCAAAACATGATATTCTTGCCAAATCACATAATAATCTTTTGTTATAATCAAAACTTTGAATCTATGAAAATTGAATTTTGAATTGACTAATGCACCTGCTATTTTCATGAATTGTATGAACTAAATTGTCAATAGAATTTTTTCAAGAATGGAATTTTTGAACAAATTTTTTGAACATAATTTTTGACCAGCTTGCAGTGGTCATTTTTTAACTATGTTGTCTATAAAGAAGGGATCCTTAGAGGAACCTAGAATAGTGAGAGAAGTATAGAACTGGAAGAGGCCAGAAACTGTTGTAGAAATACTCAGTTTGCTGGGTTTTGCTAGGAAAAAGCTTACTAGAAAGAAAGAATTGAAAGAACAAATTACAGAAATAATTTCTTAAGTGGGATGATGTCTACGCGTGGATTTCACAGAGCTGTAAGAGAGGTTGATACTCATACTAGTATTGAATATTCCAGATTCTAGAATATGACCCTTGTGTGGTCTATAGTTAAGCTATCAGTATGGTTTGTAAAGAAAGAATAAAGAAAGGATTGGGTATGTCTTGGTGAAGCAAGATAGAATGGTGGTGTGTGCCTCTCAACAATTGAAACCTCGTGAGATGAATCACCCAACTCGTGAATTAGAGCTGGTAGCAACTATGTTTTCTCTGAAAATAGAACAACACTGCTTTGTATGGTACGATTACAAAAATGTATTGTGACCACAAGAATGTTGAATAGTTGAAAATCAGAAAAGTTGAATATGAGACAACGTAGATGAATGAAAAAGCAGCGATGCAATTATAATTGCTGATGCTATGAATTGAAAAGCGATGTAGTTGATGGTCATGGTGAATACAGGAATATAAACTGCCAGATGAGTCTAGAATTTGAGGTATTAAGAAGTTAAAGTATCCACTAGAATTTGAGGTGTTAATATAATGTAGAAAAAAATGAAACCCTCTTTACAGTGGTCCTATTGAAGTAAGATTAAGAATCGGACTGGTAGCAAATTTCAAGGACGAAATTTATTGAAAGGGAAATGAATTGTAATACTTTGAATATTTGGACTAGAGGCCAGAGGATAAGCCTGAATAAAGTAGACTACTAAGCCTATTTTAGTAAGGGTCCCAGGAATGAATAAGAAATAGAATGACTATTAGAAATCGCACCTGTAATAAAGTATGAATTTCGGTGCGAATTAGTCGAAAGAAAATGTCTGATTCTTTAGGACATGCCAAAATGGCATGAAACCTAGCCCGAATCCAAAGGAAAAGGGAAGTAGAGTCTAGAAAGAATTAAGGAATAGAGTTGAAAGAATTAATGAAACAAGAATTAATATTGCCATAATCAAGGGCAAAAGAGACAATTGCCACTTAATCTTAAGGTCAAAATTGAAAGACAAATTGAAGGGCTAGGATTTTTTCCTCAAAAGAAAGAAGAAATAATGAGAATATAAAAGAAAATTTTGTCTCAATTAAACTCACAAAAAACGTCCAAATTAAGGGCAAAGAAAGAAGAGAATGGTTTAGTCAAAAGGTCAAAGTTTTCAGCTTGGAAATTAATTGACCATTGGCATGATAAAGTGAGATAATTGGGTCAACATTTTTCCTCTATTTGGGTAGCCCATTTTCATCTGACAAGAAGAAGAAAAGAGGAAGGAAAAATTTAAATGGTAATTAACCAAGCTTGTGCTAAAAGACTACATTCTGACCACATATTCTTCTTTTTCTTTTAGGCCATTTTTGGCCAATTATTTCAAGAAGGTTATTAAGGGACTATTAGAACATTTTAACCTCCCTATCTCATGCTCACATTTCAATCAGCATTCTCAATAATAGAGAAATAGAAGAAAAAAAGAAAAAGGAAAGAATAGTGAAAATCCAATAGAATGGCATTCTAATAGTTTTTACCCTAACTAAAGGCATTTTGGTCAAAATAATTTCCCTCCATTATTAATGAATTTCAGCCAGCCACTAAGGAGAGAGAGAGAGAGAGAGAGAGAGAGAACATGACTAAAAAACACTTCATTCGTCTCTATTGCATCATTTTGGATGGCAAAACTCGAGAAAGAGAGAGAAAGTAGATCCAAGGAGCTCAAGACACCAAGGTAACTTCTCTTTAGATTTTCACCCTCCTACTCACCTTTCTAGCCAGAAATGTGTTCATAAACATTGTTTTTTCTGGTTTAACCTTCATTTTATGGTTTTAGTTTTTCAAGAAGAGGTGTTTTGAGCCATTTAACAAGACCTTAAGTCGTGGAATCAAAGATCAAAGCCTAGAGAGATCAAGAGGTGAGTAATAGCTTCATTTTGAACTTTGGATTGTGTGATTTGGTTGTCATTTGTAGAACTTGTATTGTAACCCTAGATTTTGGTTTTAATTTGTATTTGTTAGGGTTTTGAAGGTTTTGATGTTGTAAATGGCATTAAATGGTATGAAATGTTGTTTTTATGAAGGTTAAGTGTTAAATCTTGAAACTTGGTGGTTATTGGTTTTGGGATGTTGACTTCGGCCAAAATAGAGTAGCTGGTAGGAGTTCAATTTTATCAAAATTAAGCCCACCAATGGATTCCTTGGGCAAATTGTCTGGGAAAAGGTTGTTGGAATAATTTTAAGAATGGAATCAAAATCCAAAAGTTGGAATAATGCTGCGGATTACAGTTTCCTACGTGGCAACCAGAATAAATTGTTTTTGGGTAATAGAATGTAATGCAACGGCCATAAAAATTTATAGTATGAAATAAAACTTATCAAGATTTAATTTGATAGGTCTTTTGTGCCATTTGGACCAGTACACTAATAAGAATTATAAATTTTTTAAGTTAGTTATTGATCTGGACAAAAACCTGGACTAGTGTGGGTTTGGTCGTGATTTTGGAATTCTGTGGCTAGAATTGTCCCTTAGTAATATTTTATCTTACAAACAGACTCAAATAGCTTTAAGTAGGAATTTGAACCACCCTAATTGGAGTTTTATAAAATTAATTATGAATTTTCAAAATTTGGTCAAAAGGCTATCAACTTTTGGCTACCATGTGTATTTAAGAAAGAATGGGCCAAATTTAATTAGTATGAACTCCAAGGGTAAAAGTAATCTCATGTAGCTGATGTAGCCTATTGAGAATTCATTTATCATGGCACTAATAATTGGTATTTTTTTAGGGCCATAAGAAGTCAAGAAGAAGAATGAAAGAAGGTCAAGAAGCTACCATGGTTGGAAGAAAAGGGGACAAGAAGAAGGACTTTGTCTAAAGGTAGTAAACTTACTTACTTGTATGTATGTGATGTTATGCTACGTATTGATTTGCTGTATTGCTTTGCTTGATTATGTGAAGCATGTATGAATGAATAGAGCTTTGTTTATGTTTTTGCTGTGGCCATAAGTATGTTGCACAAAGCATTGAGCATGCAGAATATCATTATATGAACATGAGCCTAAGTAAGCCCAGCATATAATGCACTAACATTTATCTTACATACACTATTTGTAATGTTTACCAATTAGATTTCCCCAAATCTCACCCTTGCCTACCAACCATGTAGGCACAGGAGTATGAAAGAAAAGAATGCTGAAGAAGTACCAAAAGGAAAGAAGACGAAGAACTCAGAATAAATAATGTGTAATAATTTACTGTATGTAAATTATTTAGGACCTGGATATTTATATGAATAGTAAAAATATGCACATATAAGAATTTAATGATAATTGGGATCACTAAAACTAAAAGTAAGAGCTAAGAAATAGAATAAACTCTGATACTTGGTAAGAATAATACCTCAACAACCGAAAATGAGTTATAATCCCCTAAGCAATTATAGAATAACACTTCTATATACATAATAAATGGTAGAAAAACAAGGTATTACAATGATATCCAACTAGCATACATGTAGAATTTTTAGGATGTGACACCTACTATAGGTATAAATATAATACACTATAAACAAAAATATGAACTTGTCATTATGAGAATCATACAATTGCAATTAATATGAACATATATTGGTGCTTCTCATGATATAACATGGCATCAATATCAAATAACATGTTATCTTATGTTCTGTTATATCATTAGAAGTATCAAATTGATATGTTCATGTTTAATGAAGTTGTATCATCATCATCATCATATTTATCTGTTTATATGGTTGTTTACTTGGATATTGTTTGCCATACCATTGTTGTTTTCTTTTTTTTTTTTGTTTGGGTGCCCCTTCCTTGAAAGGGTTTATATCATTATTAAGTGTTGGATGGGAGTGTCAATTATAATTTTAACTTTACGTGTGGGAACTATTGATGCGTGGTTCATACCGTAGTCTATCCTTATAGTCATATGTAGGCACCTTTAGATTATGTGCTAAGTTTACTAATCTTAGACATTTTGGCTCTTTTAAGATATTCAGTAGAATATGGCTTTGCTTGCGTCAATTTTAAGTGATAAAGTTAGAGTATCTTATTTAATGATGCTGAGTCTAACTTGGTTGATATATAGACATGATAATTCTATTTTGTATGGTTGAATATGTTCACAAGTAAAATCCAAGCTTACATGAAAAGCAAAATTTTTGTTCAAAATTTGTATATTTATGTGCAAAACCAAAGAAGTTTTTTAATATTTTCAAAAAAAAAATTGAGGACAAGTCATACAAAATCAATGATACCTTTCATCCCCAGACTTAAATATCATATTGTCCTCAATGTGAATAAGTAATACTAAGTAATAGAAGTAAAGAAATAACCATATCCAAGTATAGACATAGCAAAAGGTTCTAAAATCTAAAAATGTCACCAATTGAGCACAACTTACTAGTGCAACTACTCAAAATCAGTCGTCACTAACAAATATCTATCACATGAAAATCTAAACTATAACTTGCACTCATGTCTTGAAACATGATATCAACATTCAAATCAAACAAATCAAGGATAAGTAGAAGAAAATTCCCCTCTTAATCATTGTCTTCTACTCTTGAATGCTCTTGATTCTGGCTACTGAAGTAGAATACATCATTAAGGGCTACCAAAAGTCCTCAAAATAAAAAAAATCAAAACAACTCAACTAAAGAAAACTAAAGGGAAATTGAACTACCAAAACTCTGGGTTTCCCCCTAATAAGCGCTTGGTTTATAGTTCTCAGCCAGACCATGTCATAAACTCAGGGAGGTTATGACAAGTTGTGAACCATTGCTTGCCCATCTGCCTTACCACCATGATAGTACTTCAGTTATTACCAATTCCCTTTAAAGCATTTTCTTGTTTTCTTATTTTTTTAACTTCAACTGTACTTTTTGATGACACGTAAACCACTCTGAAAGAACTAGACCATCTAGATCTAAGTTTTCTAGGAAACAATTTAAGCTTTGAGTTGAAGACAAGAACTAATTGACCAGGCTCAAAAGTGCACTTCAAGATATGATTGTCATGTCATTTCTTTGTCCTTTCTTTATATAATCTTGCACTATCATATGCTTGAAGTCACAATTCTTCTAACCCATTTAGCTACAACAACCTTTTAGCTCTAGCTTCCTTGTAATCCATATTCAACTTCTTGGTTGCCTACTATGATTTATACTCCAACTCAAGTGGCAAATGACATGCTTTTCCAAATACTAAATGATAAGGTGACATGCCAATTGGAGTACCAAAAAGCTATTTTATTAGACCAATCTTTTCTAGTAGGACCCACTGTCTTCTTATGGATCCTCTTAATCTCTCTGTTAGTCAACTCATATAAGCCATTAGTTTAAGGATGGTTTGCAAGTGACATCCGCTGGTACACTCTATATTTGACTAAGAAAGCCTTGAAATTCTTGGTGAAATGAGTCCTTTCATCAATAATGATTGCTCTAGGAGTGCTAAATCATGTGAAGAAATACTTCTTCAAGAATCGAATCTTGTATTAGCATCATTAGCTTAGCAAGCAATAACTTTAGCCCATTTGCTCACATAATCAATTGCAACAGGAATATAATTTTTCCTCTTGAAGATAGAAAAGGGCATATGAAATCCATCCCCCGACATCAAATAACTCCACTTCTTAGATCCTGGATTGAGGCATCTTATGTCTCTTGGAAATATTACCTGTTCTTTGACATCTATCACACTTAGAAATAAATTGGTAAGCATCTTTAAATAATGAAGGCCAATAGAAACCATATTCAAGCTCTTTAGATGCAGTTCTTTCCCCCTATAATGTCCCCCATATGCATATGTATGGCATTTAATAAAAAATTCCTCCTGTTCTACCTTAGGCGCACATTTTCTAATAATTAAATCAACACATGTCTTAAAAAAGGGTTCTTCCTAGATATAGTAAGCAAGATCATGCAGAAACTTCTTTCTATAATAGAAATTCAAATTAGGAGGTAACACTTCTCACACAAGATAATTCACAATATCAGCATACCATGGCAAACCATAACTAATAATAGCAAACAACTATTCATCGGGGAAATATTCATTAACCAACAAGTCATTCACATAATCTGAAGTGTTCACAATCCTAGATAAATGATCAGCAACTTGATTTTTAGTTCCTTTCCTATCAACTATATGAACATCAAATTCCTGTAACAATCAAACCTATCTAATCAATCTAGTTTTAGACTCTTTCTTCCTTAACAGATATTTAATAGCAGCATGATCAGTGTGAACTAAAATCTTAACACCCATCAAGTATACTCTGAACTTACTAAAATCTTAGCAAGCATTTCTTTTTTAGTAGTTGAGTAATTTACTTGAGCTACAACTAGTCTCTTGTTTACATGCTAGATAGGATAAAAGATCTTGCCACATCTCTACCCTAATAAAGCTCTAACAGCATAATCACTTGCATCACACATCACCTAAAAAAGTAGTGACTAATCAAGAGCCATAATAATAGAAGCTGAAGTCAATTGACTTTTTATTCTTTAAAAGCCTTCTTGCACTCCTTTTTGAAGTAGAAAGGAGTATCTTTCTCAAGTAGCTGTGAAAGAGGCTTTGAAATCATGGCAAAGTTTTTAATGAATTGACAATAGAATCCAGCATGGTCCAAGAAACTTCTTACAAATTTTGACATTAGAAGGAGGAGGAAGTTGTTCAATCATAGAAGTCTTTACTCTATCAACATCTAAGCCCTTTTTAGAAACCTTATAACCAAGAACTATCACTTCAGTCACCATGAAAAGACACTTTTCCTAATTTAGAACCAAATTGGTCACATCTTCTTAACACCTTATCTAGATGTATAAACACTCCTCAAATGATTCACCAAAGACTAAGAATTCATCCATAAATACTTCTATTATCTCTTCTATCATATCAGAGAATATGCTTATCATGCATCTTTGGGAGGTAGCAGAGGCATTGTAAAAACCAAATGGCATTCTTCTAAAGGCAAAGGTACCATAAGGATAGGTGAACAATGTCTTTTCTTGATCTTTAGAAGCAACAAAAATTTGATTATATCTTGAATACCCATCCAAGAAACAAAAGAATTTATTGCCAGCTAATCGATCTAACATTTGGTCTATGAAAGGAAGTGGGAAATGATCCTTTCTTATTTCTTTATTTAACTTTATATAATCCATGTAAACTCTCTAACCAATAATTCTACAAGTGGGGATAAGCTCGTCGTGCTAATTAGTAATCACTGTCAGGCTTCCGATCTTAAGAACATAGTGTACCACATTAACCTACGAGCTATTTAAAATGGGGTAAATGATCCCAGTATCTAGCCACCTAATCACTTCCCTGTTGACTACTTCCCTCATCATAGGATTCAATCTTCTCTGATTCTGAATAAACTTCTTGTGATCATCTTCCAAAAGTATCTTGTGCATCACAATTAAAGGACTTATTCCTTTAATGTTAGCAATTGTCTAACACATATCTCTTTTATAATCCCAAAGAACTTTTAGCAATTTTTTCTTTGATCTTAGATAAAGAAGAAGAGATGATAATAGGAAGTGTCTCATATTTACCCAAGTAAACAAATTCATGATGTGATGGCAAGAGCTTATACTCTAAAATTGGTCCTTGTTCAATATAAGGCTTTAAAGAAGTTTTCCTTGGTTCTATTTCCAACAAATCAAACTACCCTGATAGATTAATGTAAGAAGGAGAAGCTTCAAGTAACCTATTTTATTCAACTATATTCCCTTCTTCAACATCATAATCCCAAGTAACACAGCTTATTATGGTTCTTTTATAGCATAGAATTCTTAAGTCTCTTGAATCACCTCATCTAGTATACCAACCCTGAAGCACTCAGTAGTGTCCCTAGGATACCTCAATGCCTCTTTCATGTTGAAAATAACCTATTCATCATTTACTCTCAACTTTATATCTCCTTTTTTCAACATCAATCAAAGTTTAAGCTATAGCCAAGAAAGGTGTTCCTACAATAAGTGGTAAATTGCTATCTTCATCACAATCTAACACAATGAAGTCAGCCAGGAAAATAAACTTATCAACTTTTAAAACATCTTCAGTGTTTAGATAAGCTAAGCTTCGACCAGCAAACTGAAGTTGTTTAAGCTTCACCTAGTTACAATTTTCTAAACATAGATAGTGGCATCAAGTTAATACTTTAGTCTAGATCACATAATGCTCTACCTTGAAACTTTTCCCCAATTATGCAAAAGTTTGGAAAAACTGCTAGGATCTTTCTATTTAAGTACAACCTGTTGAGAATAATAGCACTATATTCTTCAGTGAGGGGTACGGCTTCATATTCACCAAACCTCCTCTTCTTACTCAGCATTTCCTTTAGAAACATAATATATTGAGGCATCTGCTTTAAACCTTCAAGGAAAGGGATATTGATGTCTAGTTGGTTGAAAATCCCTGAGAACTTCTTGTATTGCTCATCTAGAGCTTTCTTCTGGAATCTTTAAGGACATGGCAAAGGCAGTACCTATTTAAGATTCTCATTGGTAGCCTTCTTCTTTACTTCACTCTTCTTAGACTCACTACCAACTTTTACCTCATTGACTTTTCCATTTAGCTTCTTGATGGTCTAGTTATCATTCTATATAAGGACCCTAGGAATTTCTTAGCCATTAGAAGTTGGGGGTTTCTTTACTGATTGTGGTATCTTAGGTCATTCTTTACCACTTCTCTAAGTGAGAGCTTTACATTCCTCTTTTCCATCTCTATGAGGATTAGTCAAAGTATTACTTGGCAATTCTCTTTGTTGTAATGCATTCACAACAATTACAAGTTGTCCCATTTGAACCTCAAGATTCTTGATTGATGAGCCCAATATTGCATTCATAACTGATTTATCTTGAGTACTCTTTAGTTGAAAACTCATAAGTTGAGACATCATTGCCTCTATATTAGTTTTCGACTCTTGAATAGGCTGAACTTACTTTTCTAAGTGATAGAACTAGGAGGTGACACTAGCTTTGTACTACAAGTTGATGCTTCATTAAGAGTTGCACTATGTTTCCAAGAAAAGTTAGGATTTTAATGCACCTAGAATTATAGGTATTGGTGTATGGATTACTCTGATTATTACCACGGTAGTTTGCTGCATAATTGACTGGCTCTACCTTTTGAGATATGAGGCATTGTCCATCTCTATAATAATCACAAGGAGCAATAATAGCATTAACTCCCATGTATCCACTATTAGATCAGTGTACTTGAGCTTCTAGGTGATCAAGTTTCTTGTTAAGAGCAATTAACATTCCTGCCAATTATGATGAAGTGTCCTCATTAACTTTCTCAATTGACTTCACTGATAATTATTCATTATTAATCTAAATAAATTCTACTGATAAGTCATCTAAGCATCCCCAAACATAGTTCACTGGTTGCTTTGTAATTCCCCTATTAGTGATAGCATTCAATTCTAATCTAGATGCAGGAGTTAACCAGTGCAAAAGATTTAAAGTAAGTTCTCAAAATTATACCAGGGCTTTGCCTCACAAGCAACTTGAATCTATCCCAAGCTTCATATAGGTCTCCCCAAATTGTTGGCGAAAATTAGTAAGGGCAGCTCTTGCATCTGCCATCTTGATATGTTGAAAGAATCTTGATCTAAATTTTTCTTCCCACTTAGCCCAAGAAGTTATGCTGCCCTCTTTTAAATTATTGAGCTATTATTTAGCTTTTCCTTGTAGATAATACGGGAAAAGCCGAAGCCAAATCACATAATTAGGAACTCCATTTTGCTTGAATGGTCACAAACTTCAATAAATTGAATGAAATTTCAATTTGAATCTTATAAATCATTTCCCGCATACTGACCATTTAGTTCAAGCATCTTCAGCATAGTCTGCTTTATCTCAAAGTTATTTGTTTGAAATTCAGTCACTCTAGTTCCTGATTGATACCCACAAGATTATCTTCCTAGAAAATCATTGACACCCAAACGATCATTTTCATCCACAACCATTACTTTATTCTCATTTTTTACACCTTTCTTTGCTTGAGTCTAGGGTTTTGTAGCTTGTAAAAGTTGTTAGTCTCTTCTTGTTTTTTGTGTTGTCATAGTAGCTTTGGATCTGCAAGGCATATACCAAAGTACCTGAAAAACAAAACAGATATCAAGAGTATCACACTAACACAAAGAATGAACAAAAATAAAATAAAATTGCTCAAGCTAAACATACTAAAGGATTTTTAGTTCTAATCACCAATTGCCTTGAGATCCCTAGCAACGATGCCAAAAAAATTGATGCTACTAAAATTTAAGTAGGCACCGCAAGTTTATGGGCTGTGAAAATAGTATATTAGTAAATCAAGGTTGTCCCATAGAGATTTAGTTGAACTAGTAATTATGCATCAAAAGTCGCATTTTCATTTAACTTGAGCAATTCAAAAAGGGAAATTGAAGATTAATTCAAACAAGCCCAAAAGTAATAATCTAATTTTTTTAAGATTTCAATTGATAAAAACAACCTAGAGTAGCAAATCATTTTTTCAAGTCTTAGACCATGTGATCACCCAAAGTAAATGCACTTAATGTTAATTTGTTAATCTAGAGTATTAATGGATATAAGTATCTCCCGATAACTGATACTCATCTCTCAAGTTAAAATTATTATTTCTAACTAATTTACTCAAGAGGCATTAAATATCAATTTCACTCTAATAAGATTATATGGGTCAAATAGGTATATTCCTATCCTATTGGAAAATTAGAATAAATTCTAAGCCCACATTATTTAATCATATAGTCCAATTAACATGCCCCTTCCAAGGCTAATCTGAATTTTCCAATTTCATACTTAGTAGTGATCAAGCACTAATACACAAAATAGAACAACATTAAGTAAACAAAATAACATTAAGCACAAATAAATGGTTCAAACATGCTCTAATTCCTAAATTATTTCATAGCTACTCCAGGTTCAAGAAAGTCTAGCCATACATGGCTTTAATCTAGTTCATCACAGTAAGATCAATAAAATCAAAGTTCAAAGCCATGATGACAAAGTATTACTAAACAAAAGAAGTCAAGAGCATAAATAGAAAATGCTTTGCTCTGTCTATGGCCTTCCTAAAGTTGACTACTTGCAAAGAAGAAGGAGAAGCTTCAGCCGTGAAAAGGGTGACCACTTTATCCTCTGGCACAATCAAACTCATGGATGCTCTCCCCTGATTATTCTCAATCTCTTTGATGGTTCAAAGTAAAGAAGATGATGATGATTATGAATCTCTGGTCAGTGATGAAGCCCCCAAAAATCTAGAATAGCTGCCTCCTCTAACTCTGATGAAACTCAAGCCAAGGTTGAAAATGGATGAATAATGCAAAGTGTACAGCTCTCCTCTCTCATTCACTTTAGCTCGAGGAAGAAGAAGATGGAATTGTGAATGACCATGACTCTCTCCTCTAATTCAGCTTGCTTTCGCTTCAATTAAAGAGACTCAACATTAAATCTTGGTACCCCTTAGTTCTTCCTTCAAACAGCCAATATACATCTAAACTAGCTCTCTCTTCCTCTCTATTCCCTCCGATGATGGTGGCATCGAAGTTACCCTTTAATTCTTGCCTTTTGAGCTCTCTAGCTCTCTTTAGTTTGCGATGGTCAAGACCCAATCGCTTGCTCTCTCCCCCCTTGCTCCTGATGTTTACTAATTTGAAGAAGAGATATACAATAAGCTGCCCCCTCTGCTATATCCTCAAGCTTATCCTTTTTCTCTTTTGGTGCCCTTTCGTCTCCTCTTTCCAATTGTCCAATACAGTGCTCATCTTAGCTCTGGAAAGACAAAGAAGAAATACTTATAATAATAAAGGTATTTTTTTAAGGAAAATTTTCAATTATTAGTTTCTTATTATTATTTTTTCCTAATCTTAAAAACTTCTATTTTAAATTAAATCCCACAAATGATGTACTCAATTGATATGTTATAAAATCTTTAGAAAATAATTTTAAATTAGCATTGATAAATCTCTAATTATATCAAAATATGTCTCAAATATATTAAAAAATTGGGAGTTATCAGTCATGTGCCGAGGTCTTGGTTGAAAGCAAAACAAAGTAAAGGCCAATAATAAGGAGCTACCTGACTAGGTGAAGTAACTAGTGATGGGTTAATGATTAAAATGTCTAAATTAGATGATGAAAAATGTAGCCTGGGTAATATGTGCTTGCAAGAAAAAATTGTTGACTGGATTATCACATAGTCCAACAAAGTTGTCCATGCAAGTGATGATCAACTAACTAATATTTTTCATCCTCCAATTTAGAGTTATTAATCCTTACCTTGTCACTAGTATTTTCACCTAGTTTGTTACTTACTTCTTATTGCATTTCAGCTTATTTTCCATCTCATCCAAAACTGGATCACGATATCAAATATAATTCACTTATATAAAACCTAATTCTCATGTTTGTATATTAACTTTGTTATACCCATTATCATTAAAGAAGAACCTTCTCCTTTATTACCTAAGACCCGAGTAGGGTCGAGCCATATCTCATATTTGGAGTCCAAAAGATTCAAAATGCATAAGTATCGTAACCTATCAGCTAATCTATGGGTAGTTGCATTCAACTTTAGGAATGCTCATAATATTAATCATGTGTCAACAACATGCAGATGCCAAGCTTAAAATTGCATCCACTATATCAAACACTAAAACAGCATCTAACTCCTTTGGAGGGGGAAATGCAAGCAAGAAAATAAACCTTGAAAAAACAATAGGAATTAAGATTCAATAATCTAATAATATTGGTAATATTTATGGTTATTAATTATAATTATTTTTTATATCGATTTCATTTGTATTTTTAGAGCTATCTGTAGAATTTAGTTACATAATATGGCTTTTAGATATAATAATCTAATAGGACTTCTGTGAAACAAAATATTTTTTTTAAAAAAAAAAAATTTGGTCACTTTTTAGACTTGGTATAAAATTACTTGCTCCAAAAAGATGGTATTTTTCATTATAAATTGAAACATTTTAAGATCAGTCATTAAAACAACTGGTCTTAAAAAGTAACTTTGTAACCAGTCTTAATAAGGAGACACTTCTTAAACTAGCCGATATAAGATCAGAGCTAAAAATGCATGTAGTAGTGGTTTCAAATGGTTTTGTAGAGTTTCAAATAAACTATTACGTAGGGGAACCCAACCGCTACTACATTTAGTGAACCGCTACAAATATTAGATGAATTTTTTGGAATTAATTTTTTTAAAAAATTACTGTTTGTAACAGTTATGGTAAGTACAACTACAAAACAATAGCAATAACAAAGTTTAAATTGTATGAAAAGTAAGTTTTCTCTTTTTTTCCCTTTTTTGTCTTTTGCTCTTTTTTTATTTTTTCTTTTTTCTTTTTAGATTTTTGTCCCTTTAATTTTTTTACTTTTTTCTATTTTTTCTCACATGTTTGTTTCTTTATATCCTTTTTTTAGTAACAAAATTAGAATATCAAACGATGCCTTCTGAAACCAATGCAAGAAATTTACATCTCAAAAGTGCATTCAGATGATGATTCTTATTTAAACGACTTATAGGAGGAGAAGTAAAGTAGTAGCTTGGCTTTGATGCCAATTGATTTATGAGAGAAAGATAGGGGAAGAAGGCAAAAGGAGAGAGGAAGAGAAGAGAAAGAGAGAAGTGGGGAAGAGAGAGAGCGAATAAGGGCTAAAGGAGGGACGATAACAAGGAGGGAGAAATCATACAATAGATGGAAGAGAGAATATAGGAGGAGGAAACTCAATAGTTGATATATTCAATCATTTCAAGCAAATTACGAGGGTGTTAATGATATATTTTTTAGGCACAAAATGTATGATTGCATGGGAAAATGTAGGGTTCCTTACTTTTAGCTTTTTTAGATGTGTTTGGATGGGCTTTTAGACCATTTAGCTTATAAGGAAAAAGCCACTTTAAGTCTTAATCTAAATTTCAGTACTTATGGGCATGTTGGGTAGGTAAGAAAAGCTAATTTACTACTCAGCATTAAATGTTGATTTTAAACATTTGACCAACCCTAAATTACCTTTATGTTTCTTCTTTATCATGCACAACTCCTAGTTTTCATTTTCTCTCTAGCCATTCATCCATTGCTAAAGCCTCTTCTCCTTGAGTTTTGGTACTTTTCTAGCCGATCTTTCCTCTTCAACTGATCATCTTATGGTCAGTCTGTGTTATCTATTCTTCTATATGGCTATGACTTTTGGTGCATCATTCTCTCTCTGATTATTCACCTTTAAGTCATCATCTCTTCTCCCTTGTCAATCTGGTGGAGTATTGTGATGTACATTCTAGACTGTTTGTTTTTTTATCTTGCCGATCTGTGCATGCAAGGTACTTCATGGTTGTTTGGCTTGAAATTTTGCTCTCATCTTCAATCTTGTCTAATATACTCTGCTCTGCTCATCAAATTTGTTTTCTACTAGTTGCTTCTTTTGTGTAATAAGATTTAAACCTTTATTTAACCTAGATTCTTCTTCTTACCTTATTCAATTTCATACCTATTCCTTCATTAATTTCATTCATGTTTTGATTTTTTATAAGGAAAGGACCTATACTTTGCTCTAGTCATTGATCTATCCTTTGTGGCTTGCTTTTTTTTTTTGTTATTTTGATTTTTCTTTATTAGCATGCTGTGTGCTTTCCTTCCTTCTATTTATAGTTTTTTTTGCTAGACCCTTGTATTTAAAAATAAACTATTAAAAATATATATATTTATTTGTATGAGAAAAAGAAATTTTGAATGCATATTAAAATCATCTCTGCCTCTATAAAAAAATTATGGTCCTTTCAATTGGTTACACTGCTTTGCTACACCAAAGAAAAAGCTTTTTAGATTTGATCATATGGCTACCAATGTTTTCTATACTTAGTAAGTTTGTTCCTAATATTTAGAAGTTGTATGTCACTATTGTTGAAAGCTCTAATGCTAAAGGTAAGGGAAAAGATGTTTTTATTTTACCATCATTAGTGTGCAACTTGTTAGTGATTTTTAAGCTTACCAACAATCTCAAGTGTTAAACTAACTTTATTGCTTATTAGTGTTATATTCTTATTCCCTACTTTATCAGCTTCCATCAAAGTCCTAATCCATTTAAATGGTAGGGTTTTCCTTATGCTTAATGACTACAAAATCGAAGCTAAAATATCATTATCTTTTCCTGTAGGAATAACAATCCATACATAAAGAAACAAGTAACATGGCATGTTGCTATTTTGACAAATGACAAATGAAGCATATTTTGATTGGGAACCTTCTTCAATCATTGCTTTGTAATGCTAATTTTACCTTTGTCATATAAGCCAATCAAAAATCACTAGAATTACTATAGCATAGTGAAGCAACTCTATGTGTCATACTCTAGATCTCTAGCTAGTTAGAATTTTTGATAGTTGAAAATCAATTTACAACAATCACAAAAGTATGGAAGGCTGAAGCTCTAATACTAATTATGAATCATAGTAATTATTTCTCTTATTATTGTTTCTGCTTTTGTATGTGAATGAATCAATAAAGAAAGAAGACAATTGAGATGAATCAATGATAGCAATTACCCTAGATTTTGTGTAACACCCTATTTCCAGAGTTATCAGATGAGACTTTACTTAATGAATTTAAACCACCAAACCTATATTTGATCTTGGGACATATATATCTATGTAAGTAACTTGTAATCCTAACTTCAACATAGGGTTTAAACTCTTACTTGAAGGGGCTTTTCAAAAAAAATTTAAAACCTTTAAAATCAGATGTGAAGTGGTTCAAAGGTTTATTATGACACATCAAACCTTAACTTTATTTATTATTATTAGAGTGCTTGATGATTTTCATTAATATGTGCACTAATTCTATCGATAGTGCCATGCTAGGTATTGATACTATGGTTAGGTGCACTGATACCATCACTCGAGTACTGATATCAATACTATATATACTGATACTACTATTACATGTATCGATAATATTTCCATGCACACTGATACCACTAAATTCCTAAGTGATCTGATACAACTGTGTACCATAATCACTACTATGTACATGTACATTCATATACATATACATCTCATGTAGCCCTACAAGACTATCAAGATATCTAAGTTCAATCAAAAATACATGTATAGATAACTAACAACCATTTTTATCCTTTTTTTGCATTCTTTACTCATCGGCTATTACCTATTTTTCCTTTGAGACACTTGCCTTTCCTATAGGAAAGGATGAGATTCATGAGAATCTCTATAATAACATCTATTAGTCATATAACATGTAAACACAGAGCAAGCTAAGCAACCATCACATAAGTAACATTTATAATAAACAACATTCATCATAACATTATATAGCAATAACACTTTAAAGGACAGACTAGTCCAAGACCACTGCACTTGGTTACACAGGTCTTACGGCCCAAGGCCTCTACCCTATACAAGTTGCATATCCGATCTTATTGCCTCTTTGGGTTATTGCCTGGTATGCTCAAGTTTTACAACCTCTTTAGGATATTATTCGGTTCACTCAGGCCTAATAGCCTTTTTAGGTCATTATCTGATATGCTCAGTCTGAATACTCATTAACAAATATACTTGATGGTAAATAAAACATACATGCAAGCAATACATATGATATGAGAGAAAGAGTTCCTACGTGTTAACTTTTATAGCGACTTGTCGTGATCTACCAATTCTCTTGATCGGCTCCGGTAAAGTTTGAATCCTATAATTTCAAGTGCATGAAGAGATGGATCATTATGTCCCAATCTTAATGACATAATCAAAGTTATATTATTCTTTGACCCATCTCTCTTCTTATTCTTTACTTGACTTGTGTTGGTTATCTATAACGCTTTTTTTACTCTATGTCTAACACATTATGTGTTTTATTCCCTTATGATTTTGGTCTCTAATATGGTCACATTAGGTTCTAAGACATGCCTATACTCCTTATGATTTCACTTATCTCAATTCCCTTCAAATGCTATAAATTCGTAGGTAATCCCTAAATATCCAGATTTATTGATCAAATTTGAAAATTCATAACTTAATCTAAGAAAATTCAAATGAGGTGATTCTAGTTCTTATGGAAAGCTTTCTAAGTCCTGTACAAAGGAAAAATATCACCTAGTACCAATTACATGGGTAAAACTCCAAGGATCCTCAACTAACCTCATTGCCACATAATGCATTCTAATTTCAAAGTCTAAAGTTTAACTAGTCATAACTTACAATCTACTAATCTAAAAAGCATATATTGTACCTCATTTTAAAGATTAGGATGTCTACTACAATCAAGTAAAATATCACTGTAATTGCACAAGGTTTGGTAAACAAAAATCAATCCCTTAGGCAATATTTCCAACAATGAATTCCACCTAAAAATCAAAGATTTGTTATTCCACATAGGTGGATTTCCATTTTGTGCCTACCCTCTTTATTATGTTTCAGGCCATACCGAGAATTTACCCTATTGCCAGTAAGCACTCACCCTTAATCGCGACCTACAACAACCTAGTGACAGTGACCTCCGACAACCCAAGATGATGACCTCAAGCAATGACAGATAGTGACCTTTAGCAATCGACGATCTTGACCTCTGACTTGCAAACCGCGTTAGATCTTCATCCTCTCCTCCCGCCATGATAGCTTTCTTCATCCTCTTCGGCAACCCATGACTGAGACAGTGATGACCTCTTACGATGACGGTGACCTCCAACTCAAATCTATGCAAAGAGTTCACAAGTGTAAAGGAGGAGGAGTTAAGCATGCCCATGGAGCTTGTCAAGCTATGCCTATCAGATCTGTGTGAAAAAGTTGTTCGAAGGAGGAAGGGGATGCTATGGGAAGTGTTTTTTTAATTTAGAAGGGCATTTTAGTCTTTTTATATAAAAATTAGGCCTTAATTCCATGACTTACCAAACATATTTTTAAAAATCATTTCCATCTCCATATTCATATCCATATCCATATCCATTTCCATTTCCATCAAAATTAATTCTAGTATACCAAACGGGCCCTTAGAAAGAATGATTGGGAGTTCGTTCAACCAATAGAATAAACTATTAGATAGAGAAAATGGTAGCCACAAATTATTGCCTCATGATCAAGACATATTAGTGGCTAATGAATTCCCTGAAAGATGTGAATAGGTTACCCCAGTAAGGGAAGTTGAATTGTGATTATGCCTGGAAATGGACCGATATCAAAATTCCATACAAAATGACCTCAATGAGATGATGGAATTAAAGAAAGCATATTACATAATAGCTAGTGCCAAACCCACCTTCATTTAATGTATACATATGAATTATTACTTAATTTCCTAATATATATTAATAAAATATCGATATTGATACTATCGTTATAGTTGTACACTCTGATACCACTACTCTCCGATAATTTTTATACCATGCCCAGGTGTTGATAACCTTATCTTATGTATTGATCTTACCTTTATGTGGGTTAGTATCACCAAATATGTAAATATTCTGAGAAAATAACTAAGTGCTCTGGTACCGTCTTATACTATCTTTACTATTACATCTATGAGTATCTATACATACATACTGTATAGCCATATAAAACTATTCAACCATCTTATGACATATTACAAAAATATATAGATAATGTAGAACATAACTTCTTCATGCTTAGCTCCTTCCTTAACTCATTGGCACTTACATCTTTGCCCTTTGTACCACTAGTTTTTACTGTACAGTAAATTTTTGGAAAGGATAAGATTCGGAAGAATCTCAGCAGTAATAGACATCCAATCATATAAATACAATTACACAAAGCATGCATTACAACCATCACAAAATAATGAGCAGTGTAGGAACATTTAACATATCAATACGCAGCACAACATACATAGATCACAATACCACAGTACTTGGTTACATACACTGGCATCCACCTATCATATATAGCTGCTTTAGGCATCTACCTGAATAGGTTCCACATGTTAAGAACATAACATATTTGATGTTAAAAGACACATATAGAGCATTACATAATATGTGAAAGAAATAGTTATTACTTGAATGCCTTTCTGACAACTTCTCCTTATTTATCAATTTTCTTTATCGGCTTGGGCAAAAATCGAACCCTATAAGTTAGAATTCACAAACAAACGTGTTATTACTCATTCTAATCCTTGTCCTTACACTATTTGGTTAATAATCTTCTAAGTCTCCTACATTATGTTAAATAGGTATCCAATACGGTCTATATTAGCCTTTAGCACATGTTTCTACCCTTTGGAATCAAGCTTATAATAATTTACTTTAAAGACCTCAAATCCATAGGTTTCTCTAATCTGACAGATTTGACACCAAACTTTGAAACTTCATAACTTAATCTAAAAACTTGCAAATGGGGTGGTTCCAAGTCCTATGGAAATATTTTTAAGTTCTCTTTAAAGGAAAAATACTAATAAGGGCTAATTACAGGGAAAATCCTCAAGAATCCTTAACCAACATTAGTGCCTCGGAATACATTCCAGTGTTTATACCTCAACTTCAACAGATCATAACTCATAATTTACATATCCAAGTGGAGGATTCTATATATGAATTGAAAGATTAAGATGTCTTCTATTATCTTGTAAAATATCATAGCCATTAGTCAAGGTGTGATGATTCAAAACAACCCACATTCAATCTGACTTGAATATGGCATAATTGAACACAACACTTTAAGTTCCAAAAGTAGGGCTTTCTAACCAATCATCCATAAATTATATCCATAAGCTATTCCTACATAATTTTGCCCATAAAATTCATTCTGAACATCAATTTTACCAAAATCCAAATCCAACCCCTTGAACTAAGGCAGATCAAATCAGAAGGGAATTGGCAAAAGATGTGCTCTTGCAATTTTAACCTCAAAATATGTTCTTAACGATTATTAAACCTCATTGAACATCATGTTCATCATCATATGATCATTAAGGACCTAAATTTATCCCTTGGTCGAAACCCTAAGGGGTTCATAACTCTAGAAATACAAATTAAATCATTAAGGCTATTACTTATATTAAAGCATACGATTACCTTTATTTGATTCTATGATCGGTTCTAGATTTTGGAAGATTGACAACATGACACTAAACACCTCTATTTAGAAATCTAGAATCATAGAAACATAGCTCTCAATGAGTAGAAGAGGTTTGTGAAGACTCTTTTGGTTGAAAACGTGATCTCGGGCTTGAAATTAGTGATTGAAAACAAGAAAACAAAACTTCTCTCCTCTTTCATTTTCTCTTGAATTTTTTGATTTTCTCCCTATTTTTGTTAGTTGGCCAAAATTCTAAGGGGCTTAGGGAGGTGTTATCTCGATTTCATAACATGTGTCAAGTGTACAAAAATCCAAGGTACTAAGTGCTCTTTTCTAAAATTATCAGGTATCCAGCAATTCAGTGTACTGGATGTTCTTTTCTTAAGACTACAGGGTGCCTAATACAACTTCTTAAAATTTGTCTCCCCTTCCCCTCTATCATACTTGGTCAACTTTATTGGCCAGGGGAAAGAAAGTCTGATGAATTCATTCGGCTTCCTAGGCAGTGTTCAAGAAAATCGAGTATATAGTAAGATCAAAGATCGGTGAACTATACTAGATATTCTACATATTCCTGATATATAACTGTAAATGTCATCATATGATTGGTTGATCAAAGAAGAAGTCAAAAAGTTACTTTAATAAAGCTACCTTAATAAAGCTACTTTTTGATATAAGGCTCAGTTTTGCAACACGTGTCACCCTTAAACCAAATCTTTGCCATGTGTCTTGAAGGCTTCTCGAAGGATCCATATGTCCCTGGAGACCAAGAAACAGTGCCACCTAGCCTTGTGCTTCTGGGAATTGTCAAGTCTATAAGCAATAGGCCACAGTGAAGGTCGAGTATCAGTATAGGACCTACACATGAACACGGCGCCATACATGCCCAAGTCTCCCTACATGATGCCATGTACAGGGATATGTATATACGGATATATCTTACACCAGTTCATTCATTCGACAAATTCATACATACATGGCACTATGGACTATAAAATTTCAATACATTATAGCTACACAAGTGGGAACTTATAAGATACAAGTTTCCTATTATAATGGTACTTTTATTCAGAGACAACCAATAAGAGGAGCTACCTACAGAGAACTCTGATTAAAGAGGGCCACCATAGAGGTTTCTGAAGGAAAAGGGCTACCTATAGCGGGTTCTGATCAGAGAGGGCTACCTACTGAGGGTTTTGACCAGAGGGCCTGACCAGACATAGTGGATTGAGTAAAGTACTGAGTGAAGTAATATAAAGTAAAGTTACTGTAATATCCTAAATTTTGGACTTAGAGACTTGAGGATAAGGCTATATCAGGCAAACTACTAAGACCAGTTTGGTAAGAGTCCCAAGGATAATGAGAGAATGAATGACTCTCAGGGACTATATGAGTTGGCCCTCCAGGTAGAGTGACTCTTTGGAATGTAAAAGGGCATGGTATATGTAATGCACTAAAATTTAGGTGACTGGTATTGCTTGTAAATGTAATTAGTTGGCTAAAATATACTGATGCAAGTGAATGTTAGCACAATTGGCACCATTTGGGATAGCACATTGGGTGATTCGGTTCCTCAAGGTAGAAAACAAGTTTTGGATTATATTAGAGCTTAGTGGGTGGATTTGATAGATAAAATATGTCAATAGTAGTGTGCACATGGCATTTTAGGGCAGGTACACATACCCTTCATCTTTGAAAAGGAAGAAGAGACAAAGGCCATATGGGTACTGCATGTAGATGTACTGACATATGCTCAGAAATTCCCCAAGTCATAGGCCATGTAGCATTATATGAGGGCTTACACGGATACTTGGTAAGATATTGAGGCCACAGGGATACTTGGTGCAAAATTGAATAACTCTATATAAAATAGCGTTTTGAAAAAGTCACTTTTGTGTTGGCCCAATTAGTAGTAGCCACCTAGCACTTTAAAAAAGTAGCTTTTAAGTTGGCACTCTTATAAGGTGCCACCTAGCACATTGGTTAGGGAAATCCACTGATCTCTAGTCCTGTCATGTACTTACCTTCCCAAGTATATAAAGGGGAGTTAGGTGAATTTATCAGACTTCCCTCCCCATGACATGAAGGACAACAAAGAGAGATAAAAAGGAAGAGCTTGGTCCATACTTGGACACTTGGCATTTCCCAGGCATTCCACAGGCAGGTTAGGTGAATTTCTCAGTGGTTAGGTTGACTAAGGCAAAAGAAAGGAGCACTGGGTGCCTAGGGATTTTTAAGCACTTGACACATGGCATTAAAAGAGCATCTAATGCCCCCAAGGGCTATTAATTTCTTGCAGCCCATATAATTAGTGAAAAAATGGAGAAAATAATAAGAAAATGAAAGAGGAGAGAAGGTGGATAAATAGTGAAATTTCTAGGGTTTCGGAGCCGATTCTGACCCCGTAACGCCGTTTCTGACTGACAAAGCCTTCACTTATATTTTCTAATTGGTGTAGGCTTTATCTTATGGCTTTATATTTTTATCAGAGGTGTTTAGTGATGATCACAATATGGAGTTGCTGCTGGAATCAAATACAGGCTGTAGTATCGGCAAGAGGTAAGCTTAAGCTCCAATTTAAACCGTATATCTTGAGTTTTGATTAGTTAATTTTAGAGTTATGGTGCTGCCATGATTTTGGTCAAACTGATTTATGGGGAAGGAGTGTGATTTTGTTAGTTCTGATGCTTCCAACAGGTTCAAAATGGAAAATTATGTGGGATAGCGGTGAGAAACTTTTCCTGGAAGCATTAGGATCAAAAATATAATTTTGGCCCAAACACACCCAAGTTTTGGCCAGACCTAGAATCTTAGGGAAATAATATGAATTTGATGATTTTGAGGATTCTAATATATTCCTTAGACAAAATTGTGTGGGGTTAAGGTATAGTCATGATTTTAGAAAACTTGGATGAAAACCCAAAAATCGAAGTAAAAGGCATAGTGTTGCCATATTTTGTTTCTGGAGGTAGGTTGTTTGTGACATGATTTTTGATGTCCAAATGTTGTTTGATGATCTTGATATTTTCTAGAATAATGGTAGGCACATTAGGCTTTAATTTGATATGTAATATATGCCATTTGGGTTAGTAGATTGTAAGATATGAATTTTTAAAATTTAAGCTCTGAATCTGGAACAAATCCAGGCACAGTTGTGTTAATTGAAAATTCTGGAATTCTGGGCTCATAACTAGTAGAAGGTGCTATTTTCTGCTTAAAGTAGACTTAGAGAGCTTCATATAGAAGTTTGCACCACCCTATTTGGAGTTCCCTAGAATATGTTATGATTTTTCAAAGTCAGGTGAAAATTCTGGCAGCAAAGGCTTGATATGCGAATTTGAGATACTTGGAGTGAATTGTAATATTGGTGACTTTCAAGGGTAGACACATGTCCTAGGAGCTAATATAGCCATATTGGATATTCACTATTATGGCTTTAATAATGTAGTCATTTATCTAGGGCCGTGAGATGTTATGGAAGATGAAATGGAAGGTATTGCAACAAGCAACAATGGTTGGAAGAAAAGGAACCAGAGGAGGACTCAAAGACAAGAGATAGTAAACTTACCCTACTTGCATGTATTGATATTAATGCTCATGTGTCGATCTACATGATTCCTTTGCTTATCTATGTGTAACATAGTTGAATGATTGAAGCTCTGTTTCTGTTTATGCTATGTCTATGAGTATGTTGAATGAACATGCAGAAATGTCAATATGTGAGCATGAGCCTATATAAGGAGAGCATGTTATGCACTAGTATTTATCTTGCATGTATTATGGTACTGTTTGCTGTTGACATGATTCCCTCGAATCTCAGCCTCCCCTAACCAATAATACATGTATATGAAGTACATAAGTGGATAGCAAGAAGTTGCACTAGAAGAGAATATCATGGGGAAATGAAGATTAGTATGCGATGATGGGTTATGTATAACTTATTGCATGTTTGGTTATTCATATAAACATGCCATGAGGTGTGTGTGTATGTATACACATGTATAAGTAGAGAAGTACACCGATATGAATAGTAATCCCTAAAGTAAAATTGATATGGTAAGTTTTGGTTTGGGAACTTTAATTAATGATATTGCTAAGCAAGAACAAGTGAATTAACACTTTTGTATATGAAACAATGGGCTTAAAATGAAGGTGTTATGGTCAACAAGATGTCAAAATGTAGAGTAGAGCCACCGTGACATTGAACTATAGAGTAGAGTCACCGGGATGTTGAACCATAGAGTGGAGCTATTGGGACATCGACTCTCGAGACTGGTGTGTAATATCTCAAATTTTAGGACTAGAGGCTTGAGAAAAAGCCTGAATTAAAGAGACTTCTAAGCTCTAGTTTAGTAAGAGCCCCAGGAAGGCATAAGAAATATAATAGCTTGTAGAAACCGTACCTAGAATAGAATAGAATTTTCAATGTGAATTTGTTAAACAAAAGTACCCAATTCCTTTGGGATGTGTTATAATGACATAAAACCTAACTCATATCCAAAGGAAAAGGAAAATGGTGTCTAGAAAGAATTAAGAATGAGAATTGAAAGGATTAATGGCACAAGAATTAATATTACCATAATCAGGAGCAAAAGAGACATTTGCCACTTGATCTTAAGATTAGAATTGGAAAGCTAAAATGAAGGGTCAAGATTTACTCTTGAAAAGCAAGAGTAATCATGAGGTTGAAGTGCAAAAATCGAATCCCTTCTCTCATGGTTAAAAATGTGTAAGAGGGCACAAATGGAAGAAAGAAGGAGTTGGTCAAAGTGTCAAACCACTTTTGAAAGAAGACTTAGTCCAACTTTGATCACTTGCAACCAAAGGCTTTTGGTCAATATATTTGCTCCCTTCTTGAAGGAGCAGTTTGTTTAAAAGCAAGAAGAGGAAGGAAAGAGAAAACAATTAAAGCAAGTCTATATCAAAGATGAAGCCCAAAAGAAAAGGGGAAGGAAAATTCAGCAAATCTTTAATCTTGTTATACTTGAAAAAGTTGACCAACAATTAAGATGTCAAGAAAACAATTGGGTCAACATTTCCTCTCCCATTTTGAATTTTGAATTTTGAATTTTTCCAAAGCTAGGAGGAAAGAGGAAAAATAAATTCAACATATTTACCATGGTAAATTACTATACATGGTAAATAAAATTGGGTTGTGTAAGAAGGAGAAATTGTGGCCACATGATTAATTCTTTTTCCTTATTTCTTTAGGTTATGTTCAGCCAAGCCTTTTAGTATAAAGGGAAAAGGAAAAGCAGAGCCATCTTGCAAGGGCCAAAGTTGGAGAAATGAAGAACAAGCCATATAAAGTAAAAGAGGTAAGCTTAAGCTTTGTTTTGAGCTTAGCATCTTGTGATTTGGTTGAGTATTTTGTATTCTTTGGTCCTTTCCTAACTTTTGGCCATAAAGGGTAATTATGGTTTCATGAAGCTTTGCTCATATACATGTGATTATTTTCTTTGTTGGAAGCATATGAGCTAAGTTTGATGGTTAAAATGTTAAGTGGTAACTTACCATTATCTTCTACATGAAAAACTGTGTGGGAATAGCCCACAGTTTGAAATTTTGGATAATTGGAACACAATTTGTAAAGTTGTAATGTTGCTGTCCAATATGGTATCCTTGCGTGGCAGATTGTTTATATTGTGTCTTGAGTAACTGAATGATGTACAATGCCTATGATATTTTCTAGAATGAAAGTAGCCTTATGAAGCTTTAATTTGAAAGATTATATAGGTCATTTGGACTTGTATAGTGGAAGTTATAAATTTTTGAAGATAGTCATGTGAAAACTGACATGTTTCTGGATAGTGTCCAATAATTGGTAATTTTGGATTGATGTGCATTTAATTAGCTAAGGGAAATATTTTTCCTTGAAAATACACTTAATAAGGGCCACCTAACCTTTGGAACCACTACAATTAGACATGTGTACATAAAGATATAAATTTTCAAAATTGGTTGAAAATTTTGTCAGCTTTTAGTGAATATGTGAAAGTAGAAAACAAAATGGCATAATGTAATTACCTGGAGCTCAAAGGGTAAAAATAACCAATTTTGGTTGGTTTGACCTTAATGGTTTTTCATTTGACTAAGTAAAGTAACCCTACTGATATGATTATATATCTAGGGCTCTGAGAAGTCAAGGAAGAAAAAGAATGGAAGAATTTCCATGAAGCTACAATTGTTGGAAGAAAAGGGGACAAGAAGAGGACACAAGTCCAAAAAGTAGTTAAACCCTCTTGACTTGCATGTATTTGGTATGTGTATGCTTGTGTGATGATATGTGTTATTGCTTTGATAAGTTGTGTGGAACATATGTGAATGATTGAAGCTCTATTTGAACTTATGCTATGTCTATGGGTGTATTCTAAAGTACTAAGTGGCAGATGTCATTATTTGGCATGAATTTATGTAAGTAAGAATATCAAACACTAAGCATTATCTTGCATACATAAGTTTGCATTTTTTGCTACTGAGATTCCCTTGAATCTCACCCTCCCCCAACCAACCATATAGGTATAAAAGCACAAAAGAGGAGTGCATGAAGTTGTGCAAGAAGAGAATGTGATGGGAAATTGAAGGATGTTAGAATGCTTGTATAAACATGTATTGGATGATGTATATATGTGTGTGCATATATGTGCAAGGAAGAATGAGTAGAGAAAGAATTAAAGAAGAACTCTTATTATAAAGAATGGGAAAAAGTTAGTAACCCCATGAATAAAATTAAGTAATCCTGTAAATACTGCTTTGCCAAATGAATAGTAAGCCCAAGAGAGAAAAAATGAGTTAGGGTTTGGGGGCCTAAGTAGCATTTTCCCCTAAACTAGAAATGCTTCCGTAGTGCTGTATAAAGGGGTTTAGGGATGAGATTACATTTTGGTATCAGAGCAGTGATTCTGCCAATGTTCTGAATATAGGTTATATTCTCTGCTTATATGAATAATATAGTGATCCTTTGTTAGTGCTACTGTGACTGGGAGTCATGGATAGCAGAGGAAACTAAAAGGTTAGACCAACCCTGTTTGTTATCCTTCCTATAAAAGGATTTAGTTCTTGGATTACCCAAAGTAAGTTTTAAAAACGATTTGATTTGTGACATATGTCAAAAGGTAAACAAACTAAATCATCTTTCAAATCAAAAAATGAAATTACAACTAGTAGACCACTTCAATTGATACATATGGATTTGGTTGGTCCAGCAAGATTTAAAACCCTTGGTGGCAACTTATATTCATTGTTCATTGTTAATGATTTCTCTAGATTTACATGGACTATTTTTCTGTCATCGAAAGATGAAACCTTTGCAGAATTCATTGTTTTTACCAAGAAAGTGCAAAATGAGAAAGGTATGTCCATTACAGGTATTAGGACGAATCATGGTAGAGAATTTGAAAATCAAGCCTTTAAAGAATATTGTGATACTAATGGCATAGATCACAATTTCTTTGCTCCAATGACACCTCAACAAAACAAAGTCGTGGAACGTAAGAATAGAGTGCTCACTGAAATTGCTAGAGCAATCTTGAATGAAAAGAACTTGTCTCAAGTTTTTTGGGCCGATGCAATGAGCACAACATGCTATATTTTAAATAGAGCCTGCATTAGGACAAAACTTGGAAAGACACCATACGAGCTATACAAAGGAAGGAAGCCAAAACTTGCTCATTTACACATCTTCGGTTGTAAGTGTTTCATTCATAATAATGGTAAAGATAACTTAGGTAAATTTGATTCTAGAATAGATGAAGGAATTTTCCTAGGCTATTCTAACCCAAGTAAAGCATATAGAATTTTCAATAAAAGAACATGTGTTGTTGAAGAATCAATTCATGTTGTATTTGATGAATTTGAATCCTCTGACAAAACCATTAATGATGCGCAGGAAGTTGTTTTAAATCAAGAAAATGGTCAATCTATTTCTAAATCTCTTATTCCAGAAGTTGATCAAACCAAGGAAGAAGATCAGTTACTAGGACAACCTAAAGCCTGGAAATACAATAGGAGTCATCCCTTAGATCAAGTCATAGGAGATGTGAATGAAGGAGTCAAAACTAGAAATAGAATTTTCAATGAAGTAAGCTTTTCTGCATTCATTTCTGAAATTGAACCTTCTAACATTGACTAAGCCCTATCAGACAATGATTCGGTTATAGCAATACATGAAGAATTAAACCAATTTGAAAGAAATCAAGTTTGGGACTTGGTACCCCGACCTACAGATCATCCGATAATTGGCACTAAGTGGGTATTCAAGAACAAACTTGATGAATCCACAATTATTGTCAGAAACAAGGCAAGATTGTTGGCCAAAGGCTATAATCAGGAAGAAGGAATTGATTATGAGGAAATGTATGCTCTAGTGGCTAGATTGGAAGCTATACGAGTACTCTTAGCCTTTGCATGCATTAAAGGATTCAAACTCTATCAATGGATATAAAGAGTGCATTTTTGAATGGTTACATCATGGAAGAAGTATATGTAGAGCAACCTCCAGGTTTTGAAGATATAACCCAACCTGACCATGTTTTCAAACTCAAAAAGGCTTGATATGGTTTAAAACAAGCTCCTAGAGCATGGCACAAATGGCTCAGTAAATTTCTTATTGATCAAGGTTTTGTACGAGGAAAAGTTGATACAACACTTTTTACAAAACGAAAACGTGATGATATATTAATTGTGCAAATATATGTTGATGATATAGTTTTTGGTGCTTCTAACGAAACTATATGCAAAGAATTTTATGAGATAATGCAGGGGGAGTTTGAGATGTCAATGATGGGAGAATTAAATTTCTTTCTCGGTATGCAAATCAAACAAAGAGAGAATGGGATTTTCATATCTCAAACAGAATATTTGAAAGAGCTATTGAAGAAGTATGGATTGGATGAAGCAAATGGAACAGACACACCCATGAGCTCAACCACATTGCTTGATGCGGATGTCAAGGGAAAAGATTACAACATCACAAAATATAGAGGAATGATTGGATCATTACTCTATCTTACTGCAAGTAGGCCTGACATTCAATTCAGTGTGTGTATGTATGCAAGATATCAATCAGCAACAAAAGAGTCACATGCTAAAACCGTCAAACGAATCTTCTGATATCTTGCTGACACGCCAGAATTGGGTCTTTGGTATCCCAAAGGAAGAAGTGAATATCTAGTTGCATACTCAGATTCTGATCTTGGAGGATACAAGATGGACAGAAAGAGTACGAGCGGACAACATCAATTTCTTGGAGGCTCACTTGTAACATGGTTTGGCAAGAAACAAACTACAGTATCTCTTTCATCAACGGAAGCTGAGTATGTTGCAATGTCAAGTTGTTGTGCACAAGTAATATGGCTAAAGCAACAACTCCAAGATCTTGGCATTCATTTGAAAGAGATACCAATATACTGTGACAACACTAGCAAGATAAGCTTGGCAAAGAATCCCGTTCAACATTCCAGAACCAAGCATATTGATGTTAGACATCACTTCATCAGAGATCATGTCCAAAAGAAAGATGTCAAAGTGATATTCATTCCAACTTATCTTCAACTAGCTGATATCTTCACAAAACCTCTTGCTAAAGATCAATTTTTATATATTAGAGGAGAATTGGGAATGGTAAATCCCAATGAATTGTAAGTTATTTAGTGTTTGCAAAATGTTAGATGATGTTATTAATTGATGTTTTGATGATTACAAACTTAATCATCGGAGTTTCTAGCAATTTATTTTGTAGGATCATAATGATCTGTTTTAAATTATAAATAGCAGAGGTTAATAGAGGACAACATTACTGGAGTGACAACCTTAAGTAATGAACATTACTGGAGTGAGAACTTCAAGTAATGAGCATTACTGGAGTGAGAACTTGAAGTAATGGATGATTACTCGAGTAGCCACTCTAGTAATGAACTTGGAAATGTGCCAGTGAAGTATTAATTTCAAATGAAACGGCATAACGGTTTGAAATGAACTGTCAGAATGTGAAGAGACAACTTACCCGAGGGAGACCTCGAGTGATGTTCATCATAACTCGAGTAAGACCTTGAGTGAACCTAGGTCCAGATTTCAAATCTGCTGATTTTGAGTTCAAATCTATTCTAAAAAGCCATCCAATGATCAAGGGAATATACATAGATAATTACAATATTATCCAGGCTAGGTACCCCCTCAAATTTACTGTATTTTAAAATTTTTTATATGATCACTCGAGTAGCTACCCGAGTGATGTCGGGTTTTAGGTTATTTCTACTTGATACTCGATCATTTCTCATAAAATCTCCTCGAGTGATTATTTTGTGCTCTCACAAAAAAATTTCAAGGAATCTTTCTCTTCCTACCGTTAAAACCCATTGATTCATAGCCTCAAAAACCTCTTAAATAGCTCTAAATCACTTTCCGAAACTCGCAACTTTCATCCCTGTTTTTCATGAAACTTCTCATTTTCTAAAATCACAATGGTGAGAAAAAAATCTCCAAATCCTAGCACTCCTTCTGAGTCTTCTGAACCATATCAACCATCTGATTCACATTCCTCTCCTCCTACCAAAAAGAAGACAATTTCTCCCAAATCAAACTCTAAGACCAATCCGTAAGCCAAACCTAAAGTAAAAGGGGTTGTGATTAAGGAACCCATTACCACAAGAGCTCAACCCAAGAAGAGTTCTCCTCCTGGAAAAGGGAAAACTACAAAAGAGCCATCTCCTTCTACCTCTGATTTATCCGACACTCCAACCTTTTCTCCTAAGCCTATGAAGAAGCCTAAGGCCAATGAGAAGCTTACAAAAGTCATGATAGGCATGCTTGATGAAGCTTTCCAGTCTAAGGAAACAAAGAAAGGGAAAACTTCAAAGCAAACTGAGGAGAAGGATGAAGAAATCACATTTCCTCTAGAGGGATTCAATGTGAAAAAGCTTGAGGAATCACAGAAGTACCTGAGTCATTTTGCAAGAAGGAATGTGTGCAAGATGCACTACATTGACTACAAGGTGCTTCAAGAGGTATTGAAATTTGATCTTAGTCCCTACCTTGATTCCTATATGCCCTGGTTATCTGTCAAGCTACCTTTTTGCACCAAAGTAGTGAGACATTTCTATTGTAACTTTGAACCTATTAATGATCCTGCTAGGAAGTCTGTGGAAGAAGAAATGACTTCTGAGGTTAGAGGTCAAAGAATTCTAATCTCATCCTCTCGAATTAACACCTGGTTAGGAATAGAAAATCCTCCTGATGATGATTACCCTGACCTTTCTTCAAACCAAATATCTTCTATCCTTAGACTTGGTGAGATAGTGGGACCTCTCAACTTTAATCCAAGTGATATGAGTGATTTTCATAGAATCCTATGGTATATCTACTCTAGAGCCATTGTACTTCAGTGATTATATATTTGCTCTGTGAGAGAGTTTTTCATTACAAACTCAATATTTGTTATTGAGACAACTTAAGGTTCTGGAACCTTGAGTTAGGGATTTGATTGCAACGTATAAGGGGGAGCGAGTGTCCAAGTGAAGGAACTTGCTGTGTACTGAGGTGCCAAGAACCCACTGAATCTTGGAAAGTATAGTGAAACTCTCAGAAAAGCTCTGAGGACTGGACGTAGGTCAAAGTGGTTGTGGCCGAACAAGTATAACTCTCGGTGTACACTTCAGTGATATTTCTCTTTGCTTTCAACTGCTTTAAATATTCTGTCAATTTTCTTATACCCAACGAAATTTCTGGTATCACCCAATTCACCCCCCGCTTGGGTGAAACGCTTGCACTAACACATGCGATTCTTGATTCAATGCAGTATGAGGTGGGAACTCCTGAATTTGAATTGACCCCTCAACTGTTTACTCATGACTTGTCTCCTCTTTGGTCTCTTCTTGAGTAGACTGGACTCAGCCTTCATTAAGTTTTGCTTTTTTCTTCCCTTAGCTTATTAATCATGTCTCACTACTCTATTAACATACCCATCATCACTTGTATGGGATCAAGTCAGTTGTCATGTATTTCCTCTACCTCTGGTTCTACTCGTCTGACATTAGGGTGAACCATTATGTCTTTTAACTATACAAATGATTTACCACGTCAATGTCATAGTGAATGTATACACATATTCCTTAAAACTCATATATCAACAAACAGCAGGAACATTCATGTGTATACAACAAACAAGCATAAGCTAACTGTCATTACTAAGTCAAGGAACTCCTATCCTAGCAAAACCTACCCTTACCAGGAACTACAACTCTGATACCAAAAATGTAACCCCCTAACTTAGATGTACCAAAAATGTACAAAAAATGATACCAAAGATGTACAAAAAATGATACCAAAAATTATCTTAGCAAAACCAACCCTTGAAAGTATGTCGTGATGATAAATTAGAGACCAAAGGATATTTCAAATCTTATAAAAAGTCCCAACTTCAAGATAAGGTTTGGTTCTGTGATAAAGTGGGTTTTCAAAAACTTTTTCCAAAACTTGTTCAATATAGTCTCACATTCATATTTTGAATATATTTGGCATGTGCAGTTACCTTTCATTCATAAATATCAGAGTGTAAACAAAAATTCCCGACAATACTCAGGTTTCATCCATGCACTAAAGGGTTTGTAGGGCATACTTGCCTATTTCAATTTCACAAATTAGGGATTACATCACATTAACCTAGTTTACAACATTTACAATATGTATGATAATCCCAAGATATGATAACCAATATAAAAACTAAAAGCTAGCTACCCTTGGTCACTTGTTTCTTCTTCAACTCGCTGCTCGGGCTGTAGGTTAGTCAATAGAAAGAATGAGATTCGAAAGAATCCTAGTAGTAACAATTCACTCATATCACATATAATAACATAGCATGCAAGCAAATCATAAAGCAACAACAACATCAACAGTCATAGTTATGCGTGACTTTCATTACAAACGATAGTACTCAAGGCTGTATCCACATGATACGTGACTTACGACACACATGACGACACCCACAGTTGTATCCACATGATGTGTGACTTTCATCACAAATGACAGTACTCACCACTATATACACAAAGATTTCAGAGCAACATATACCTCAATATTTACATTCAACACAATTCTATGATAAGACATACATATAATGCATTACACATAATACAAGAGAAAGAGTCAAAACCTTGTTCTTACCCCTTATGCTTTGGCACCAGTCTATCATGCCCAGGGAAAATGTCAAATCCTATAAACTATAATCAAGGATGATGAGTTATTCTCTATTCCAATACTTAACTCTAAAACATTCAAGGTAGGTTATCATTGGAGACTTTTAGGTGGTGACTAGAAGCTCAAACATATGCCTAAAAGGTAGGAAAATATTAGACCAAAGTCCATCTTTCAAAAATTCAAAATGTAGATTTTGAAGGGTTAGATGTGGCCAATCCACTCACTGGTCGCGGCCAATAGATGGTCAGAAAGATTTAGGTGGTTGAGGCTAAGATCCACCGGTCAAGGCCAAAATCAGGTTAGAAACTTTTACACCATGTCTAAGATCCACTGGCCATAGCCACAGCCAAGAATTGGTTTGAAGGTTTTGGGCTGCGGCCAAAAATCTTGAAGCGGCCAACCACTGGCATGTTTCCTGGCTATTTTTCAAATGATCATAACTTCTTATACAAACATCAAAATGACCCAAACTTTATATCATTAGAAATCTTGCAATGCGAACCACAAATCAAGAAAATTTCATAACATTTTGACACCATTTTCTATTTCAAACATTACGCAAATTTAATCCCTTACACAGAATTTTAACTTGATAGAAATTCTAGAATTTCTAGTTTTCTGCCTAACTGTCCAACGGTTCCAATGTTCACAACCAAACCTACTCCACACAATTTTCTACCACCAATCTAATGGAAACCTCAAAACACCCAAATTCACATCCTATTCGCATGTTCTATTTTAGGACAACATTTCAACATAAAACCCAAAGTTGCCAAACTCCTCATTCATGAGTCCAAACCAATTTCATTGTCCAAAGGACACAACAAGACATAGTTTCCATCACAAAACACTATACAATTCATACAACACAATATCACATGAAAATCAAGGAAAAATTTCAAAAACTTAAAGTCTCAATAGGGGTCATAACATACATATCAAAAGGTAGTTATTATCTCCTCTTTCACTTTCCCAAGCTTGTTCTTTGATTTTTTAACCTCCAACTTTTCTTGAGCACTCAAACACCTCCTCTTGAAAATCTAAAACCATAGAAATGAAGCCCTCATCAAGGTGATCAAGATTAAATAAGAGAATTTTAGCATTTGAGGCCATCTACTACATTCAAATGCAAGGGATTACCTTGGTTTTCTTCTTTCTCTTTCCTTCTTCCTTGGACGACAATGGCTGCTTGAGAGAGAGAAAATGGGATAATGATGATGATGAAAATCAGATTTTTCATCCCTCTTAGCCCATGCCTAGCTATCCTTCAGGAGAGAGGGAAGAGAAAAAGTGAGTTTGAAAGTTTGACTTTCATCCATGGTCCATATGATGCCATATGTCAAGATCTTGGCACTTCTTCTACAAGCTTGCACCGATGTGAATACTCTCTCTTATTTTACTTGGCAATTAGTCTCTGCACTTACTCTTTAAGTTATTAGTGGATTCCCTTTTGCCCCTATTTGATTACTACTTGACATATTTCCATATTCCATTCCTTATCCATGCGTCCTCCCCTTCTCTTTTGGTTTATTTTAAGCCTTAACATACAATTAAGCTTAAATACAGGCTTTGGACACTGACTACTGCTCATTCAGATCATACTTCATATTGTATTCTTCAAAAGTGTTTGTTTAACATTAATTACATTCACTTTTGGAGCCATTAGCCCTTGATCATAATTTGAGGCATTACAAGCTATACCAAGATGCTAGTACTACTTATATTTCCCTATAGAGATAGTACCTAGCATTTATGGGTAGGATAACCTAATATATTGGCATTGAGGTATATATGGGAAACCGATGCCAAAGATATATGGATCGTTATAAGCACTAATGCCCCAAATACTATCATAACTCTATGTTTAAGCTTGCTCAAGTAAGAGTAATATTGGGATGGGTGACCCCCTGGAAAGTGCCTTGATAGTGTACTGGAACCTATTAGAACTCAATGATTAAATGTGCTTAGGAGAGAGAAATCCCAGGATGGGTGAACCCTTAGGGAGTTAAATTGGTAAAGTCTTAGAAACTTGAGGAATATTGATTACCTTAAGGTTTCTCCATGACTAATGATCATCTTAGTTAGATGTATTGTAGTTAAAGGCATATAGGTATGATAGATAGTATTGAACTAGAAGAGGCCAGAAACTGTTAAAGAGATACACAATTTTCTAGGTCTTACTAGATATTGTCGGGAGGTATCCTGATACTCAAATCACCTTGCCATTGACAAACTCTCAGGAAAGGATTTATTGTTTTAAGTGGAATGAGGAATGTGAGAGGAGCGTCATAAAGCTATAGAATAGGTTAAAACATGCACTAGTATTGATTTTCCCATATCCTAGTACGACCTGCACAATCTGTAGAGAGGTAACCTAGTGGTTTGCAGTGGAGTAACCTGTATGGTCTTTAGTGAAACTTGTAAGAAAGGAATGGGATATGTCCTGATGAGGCAAGTATAATGGTGGCATATGTCTCTTACGGCTGAAGCCTCAGAAGATGAGTTACCCACTCGTGATGTGGAAATGGTAGCAATTATCTTTGAGGTGGAAGAATGATGATTAGAATATGCCTTTATATAATCTTATGGATTAAGGTAGAATTAGAACCTCAGAATAATGCTAATGCTATGAGAATATAATCTGAACATTAAAGGATTAGAATAGGAATGTTGAATCTTGATTCTTATATGTGTGTATATTGGGTATACTTTGGGAATGTGATTTCTAAGCTCAGCAGATTTAAGGTTCAAGGCTTTAAGAGTTGAATTATAACCTGAGAATCAAACGTAATAGTTGAATTAATTCTCTAGGAATTTGAAATAGCCTAAGTGGCTTGAGGTATTAGAATATGGTATAGAAATGTATATGAGGTTTCTAGTTGCTAATCCAACATAGGGAAAGAACTCAACCATAGAATATTCCCTTAGAGCTGGATCGCTATAAAAACTCCATGCAGAATGGCCTTAGATGAGATGGCAGGATTAAAGGAAGCAGATTGTAGAACTGCTAGAGAAAATAAACCTTATAAGATTGGGGATCCGATTACAGTAGCACTTCCATTTTGAGGTGACTAATAGGAAAAACCTACATAGGAGAATTCTAATTGGAGAGGGCTACCTATGGAGAATTATGATTAGAGAAGGCTACCTCAGAGAGTTTTGATCAGAGAGGGCTTCCTATAGAGGGTTCTGACCAGAGGAGCTGACCAGTCAGGTGACTAAGTGAAGTTGTCGTGGTGACAAACCATAGAGTAGAGCTATGGGAATGTTGGCTCTCAATGGTGGTGTATTGTAATAAGTCTCATATCGAATAGGTTTCTTAGAAAGAAGGGTTCATGTGACCTAGTGAATTGCCATTGGGTGCTCTAATGCTCTTTGTAGAAAAAAGGATGGGGAAGGAAATTAAGGAATAATAGGCTTGATGGTTTAAAGAAAAGTAACTCTTACTCCTGTATCTTAAGTAACTCTACATATATTCATGTTAATAATATATGGTGTGTAGTAAACCTAATAAGCATTTATAACATGCAAGGTGGACACCCAGGATGTGGAAACTTTTTATATCATGGGGGTGCCCGCGATCATTGAGAATACATCTGGTGGTCACTCAGAGGCCATATGACTTATTTTACATCGAGTAGATGCTCTGGAGCCATATGATAATTATTTTGCACCCGATGGATGCTCAAGGGGTCATGTGACTTGTTTTACACTGTGTAGATGCTCTGGGGCCATGTGACTTTTTTTCAACCAGGTGGATTCTAGGGACCATATGATTTTTTATGATATCTTAATGCTTTTTGGATAATGGTAGTTAGATAGTTTGTTTTGCATGTTTCGTGACCATTACATAAGTATATGAAGGATTTGAGTAGCAAGAGTTAGAGCCTGAGATGTATTCAAAATACCTAATAAACTGTGTGTCTTGATATAGTTAGTCTCACTATGTATTTAGTAAAGATGATGGATTGAATGTCACAAGGCCATAAGACTTGAGGGACTAGTATATCCTTAGGCTAGCAGAATATTATGTATTTGAGAATTGTTGCGAGCAGAGGCTTGAGGCTATAAGATATGGTGTACAAGTTTGCATGGGGTGATGTCCCTAGGCCATAAGACCTTTGTGCCTAGTGCTATTGTTGTTGCCTAGCGCGATACATTGGACCAGTATGTTTAGAGCATGTTGTGAGGTTGGCAGATCATTCAGACTGTACAAGGTTATAACACATGGTAGTAAGAGATAAAGTACGAGAAGCACAGGGCTGTGTCCCTGGGTGGTAAGACTAGAATAACCAGTGCTCTGCGGGTAGAATGAGGCGTTAGGCTTGATATGCATACAACATGATCTAGACAAAGTCTCGAAGAGACTGTAGGACCTAGTATCGTGATTCAAGCAGAGGCCCAAAGAGGCTGTAAGGCCTGGTATGCACACAGTGTAATCTGGGTTGAGTCTCAAAGAGGCTGTGTAGCCTGAGAACCCAAGCATTATGAGCATGGACCAATAGGTTCTATGTTGAATACTATATACTAGGTATAGAAAGAATAAGAATGTTATATGATGACTGCCAAATACTATCTAAGACCCTTAATGATAATATAGTGAATTGTATTTCATGCTCTATGGGTTGCAAAAAAGAGGGATAGACTGAGTAACTATAATAATTCCCTGAGGTATAGTTGTTTGAAGATTTGAGGGCGAAATTTATTGAATGGGGGGAGAATTGTAATATCCCAAATTTTGGGACTAGAGGCTTGAGAATGAGCCTGAATTAAGGGTATTGCTAGCTCGAGTTTATCAAGAATCCCAAGAAAACATAAGAAACAAAATCGCTTGTAAAAACTACACCCTGAATAGAATATACATTTCTATGCGAATTAGTTGATCAAAAGTACTCGATTCTTTTAGGATTGTTATAATGACATAAAACCTAACTCGGATCCAAAGGAAAAGGGAAAGGGAAATGGCATCTAGAAAGAATTAAGAAAGAGAATTGAAAGAATTAATGGCACAAGAATTAATATTGCCATAATCAATGGCAAAAGAGACATTAGCCACTTGATCTTGAGGCTAGAATTGGAAACCTAAAAAGAAGGGTCAAGATTTACTCTTGAAAATAAAGAGTGATCATTAGGTTGAAGAGAAAAAATCAACTCCCTTCTCTAATAGTTAGAAACGTCTAAGAGGGCACAAATGGAAGAAAAAAGGAGTTGGTTAAAGTGTCAAACCACTTTTGCAAGAAGACTTGGTCCAACCTTGATCACTTGCAACTAAAGGCTTTTGGTCAATATATTTGCTCCTTTTTTGAATGAGCATTTCATCGAAAAGCAAGAAGAGGAAGGAAAGAGAAAACAATTAAAGCAAGTCTGTATCAATGACCCAGCCAAAAAGAAGAGGGGAAGGAAAAGTCAACAAGTCTTTAATCTTATTACACTTTGAAAAGTTGAACAAGAAGTAAGATGCCAAGAAAATAATTTAGTCAGCATTTCCTCTCTGTTTTTGACATTTGAATTCATCCAAAGCAATGAGGAAAGAGGAAAAAGAAATTCAACATATTTACCATGGTCACATATGGTAAATAAACTTGGGTTGTGCAAAGAGGAGAAATTATGGCCACATGATTAATTCTTTTTCCTTATTTCTTTAAACCATGTTTAGCCAAGCCTATTAGTTTAAAGGGAAAGTGAAAGTCATAACATATTCCTCCCTCTCTCACCTAAATTTTCGTCCTAGAAGCTTTAGGAAAGAGAAAGAGGAAGACAACACCAAGGTAGTAGCTTATAGCTCAATTTTTACCTTCTAAATCACATTTCTAGCTCTTGAGGTCTTCATAAATGTTGTTTCTCTCATCAAGAACTTCATTTCTATGGTTTTTTTTGAAAGGGGTATTTTAAGCCATCTTGCCAGAGCCAAAGTAGGAGAAATAAAGAACAAGCCATAGAAGTTAAAGATGTAAGCTGAAGCTTTATTTTGAGTTTAGTATCCTGTGATTTGGTTAAGTATTTTGGATTCTTTGGGCTGCCTTGATTTTGGTCATAAAGGGTAATTAGTGTTTCATGAAGCTTTGCTCATATACAGTGATTATATATGTTGTTTTGGATGCATATGAGCTAAGTTTGACGGTTTAAATGTGACTTGGAAACCTATTGTGTCAAAACCTAATTTCTGGTCTAAATATGACATTAAAAATGAATGAGAATTTGATTATTTTAATGTTACCATTTTCTTCTACATGAAAACTATGTGGGAATAGCCCCTAGTTATAAATTATGGATCATTGGAACACAATTTGAAAAGTTGCAATGTTGTTGTCCAGTAGGGTTTCCCTGTGTGGTAGATTGTTTACATTATGTCTTGGGTAACTGAATGATGTCTAATGCCTATGATATTTTCCAAAATGAAAGTAGACTTATCAAGCTTTAATTTAACATGTCTTATAGGTCATTTGGACCTATACAATAGAAGTTATGAATTTTGGAAGTTGGTCATGTGAAAACGGACATGTTTATGGACATTGTCCAATAACTGGTAATTCTAGATTGATGTTCATCCAATTCGCTAAGGGAAATATTTTCCCTTGAAAATAGACTTAGTAAGGGTCACCTAAGCCTCTAGAACCACTACAATTTGACATGTGTACATAAAGATATGAATTTTCAAAATTGGTTGAAAATTCTGCTAACTTTTAGTGAATATGCGAAAATAGAAGAGTTAATGACACAATGTAATTACCTATAACTCTAAGGGTAGATATAACTAATTTGGGTTTGTTTGACCTTAATGGTTTTTCATTTGACTAAGTAAAGTAACCCTAATGATATGATTATATATCTAAGGCACTGCGAAGTCAATAAAGGAAAAGAATGGAAGAATTTCTAAGAAGCTACAATGATTAGAAGAAAAGGGGACAAGAAGAGGACACAGGTCAAAAAGGCAGTTAAACTCTCTTATTTGCATGTACGTATTTGATATATGTATGTGTTAGATTCTATGTTTTGATGATAACAAATGGTGAACAAATGGTTTTTTAAATGATTGGATTAAATATAGGTTTTTGAACAAAGAAACAGGGTTTTTTGAAGCAGCAAAGCCATCACTTGCGTGAACACTCATGTGTTGAAGAAGGAGAACATGTCAAAAAATCTGGAAAGAAGTCTCTGGCTGATCTTGCAAGCCATTACTCAAGTGATGACCCTTTATCACTTGAGTCTCTACTCCTAAGGAAATATGGCAATACTTGGAAATAGCTCATGAAAGAACTTCAAGAATAAAAGAAAACCGGATCAATACTCTAGTTACTTAATTTGATCTGTTTTGAATGAAATCAAGTGAGTCAATAGCTGAATTTAAACTCAGATATACTTATCTTGCTAATCAACTTACAGCACTTGGGAAGTTCTATGATCAAAATACCTAAGTAAGAAAAATACTGAATATTCTGTCCAAAGAGTAGGAGGCCAAAGTCATAATGATAGAGGAAGCAAAAGGCGAATCAATTCAATCAGTTGCTTCTCGATTTGGAAGTCTCTCTGAATATGAAAGTAAGATAAAGTTCAAATGAGAACTTGAAGAGATCGGTGATAAGAGCAAGAAAAGCCTTATATTAAGGAGGAATCTCAAGAAGATAATGATGAAGATTTTGACAATGATGAAATGGGCCTGATAATAAAATGCTTCAAGAAGTTCTACAAGAAAGGCCAAGGATTTAGAAAACTTTAGAATGGAGGAACAAGTAATATAAGAGAAAACAAGGAGCATATTATCTACTATGAATGCAGAAAGCTAGGACATATCAAGTTAGAATGTCCAGAGCTGATTCCGAAGAACAAAGAAAAGAGAAAAGGAAAATTTTTTAACAAAAAGAAAGCCTTTACATCCGCTATACGGGGAGACAGCTCCTCTGATGAAGATAGTGATGAAGAAGAACTTGCAAATATATGTCAATTGCTCATAAAGAAATGGAAGAGGACAAGGTAACTTATTTTGATCCTAACTATGATAAATTTATTTATGAATATTTTGAATATAATGCTTTACATTCTAAATTCATCCAAGTAGTTAAAGAATTAGTTGTTATCAAAAATAAGAACAAAAATCTTGAAGAAAAACTCAAAGAAGTTTCAGAAAAATATTGTGAAAATTGTCCTTTTTAAAAAAAACACTGATCTCACTATAACTCTTGGAAAATTCACCAAAGGTAGTGAGATGTTAAATGTAATCTTAAAAGCTCAACATTTTGTAAATGATCAATCTAGTATTGGATACAATCCAAAATCAAATAAAAAAAGGAAGAAATAAAATAGGTAGCAAATCATACTTGAATTATTTTCAGTATTCTATTCATATATCGAATCCTTTTGCATATTATAGTTACTGCAATAAAAAAGGTCACTACACTTCATCATGTATTCATAAAAAGAAAGGAAAAATAGGAACCTATAAGTGGGTATCTAAAGGTGTTAGAGCAAGCATTTCACCCAAAAAGAGGGGGGTGAATTGGGTGATACTAAAATTTCGTTGCAAATAAAAACTTGACGGTGAATATAAAGCAATAAAGAGTAAGGAGAAATATCACCGAAGTGTACACCAAGAGTTATACTGGTTCGGCCACAACCACTTTGACCTACGTCCAGTCCTCAGAGCTTCTCTGAGAGTTTCACTATATCTTCCAAGATTTAGTAGGTTCTTGGCACCTCAGTGCAAGCAAGATACTACGCCTGGACACTCGCTCCCCCTTACAAGTTGTAATCCAATCCCAATGTAAGGTTCCACAACATTAAGTTACCTCAATAACAAATATTGAGTTTGAATGAAATATCTCTCTCACAGAGTGAATAAGAATTACTGAAGCATAGAATTACAAGTATAATGTAAAACAGAGTAATGAACTTGATAATATGTTCATGTTTGTGTTCTTGTTTTTTTCTCTATTTAGATGTTCCTATATATATAGATACATTGGTAATGATTGTTGGAACATATTTCTTCATGCCCGTTAGAGCGTGCGCAACCACTATTGACTTTTCTAGTATTTGAAAGACATACGTTTGCGGTAGGTGGCATTTAAACGTTGCTTTTGACTTTCCTTATTTGGTAAGATCTGTTCATTGTTTATCTGTGGATATGCTAAGAATACTAATACAATGAAAGGTTAATCATATAGCAAACAAATCAAAGAACGTTGGAATGATTTATAAATTTCTGGACTTGCATACTCGAGTATTCATTTAAGTTTACTCGAGTACATACTCGAGTATCATCGGGAAAACTTTGATAAACTGCAAGGCAATAAGCAACCATAACATTACTCGGGTAGTGCATGAAGTAAACAAAATTTCAACCTTTGGAAATACCTGTTTACTCGGGTACTTACTCGAGTATAGCACACTTTACTTCATAGGTTACTCTAGTACCAACTCGAGTAAACCTTCAAATAAACTTTAGGTTACTCGATACTTCACTCCAGTAATGTTGGCAGGATTTCAAGGCCGAGAGCACTTCAAGTTTTCTTACCTTGTTACTCGAGTACATACTTAAGTAAACATAAATTTTCTGCATAGCTTACTCGGGTAATGACTTGAGGTTCTGTGTCAATAAATCTACACTTTACTCGATTACTTACTCGAGTAATCCAGTTCAAAATAAGTGATTAAATACCTGCATACTTGAGTAGTGCCTAGTGAAGTGTCATAAAAACATATCATGTTATTCGAGTATTACCTTCAGGTTTTGCTTACCACAATGAGTTACTCGAGTGGCTCCTAGAGTAACATTGGCAGGGTTGAAAATGCCGAGAGCAACACATTTTCTGAAACAGAGTAACTCGAGTAGTGACTCGAGTATCATTGGCAGGCCGAGAGCAACTGGAAGTCTTTTACATGGTTACTCGAGTAGCTCCTCGAGTAACGTTGGCAGGCAGAGAGCAACTCCAAGTAAATTACCTGGTTACTCGAGTAGCTACTCGAGTAACGTTGGCAGGCCGAGAGCAACTAGAAAACAATTTACCTTATTACTCGAGTACTCACTCAAGTAACGTTAGCAGGTTACTTGAAGTTTGACCTGGTTACTTCAAGTTTCTGTCTCATTACTCGAGTAACTACTCGAGTAACCCTTTGGAAAACTTGCCAATAATGAAGTTTCTTAGCGTTTTCTCTTGGCCTTTCTTCATTACTCCAATGCTTACTTCAAGTGATGATTTTTCCCTGTTATTACTTTGTTCAAACTTATTTGTTTATCACTCTTTTTCATACCATCCTTTGTTATCATCAAAACATGAGATCTAACATTCTCCCCCTTTTTGATGATGACAAAACTTGGTGATTTTGAACAAGATTTTTAGAATTGAGTTCTCAATTAAATACTTCTTGAATTCAATTGTAATTTTGAAAACCTTGTTAAGTTTAGATTCAAAGTGTTTTAATAGAGAATGAAATCATAATATACACCTTGCACACATAATAAACTCATTAGTTCCACAATGTATTATAATTTAAAAGCTAAAATGGACTTGTAATAAATTCATAACTTAAGTAAACTTGCATTAAACTTAAAGTTACATTACAAATGAAAAAGTTACAAGTTAAAAACCTCCCTAAATCCCATATACACCCATATACCCAAAAAGAAACTCAGACACTCCACAAAATCACCCTCAAGCTCTTCTCCCCATTTTTGTCTTCATCAATCAAGTGGAGGACTAGAAGGCTTGACCATAGAGATAGGCTTCACTGGAAGAACAAAAGAACTATCTGAACCAGAAGAATCAAAAGAACTAGAAGATTTTGGTTCAGGAAGATTAAGTGGAGGGATATGGATGTCATCTCTAGGAGGAATAGGAAAAGGCTGGTAGACGATTATAGTGGTGGTCTCAACCTCTGAAGTATGATGATCAGAGGATGAGGGAGATATCTCCTTTGTATAAGTAGGAGAAGGAATGGGTGTAGGAGTATGTTGGGGCTGAGCTCTGGGCGGTGAATCCTCAATGACAATATGGATGGTCTCATTGGTTTCAGGGTTATCCACTGAGCATAGGATATCTTCGGGTCTTGGCTCAGGTGGACTAGAGACTGGAGGAATAAGTGGCTCAACCTCAGAGTGATGAAGGTCAGATGGGATGTTCTCTGGAGGTTGTGGGATATGCTCTAGGGATGGTATATGCTCTGGAGATGGTATATGCTTTAGAGATGAAGAAGTCTCATGTGCAGAAGATGATGGACCGGTAGAAGGTCCGGGACCTAAAGAGTCCAATCTCGCCAAAATCAACTTCAAGGTCTCACCTTGGGCAAGTTGCTAAGCTAGCAACTCTTCATGCCTCTTATCCATCCTCTCAACTAGCTCAGCCATCTTGTGATTCATGTTAGTGATCAACTCAGCATTTATGTTGGCAATGTCCACATGGAATCCTCTGAGCATATTTTCCATAAAATGCTAAAGTGTGGCATTGAGGAAAGAGGGTGATGAGGTAGTATCAGCTGGAGCCAAAGACTGAGTGTCATCTATTTTGCTAGTCTCAGTCTCAGTTTTCTTCTTATTCTTTGATCCAGACCCAGAGGACCCTTGAGAGGAATGTCAATGTTGAGCTTGCCAATTTGATTTCTCCCAACCAGATTAATCCTCTCAATATGTTCTTTGCTCTCCAGATACCATATCTTATTCTCTTTCAGAATGAGTGAAATAATCTAAGGATATGGCATAGGTGTGGTAGCTTTCCCGTCTACTCTGTACCTCTTCATTTCAGAAAAGATATACTCCCCCAAATCTTTCTGTTCCTTCAGGAGTAAGGAAGCAAACCATCTAAAGTCCCTATCAGAGAAGTGGGTATAGTTGTTGGCCTTGTTCACAAGGGATCTATAGTAGATATACCATAGAACCCTATGATGATCACACATGTCACTAGGTTTGAAATTCAAAGGGCCTACAAGCTCACCAAGTTTAAGGACAGAGAAGATTTGGTTTGAGTCAAGTTTGGAGTAAATGTCATCGGGGGGTTCTCTATTCCTAACCACAAATTTATCCTAGAAGGTGAGATGAGTATCTTTTGGCCTCTAACAGTTGTAGTCATTTCTTCCTTAGCTGAAGTTCTATTTGGTTCATCTAGAATCTCAAGGTTGCAGTAAAAATGGGTGACTACTTTTGTGCAAAAAGGAAGTCTAATAGAAAGCCAAGGCATAAATGGTTCTAAAAAGGGACTAAGATCATGCTTCAATACCTCCTGAAGTACTTTGAGGTCCACATAGTGTGTCTTGCATACTTTTCTCCTGGAGAATTGAGTGAGGTACTTCGGGGACTCCTTTAGTTTGTTGACATTAAACCCCTTTGGAGGTTTGGTGATCTCCTCTTCTGGCAGTTCTGATTTCTTTGAAGACTGGCCCTTCTCAAGCTGATCTAGAATGCCAGCCATTGCCTTAGCCACATTCACATCATATTTAGGCTTTTTAGGGGGTTTTGGTGTGAAAGAGGGAGTTGAGGAATCAGAAGGTGGAGGAGAAGGAAACTTGGCACTTTTGCCTCTCCTAGAAGAGGTGCTCTTCTTGGATTGAGCCCTTGTAATTATCCATATATGTTCCCTCGATCATTTTATAGCCAATTTAGAGCATATTTGAGTCGTTTCTCATCAAATTGGTAATCTGGGCTTGCAGTTACTCGAGTCCTTACTCGAGTAAGCTTTAAGTTTACTCGAGGCTTGCCTCGGGTAACCTTTCATTTTCAGTTTGGACTGTTCAGTTCTCACCAATGAATTGTTAGAACAGGCTGACACCCAAGAGGGGGGTGAATTGGGTGTATTATAAAAACTTAACTACTTTGATATTCTTTTCGCATCTTATGAAATCAACAAGTATGTAAGTAGTGAAATATACAACCATAATCAGTTATTGAAATCATATATGCTGGAAATATAAGAGATCAGGGAAGAGAAGATGCAAACTGTAATTTATCCTGGTTCGGTCCAATCCACGATGACCTACGTCTAGTGCCCAGGCTCCTCCTGAGATTTCAATCCACTATCTCCCTCAAGTTTAACCGGGTACTTGAGAACCACTACAATCTCACAAGTTTGATCCAGGCACTTGTGAAGCCTTTACAATTCTCCCACTGAGATATGAGCTCCCCCTTACACATTGTAAGGATACAATTTGTTTCCCACTCAAGATTCCCCAATCTTGAGTAACTCTCACAAATATAGAATGATTACAATGAAAGATTACTTCTCTCTATATGAAGTAGATAATGATTAACGCTGAAGTACATGGTAGGAGTATTATTACAGTGCTTCGGTCAAGTAAGATTCAGAATAATAGCATATCAACATTGTAGGCATGGGCTCTCTTCTTTTTTTCATTTTGAATGACTCTTCTTTTATAGTTGATGAAGATCATTTGACCGTTTGAGCTTTTCTTCTTCCCGTTGAGGCGTAAAATATTACTGTTGAACTAGCCGTTAGAAGCTTCTGACACAAAAGTACTTTCACCGTCTTGTGTCTTAATTCTTGTTTGATCACCTGGAGAATGCTTAATCACTAATATAATAAAGTGTTAGAGTGATTAGAATCAATAAGAACAAGTTATACAAAAGTTCAATGATTCTCAGAAGTTTCAAGGTGATACTCTGTTTTCTGGAAAATCTGTTATTTGGATAACATCTGTTGTATTCGAATAGCCTTCTTTGATAATGAGTAATATTTATTCGAATACTTTATCCTCTATCCAAATAAACTTTTAGAACTTGAAGTGTATTCGAATAGTGACTTCCTTATTCGAAAATAGCTGCCTTGTAAAACAAATGATATTATTCGAATAATGTCATTTGTATTCGAATAATATTCTTCATAATGAACTTTCATATTCGAATATTCCAACCGTTATTCGAATCGTCTTTCACACAACATATATGATATTATTCGAACAGTAGTTGCTCTATTCGAATAGTGCACCTTTGATAATGAATCTTCACAAACGAATACTACAACCTCTATATTTGAATAAACTTCTGAGGGCGTCACTCTTTGGATATAAATCCATGATAAATTATATATCATCGGAAAGCTCTCATCATCTACATTTCAATGCAACAAGAATCAGCTCCAAACTCATTGTACATAGAAAGTTATGATCCAAAGAGTATCTAGTGTTCTTAGACAATCTCTGAAATCACGAGTAGCAACTTCTAGAAGGCATAGCTCTTAGGATATAACTTCAAATATTCCAAATTAACTATCCATGGAAATCTCTTTGAGTCTACTTTCATATGGCACTGGTTTCATCTCAATCCGATGTATAGTTTGGGAGTTATGTCCAAAATACCAAAGCTATCCAGGAATATGATGCTGATTCATGTATCAACTTCAACAGATCATATCTCTCACATCTGAACTCCTTTTAATGTGATATTGCTGTCAAAATAACGCATTGGAATTATAGTTTCATATGCCACTAGTTTCACCTCAATCCAAGTTGTGGTTTGGGAGATATGACCAAAATACTGAACGTCGCCCATGCTGAAGAAACACAATCTGCTGCGTTATTCGAATAGCACTTCTTGTATTCAAATAGAATCACCCTTTTATGTACTATTTGAATAGTCACTTCACTATTCACTATTCGAATAATATTTGATTTTTTTACACTGAGACTATTCTGATAGTTCCATTACTATTCGAATAGTCCTCTTTGAAATATGTCAAAAAGTATTCTGATAGTCTCCCTACTATTTTGATAGTAATCTTACTATTCTGATAGTAACTTTACTATCCTGATAGTCTTGTGATATTAATTCTGATCCTACTATCCAGATAACATATTTAGAAACTGAGTTTGAAATCACACTGACTATTCGAATACATTTCCACTTGAATTATTTTTAGAAAAATTTGTTAAGCATACTATTCAAATACTAATGTGCTTATCCGAATACTTTTAACTGTTAATAGTTCTCCTCTATTCGAATAGCATATTCAACGTAGGAGATAAATACATTATGTAAACTTTTTACTCTCAATAATTAATATCTATATTTGACATCATCAAAACTAATCATATCCAACATGAACCGTTTGATTCAAATTCCAAGAAACTTGATACGTTACTTCCAGTTTTGGAAGACCATTACTCGAGTAGTTACTTGAGTAAAGTGCTCTTTTACTTCAAGTTGTTCCTCGGGTAATGGTTCACTGTCAGTCATTACTTGAAGTTGGTACTCCAGTAAAGGTGTCCTCTGATAACCTCTGTTTTTATGTCTCAAAACAGAGTTTTAATCTTCCTGCAAAACAAGTTTCTACATACTCCGATGCTTAAATTAGCAATCATTAAAACATTATCAAATGACTTCATCTAATATTATGAGAAAGTGAAATAACTTACAATTCATTGGGATTTACCATTCCCAATTCTCTTCTAATGTATAGAAATTGTTCTTTTGCAAGAGGTTTGGTGAAGATGTCAGCTAGTTGAAGATGAGTAGGAGTGAATATCACTTTCACATCTTTCTTTTGGACATGATCTCTGATGAAGTGATATCTGACATCGATATGCTTGGTTCTAGAATGTTGAACTGGATTTTTCACCAAGCTTATCGTACTGGTATTGTCACAATAGATTGGTATTTCTTTGAGATAAATACCAAGATCTATTAGTTGTTGTTTTAACCATATCACTTGTGCACAACAACTTGAGACTGCAACATATTCGGCTTCCGTTGACGAAAGAGACACTGTATTTTGTTTCCTGCTGAACCATGATACAAGAGACCCTCTAAGAAATTGTCCTTGTCCACTGGTGCTCTTTCTATCTGTCTTGTATCCTCCATGATCAGAATATGAATATGCAACTAGATATTCACTTCTTCCTTTGGGATACCACAGACCTAATTCTGGTGTGTCAGCAAGGTATCTAAAAATTTTTTTGACAGTTTCAGCATGTGATTCCTTTGGTGCTGATTGATATCTTGCACATATGCCAACACTAAATTGAATGTCAGGTCTGCTTGCTGTGAGATAGAGTAATGATTCAATCATTCCTCTCGATTTTGTGATGTTGTAGTCTTTCCCTTTGACATCAGCATCAAGCAATGTAGTTGAGTTCATAGGTGTGTCCGTTCCATTTGCTTCATCCATTCCATACTTCTTTAACAACTCCTTCAAATACTTTGTTTGAGATATGAAGATTCTATTCTTTCTTTGTTTGATTTGCAAACCAAGAAAGAAATTTAATTCTCCCATCATTGACATCTCAAACTCTCCCTGCATTATCTCAAAAAATTCCTTACACAGAGATTCATTAGTAGCACCGAAAACAATGTCATCAACATGTATTTGAACAATTAAAATATCATCACGTTTTCGTTTTATAAACAATGTTGTATCAACTTTTCCCCGTACAAAACCTTGATCAATAAGAAATTTATTGAGCCTTTCGTACCATGCTCTAGGAGCTTGTTTTAAACCATATAAAGCCTTTTTGAGTTTGAAAACATGGTCAGGTTTGGTAATATCTTCAAAAGCTGGAGGTTGTTCTACATACACTTCTTCCATAATGTAGCCATTTAGAAATGCACTCTTTACATCCATTTGATAGAGTTTAAATCCTTTGATGCATGCAAAGGCTAAGAGTACGTGTATAACTTCCAATCTAGCCACTGGAGCATACGTTTCCTCATAATCAATCCCTTCTTCCTGATTATAGCCTTTGGCCACCAATCTTGCCTTGTTTCTGACAATAATTGCGGATTCATCGAGTTTGTTCTTGAATACCCATTTAGTACCAATGATCGGATGATCCTTGGGTCGGGGTACTAAATCTCAAACTTGATTTCTTTCAAATTGATTTAATTCTTCTTCTATTGCTATAACCCAATTATTGTCTGATAGGGCTTCATCAATGTTAGAAGGTTCAATCTCAGAAATGAATGCAGAAAAACTTACTTCATTGAAAATTCTATTTCTAGTTTTGATCCCTTCATTCACATCTCCTATGACTTGATCTAAGGGATGACTTTTATTGTATTTCCAGGCTCTAAGTTGTCCTAGTGTTTGTTCTTCTTCCTTGGTTTCATCAACCTCTGGAATAAGAGATTTAGAAATAGATTGACCATTTTCTTGATTTAAAACAACTTCCTGTTCTTCATCAATGGTTTTGTCAGAGGATTCAAATTCATCAAATACAATATGAATTGATTCTTCAACAACACATGTTCTTTTATTGAAAACTCTATATGCTTTACTTCGGTTAGAATACCCTAGAAAAAAAACCTTCATCAGTTTTAGAAGTAAAATTTCCTAAGTTATCTTTACCATTATTATGAATGAAATACTTACAACTGAAGATGTGTAGATGAGCAATGTTTGGCTTCCTTCCTTTGTATAACTCGTATGGTGTCTTTCCAAGTTTTGTTCTGATATAGGCTTTATTTGAAATATAGCATGCTATACTCATAGCATCAGCCCAGAACACTTGAGACACATTCTTTTCATTTAACATTGCTCTAGCCATTTCAGTAAGTACTCTATTCTTATGTTCCACGACTCCATTTTGTTGAGGTATCCTTGGAGCAGAGAAATTGTGATCAATGCCATTAGTATCACAATATTCTTCAAAGGCTTGATTTTCAAATTCTCCACCATGATCCATCCTAATGCCTGCAATAGACATACCTTTCTCATTTTGCACTTTCTTGGCAAAAACAATAAATTCTTCAAAAGTTTCATCTTTTGATGATAGAAAAATAACCCATGTAAATCTGGAGAAATCATCGACAATGACCAATGAATATAAGTTGCCACCAAGACTTTTTACTCTTGTTGGGCCAACTAAATCCATATGCAATAATTGTAGTGGTCTATTTGTTGAAATCTTATTTTTCAATTTGAAAGATGATTTAGTTTGTTTACCCTTTTGACATGCATCACAAATCAAGTCATTTTTGAAAGTTACTTTGGGTAATCCAAGAACTAAATCCTTTTTGAGAAGTTTGCCTAATTGATGCATATTGACATGAGCCAATCTCTTATGCCATAGCCAACTTTCATCGGTATTACTCAGAAAACAATTTTCAGATTCATTTCTACTAATATCTAGAGTATAACAATTACCTTCCCTTTTTTCTCTGAGCTTAGCCTTGATATTCTTCTTATCAAGTGGTAAATCATTCTTGTTGATAATTAGACATTCTTCTGAGTCAAATATTACCCTGTTGTTTTTGTCTGCACTTTGACTTACACTCAGCAAGTTATGGCATAATCCTTTGACATAGTATATGTCTTTGACTTGTATGCCTTTGTCATTTTTTATTTCACCAATTCCTGCTATCCTTCCGGTTTGATTTCCTCCAAATTTTACCTTCCCACCTTTTTTAGGTTGTAATTTGGTAAAACTTTCGAAATCACCGGTCATATGTCTAGAGCATCCATTGTCTATGTACCACTTGTTGTTTTTGGATGCTTTGAGACACATCTGCAATTAAATATGATTAATTCTTAGGTACCCACTTCTTTTTGGGTCCTTTTGGGTTAGTACAGGAAATTTTGCAAACATATGATCCTTTAGGTACCCATTTGTAGGTGCCTATCGTTCCTTTCTTCTTATGAATGCATGAAGAAGTATAATGACATTTTCTATTACAATAATTATAGAATGCAAAAGGATTTGATGTATGTACAGAATGCCAGAAATAATTCAAATATGACTTACCTCCTGCTTTCTTTCTACCTTTCCTTCTATCTGATTTTGGATCATATCCAATTCCAGATGGGTCATTTACAAATCATTGAGCTTTTAAAATAAAATTTAGCATCTCACTTCCTTGTGTAAATTTATCAAGAGTTTTTGTGAGATCAGTGTTTTTCTTTTTCAACAAAGAACAATTTTCACAATCCTTTTCTGAACTTTCTTTAAGTTCAATTTCAAGAGCTTTGTTTTTCTTTTTGAAAACAATTAATTCTTTAACTACTTTAATGAATTTAGAATGTAAAGCATTATATTCAGAAAGTAATTCATCATAGGTAGGATCAGAATCATTTACCTCTTCTTCGATTTCTTCTTGAGCAACGAGACATATATTGGCTACTTCTTCATCGCTTTTTTCGTCAGAGTAACTATCACCCCATATAGAAGATACAAAGGCCTTCTTTTTGTTAAAGAATTTGCCATTTCTCTTTTCTTTGCTCTTTTGATTCAGTTTTGGACATTCTAATTTGATATGTCCTGGTTTTCTGCATTCGTAGCAAATGATATGATCTTTGCTGCTAGTTCCTCCTTTCTGAAAGTGTTTGAATCCTTGTCCTTTCTTGTAGAACTTTTTGAATCGTTTTATGATTAGGCCCATTTCATTATCATCAAACTCCTCATCCTCATCTTGATTTTCTTCTTTTGCTTTTAGTGCTAAGCCTTTCTTTCTCTTGTCACTGATGTCATCTAGTTCTCGTTTGAACTTTAGTTTGCTTTCATATTCAGAAAGACTTCCAAATAGAGAAGCAACTGATCTCATTGATTCTCCTTTAGCTTCTTCTATCGTAGTGACTTTGGCCTCCCATTCTTTAGAAAGAATATTCAAAATCTTTCGTACTTGGGTATGTTGATCATAGATTTTCCCAAGTGCTGAAAATTGATTAATAAGATGAGTATATCTAAGTTCAAATTCAGATATTGACTCACCTGATTTCATTCGAAATAGATCGAATTCAGTGACCAAGGTGTTGATCTGATTCTCCTTTATTCCCAAAGTTCCTTCATGAGCTACCTCTAGAGCTTCCCACATTTCCTTTGCTATTAGAAGTGTGCAAATTCTGAAATATTCACTTTGACTCAAAGCACTTTGTAGCATCAAAATTGCCTTGCTGTTGAGAGTGATAAGTTTCTTGTCATTCTCATTATATTCCGCTGGAGTTTTGGGAATTTTCTGAGAATCTGCAATCTTTGTAGGTTGATAGTTTCCTCTCTCAATCACATCCCATAGCCCATATTTAGTAGCTATCATGAATAATATGAACTTTTCTTTCCTGAAGGAAAAGTGTTCTCTACTAAAACCTGGAGATCTAGTGATGGATGCTCCGTTGGGAAGAATTCCTTTACCCATGCTTGCCATTGGATCCTTCTTAGGTTGTTAAGCCTTAACAAGAAGACCTACGCTCTGATACCAAATGTTAGAGCAAGCGTTTCACCCAAGAGGGGGTGAATTGGGTGATACTAAAATTTTGTTGCAAATAAAAACTTGACGGTGAATATAAAGCAATAAAGAGTAAGGAGAAATATCACCAAAGTGTACACCAAGAGTTATACTGGTTCGGCCACAACCACTTTGACCTACGTCCAGTCCTCAGAGCTTCTCTGAGAGTTTCACTATATCTTCCAAGATTCAGTGGGTTCTTGCCACCTCAGTACAAGCAAGTTCCTTCGCCTGGACACTCGATCCCCCTTACAAGTTGTAATCCAATCCCAACTCAAGGTTCCACAACCTTAAGTTACCTCAATAACAAATATTGAGTTTGAATGAAATATCTCTCTCACAGAGTGAATAAGAATCACTGAAGCATAGAATTACAAGTATAATGTAAAACAGAGTAATGAACTTGGTAATACGTTCGTGTGTGTGTTCTTGTTTTTTTTTCACTGTTTGGATGTTCCCATATATATAGATACGTTGGTAATAATTGTTGGAATATATTTCTTCATGCCTGTTAGAGCGTGCGCAACCACTATTGACTTTTCTAGTATTTGAAAGACATATGTTTGCGGTAGGTGGTGGTAGGTGGCATTTGAACGTTGCTTTTGACTTTCCTTATTTGGTAAGATCTCTTCATTGTTTATCTGTGGATATGCTAAGAATACTAATACAATGAAAGGTTAATCATATAGCAAACAAATCAAAGAACGTTGGAATGATTTATAAATTTCTGGACTTGCATACTCGAGTATTCATTTAAGTTTACTCGAGTACATACTCGAGTATCATCAGGAAAACTTTGATAAACTGCAAGTCAATAAGAAACCATAACATTACTTGGGTAGTGCATGAAGTAAACAAAATTTCAACCTTTGGAAATACCTGTTTACTCGGGTACTTACTCGAGTATAGCACACTTTACTTCATAGGTTACTCTAGTAGCAACTCGAGTAAACCTTTAAATAAACTTTAGGTTACTCGATGCTTCACTCCAGTAATGTTGGCAGGATTTCAAGGCCGAGAGCATTTCAAGTTTTCTTACCTTGTTACTCGAGTACATACTTGAGTAAACATAAATTTTTTGGATAGCTTACTCGGGTAATAACATGAGGTTCTGTGTCAATAAATCTGCACTTTACTTGATTACTTACTCGAGTAATCCAGTTTAAAATAAGTGATTAAATACCTGCATTCTTGAGTAGTGCCTAGTGAAGTGTCATAAAAACATATCATGTTATTCGAGTATTACCTTCAGGTTTTTCTTACCACAGTGAGTTACTCGAGTAGCTCCTCGAGTAACATTAGCAGGGTTGAAAATTTCGAGAGCAACACATTTCCTGAAACAGAGTAACTTGAGTAGTGACTCGAGTATCATTGGCAGGCCGAGAGCAACTGGAAGTCTTTTACATGGTTACTCGAGTAACGTTGGCAGGCCGAGAGCAACTCCAAGTAAATTACCTAGTTACTCGAGTAGCTACTCGAGTAACGTTGGCAGGCTGAGAGCTACTAGAAAACATTTACCTTATTACTCAAGTACTTACTCGAGTAACGTTGGCAGGTTACTTGAAGTTTGACCTGGTTACTTCAAGTTTCTGTCTCATTACTCGAGTAACTACTCGAGTAACCCTTTAGAAAACTTGCCAATAATGAAGTTTCTTAGCTTTTTCTCTTGGCCTTTCTTCATTACTCCAATGCTTACTTCAAGTGATGATTTTTCCCTGTTATTACTTTGTTCAAACTTATTTGTTTATCACTCTTTTTCATACCATCCTTTGTTATCATCAAAACATGAGCTGTAACATTCTCCCCCTTTTTGATGATGACAAAACTTGGTGATTTTGAACAAGATTTTTAGAATAGAGTTCTCAATTAAATACTTCTTAAATTCAATGGTAATTTTGAAAACCTTGTTAAGTTTAGATTCAAAGTGTTTTAATAGAGAATGAAATCATAATATACACCTTGCACACATAATAAACTCATTAGTTCCACAATGTATTATAATTTAAAAGCTAAAATGGACTTGAAATAAATTCATAACTTAAGTAAACTTGCATTAAACTTAAAGTTACATTGCAAATGAAAAATTTATAAGTTAAAAAGCTCCCTAAATCCCATATACACCCATATACCCAAAAAGAAACTCAGATACTCCACAAAACAGAAAGATAGCAAGAATTGGTGAAAACAAAACTGATAAAGCTATACAAATCAAAGACGTATATTACATTGAAGGCTTATGCCACAATCTGCTGAGTGTGATTCAAAGTACAGATAAAGACAATTGGGTTATATTTGACTCAGAAGAATGTCTAATTGTCAGCAAGAAGAACTTACAATCAGAGAAGAAAAATCTTAAAGTAAAGGTCAGAGTAAAAGGGGAAGGCGACTGCTATACTCTTGATCTAAGTAAAAATGTTTCTCGAAATTGCTTTCTAAGTAATGTTGATGAAAGTTGGTTATGGCATAGGGACTTGCTCATGTAAATATGCATCAAATAGGCAAGTTACTTAAAAAAGATTTACTAGTTGATTTACCCAAAGGGAATTTTAAAAATGATTTGATTTGTGATGCATATGCCCTAAGAGCTGATTATTGTACTTTGAACATTATTAATTAAATGAAATTTCTCTATTCTATTATCATATTATTTACATGTTAACTGTGATAATTGTATCCTTGGATAAATCATAAAGATTGTCCTAAAATGTCCTTGGTCGATCACCTATGCAAGAGCAGAGATGAAACAAGACAGTATGACTTTGATAAGATATGGACATATGAATCAAAATCTTAGGCACTTGTAAGAGTACAAGGTGTTGGACTGACCCACTATGAGAAAGCTACATGGATCAAGTCATAAGCTCTTTTCATGGATAACCATGTCACAATGCTCTTTGACCTGAGGACGTCATGGATTCGTTCATGAGAGTTGCTAAGCTTTAAACTAGTCAAAAGTTACTTTTGACCGGGTGATGATAAAGGCTATGATCAGGCTTGGTGGTTTTTCATGTAGAGGAATATGAATGATCAAGATGGAATTTATCCCTCAAATTAGTAGAGAGATATTATTCGGCCCCTCGATGAGTGAGTCTGAGAAATGTATGGCCATAATATAATGGAAAGGAGTTTCCATTTCTATTATTAGACTACTCAACAATCAAGAAAGTAATGGTCAGGAATAAGAGGATGACATTATCCATGCCTCATCCTTGACCGACATATCATGTGACAATTCATATCTCTATCTAGGTTGAAGGGATATGAAACTATATGGAAGACAATTTGAATCAGAAGCGTTCTAGGCCATTTTTGAAACTGGGCCAAAATCATTTGAACTGGATTGAAACAAATATTTTAAAAAATTGGGACCATCATGACTACCTGTTCATAGCATGATATAACTTAATCATCACATTTATTGCTTTTCATATTATATGAACTGTTACTTGTTATGGTTTATTTTCAAACTTGTTTGGGTATGGTGAACAATATGGCTTTAAAGTTTTACAAAGAATTGTAATATTTAAATACAGCCTGTGTACTGTGCCTTCCTCTAAATATTCTCAATATACATTCTCTTCTCATCTCACTCCTCTCGAATGTTTAAATGATGTTTCTCTCAATGTATTTCTTTTCTTATTTAGAGAAGGCCTCTCATTAGTTTGGGAGGATTTTAGGTTAGGTAGGCTATATTGTCTCATGTTTAAATTATGCTTTTGATTATATCATTGTATGAATACTTTTGCATTTATATGTATTTATCTATATGTGATACGACCATGATTGCATTCATATAAATAAAACTAATTAAATTAAGCCCTCTGAATCAAATCTTAAGTCATAATATCATCAATTAATGAATACTTGTCAAAAACTAGATTGCTCAATTATGGAAACCACCAAAGTGGATGCACTTGAGTTACCTTGATGAGAAAGCATGAGTAATGGTACTACTTATAATATTCATTATAGTTTTGACTTAATTGAGATTAACAAAACATTTTTGAATCTCAAGGCATTAGATGGGATTAAACATGTAGGATCATATGATGATTGAATCCTATAAAGATCTAAGAGTTACATGTGATGTAATTGGTAAATAGGTTACCTACCTAAATAACTTGAATTTAAGCATCTTGCTAAAGCAGACTTAAGTTTAAGAAAATTATGGATCTTAGCCCACTAATTATTATATTGAGGGTTGTTAATTTAGTGGGAGATTATTAACTAACTTTGCATATTTTAATTGTAGAATCATGTCGACCATTAATGCTGCTACACTATCATTACAATTGTTCCTTGAGAAGGTCAAACTCAATGGGACAAACTTTCTTGACTGGTTCAAGAACTTGAGAATTGTTCTCAAGCAGGAAAGAAAGGCTTATGTCCTAGATCAATCTATTCCTGAGGAGCCTGCAGCCAATACTCCAATAGCTCAAAGATATGCTTACACGAAGCATAAGGATGACTTTGTGGATGTAGGTTGCCTGATGCTTGTCACTCTGGTTCCAAAGCTCCGAAGAGATTTAGAACTTATGGAGGCTCATGAGATGATTGTCTATCTCAAGGAAATATTCCAGCAATAGGCAAGGCAAGAAAGGTATGAGACCACAAAGGCCTTACATTCCTGTAAGATGGCTAAAGGTGCATCAGTTAGTACTCATGTGTTAAAGATGAAAGGCTATATTGATCACCTAGTTGGTCATCTATGTGGGAGCAGAGATGAAAAAAGACCAGTATGACTTTGATAAGATATGGAGATACGAATCAAAGGCTTAGAAACTTGTAAGAGTACAACGTGCTAGATTGACCCATTATAAGAAAGCTATATGGATCAAGTTATAAGTTTTTCTCATGTATAACCACGTCATAATGCCCTTTGACTTGAAGTCATCAAGGATTCCTACATGAGAGTTGCTAAGCTTTAAACTAGTCAAAAGTCACTTTTGACCTGGTTATGATAAAGGCTACGATCGGGCTTGGTGGTTTTTCATGCAGAGGAATATGAATAATCAAGATGAAATTTGTCCCTCATATTAGTAAAGAGATATTTCTGGGCTCCTCAATGAGTGAGTCTGAGAAAAGTATGGCCATACTACGATGGAAAGGAATTTCCATTCTATTGTCAGACTACTCAACAATCGAGAAGGTAATGGTCAGGAATAAGAAGATGACATTATCCATGCCTTATCCTTGACCAATATATTGTGTGACAAAAGGGACTTGACATGGTTGTATGACAGGTTGCATCGTGTTAACGATCTTCATATGAATTGGGTAGTCATAATGTCTTGCTAGAGGCCACTTGTGATTTGTGGGTTAGTATAGTTATTTGCCAACTGCCAACTTCATATGGGCCAACAGGGTCGTACACAAGAATGGCCAACACGAGATAATATTTAATCTAAGGTGGATGAATTTTATATTTATATATATATAATAGAAAATTCATTAATATTATATATATATATATATATATATATATGTATTTTCGAAATATATATTATATATATATGTATATATATTTAATGATATTATTATATTATGTTAGTTTTAAATTTAATTTTATTGTATGGGGCAGAGGCCTTTGGCAATAAGACATCCATTGCGTAGTACTGTGATATTTGATCAGTGTGTCCAGATTGTGTCCTTAGGCGGGCAAAACATTCAAACTACACTAGGTTGTAGCCTATAGCAATAAGACCTGTAAATACGTTAAGTACGGGGAAGTATCCCTGGGTAGTCAGATTGGAATACCTAGCGCTATAGGAATGAAATGGGCTATAAGGCCTGAGTATACAGGGCAGTGACCTAAAGAGGTAATGAGGCCTATGTAACCAAGTACTGTAGTAACATACTAGTGGGTCTTGTGTTTGAATCTCTGCTACTACTATGTACTAAATGCATGTGTTATATTGTTTGATGATTGCTGAATACTATCAGAGATATTTAATTATATGATGATTTATGTTGCATGCTTAGTGAGTGTAACACCCTATTTTTATTCACCAATATGCCTTGAAAGCATTTGCGGCATTCGATGGAATAAAATGGTGAATTTTGCTGCATTTAGAATGACAAAAATACCCTTAATTGAGGTCACATGAAAATTAGGCTAAAATAAGACATAAAGCCAATTTTTGTCTTCCAAAAAGCTTATTATTGAAATTCAAATATGAGAATAAAAGGGCATAATTTTTGGCTCAATAATAAGGGTAAAGAGTCAGCCAAAAGGGAGAAAAAGTAAGAAGCCACAATTAAATACAAAAAATGTAAGGGCAAAATGGTAATTTGCTAACAAAGCAAAAAGTTAATTATTTTCCCAATTTCTTGTGCCTAATTTTGGTTAAATAAGAAAACTAGAGGGAAAATAATAAATTGGAGATAAATATCCAATTAGGAGCAATTATGGCTAAGCAAATGAAGTTTGAAAAGTAAAAAAAACTAAACATGGAAGTAATTAATTATTTGAGGAAAAAAATTATGATAAATGCAAGAAGCTAGTAAATTCCCATTTTCATGAGATGAATTTCAGCCAAATGGTAAATAATCGAAGAAAAAAACACCTGGAAGCTAATGGTGCCATGTGGACTTATTTCTAGCCAAGTAAAAATAGGAATCAAAAAAGTAAAAATGCACATGGTAAAAATTAGCACTAAAATATATTATTTAAAAAAGTGGAAGATGATATGATATTTTAAGAGCTCTTCTCTTTCCATTTAAGACACAATTTTTTGGCAACTCAAGGAAAATAGAGAGAAAAAGAGCTTGAAGAACAACAAGGTCAAGAGAAAGAGCAAAGGTTGAAGAGCAAGAATCAAGGTAAGCTAGTTGTGATTTCAAGGGTTTATGCCTCTAAAGTCATGAAAAAGCTTCTCTAATCTCTATTTCCTCTTGAATAACATGTTTAGCAAGCAAAAATCCAAGGGAAGAGAGAGAGAGAGAGTAGACGACTATAGAGAGAGAGGAGAAATCAAGAGGTAACCTCAAGAACCTTGATTATCTTGTTGATTATGATGTTGTTGTGGTTGTTGTTGGCTTGTATTGGTTGATTTGATTGATTTTGTAATTTTGTGATGATAAAACCCTAAGGGATTATGCTACCCAACTTTCTACAAATCATGATGAATGAGTGTTTAAGTGTTTAATCATATGATTACTAGTGAAAATGAAGAATTTAATCAAGTAGAATCATGAAAACTAAATTTTTCCCTTTGCTTTGTTAAGTTTTGGCCAGTAGTAGAAATAGGGGTAGGAGCTGGAACTTTATCAATTTTATGGTTTCATTGTGTTTAGAAGGGAAAATTGTGTAGGGTATATGTTACGTATGAAGTGTGAAAAGCATTAGAATGTGAAATGACAAAATTATCCCTAAAACCCTAAGTTAGGGGATGCTAAGGGTAAAATTGTCTTTTGGCAGTGAATTTGACAATTATGATGTCAAAAATAGATTCTACATGTAAAATTGTGTAGGATTAACCAGGTCATAATTTTTGAAAAAGTACAATTGGACCTGGTAGGAAGGGACTTGGACAGGTTCCAAGGGGCATTTTCGTAATTTTGCAGTTTTAAGCAAGATAACCAACAAACTGACTTTAGAACAATACATGAAAGAGTAATAACCCAATTCTTTTAAAATTGGAATTTTAGGACCAGGCAGTTTGCCCAAGCTGGGATAAGGTTCAGAACAGTTTGTGAGCTAAAAAGGAATTTAAGGTAGTAACTCTATCTTTGATGCACTATGTGAACTTGCACATGTCTTGTGTATGCCATCTTCTGTGATATGTATAATGCACACACATTATCTAACTGGTGTGGGAAAAACACAAGTACCCTAATTGCCCAAAGGGGACCCAGTTATGATACACAATACCAAGAGGGTACATTGCATAGTTTGTGGTCTTGAGCCTAGCTCAGGTACAGACAAGTAGGGGTCTAACAATGGTTGGCCCTAAATATGTTCACATATCGATTATTATGATTACAATGTTATTATTATGTTGCAATATATGGTGTTTGACATAAGTATTTGTATGACTGATCGTATGTTATTATTGAGATTCGTTTGAATTTCCCCCTTTTCAATATTTGAAAATATTCCAGCAAAGCTAGCGGCTCTAAGGGCAAAATGGTAAATACCGATGTGTGAGGGTACCAATTCAAGTAAGGACTACCGTTAATTATCCTTGATTTTATTTTGGTAGTTTTGGACAATTTGTTTATATTTTCAAACCTTATGAGGATTTCCTGTATTGTAAATAAGTACTCAATATCAATATATTTTTGCTATTTCTGTATGTCATGGAACTATGCCTTTATTACTATTAGCAAATATCAAAATTTTAAGGGGTTTAACAATGAGCATGCGTAAAGAAGAGATAGATTGAGTAAAGAAAGGGATAGACTGTGTCTCAAGAATGATTTCCTAAGGTATAGTCAATACTATATGATGCTTAAAATTTTGAGAATGAAATTTATTCAATGGGGGGAGAATTGTAATATCCCAAATTTTGAGCCTAGAGGCTTGATGATAAGCTTATATTAAGCAGACTACTAAGCCTAGTTTGGGAAGAGTTCTAAGAATGACAAGAGATGGAATGACTCTCAGGAACTGTCTGAATTAGCCCTCCAGGTAGAGAGTGACTGTTCAAATTCCATAAGGGTCAATATGTGGAAGTCAACAGATAAAATATACTGGTGCAAGTGCATTTTAAGACACTTAGGTACCATTTTGATGGCAACCATTAAAAACACGTATGGCATCATGTGGGTCCCACATGTGGCATACCGACATGTAGTAATCTGTGTGCTAACTGTGTAGTCAATGGGATAGAATACACCGGCATATACACATCTGGTGTAATCAAAAGCCTACACCGATAAAGTAACTTTTCTGGACACTGAGTAAGAGAGTTTGGGGAATTCTTTAGACTTTCTTTCGCCTAATAAAGTGGTTAGCCGAGTCACAAAGAAAAGGAAGGAAGAAGACTTGGACCCCACACAAGGGACACATGGCACCCTAGTATTAAACCCTTGATAAGTGTTAATTAAAGAACACTCCCAACCTCCCTCATACTGTTTAAATTTCAGCCAACCATAGAAAATAAGGGGGAAATAGAGAAAATCAAGAGAAAATGAATGAGGAGAGAAGATGGAGAAACTTGAACAACACAAGATGTTCTTGAATGATTTCTACTTCGTATTCACGTTTCTAGCTTCCAATGCCTTCATAAATGTTGTTCCTGTCATTGAGAACAACATTTATATAGTTTTAGATTTTTGATTAGAGGCAGTTGGTGCCATCTTATTGGTGGAAGTGCCTCCAAAATCAAGAACCATATGTGGAATCGAGTAGAGGTAACCCTAAGCTTCAATTTGAGCCTAATATCTTAAGTTTAGTCAAGTCTTCATGAATTTCTTTTGTTGCCATGACTTTATGCCATACACAGAACCTAGAGAAATAATATGATTTTGATGATTTTGGGATTTCCAATGGGTTTAGAACCAAAAACAATGTGGGATAAAGGTGAGGACCTGATTCTAGGAACACCATAATAGAAAACAGAATTTTGGCCTGAAAATCCTTAAGTTTCGACCAGACCTAGAAATTTTGGAAGGAAATGTGATTTTAAGGAATTTGAGGATAGAAATGAGTCCTATACACAAAATTGTATGGGAATAGCCTATGGTTATGATCCTTAGATGATTGGGTAGAAAGCCCTAACTTTGGAACTTAAGGATAGTTACTACCATATTCTGTTTTCTGGGAGACAGGTTGCTTGTGGCATGATTTTGGATGACCAAATGTTGTTTGGTGATCATGATAATTTCTAGATTGATAGTAGACGTCTTATGCTTTAATTTGACATATAATATGCATTATTTGGGTTACTATATTGTGATTTATGTTTTATTAAAATTTAGGCACTGAATTTGGAACAAATCCTGGAACAATTTGATTGATTGAGGATTTTTGGACTCTTGTGTGTATAAATAGTAGTGAGTGATAATTTTACCTTAAAATAGACTTAAATATCTTTATATAGGACTTTGAATGGCGTTATTTGGATTTTTCTAGAGTAAGATATGAAGTTTCAAAGATGATTGATAAATCTGACAGTTTAGGTGGACCTACGAATTTATGGCATTTAAGGTAAATTATGACAAGTAGGGGTCCAAAGTGTATAGACATGTCTTAGAACCTAGTAAGACTACATTAAAGACCCAAATATAAGAAGCTACAATACATAATAAGTCATGAGTAATGACTTACTTTCATGGCTCTAATAGGCTAACCACATAATGTTATTATGTGTCTAGGGCTAGAGATAACAAAGTAGAAGTAGAAGATTATTCAAGCAACTTCTGGTTAGAAGAAAAGATACAAGAGGAGGACATAAAGACACAAGGTAGTGAACTTTCCTAACTTTCCTAATTTGATGAATTTTATAAAGCATATGTGAATGATTGAAGCTCTGTTTTTACTTATGCAATGGCCATAAGTGTAATGTGTAAAGCATTGATCATGCAAATATATCATTATGTTAGCATGAATTTATATAAGCAAGCATGTCATACATTAAGCATTTATCTTGCATGCATAGTTAGAAATGTTTACTACTGAGATTACCTCGAATCTCACCCTCCCCTGCCCAAAAATATAGGAACAATGCACGTGGAAGAGGAATGCTTGAAGATTTGTAAGAGGAAAACGTGAGGGAGAATTGAAGCTTGGAGGGGGGATGAACTATTTATGTATTAAACTTAGACGCTTTGGGTAGTCATGTGACTATACAAGTTGTGTATGTACATATAGGAATAAACTAAGAATGAGCAGAGATATACTCTGATAATCATAAACAAAGTTAAGAAAAGATGAGTCATAGTGAGTAGTGAACCACTATGGGATAAAGTTCAAAATGTTCAAATTATTCAGGAAAAACCTATTCAATTACAGGTTTGAACCCTATGTTGAGGTTGGGATTTGAAAATGTTATAAAGGAATATTTGTCCCATAATGGAATTTAGGCTTAGTGGTTTAAATTAACTATATAACACTCATCATAATACGCTATGGAAGATAAGGTGTTATATAGAAGGTCCAATGATTTTCCTGGCTTTTATGTACGGTGTTTGGGGGAAGTCGAACATATGGCTGAACAACTGACCAGCGAGTTGTCTTGGCTTTTGGACATGTGATTCTCATGGGCTAAGTGGCACCTTTTCATTAGGCAAACCTAAAAGTAAAGGCTAGGTGGCGTTGTCATATTGTTCTAACCCGAAAGCTAATTTATAAAAAGCTGCTTTACAAAAGCTACTTTATGAAAAGCTGTTTTATTAAAGTTACTTTATACGAAGTCTACTTGGTATGGCACCATGTGTCCTTGTGGCTTCAAGAATTTGCCATATGACCGTGAGTGAGCATAAGATGGTGCCACATATACCTCTGCCTCTGGTAAATTCCATGTATGTACCGGTGTATTTAGGAAATGTTGTATATTTGTGTAGGTGTCACTAAATGGCGCATTGTATGCCTAATTGCCATATAAAATGGCACCATATGTGTCTCTTAAAGAAACAAGTGTCATCATACAAACATACATCAGTATATTTATCCATTTAATTTGACATACTAAACAATACGGGTAATGAAATTTCAGTATATTACAATTCTCCCCCTATACAATAAATTTCGTCCTTCAAATTTGTTATACGTTTTTCATTCCTAGCCACCAATATATAGACTTCAGGTCATGATACCTGTTAATTACTCATAGATGAAGAGTATATTTACTCTTATGTGCCTTATCTAGGATTTTTCATCTCAGATCAGCCTTTAGTGAAACATATATTCTTTTCTTATGACTAGTTCACTAGGCAAAAGATTATACTTCTGATAGACCATACTTGTCTATCCTACATCTGAGCTATTTCAATTTTAGCTCTCAGATCACTTTCCTCTTGACTAGCACTATAATGGCAAGGAATATCTCATTCAACAAATTCAAATCTCTAAACCTTTCTAACTGTTTTTGTTCCTGCATTACCATGACTGTGACCTACATTGCTTTTCGACTCAAAGTATTAGTGACGATGTTTGCTTTACATAGATGATATTTGGTTTTCAGTTTAGAATCTTTTAGTAACTCCATATATCTACATTGTCTCGTATTCAACTCTTTATAATCACACAAACATTTGAGAATCTGGTGCTCAAAGTATAGTTATATGGTCACGTCGTACGCATATTATTGCCTATTTTCAAATAAAAACAATCACTGCTAGCTCTAAATCAAGAGTACGTAACTCATCTTGAAAGGCTTCAACTGTCAAGAGGCATACACCACAACTCTGCCCTGCTATACTAGGGCACATCCCAATCCTTGCTTACTAGCATTACTAAGATCTCACAGGTCAAACTAGGATCTGGGGTAATCAACACTAGTGCAAATATTTGCCTCTCCCTCAGCTTTCAAAAGCTACTCTCACATATATCATCGCACAGAAACAATCGATTCATTCATATGATCTCTATCAAGGGCAAGGTGATTTAAGAGAAATTCTCTTGCAACAACTGCTAAGACCCCGAGAACTGTATATCTCTGCCACAGTTTTTGGCCTCTTCCTATTCAATACTGCTTTTATTGTACTAGGATCTACCGAGACACCTTCTTGTGAGATAATATGGTCCAGGAATTTGACTCTGCAAGCCAAGACTCACATTTTCTCAGTTAGCACAGAGCTAGTTTTCTTTCAAGATTCTCGGTACTATTCTCAAGTGCACCTCAAGCTCTTTTCTACACTTTGAGCTCATTGAAATGTCATTGACACAAACCACTACAAATTGGTCAAGATACTATCGAAAAGTTTCAATTTATATATTTGAAACTTTTAATCCCCTGATTGACATGTTAGAGCTCTAACCCTCATCATCTCTATATCTTAGGTAAGAGGAATAGCGAGATAGGTGAATAAAGCAGGGAAAATATTCATTAAACGTTTCATAACTATCTTGCTGCATTGATAGAAATTCTACTTCCTTCTCAATTCTAATAGACCTTGGGAAGTGGATTATTTTGGTAGAAGATCATATTCAAAATCTATCATCATTTTTCAAAATCCAAGAGGCGTTAACCCCTTCAAATGGCTTAAAAGGATAATCCTTTATACTCAGTTCTTCTTCATATGCTTCAAACCATAGAAAGAACGGAATATGAAGTTTATACCTTTCAAGCATTTTATAAAACCTTTCTTGAATTGGTTTTTGTAATTCTTCAGTTTTATAGTTTTTGAAAAACCATCTGCGTCTTTCGGTGTTTTCATTAAAATAGAAATCTTTCTATAAAATTTTCTTATCTAATTCAAATTGTTCCTCTATGACATTCATATCGGAATATGTTAGAGATTGGCAAGTTTAGATTTCAACTTGTTCAACTTCAAGATTTTGGTAGACAAGTCTTACAACACTAGCTGATTTATTTAGACCTTGCATGACTAAAGGTGAAATTATTGGTTCTTTGACAGAAGAACTACAATAATGCCTAGAAGGTTGTTCTAGTAAAGCTTTCCTTAATTGATGGAGTTCTAGAAACACTAAATGATTGTCTCCATCAAAAGTAATTCCAACATCTTCATTTTTATTTTGCTTAATTCTATAAGAATCAGATGCAGATTTTGGTATGATAAGGGCAATTCTGTTTAAATCCCAATCATCTGAAAGAGTGATTTCTTCCCATTTTATTATTTTTGGAACCATAACATTTGCTCTAATAGCATCTGTTTGGAATAGACATATTTCTTTTCCCTGGTTAAACATTTTAACATTTGAAGTACATGAATTCATCACTTTGTACTAGACCCTATAGATTAAAGCTATAGGTGAAACACCAGGTTTCATGTTGAATTCATGTAATTTCAAACTTAATTTTAATGCTTCTATGATAGGATTATCATGAAGTAAAGCCGTTAAATCAGGGAAACAATTGAAGTAGATTGGTCCATCATGGAGACCTGCCTCAACCATTCCAAAAATTCATTCGAAAAAGATTTCATGTCTACCATCTCTAACACATACTAAAGTAGATACATCACGACCAGCTTTAACGAGTGGTTTAATAGCAATTTGGACACAACCAATATGTATAACTTTATATCTTTTTTTGTGTTTTTGAATTTATTTTTCTGATAGTAAAGGCATGCCAGTAGGTTTTGATTTTAGAGGGATAGTTTCTTCAACCGTTCTAATTATATAATCAGAAGATTTAAAGAATTTTTTATCCTCAGGTTTCTGTAAATCATTTTGGTTAATGACTGGAATAGTCCAATCACTAAAATTTTTGTCAATATCTTCAAAATGAGTTTCATTATTGAAAATATTATTTTATAGAGAATATTTCCCTAAATTTTTGTTAATTGTAACACTAGAATTTTGAGAGGATAAAGAAGGAGTAGAAGAGTGAGAAGAGTTAGAGCAAAAAGACAAAGATCTAAACATGATTAAACTTTACTCCCTTACATTGATATCATCACCATCTGGTTTCATAGAATTGTGCTAGATAAGATGAAGTTTCTGGGTTATTTATGTAGTTATTATAAATATTTCCTCGTATGTCCTTATAAAGACAAAGATCTACAAATATTATTACCACTTAGCCAACGCCTTAATCATTGATCTTTAGTAACACATGAACATTCGAACAAGCGGCTTCTGGACTTATCTGTCCTATCCGCTGGGACTTACTGCCATCACCTTAGAAAAGATGGATGAAGTTCATATGTTATTATAAGAACAACTAACTTGAGTGCTATCAGATAGTAATAATATTAAGCAAATACTTAGCTTTATATTAATATGTTTATGATGTGGAAGATCAACCTGGGTTGTGACGACAGAGCATACTTATCGAGAAATATTCATAAGAACTTCATAAATTTTCCAAAATTTTAAAGTATCTAATACATCCCTACTTCCTCTTCAGGCTCTGAAAGGATATAAATTAAAGGGAGGAGGAAGAAAGCCTAAGAAGTAAGGACCGACATGGAGTCGTTAGTTCATATGTAAATACAGAAATATGCAAGAAGTTTAGATAAAAGAGAAGAAGATTTATAAAATTGATATATCATTGAATTTAAAATGATACAAACATAAAGAAATTACAAGGAAAGTAAGCAAACATACAAGGCTTATCAGCCTAGAGGGGGAGGAGGGAGAGAATTGAGACTGAAAGTTCTAAGTCTTGAGGTGAGTAACAACTGAAATGAAGTGCCATTTTATAAGTGTCTAAGTTAGTTCCTATTCACGGTAAATTATTTTCTCTCTTTGGGTAAAATCACTTTAACTCAGAGTAAGAAACATTTTACTCAGGTTAAAGAACTTTTACTTTTGCTTTTATATAAAGTAAAAGAAATTACATCATTTTGTCTGCAAAAAGTAAAGATTCCTAAACTTTATGTCAATCTCTATTAAAAGCAGAAAATTTGTGTCAGTAGGTCTTGGATTCTAGTGCCGACGGATTTTCTTTGGAATCAATCTTCACTGAGGCTAATAATATCTTCATCTAAATGATGGCCAAAGTATTGGGCCAGATCTTCAGCTTCCGACCCATCTGAGATTGGGCTGATTGGCTATTTTGACGCTCCTCCGATTAGGTTTGGACAAGCCCAATAATTTCTTGAAATTGTTTGGTCCAAACTTTTTTGTCAGTTGCTGAGGCTAGACAAGCTTGAATTTTCCCTTTCTGGTTGAGGAATACACTGGACTCGTGATCTCCTGCCATAAGGAATTTGGGATTTTTCCTGAACCACTTCTTGAGATTTGTTTCAAACATATTTTTGATGTTTGGGAACTTTGTCCACCATTTGATTGAAAAATTTCTCTGAAACATGGGGAACAATTTTTGATATTGGGAAACTCCCTATTTGAAGCCCCAGTTTAATACCCAGGTTAAACTAAATTTTGAAAAATAATGAAGATCTACTGGGTAGGGATCTGCACTAATATTGACATGACTTTTGAAATAGACAAAACCAATTTTCACTGTGGTAGGAAGAATTTCCTGGATAGGACCAAAACAATCCCACCATTGATTGAACCACAATGGAAATTGGTACTTTATGTCATACATAACATGAATACCAAGTATGACTAAACTTTGGATTTTGGTACCAAAAGGTACAATCCATGAATCCAGATAATCCTAATAATTGAAACCAATTGGATCCATGTTTTTATTGGAAAATTGTTTCCTTTTATTTAAGTCTTGTCCCTAATCTTGAGGAGATAAAAATTTCTATATTCGAAATGTTGAATAGCCATATATACTTTTATCATTTGGATGATTAGGGTCCAGAAAATGTCTTATTTATGTAGACTTTGTATCACAAGAATAAGCTCATAAAATTTATGAGTTTTTTTTTCCAAAGAATTTGGTTTAAAGAAAAATCATTTTGGAAATATTTTTGTTGCTAAAGCAATTGGGTTTTTATCACAAAAGCTTGGTTATGTGTGGAAAAGGTTTAAGACCTTTTTTGATTTTGCCACAAATGTGGTTTGGGATGGTTGAGAGTATAAGGGTAATTCTTTTGACAATGAACCAGCCTTAGTGACTTCATTTGACTTGGCTTTGATTGCTAAGTCAAGAGCCTTAGGATTTAAAGTGAATGGGGCAAGAGCCTTAGAATCTTCTTCTTCAGCAATATCAGCCCAGCTTTTGCATGGTAATTTGGCTAATTTTTGGTTAGCCTGTAAGGCAAAAAGTGTTTTGATAAATAAAATATTTGCATATTTATTTTCCCTTATATGATGATTTTATGGACGATATTTGCGTTTAATATAATAAATTTATTTGTGATTGATAAATAAATAATGTTTTTGGAATAAATAGCATTTAAAAAAAAATGAAAGTACTGTAGCAACAAGATCACTGTAGCAGATGGTTAGACTGTAGCGGACGGAAGTTACACTAAAGCGGATGGAAGTCATTGTAGCGACAGAAGCACTGTGAGCCGTCAGACACTGTAGCAGCCGCCAGATCACTGTAGCAGCCTCTGGACACTGTAGTAGTACTGTAGCACACGTTTTTCCCCTATAAATAGAGATCAAGGCCAAACTCAAAAAAGAGAGGAGAGGAAGAGAAGCAGAGGTTTCATTCTCCGACAGGGAGAGGTCCTTCTCTGACCGGGAGAGAGCTTTCTCTAACATTTTTGAGTTCTTTGTGTTGTATTTTAGATTTAATTTCATGCATTGCATGCCTCCATCTTGGAAGGCTTAGGATTGTATTACATTTTGCATGCTTCTATATTGGAAGGCAAAGGATTGTATTACATTTTGCATGCCCCTACATGGAATGTTTTACCTCCCAAATAGACGGCTAGATTTCTTCCTTTTTCATGCATATTTTGGTTGTATATTTATGTTTGAGAATTTAATATTCAAGTTTATGCTGTATTTCTAAGGATTTCATTCTAGCTTTATATAATGTCAATTTATTTTGGTTTTGTTTTTTATTTTATCATGAGCTAAATTTTCACTTTCTTAGGGTAATGACATAACTTACTAATGACGGATTAAATCTTAACTTATTAAATCTAGTTTGAATTTCTCCTTCATGTTTCAATATACATGTTGAGACTGGAAGGAGATGCATTTGTATCGATCTTATAATTAAAACCATGACTTGCATATGAAATAGGAATATATTCATATGAGTTGTATAGTCTTATTGAGTTCCATAAATCTTAATGCATAATTAATTGCTTAAATTCAAATAGAAATATATTGGATTAGCAATTAATTATAGAATTGCTTGACCTTAGAAGAGGCTAGTAATTAAATTAGGGAAACTCAACCATCAATCATGTGGAATAAATTGGGCTAGAATAGATAAGTGATTCAATCCGGAATTTGTTAAGTGAAATCTGACCCTTAGAGCTTTTTCTCATATTTGCTTTCTATCATTTGCATTTATATTTAATTGTCTTTGTTTGATTTGGTACTCTCAATCACCAACTAATCGATCGACTAAATAGAGTTAAAATTGCTCATTTTGGTACTTAGTGATCAAGCCTCGTGGGAACGATACTCTACTTACTTCTATATTACTTGATTATGACAGTGTACACTTGCACTATTTAATTGATCATCTGCTCTCGTATCATGTTTCAATTAGCAAACCATAATGGGAAGGATCTATTATGATTCCAGAAGGTTTTTGAACAGGCTATTTAGAAATTTTGGACATCGAAGAGGATCCTTTTTTGTGGATCGATGATCCTTGGGTCAATGACCCTTTTGATAATTCAATTGCAGCTCTAAGCTGTCTTGCTTCTTCTTTTGTGATCCTTTCCGAATCACTTTTTGGTTGGGCTTCTTTGCCCTTTCCTTTCTTTTTCTTCTCTTTATCACTCATTTGGTCGCCTTGTTTCCCCTGCAAGAACTCTTTAGTTAGAAAGTTTGGGAGAGAATTTGAAGTAACTTTGATAAAATCAATTTCAAAATCAAAGACACTTAAAATTGCTTGCCAATGGGTAAAAATTTGTTTTGATGCTAAATTCTTAACATCCTTTTGCAGCTTTACAGTTAACTTTGATTAGGAATATTTGGTTTAACAAATCGCTTTGAAATTTGTTTATGCACATAACAATTGCTCAAATTTCTTTCTTTTTATTGTGGAATAGTTCTATTGAGCTCTATTCCAATGTTTTGAAGTAAATGTAATGCAATACTCTTTACCATAGATTTTTTGTTTAATAATGCTGCCATAACCTATGTCAGAGGTATCAGTTTCAACAATTTTGAATGCTTGTGGATTTGGAAGATACAAGCATGGAAGATTTTTGACAAGTGATTTGATTTTGATAACCATATTGGTGTGATCATCTGTCCATGAAGGAGGACTTTTCTTAAGAAGCTCATGAATAGGCTTGATGATATTGTTTAGGTCTGGAATGAAATCACCTACGTAATTCAAATAGCCTAAGAACCTTTGAAGTTGATTTTTATCCAGGATTTGATCTGGAAATATATCGGCAAACTGGATTGCATGATCAATTGGAACAATAGTTCCTTGGTATATATGATGTCCAAGAAACCAAATTTTTGTCTAAACAAGACTGATTTTAGTTTTAGAAACTGCTAGACCATTATACCTAGCAACATCTGTGAAGACCTTAACATGTTTGAAGTATTGGTCAATTGTTTCAGAAAACACTAAAACATCATCAATATAAACAATAATAAATTTAGTGTATGGATTAAAAATTTCATTCATGACCTTCTGAAATTTAGAAGGTGCATTTTTTAAACCGAAAGGTATAACATTCCATCCATATTGTCCAAATGGCTTATTGAATGTAGTCTTATACCCATCTTTTTCTGAAATTTGGATTTGCCAAAAACCAGATTTCATATCAAATTTGGAAAATATTTTGGCCTAATGAAGATGATTTAAAAGATCTTTTTTATTAGGTATTGGATACCTAATCTATTGAAGAGCTTGGTTGAAAGGCTTGTAATTAATTACAAGTCTCGGAGTTCCTCAATCAAGTTCAGCATTCTTATTGACATAGAAAGCTGCATAAGACCAAGGACTTTGGCTCTTACGAATTAACCCTTTAGCGAGTAAATCCTTTATTTCCTTTTGGCAATGTTTCAAGAGTTCCTGGTTCATTTAGATTGGTTGAGATTTTGTTGGGATAGCTCTTTCATTGAAATCCTTTTCATAAGGAAGATCAATTATGTGTCTTTTTCTTTCCAAAAAAGCATTAGGAAAATTAGAACAAATTGTGTCTTGAATGTTTTTCAAAACATTTTGAATTTTCTGTTTGAGAAAAGGTTTCTCTAATTGGGTTTCAATAACCTTGTAAGAGACTTCTTCTTTTAAAAAATTCATTTGGTTTTCCTTATACGCAACTGTGTTAACAAATTTTGCATAAGGAGGATAAGCAAATTTGAAGAAAACCTTTTTGCCTATAAACTCAGATTCAATTCCATCATCTATTGTTAGATAAGGAATTAATTTTTATATGAAAGGTGCACCAAGAATTACATATTGAGACAAATCTTTTGCTAGAATTAAAAGAGATTTCATTTCAACACCATTATTTTCAACTGCTATATTTGAAAGCTTGTGGCTAATGTTTAATGGTGATGTGTTTGGTCCACAAAGATTTTTAGTGGTTTTTTCATAAAATTTTTTTGGAATCAGACCTTCTCTGATGCAACTTAAAGTTGCTCCAGTATCAAACAAGGCTATTGTTTGTAATACAAAGGTATTAGCCACAACAGTTTTAACTAGAACATGCCATTTCTGGATTGAAATTCTTGATATAAGATTTAAGAAAATCTGACAAGCTTCTAGACTAACTTCTTTAGTTTCTATATCTTCTTTATCAAGACTTTTTTCCTGTATTTGATTTAATATAAGAGAATGGAATTCCTGAGTTTTTTTTTTCAGATTTCTTATCTCTTCTTTTAAATTGTTTTTTTTTTCATTCTGAAGGTCAGAAATTGAAAATGGTTTTGGATTACTCTGAAATCTTTTCATTATTTCAGTAAAATAATATTTTGTTTGCAATTTTTTTTTGCAAAGGTTTTGGTTTTAAGTTTGAAGAGGAGGATGCTCCTTCTCTAAGTTTATTAAAGAATTTGACTTTTCTTCATTACCCGAAAGAGAGTTAATGATTTCAAAAACCAAATCTTCTTCAATAACGTTTATTTGAAAAATGTCTTGTTTGGAACCAGTTAAGACTGGTTCCTTGATTGGGTCATCAAATACAGGACTTCTTGGTCTCTCAGCAAACTTATCAAGACAATTTATCTTAAAATTTTCTTCATCAGATGAAGATGAAATATCATCTTGCTGAAGTTCTTTGATTTCCTCAAAAGATGATGCTTCATATTCTTCCTCAGAAGATGTTTCTTCAATCAAGAGATTGTTTGATTATTGAAGAGTTGATTCTTCAAGTTGTAAGGCATTAATTCTTTTATTAAGCCTACAATATTTTGCCATGTGGCCTTTTTTACCACATCAAAAACAAACAATTTTTCCTTTAGGACGATCTATAGGAGTTTTTGATTTAAATTCATTTTTCAACTTTCTAGGTTGATTAGTTTTTGGTTTTTTCCAAGGTTTTTGATATTTTTTGTAATATCTTTTAGCCTTGTAATCTTTATCCTCATGTATGTGTTTAAGTTTTTTAGACTTTTTACAAGCAGGAAAACCAAATTGTTTATTGAAAGATCCCAAATCTTTATGATTTGATGCTTTTTTTTCTGGCAAGTTGATGTTGAAGTTTATCTTCTTGACAAATTTTTAAAACAGTTTTCAGGACAAGTGCAATTAGTTGCCTATATGTTAAATTTTCATAATGGATTTGACCATCACCAGTTTGGTTTCTGATTTTTTTCTCTAACCATTCTACCAATGAGCTAGGAAGACCAGCTAAAAATTTTTCTTTCCAGATTGGATGATTTCCATCTTCTCTGGCCATTACTCTTAACAAGAAATTATCTCTATACCATATGAAACTGGATAGAGTTTTGCATTTTAAGTTTGACAGAAGATCTACCGGTATATCTCTCCAAAAAAATGGATCACCAACAAAATGTACAATAATGTTAACTATAAGACAGTTAACATCATCAGACATTGGTTGAACATTATTTGTGATTATTGTTCCATCTTGAGTAGTTTTTATGGCTGTCAAAATTTGAGTTTTTTTTGTTGTGTAAGATGGAAATCCCACCAACATTTGAGTTGCCCAGTAAAGCAAGAAATCTATATATGAACAACATCTTCCTCTAGACAATTGTTATATATTGCATAGGTGTTACAGACGATCATCATTGGTTGGCAAATTTCCAAAATATTTATTTTAGATTGTCCATCTATGCTCTAGATATAGATGTTATTTGCATTAAATTGTTGAAGAGTAAAATCTCTTTCTTCGAGCATTATATCCGGAGGTGTCGCTCTTGGATAATATAATTTTATTGAATTTCTCCTGTTTGGATTTTCAATTTTGTTGGTTTTAAGACAATCTTTATTAGAACTAGTTTGATTATCTTTTACAACATTTATTGTTAATTTTGAAACTGAAGCAGCAGATTTAAGAGGAGGTGTGTCTTGGATAGTTATCTTCCTTAATTCTTCTTGAAAATTTCCTTTCCTAACACTACTTGAGACAGTTGTAGGAATAGTGTAAGGTTTAAAAATTTGTTGTGTACTTGTGGAACTAGGTAAGACAGGCTTACTAGTTTCATAAGTAACATGTTTTTTCAAAATATGCTCTCCAAGAGTTTGAAGATACGAATTTGTATAGTTATTTTGTTTAATGATGTTTTTAATAGCATTTGAATTTGTATCCATTTAAGGATGTTTAATTTTGAAAGGAAAGGCTATAACAGTAGCTTCACCAATTTTCTTGAAATAATTCCCAAGTAACAAGAATATTTTTGGCCTATAGAATCATTTTTGTGTTTTTCCACCACCTGTCCACATCTCCTTTTAACTTGTACATGGCCATTCATGCTTTTACCTCGTTAGGACACTCCATTACCTCGAAGATTTTCTCCAATCTAACTAACTAATCCTTAGCTATTTGGGGATTAAACCTCCTTTTGAATGCTAGAGGCTGATGCTTGCAAAGCCTTGTAATCTAGTTTGTAGGTTTTCAGTTTCCTTGGCTAGTCTGTCTACTTAGCAAAGAGGCCCTTAGTTCTGTTCTAGTTGTTCATCAGGTTGTTGTGGTCCTTCATCCTGCTCCTATACTATTGTTTCTTCTTTCCCCGTCCTCATTTTGTTTATTATGGACCTCCCGTAGTTCATTCATAAGGCTGTGTATCATGGCTTTCTGCTCAGTCAGCATGCCTAAGACCGGTTGCATCGGATCGGGTCTCTCATTGTCATTCAGTCCTACCATTCTCCCTCACCGTGATTTAACCATTTCATCTTTTTAACTATTAAAGAAAGATTGAATGTAAATTCTAAAATTTAAATACCTACACTAAATAGGGATATACATATATTCACTTGTGATAATACAGAGGAAGAAATAGTTATTTACAATATCAATTCAGGGTAAGCTTGCAACAGTATACACCTTCATTACATTTATTTATTACATATTCACTCATGTAGTCGACAATAGAGTGTAGCTCTAAGGGACCATGCTCCATAATTTCATCCTTCTTCCTAGTCTAGAAGGCAACGTCAAGGAAAAACCATAGAGTAGTACAAATCCAAACATCATCAGGCATCGGCAGCTTATATATGTCTTTATCCTAGTACAACTCATCTATCTTATTTAGAAATGCTAAATGTTGAGCTTGCATGGAAGTTTGGTTTCTACTAGCCTTCCCATATAGTTCCTCGATAAATTCCCACAGCAAAGGGTTGGTTCTGACTCGTATTATATTTTAACATCAGATACTCTCGAGTTAGCAATAGATTCTGAATCCTGCTCTCCTTCTTCCACCACCAGGTTATTATTGTCACCAGTAGCAGACTTACCACTGGGACCATACCCCAAAGTTATCATAACAGGATTTCAAACCCTCTTCCTCGGTATGTAGTTATACGCCTTCCTTCTAGAGGTTGGTTGATCGATAGGGGTGATATACTCCTTCAGTCTCTACTAATACTCATGGCTTCTAATAATAAAATTACTAGTAGAATATTAGTATATTATTCACAAAAGCAAAGAATACTAGACTAATGCCAGAATCTTTGCTCTTATACCAACAAGTGTGACACCTTATTTCCTAAGTTATCATAGAGACTTTACTCAATGAATTTGAACTACTAAACTAGTATTCGATCCTAGGACAAATAAATTTGTATAAGTAACTTAAAATCCCAATTGCAACATAAGGTTTACACTTTTGCTTGAAGGGTCTTTTCAAAAAAAATTTAAAACTTTCAAAATAAGTAGTGAAGTGGTTCAAAGGTTTATTATGACTCATCAAACCTTAACTTTATTTATTATTATTAGAGTGCTTGATGATTTTCATTAATATGTGTACTGATTGTACTGATAACACCAAGCTGGGTACTGATAAAACGGTTAGTGCACTGATACCATCGCTCTCTAATACCACCGATACTATCACTCTCTGATACCACTAATACCATTACTCGGGTACTGATATCAATACATGTATACTGATACTACTATTATGTGTATTGATAACATTTCCATGTACACTGATACCACTAAATTCCTAAGTGGTTTGATACCGGTATATACCATTATCACTATTGTGTTCATGTACGTTCATATACATATACATCTCGTGTAACTCTACAAAACTATCAAGATATCAAATTTTAATCAAAATACATATACAGATAACCAACAAACATTTCTATCCTTCATTTGTGATTTTTACTCATCGGCCATTACCTGTTCTCCCTTTAAGCCACTTGCCTTTGTTCTATAATGATTATAGGAAAGGATGAGATTTGCAAGAATCTTAGGAGTAACATCTATAAGTCATATGACATGTAAACACAGAAAATGCTAAGCAACCATCACAAAAGTAACAATTATAACAAATAACATTCAGCATAACAATGTGCCACAATAAAATATTATAGGGCACACTGGTGTAAGGCCACAACAATTGGTTACATATGTCTTAGTGCCTTAGGCCTCTACCCCATACAAGTTGCATATCAGGTCTTATTGCCTCTTCGAGTTACTACCCAGTATGCTTAAGTCTTACAACCTCTTTGGGACATTGCCTAGCACACTCTGGCCTTATAGCTTATTTAGGTCATTGCCTGGAATGCTCAGTCAGAATGCACATTAAGAAACAAACTTGATGGTAACTAAAGCATACATGCAAGCAATACATATGATATGAGAGAAAGAGTTATTACCTGTTAACCTTTCTAGTGACTTCTCTTCATCTACCAATTTTCTTGATTAGCTTGAGCAAAGGTCGAATACTATAATTTCAAGCACACGAAAAGATGGGTCATTATGTCAATACCTGTTTACATTTTGATATGGGCAAAGGAATAAACACATAACTCCATAGGCAAATAGAAAAGTACAAATATACTGATAAAAGCATTTATTTACAAATAGAAATCAACCATACAGAATTCGACAATATTTGCAATATTATACAAAATATCCAAACTCAGGACTACATATAACTATAGCCTTCGTCTCGGGATCCTTGCCCATCAGCTACCCGGGTGTACAACTTTGCCTTTGGAGCCACTAGTTCCCGATGCAATATTTATTGTTTATCAAAAAGGATGAGATTTACATGAATCTCAGTCATAACAGACAATTGATCATAGAAAATGCAATATTGAATATGCCAGATACAGAAATATTACAATAATATAATTCGGTTCGATCGGAAACATTCAGAGTCAACCATTGTTGCAACCCCTACTCGTTTCATACCTTAGCAGGGCTCAAGAAGCTAAATTGGGCATAATTCAGTGTACCTATAGGCACTATGTTCGGTCTTGCTTGGTGTGCCCGTAGGCACTGTGTATCGTATATATTACAGAAGATGGCATAAAGAAAGTATATAAATATTGACATAATAAATGAAAGATAGATTTACTACCTTAAACCTCTTTCACCTTGATATGCGAGCCAACTCCTCGAGTCTCAACTAGGTCATAAAATGTTAAATGTACAAGAATTAGGTTAAACCTCTTCCAATATGTTCCTAGCAGTTATATAAGTCTATTGTGAAGATTTACAAAAATGACCCCGGTGACATAGCCCGGTCCTGCTGTACCCAGTTTGACCGTACTTTTTCCAACATTTTGACCCAGGCTATTTTGACTTATTTTTGCCAAAGGAATCCATTTATGGACTCAGAATTACCATATTCACTACCAAAAGATAAGAATGCCCTTGGCAGCTCCTATTTCAGGGTTTCGGGGGTGTTTTCGTAACTATGCTTTTTTAGGCTTTTTCTGAAAAAAAAAAAGATCAACTGCAAACCCACCTAATTTTCCCTCCTGAACTCAATGGGGTCATAAAATCACAAAAAATCTAATTCTAACCCCTCCATCTAGCTCTGGCCAAAATCTCAGGATTCTCTAGGGAAAATTGGGGCTTTTTTATTCTAACTCCTATTTCAGAATTGCTCCTTTCTACTCATAGTCACTTAATTAACTATTTAATTATGTTATAACCACTATTTAGACCGAATTTTGGTAGCATAATGCCTAGGCCACTTCATTTACCAAATTTACAATCAAAGCAATTGCAACAGAAATCCAACGATTAAACTACTTATAAAAGCTAGAATAAACAATATTTGAAGTTTTGGAAGTTACCTTTCGCTTCCTCTGGCTTTTCTTACTTGGCCAAAACCATAGCCTCTCCAAAAACTGAATTTTTGCTTCCTAAACACCATAAACCATGTAGAAGAGGAGCTTAGAAGAAGGATTACACAAGTTAGGAGCTAAATCACCGAAGAAATCACTTACATTTGTGATCTTTTGCTTCTTCTCTCTCTAGAAGTTCAAGGCTCACTCTCTCTCTTATCTTCTTGCTGCTGGAGGAAATGAGCTAAAGGAAGGAAGGAGATGATGCTTTTATGCAATAATTCCTGTCTTCCTTCAATTATGTCATAAGCTCAATAAACATGTATCTAACATTTTTGACTTGTTCTATCTAGGAGATGCCTAGTAGTCCTTCCCTTTAGTCTCAATTAGCTTCCAAAACTTGTTCAAGTTATGTGTGCACTTTAAGTCACAATTTTGGTTTGCACTTTTGCTCAAATTTTTCATGAATTCATATTTATTTGACCGAAATACTCCAAATATATTTTCCCCCTTTATTTCCATTAATTAATTGAAATTAACTTCAATTAATTAGAAAATAATTAATTTGTCACTTTTTTGGCAAAAAGTACAAGTTTGTCATTACATTTCTCTTCATTTTTGGATTCTTGGTAGATCTTCTGTCCAAAATTTGAAAAAACATAACTAAATGTGTAGACATCGTATCGGAGTGATTCCAAAGGCTATAGAACCCTTACTAAGTATAATTTCAAGGAAAAATATATCTTTATCAATTGGAAGCACAAAATTCCAAGAATTAATTTCTTTGAATGTTTTTCCAGAAAATCAACAATATTTCTTAGCAATTTTCAAAAATTCATAACTTTTTGTATACAGCTTAAAAAATTACCCATAACCTTTCAAATTAAAGCTCAATATGTCTACTTTTACTCTATGAAATTTTATAATTTTGTATCACAATTGGTCATCCAAAATCACTTGACAAACTCATTGCCTCATAGGGAATTTTCACTTGTAGAATTGTTACATCCTCCATAATTCACCCTTCCATTTCATTATATGCCACAAATGTTTCCAAGGCCTATTGGGGAATAAAATTTGGGTTGTTACACATTACATGTCATAAAATTATTGATATAATCAAATGTTATGTTATTTTTTAACACATCTCTCTTCTTGTCCTTTTCTTGACTTTTGTTGGTTATCTTTAGGACTTTCCTTACTCTATGTCTAACACGTTATGTGTTTTATTCCCTTGTGATTTGAGTCTATAATGTGGTCACATTACATTCTAAAACATGCCTCTACTCCTCATGATTTAACTTTTATCAATTCCCTTAAAATGCTATAGATCCGTAGGTCATCCCTAAACAACCAGATTTATTGATCAAAATTGAAATTCATAAATTAATCTAGGAAAATTCAAATAAGGTGATTCTAGTTCTTATGGAAAGCTTTCTAAGTGCTCTAGAAATGAAAAATATCACCCACTACCAATTATAGGGGTAAAACTCCAAGGATCCTTGACCAACCTCATTGCCACAAAATGCATTCCAGTTTTAATGTCTAAAGTTTAACAAGTTATAACTTACAATCAACTAACCCAAAGAATGCGTTTTGTACCTCATTTTAAAGATTATGATGTCTACTAACATGTTATAAAATATCACAGTCATTGGACATGTTTTGATAAACCAAAATCAATCCATAAGCAATCTGACACGAATCTGGCGGCATCTATCCTTAACAACATTAAGTCCCACAATTAGGGTTTTCTATCCAGTCATCCAAAAATCATAACCACAAGCAATTTCCATATAATTTTTCATGAGGAATCTATGTCCAACCTCAAATTTACCAAAATCTAGCTCCTACACTATGAACCATACTTGGCCAAAACATTAGGGTTTTTTGTCAAAATCCAGTTTTCGATTCTGATGCTTCTAGAATCACTTCCTCACCTTAATCCCACACAAATTTTCATGTTAAATGCATTAGAAGCCTAAAAAACACAAAAATCCTAGTCCTTCTAATTGTTCTAGGTCTGGCCAAAATTCACCCTAAGCGTCAACTAGTTTGTTTTGTCAAATATCATCATTAAACCTCATTTAACATCATATTTGAGATTATAAGAACATCAAACACTAAATTTCACTCTTTGACTAAAACCCTAGGGTAGTAACATAGCCTCATAAAACTTTATAAAACTTCAAGAGATTATACTTAAATCAGAGCTCACACTTACCTATACTCAATGCCATGATAGGTTCTTGATTCTAGCAGCACCTTCACCATAGAGGCAGCATAATACTCCTTTGTTTGAAAATCTAGAATTGTAGAAACATAGCTCTGGATGAGTAAAACAAGATTCATGAAGGCTTGATTAGCCAAAAACTCAAATTCGGCATTAAAAATCGATAAAAACATTCTAGGATTTCAAGAACACTTCCAACTTCTTGGAATTTTCTCTAATTTTCCATTATTTTTTGTGTGCTAGCCAATATTTAATAAAGTTTGGAGGGTGTTGGATGCTCATGATGATATGTGTTAAGTGTTAAAAATCCCAGGGTACCGGCGCTACTTGAAATCTAGGGTGCTAGGTAGCATTATCATATTGTTCCAACCTAAAAGCTACTTTATCAAATGCTCTTTACAAAAAGCTACTTTATTAAGGTTACTTTATGAAGAGTCTACTCAATATGGAGCCATATGTCCTTATGGGTTCATGAATGCACCATGTGTCTGTGAGTGAGCTTAAGATGGTGCCACATTTACCTCTGCCTCAGGGAAATGTCGAGTGTATACCAGTGTATCTTAGAAAACATAGGATATTCGTGTAGGTGTCACTAAATGGCACCTTAAATGCCTAATTGCCACATAAAATGGTGCCATGTATGTGTCTTAAAGAGACAACAAGTACCCTCATATACCCATACACCATTATATTTATCTGTATAATTTCACATACAAAACAATACGAGTTATGAAATTGCAGTATATTACATTTCTTACCTAGCTCTCTTCACTTTTAAGTTATGGAGTTTTAACCAAATTAAATTATCTCACTAATCGGTAAGATTCAAATGCATTTAGCTAACAATAATTTTCCAACTTGATCAATTAAAGCTACATAAAAGCATTGATAAAACTTGGCTTTAAGATATAAATGAACATAATCAATTAATGAAATCTATAATATCTCTATTAAAATAATGGCAATAATCTTTACTACATTAACCAATCCATAATCACATCTAGACAGATTAAATCTAGAAGAAACAAATAAGAATAGAAGAAGGTTAAAGGAATCTTCCCATTTGGTACAAAGCTCCTGCTTTGGTGAAATTTCCAAGAAAAAAGTGGTTGCGCTTAGCCACTCATGTTGTATTCAAAAGCTCCATTGATCTTCAAGCTCTAATCAGCCATAGTTACTCTAGCAACTGAGATGACTGTGAAATCAAGGTGCAAATCAAAGAAGAAGATAAAGATAATTCATGCACTCCCTTCTCAAGTAATCAATCTAATCTCTCAATAATGGAAGTGAAGTCACAAACTTGCAGTTATCTCAACTCAATGGAAGAAGATTCTGGTAGTGCCTGAGTCGGATCTTTCATCTATCGGGTCAGGTCCTTCTTCTAAAACTATCTTAGACTAATGTTCACTTTCTTTCTCTAAAACGACACCATTTATCTAATTAGGCAATATTCCTCTATTGTGCTCTAAAATGACGTTGTTTAGCATCCAGACACTAAGCTTCTCATCTTGGCATCAGGCCTCTAACTTTACGATTTACACTTGACTCCGCAAACTTTCTCCAATTCATACTTTAGGCCTTTTTTCACTTTCTATTTAGTCCCTACACTCATAAAAGCTCAAAGTGAAAAATTCTCACAAGAATGCTATTTTCCAACAGAATTTCGACCATCAATTCATTCAAACATAAAACGCTAACCAATCTCCAATACCCACCAAAAGCACATAAAAACCTGTGAAAAAGATATGGATTTACAATGTAAAATATAATTTTATCAAATGCTTTATGGACTTTTTTGATTTGTTCTTTAGACATTGGCTTTTATTGAAGTATTTCCCTTGAACTCTATGGGCTATTATAATCTAGTACTCTGTGCATTATCTTTTATTGAAGCATTCTACTTGAATGAATTGGAAACTTTGCCCCTTAATACCACTAATATCATGCAAGAACACTTAGTCCAAAATATGCACAAATCAATATAATTATGGCTTGAATAAATAGCATAGAAAAAGTTCGTAAATATTGAGATTCATCAATTCCCCTATACATGAACCCTTATACTCTTAGACAAGGCTAATTAAGTATACAACACTCTTAGGATTATCACAAGCATAAATAGGATTTAAGCATAGTCATAGATGAAAGCCATAGTTAAATCAACAAAATTCTTCAAACTAACACAAGAAGAGAAATGAAATAATGTAGGAAGACTAACCATATGCACAATAAAGTCAATGGAAATGTAATACTAGAGAGCTCTCAATGATTTCAAGTGTTTGTCTCAAGTCAAATAAAAGAATAGTATTCACTCAATAACACCTAACAAAAGTCCTACCATAGGCTTGTAAGGGTTCTAAATTGTTAGTGCAAGTGTTTCACCTAAGAGGGGAGAAGTGAATTGGGTGATAATAAAATTTTAACCAAAATAAACAAATAATAGAAACTTAAAGCAATTAAAACGAGTTCAAAAGTTAGAGAGATTTCACCAAAGTGTACACCAGGGATTATATTGCTTCAATCTGAACTATTCTGACCTACATCCAATTCTCAAATTCTCTTCGAGCTTTTCACTATCACTTCCAAGATTCACTAGGTTCTTGGCACCATAATACAAAGCAAGTTCCTAATCCAAATACTCACTTCTCCTTACACAACGTAAGGTGATACCCAGCTTAAGGTCTCACCACCTTAAGTTATCTTTCAATCAAGTGTATTGAGTATAAAATGACTCAAACAGTAAATAATATAATCACTGAAGTACAATAACACATAATGGACAATGAAAATAGAGTACTTATTGTAAAATGAATATTCATCAGTTCAGTAGGTGCTTCAATTTGAATGTGCTCGTATTTATTGTTGAAGTGAATTTAATGACCGTTGTGAGCATTCTATTTGTCCGTTACACACTAAAAGCTTATTTGGGCATTCTTTATATTATTTGGATATAGCTGTTGTAGTAAAGAAAATGTGTTTGTTGAAGCTCAGCTTAGCTTTTATTGCCTCTGACACAATATCTACTTTTCCTGGAATTCAAATATCTGATGAATAAATTCCTAAAAATTGCTTAAATAGATGTCAATCATGAAAGAGAATAATTATAAGTAAGATTATTGTTTATATCCAAAGTCCCTTGTTTTCATAGATTTTGGTTTCATGCTCTATTTTCTGGAAATATAAGGTATTCGAATACTCTTCTCATTATCAGGATAAAGTGGTACCTATTTGGTTATCAACTATTCAAATAGTTTCCTCACTATTCAAATAGTCTTTGACATTTTGAACTTAGACTATTTGAATAGTCAGAACTACTATTCAAATGGTTCCTTTTAAAAATGGATAAAGTTATCTTGATACAATAATTAGCTATTCGAATATTCTTATGAAATTTGATTAGGAAAAGCCATTCTTAAACTTTACTACTATTTGAATAGTCTCATTACTATACACATAGTCTTTCACTTAGATATTAGCATTTTATTCTGATATAATGCATGGCTATTTGGATAACATTATAAAATTAGATTTGGAATAAGTTAGAATCAATCAAAAATACTATTCAAATAGTCAACACACTATTCGAATAATCTTGAGATATTGATTTGGAAATACTATTTGGATAATCAGTCTACTATTCGAATATTATTGTACTATTTGAATAGTTATCCTATTTAAGGATAACATTTTTATAAACTATCTTTGAAAACACAGTGACTATTCGGATAATGATTAGGCTATTTAAATACTCCTGCTCTTGAATTGGTTTTAGAAAACTTTATTAGTCATACTATTAGAATAGTGAATTGACTATTCAAATATTATAGACTTGTAACAATGAATCTCTATTCGAATAGTTTATGTATTATAACAATATTTTACTGATTATTCAAATCGTCGAGAGCTATCAGGATAGTTGCTAACTAAAAACAGGCTTTCCTATTCTAATAGTAAGAGGACTATTTGAATAGTCCATAGTATAAAATCTTATGAACATAAATACAAAGGCATATTTGAAATAACCTGAAGTTTGTTATCATTAAAACTCTTGAATCTAACATTCTCTCCTTTTTTTATGATGATAAAACTTAGTGTTATTAACTAAAAAAAGTAAGGCATGAAGATTAAAGCACATACGTATGGATCAATATAAATTAAGGATCATAAAAGATATAAAATATTGAACCATAATGAGCTATAGTGACACAAGATAAGCTAAATAAACTAAAGCAAAATCAAAAGCTCAAAAACATGATCCTAAATATTTAAGAACCTAAAGAACTCAATGCTCATTAGATCATGGTGAAGGTGACTTCTCCTCCTTTTTGTCATTATTAGAAATATCAAGGGGATTAGGAAGTGAAAAATTAGAAGATGGTGGAGAATCTTTGAGAGGTGCTAAAGGAGGAGTGAATGTAGAAGTCAAAGGAGCACTACAGGGAGAATGGAATTGGTTAGGAGTGGGAATAGTGGTAAATGAAGGAGAGGAATAAGGGTATCTGCAGGGGTAGCTACTGAAATAGGTTGAGGGGTGAGGATGCTAGGCTACTCTTGGGACTCAGGCTGGTTAATATTTTTAGGATTAGATACTTCCTGAGTTTCTCTAAAAGAGCTAGAGGTTGGTTGTGGAATGGTTTGAGGGGAAGTGGTAGGTTGGATTACTGGCTTTATGGTGATATGAACAAGGGTAAAGGAGGTAGTTTCTTAGATGGTAAAGAAAACATTTGAAGGATCAGGAGGTGTAGTGGAGGTGGTTTCAGGTGCCTAAATTGGAGGTTCATTGAGTAGGTCAGAATATGTAGGAACTTCAAATACAGGGGCTCAAGTCTATAAAGATCCAGTAATGATTGTCTTTAAGTAATCAAGCCTATGTCTAATATCTCTTATTTGCTACAAATAATTGGCTTGAAGGCTATAGAGAAATTTGAAGTTGTCATTAACTCTTCAATCATAAGTTGATTTGATCTCAAGATTTGCTCCACTATTGGTTTAAGAGCCGCTAGGATTTGATGTTGGATGGAGGCACCAAATAGTAAAGGAGGAGGAGATGTAGCCCTATAAGAGTGAGTTTCATCCACCTTAGAAGTCTCAGGCTCTACTCTTTGTCATTTTGATTGAGGCTCCTCAGGTAAATCTAGTGGCAATGATATCAGTATTTTTTTTATATGAGTCTTCCCAAATCTCACCAGTCTTCCTTGTTCTCTCTCTAAGTACCAGATGTTGTTCAATTTTAGGAATAAGGAGACAAGTTAAGGAATTAGAATTGGGGTTGTTCTGTTGGAGATCAATCTATACCAATTGATCTCCTAGTATATGAACTCTCCAACATTCAGCCTCACTTCAGAAATCAGACGAGCCGGAAGGTTGAAATCTTTACTTGAGAAGAAATTGAAGTTATAGAATTTGTAGACAAAAGATCTAGTATAGATATACTAGAGAATCCTCTATTCATCACTGAGGCACATTAAAGAAAACTTCCTTTCTTTTCTCATTGGCTTAATGATCTACATGATCTGATCTTCAGTGAATTCAGGAGCTTCATCAAATTCATTATCATCATGTCAAAGATAAGAGTTGATGATAGAAGGTGACAATTGGATCTTCTACCATCTCACAGTGGCTTCCAATCTTTCTTCAACCAATTCCTTTTTATTCCCTTTGATTTTGATAAAATATAGATTGGAATAGAAGGTTCTGACCATATAGGGCCAATACGACATATTAACTTGAAGCTACCTCTGGTAATGTTCTAATAATTCATACATATTGAATCCTAGGTTGCTTTTAAGTATGGCAGATCAACATATACTACATGGCATATAGGCCTAGAGGAAAATAAATCTTTATACCTCTTCTTTTTATCTGTTGAAGAAGTGGCCTGGTGTCGAAGTCTGCAAGGGGTCTAGCCACCTCTTCTTCTAATAGGCTTCTAGATTCTTCAGGCATACTCTTTTATGACTGAGCTTGAGGAGTCTTACTTGGCCCATCTTTAATTTTTTGAACCATCCCTTTTATTACTCGTCTTACTATATCATCCAAACTATTACTCTTAGTAAAAGGGTCTTGAGATGAGGTGTCTGGAATATCTTTCTCTTTAGACTTTGTGATAGGGGCAATAAACTTGGAAACAAACCTTATTTTAGGTGGTTCTATGATTATTATCCCCTTGGTCGAGAGGAAGCTTTACCATAACTATCGACAACCTTAGGGTCTAAACATTTTAGATGCTTTCTAAGTAGGAGTATTCATAGAAAGTAATTAGGGAGGTGAAGTTGTTAGGATCGGTAGGCACAGCGGAAGAATTTTAAAATTTTAACCGATCCTAATCTAGGATCTATCAATGGCGTTTAAACCAAGTTGGAAGGATTCATACCTTTTGATGATTCAGAGTTTTCACGATCTCTAGGAGCCAACATGTCAGGTCTGCTCCCTCTACCGGTATCCACAGGAATGCTCTCCAACCGAGACTGTGTGCTAACGCCTCTAATGTCTCCTAGGGTTTCTCTTGCAGCTCTCAATTCTCATGTGCATATCAATATATCTGCTCTATCAAGTTTATAACCTATGAGGGCTATTTTCAAATTTCAAAATTAATCATCATTAATTTTGAAATTAATTAACAATTAATTATCTTGATGAGCTAATTAAATAAATTCAGTTTAAATTAAATCTGTCCAACAGTTTTAATTTAACCTATTTATTTAATCCAAATAAAGAGCCATTAGATTTAATTTATCTTCATAAATTAAATCTGAAATACTATATCTCTATCATATTTGTTATTAAATTTAATACATCTTAATAAATTAAATTTAAAACTAACACAATATAATAATATCATATAATATATACATATATATATATAAGATATATATATTTCGAAAATAATATATCTATATAATATTATTAAATATAATAATATCATATAATATATTTCAAAAAAATATATATCTATATAATATTATTAATGAATTATATATTATATATATATAAATATAAAATTCATCCACCCTAAATTAAACATTATCTCGTGTTGGGCCATTCTTGTGTGCGACCCTGTAGGCCCATATGAAGTTGGCAGTGGGCCAATAACTATACTAACCCAAAAGTCGCAAGCGGCCTCTAGCAAGATATTACGACTACCCAATTCATATGAGGATCGTTATCACGATGCAACTTGTCATACAACCATGTCACGTCCCTTTTGTCACACGATATATCGATCAAGGATAAGGCATGGATAATGTTATCCTCTTGTTCTTGACCATTACTTTCTCGATTCCTGAGTAGCCTGATAACAGAGATAGAAACTCCTTTCATCATAGTATGGCCATATATTTCTCAGACTCACTTATCGAGGGGCCAGTAATATCTCTCTACTAATGTGAGGGACAAATTCCGTCTTGATCATTCATATTCCTCTGCATGAAAAATCACGAAGCCCGATCTTAGCCTTTATCATCACCCGGTCAAAAGTGATTTTTGACTAGTTCAAAGCTTAGCAACTCTCATGTTGGAATTCATGATGACCTCAGGTCTCAGGGCATTGTGACGTGGTTATACATGATAAAAGCTTATGACTTGATCCATGTAGCTTTCTCATAGTGAGTCGGTCCAGCACCTTGTACTCCTACAAGTGCCTAAGACTTTGATTCGTATCTCCATATCTTATCAAAGTCATACTGGTCTTGTTTCATCTCTGCTCCCGCATAGATGACCGACCAGGGACATTTTAGGACAATCTTTATGAATTATCCAAGGATACAATTATCACAGTTAACATGCAAATACTATGATAACAGAATGGAGAAATTTCATTAAAATAATAATGTTTAAAGTACAATGATTGGCCCTTAGGGCACAATTTCCAACAGAAGTAACATTTCCTTTCTCGATATTGGCTCTATTGGTTCTTATTCTGAATCTTCTGGTAAGTGTTAGAGTTTTAAGTTAATTGAGGATGTGAGATATTTTGGGTTTTATATGGTGGAATGGTGGGTGTTTGAGTGGGCTTTGATCGTAAAAGAGAGTTAAAGATAGTGAGAAGAACTTGTATATGGAGAGATAATGGAATGGTATTCGAATAATGAGCAGAGAGTGAGATTAGTTTCTTTATATTTTGACCTATAATTATTCAAATAGTTTCATGAGTTTTCGAATAGTAGGAGGGCTATTCGGATACTTATGAACTTATTTGAATACTTAGAGAGAAAATAAGTGTACCTGTATTCGGATAGTACTGGTAGTTTCTGCATAGCTTTGTCTCTGATTGCCACAACTATTCAAATAGTTGTCTAAGTATTCAAATAGTATCCTTTAGTCTGTTCATCCATTTGCTTTATTCGAATAGTACATCAGTTTTTCGGATACACTCCTTCTTGTAGACTATCAATAGTTTATTCTATTTGAATAGAGATTTTACTATTCAAATAGTCATTTTAAAAAAATGAACTGAGATTATCTTACTATAATTTTTGTTAATTAAATACATTTCTAAAAAAAATTCTATTTAAATAGTCCTTAGAGTATTCAAAAAATTTGTCAAAAATAATTACTATTACTATTTGGATAGTTTAAGTAGTGTTTGAATAAACTTTTGAATTGAAATTTTATATATAATCTTCTGCTACTAGAATAATAGATAGACTATTTGAATACTTCCATTGTAAAACTTGCCTCTATATTCGGATTGTACTCTATTATTTGGATAGTTATTTTTCAACTTAAATAAGATTACTATTACTCGAATACTCCGTTTATTATTCGAATAGTCTTTTTGTAAGCTTTGGTTTTGTATTTGAATACCAAAATGAGTATTCGAATAGAATTTCCAAATTCTTTTTTGAAACTGTATCATTATTCGAATACTATTTCCGCTATTCGAATAGTTTTCTTTGAACAAATATACTTTAGTATTCAAATAGCCTTTATAGTATTTGAATAGACTTTTGCAGTTTTGAGTAGTATTCGAATAGTTCTGCCTTATTAGAATAGTGTCTTTGAAATAACTGTTTTCTGCATTCAAATAGTAATCCTTGTATTCGGATAATTGTTGATATATAGATTGAAATAACATAATATGTATTTGAATAGTCAATTTTGTATTTGAATAAAATTCTTTTAAAAATTTGCCTGTGTATTTGAATATAGTGGTCATTATTCGAATAGTGCTTCATTTCTTGGAGTTCCTTTTTTATAATTAATCCTACAAAATACATAACTAGAAACTCTGATGCTTAATTTGTTACTTTTATCATCAAAGCTCAATCAAATGAATAAAGAGTACATAAATTTACTCACAATTCATTAGCATTTACCATTCCCAATTTCCTCCTTATGTAAAGAAATTGATCCTTTACTAGAGGTTTGGCGAATATGTCAGCTAATTGTATATGTGTTAGGATAAATACCACTTTAACATCTTTCTTTTGAACATGATCTTTAATGAAGTGATGTCTCACATCAATGCACTTAGTTCTTGAATGTTGTACTTGATATTTGGCCAAGCTAATGGTGCTAGTATTGTCACAATAGATAGGAATTTCTTTTAGCTATATGCCAAGATCCTATAGTTTTTGTTTTAACCATAACACTTACACATATCAACTTGAAGCTACTATTTATTCTGCTTTCTGCTTCTGTTAAGGAGTGTGTTTTGTTTCTTGCTGAACCAAGAAATAACTACTCCTCATAGAAATTGGCATTGTCCACTTGTGCTTTTCTATCTGTCTTGTAACAACATTTATTTAAGTCTGAATATGCAGTGAGATATTCATTACCTCCCTTAGGATACCATATCCCTAACTCTACTATGTCAACAAGGTATCTGAAAATTCTTTTCACCATTTCAACATGAGATTCCTTGGGACATAATTGGTATTTAGCACATATACCAACATTGAATTGAATATCTAGTATGTTTGCTGTGAGATAGAGTAATGAACCAACCATCCCTTGATACTTTTTTATGTTGAATTCAGATCCTTTTATGTCTGCATCCAGTAAAGTTGTTGAACTCAAAGGTGTGTCAGCTTCATTAGCTTGATCCATTCCATACTTCTTGAGGAGCTCTTTGAAATATCTAGTTTGATATTTGAATATTCCATTATTTCTTTGTTTGATTTGAAAACCCAGAAAGAATGTTAATTCTTCCATCATAGACATCTCAAATTATCCTTTCATAATGTCAACAAATTCCTTGCACAGAGAATCGTTAGTTGCTCTAAAGATAATATCCTCAACATATATTTGTATAATGAATGTATCATTTTTCTTACACTTTATAAATAAAGTTATGTCTACCCTTCCTCTGTCAAACCCATTATCAATGAGAAAATTGCTTAGTTTTTCATACCAAGCTCTTGAAGCTTATTGAAGACCATAAAAAGCTTTACTTAGTCTATATATATGTTTTGGGTTAGAAAACTTTTCAAAACCAGGAGGTTGTTCAACATAAAATTCCTCCATTATATAACCATTAAGGAAAGAACTTTTTATGTCTATTTGATAGAGTTTAAATTCTTTGATGCATGCAAAGGCTAAGAGTACACGTATGGCTTCCAGTCTAGCTACTGGAGCATACGTTTTCTTATAATCAATTCCTTCTTCCTAACTATAGCCTTTGGGCACCAAATTTGCCTTATTTCTGACAATGATTGTGGATTCATCAAGTTTGTTCTTAAATACCCATTTAGTGCCAATGACCGGATAATCCTTAGGCTAGGGTACTAAGTCCCAAACTTGATTTTGTTAGGATCGGCAGGCACAGCGGAAGAAATTTAAAAATTTTACCGATCCTAATCGAGGATCTATCAACGACGTTTAAACCAAGTTGGAAGGATTCATACCTTTTATGATTTGGGGTTTTCACGATCTCTAGGAGCCAACACTTCAGGTCCGCTCCCTCCACTGGTATCCACACAAATGCTCTCCAACCAAGACTGCGTGCTAGCGCCTCTAATGTCTCCTAGGGTTTCCTTACGGCTCTCAATTCTCATGTGTATCTCAATATATCTACTCTATCAAGTTTATAACCTATGAGGGCTATTTTCAAATTTCAAAATTAATCATCATTAATTTTGAAATTAATTAACTATTAATTATCTTGATGAGCTAATTAAATAAATTTAGTTTAAATTAAATTTGTCCAACAATTTTAATTTAACCTATTTATTTAATCCAAATAAAGAGCCATTATATTTAATTTATCTTTATAAATTAAATCTGAGATATTATATCTCTATCATGTTAGTTATTAAATTTAATATATCTTAATAAATTAAATTTAAAACTAACACAATATAATAATATCATATAATATATATACATATATATATAAGATATATATATTTCAAAAATATATATCTATATAATATTATTAATGAATTTTATATTATATATATATTTATATATAAATATAAAATTCGTCCACCCTAAATTAAACATTATCTCGTGTTGGGCCATTCTTGTGTGCGACCCTGTAGGCCCATATGAAGTTGGCAATGGGCCAATAACTATACTAACCCAAAAGTCGCAAGTGGCCTCTAGCAAGACATTAAGACTACCCAATTCATATGAGGATCATTATCACGATGCAACCTGTCATACAACCATGTCACGTCCCTTTTGTCACACGATATATCGATCAAGGATAAGGCATGGATAATGTCATCCTCTTGTTCTTGACCATTACTTTCACGATTCCTAAGTAGCCTGATGATAGAGACGGAAACTCTTTTCCATCATAGTATGACCATATATTTCTCAGACTCAATCATCGAGGGGCCCAGTAATATCTCTCTACTAATGTGAGGGACAAATTCCATCTTGATCATTTATATTCCTCTGCATGAAAAACCACCAAGCCAGATCGTAGCCTTTATCATCACCCCAATCAAAAGTGACTTTTGACTAGTTCAAAGCTTAGCAACTCTCATGTTGGAATCCATGATGACCTCAGGTCTAAGGGCATTATGACGTGGTTATACATGAGAAAAGCTTATGACTTGATCTATATAGCTTTCTCATAGTGGGTCGGTCTAGCACCTTGTACTCTTACAAGTGCCTAAGACTTTGATTCGTATCTCCATATCTTATCAAAGTCATACTGATCTTGTTTCATCTCTGCTCCCATATAGATGACCGACCAGGGACATTTTAGGACAATCTTTATGAATTATCAAAGGATACAATTATCACAGTTAACATGCAAATAATATGATAACAGAATGGAGAAATTTCATTAAAATAATGTTCAAAGTATAATGATTGGCCCTTAGGACACAATTTTGAACAGATTTCTCTTGATTTGATTAAGTTCCTCTTGTATTGTTGTAACCCAATCATTATCTGTTAGGGCTTTATCAATGCTGGAGGGTTCCAGTTCTGAAATAAATGATGAGAAACTTACTTTATTAAGAATATTGTTTCTAGTTTTTCCTCCTTCTTCAACATTACCGATAACCTAGTCTGTGGGATGATTTCTATTAAACTTCCAGGCTATATGCTATTTAGAAGAAGATGACAAACTTTATTTTTCTTTTGGTTTAAAAGATAGATCAGGGGATTTTGAGACAATTTGATTTATTTTAGGATTATTCAATTCTAGCTAACAGTACTCATTGCATCAGCCCAAAACACTTATTAGACTTCCTTTTTATTAAGCATTGCTCTTTCCATCTCTGTAAGAACTCTATTCTTCCATTCTACAACCCCATTCTGCTGTGGAGTTCTCAATGCTGAGAAATTGTGCTTAATGCCAATTGTATCACAGTAGTCTCCAAATGCTTGGTTTTCAAATTCTCCTCCATGATCTATTCTAATTATTGCAATTGACATGCCTTTCTCATTTTACACTTTCTTAGCAAAAATAAAGAATTCACTAAAAGTTTTGTCTTTTGACTCAGAAAGATAGTCTATGTAAATCTTGAGAAATCATCAACATGACCAAAGTATATAGATTTCCCCCAAGGCTTTTTACCCTTGCTGGTCCAACTAGATCTATATAGAGTAGTTGTAATAGTCTTTTTGTTGATATTTCCTTTTTGGTTTTGAAAGAGGATTTAGTTATTTTCCCCTTTAGATAGGAGTTACATACTAAATCATTTTTAAAATGCAGTTTAGGTACACCTATCACCAAATATTTTTTGATAAGTTATGTTACTGATGCATATTTACATGCACTAATCTTTTATGCCACAGTTAGCTTTCATCATTATTATTGAGAAACCAATTTTCAGAGATATGATTATTGATATCGATGGTATAGCAATTACCTTCTCTTCTGGTTTTGACTTTTATCTTAAGTTCATCTTTCATTATAGGTAAGCCCTTCTTACTTACTATAAGGAATTCCTCATAATTGAATATGACCCAGTTGTCCTTGTCAGCACTTTGACTTACACTCGGTAAGTTGTGCATTAATCCTTCTACATAATAGACATCTTTGATTTGAGTTCCTTTATCAATTCTTACCTCTCTTATACCAACAATCTTTCATGATTGGTTTCCACTAAACTTGACTTTGCCTCCTTCTTTTGAGATTATGGAAGTAAATCTCTCTCTGGCACCAATCATGTGTTGTAAGCATCCATTATCTATGTACCATTTGCTTCCTTTGGATGCTTTGAGACACACCTACATAGAGAAATGATTATGTTTTAGGTACCCACACTTTCTTGGGTCCTTTATGGTTTGTTTAAAGTTGTCTATTTGAAAGTCCCTGTAGTTCCTTCCTTTTTATGATAGTAGGATGAAGTATAATGTCCCTTTCTGTTGCGAAAATTGCAATGAGCAAAAGAATTGGAAACATGTACATATTTTTGAAAATAATTCAAATAGGTTTGTTTTCCAATATTTTTCTTTCCTTTTGACTTATTTGTCTTTGGATCATATCCAATTCCAGATTTGTCATTGGTAAATTTTTTATTATTCAAAATTACTTTGAGCATTTCACTCCCTCTCGTGAACTTTTGAAGGGTCTTGGTAAGATCATTATTATTCTTTTCTAAAAACTGACAAGTGTCACAGGAAACTAGTTTTGATTCCTCGAGTTATTCTTAAAGTACTTTTACCAATGGCTTGTAACTCGTAAGTTCTTTTACAATTTTGATAAATTCTGTATGTATGACATTATATTCATTATGAGTAGGATTTTTAGTTACCTTATCTTCCTTTGATTGTTTTTGATCTGCGAGGCAAATATTGGCTATTTCTTTATCATCACTTTCCTCTTCATCATAAGAACTGTCTCCCCAAATGGTTGATACAAAAGTTTTCTTCTTTATAAATTTATTCTTCTTTCTTTCTTTCTTTCTTTCTTTGTTCTTTAAATAATTAGAGCATTCGGATTTGATGTGTCTAGGCTTTCCACATTCGTAGCAGATGATCTACTCTTTTATTTTGCTGTTACTTCCTCTATTGAAATTTTTAAATACTAGTCCTTTCTTGTAAAATTTCTTGAACCATCTTACGATCATTCCTTTTTCATCATCTTCAATTTCTTCTTCTGTTTTCAGCTGCATTTCCTCTTTGATCACACTTAATAATACTCCTTTCTTCCTCTTATCATTGATTTCATCCAGTTCACGCTTGAACTTCAGCTTGCTTTCATATTTTGATAAGCTACAAAATAGAGAAGCTACTGATTGCATAGATTTACCTTTGGCTTCTTCTATTACTGTGACTTTGGCCTCGTATTCTTTAGAAAGAATATTTAGTATTTTTCTAACTTGGGTGTTCTGATTATAGAACTTCCCATGAGCTTCAAGTTGATTTATGAGGTGAGAGCATCTTAGTTCAGACTTAGCTATCAATTCTCCTAATTTCATATGGAGCAGATCATACTCAGTAACAAGAATATTGACCCAATTTTCCTTGATTCCCGGGTTTCTTCATGTGCTATTTCCAATGCTTGCTATATTTCATTAACCGTTGGAAGTGTGCAAATTTTTAAGTACTTCTTCTAACTTAGAGCACTTTGAATCATTAGGAATGCCTTGCTATTGAGAATCACGAGCTTTTCATCATTGTTATCATATTCATCTAGTGTCTTAGGAACAGCTTGCCCTTCTATCATTTTTATGGGAACGTATTTTGTAACACCCCAACTTTTATTCACCAATATACATTGTAAATATGTGAAAATATCTAATGAAAGGGAAGGGTGAATTTTAGAGGATGTGATGTTGTTGGTAGTGAAAATTCTCGGTGAGGTAGTGAGTTTGCCATGCATTTTAGATGGCCAAATTATGATAAAAAATTGTGACATTTTACAAGGTGAAAGTAGACATCCTAAGCTTTAATTTGATAGATGATAAGTAATTTTTGGAGCTGTGAACAAAAAGTTTTGGATTTTTCAATTTAGCCTAGTAGAACTGTCTATTTTCAGGAACAATGTCCAAAAACTTACATTGTAGGAATTTTGTAAGGGTTCTATAGCCTTTGAAATAGCATTCAAAAACTTATAGTTGGCTAAAGGCTATATTTTTTCTTCAAAACTAGACTCAATAAGGGTTCTATAGTCTTTGGAATCACTCTAATACTATGTCTACAAATTTAGTTATGATTTTTTAACGTTTGGAAAGAAAATATGCCAGAATTTGCTTAAATCCGGAAATGGGAAATTAATTAATTAAATTAAGGGAAATTATGAGATATTTTTTAAAATTCATTTCCTTCCCTTCCATGCTCATTTTTGTCAGTTTTGAGCACAAAGAAGAGAGAGAGAGAGAGAGAGAGCGTGTGAGAATTTGTAGAGAGAAGGAGGAGAAAATTTGCCAGGTAAGCTTGATTTCTTCGGTAAATTAGCTCCTAACTTTTGTAATCCTTCCTCTAAGCTTCTCTTCTATGTGAATTATGGTCTTTGTGAAGCAAAATTTCATTGTTGGGGGAGCTAGGGTTTCAGCCTACAAGGGAAAAGCCAGAAAGAAGCTAAGGTGACTTCCTAAACTTCAATGTTTAGTTGTTCTTGTTCTTTTGGATAATTTATTTAGTGAATTTCTGTTGGATTTGCTCTAATTGTAAAATTTGGGAAAGGGTGTGCCTCAGGCGTTATGCTGCCAAAATTGAGTATAAATGGTGCTTTTAACATAATTAAATAGTTAATAAAGTGATTAGGAGTATAAAGGAGCAAGTCTATAGAGTTAGAACTGAAAAACACCAACTTTTTCGGAGAACCTTAAGTTTTAGCCACTGCTGGCTTAGGAGGTTGGAGTTGGATTTTTTGTCATTTGATGATTATATTGTGTTCAGGAGACAAAATTAGGTGGGGTTACAGTTCATCACTTTTTCAAAAAAGCTTTAAAAAGCATAATGACCAAAACGCACCTGAAAACCTAAAATAGGGGCTGCTAAGGGCATTCTAGTCTTTTGGCAATGAATTTGTAACTCCGAGACTGAAAATGGATTCCTTGGACGAAAATATGTCAAAATAGGCCAAGTTAAATTATAGGAAAATTATGGTCGTACCTGGTGGGTTGGGGCCACGGCCCTAAGGAGCATTTTTGTAAATTTACACAATAGACTTATTTAATCACTAAAAACACTATGGAAGTGTCTAGAATAGTACATAAATGCGCTTGAACCTAATTCTTGTACATTTGATATTTTAGGACCAAGCTGAGACCTGAGTTGTTGGCATGCATCTTGAGGTGGAAAAGACTTAAGCTTGTGACATTATCCTTCATACATCATGCCATAGTTCATATGACTGTGTTGTTGCCATTGTTGTGCTTTTATTAATCAACATGGTTTGCCCAGAAGGGACGGTCTACTGAGAAGGGGGAACGAGTGCAAAAAGTGCACTCTACCTAGTTGTGGAATAACAATACAACCAAGGTACCTGGATAGTGGTGGTGATGCCCTATCCCATATGTACATGCATCTATATTGTTCATTAATTGGTGCATACAGAGTGCATATCATATCTATTTCCCACATTTTTATGAATGATAGAATGCTGCTACTTGGATTCCTTGGAATCTCATTCTTTTTCATAAACAAAAATGTGCCAGCGGGAACTAGCGGATCCAAAGGCAACTTGGTAGACCTGGGAACTGACAAGCATAGATCCTAAGACGAAGATTGTGATTATAGGTAGCTGTCTTTTGGAATATTTTTTAATGTTTTGTACATATATTTAAATATTATCAAATTCTACATGGTTGATTCCTGTATGTAAACAAATACATATTATCAGTATATTTGTACTTTTCTGTATGCTTGTGGAATTTGGTCTTTATCACTCTGCGTATATCAAAATCAAAACGGGTGTTGACATTTTTGGTATCAGAGCCCAAGCGGTTATGGTATGGTATTGTTTACATAATGATAGGATATCATGAGCAACTATAGTGAGTCACATGAGGGATTAGAGAAATCGGTGAATAAGAGTTAGCCGGAGCAATAGATTGTTGATGGACAGCTGTATTGGGAGTGTTACCTATTGGGAGGTCTCAGAATGTGGAGGACTACTTGGAAAAGCATGCCTGCACTACTAGTATATGGACCTGAGCCAAGGCCAGTATCGCCAATAGGGTCATTGGTGGGGGAGACCGAGCAGTCGATGTCAGAGGACCTAAAGGTGGATCCAGAGGAGGACCCAGATGAGGATTTAGAGGAGTACCCATAGGATGAGCTGAGTGATTTTGAGTCTCGGGCAAGCACAGTAGTGGTGGAGTATGACCTACAACCAGACATGGAGTTATAGAACTATATCTGGGGCAAGTATTGCAGGGCACTCCTAGCATAAACCACTCTGTGGGATAGTACCTCATATTTTTGACTGGTATCGAGTCCCTATATAAGATTTAGGACAAGCTGGAGGTGGATGTGACTGATGAGATTTGGGTATGCACGATGATGGATTTCTTCCTAGACTTTACTTTCTGGAACTGGTAGAAGATTAATATATTGGAGTTGGGCCTGAACGGGAACATTTATGAGTTTCTGGAGCATATAAATGACCTGGTACAAAGATTTATGTATGATAGTTGACAGGGGACCTAGGCGGTATATTTTGGTGATCGGAGGTAACTGATATGTATTTCGAGTCAAGGGCAGTCATGTGGAACCGAAGGAAAAAAGAAGATAGAACTATAATGTGTGACCCCCTGGGAAGTAGCATAAACTTATAATTTTGAAATATAAAAAGGAAAAATATGCCATGCACAATAGTTTATAGGTTGTATAATGTTTCTAGCTTTTTGTAACTATTGTAAATAGTTGATGTATACTACGTAAGACATATGTAGGTACCATGACTTTTATGAAATGATGAAAATGTAATTTTTCCTTGCTCTTGCTCTTTTATGAAATGTAATTTTCTCTATTTTCATGTAGTTTGAAATATAGAGATGGTATGACCTTGTAGACCACGAGCGGGGACACAATAATGTTGCACTTGAGCCAAGACTTAATCCGATACAACAACAAATTTTAGCTATGCTAACGTAACAGCAAACTACTATGAATGACATAAGGGATGAACTTCAGGAGGTACAACAAAGGCAAGTTCACCTAGAAGAATATATGAGGGGTATCGGTGAAGAAATACCATCGAAGGGGCCTCAACCAGAAGACATTGTACCAAAGCCCAAAGTGGACATCCAAACCTTAATAGGTAGGTTAAGCAAACAATATCCTCCTATCTTTCGAGGGAAGTTTGACCCACAAACTACGGAGGACTGGTTGTCATGTCTGGAAAAAATTTTCAATATCCTACTATGCCCGAATGAAATTAAAGTACTGCTAGCCATCTACAAACTGGAGGGTGACACAAATCAGTGGTGGAAAAACACTGAACTCGTTTTGAGGGAAAGGAATGTTCCAATCATCTAGGAGTTATTTGAAGAGAAGTTCATTGAAAAATATTTTCCCCCTTCCATCAGGCGAGAAAAAGAGAAAGAGTTTTTAAGCATCCAACAATAAAGACAGGGAGAGTTTTGATGATTATCTATCCCAGTACATTCAGTTGTCTCTATATTCGGCATACCTCAAGCTCCACGATAATGAAGAATTGAGTGCTGATATGATGATTGATGGGCTGAGACCAGAGTTGAAAGAGAAACTAGTTTCATAGCATTTTGGTGAGTTCAACAAAGCAGTGGAAGAATGTTGTTACGTCGAGAAGCGCATGTTGAGTTTAAATGCTAATAACAGTAACAAGGGTGCTTTTAGCAGTGGTAGTTCATCTCAGAAACAAAAAGAACCAAGTGAACCATCCAAGAGTGGTGATAAGAAGCCATATCAGGTTGGTAACTGTAGTAAGGAAAATGATGGCGAGTCTTACATAGCTAGACAACGAATGTGTTATGACTGCCAGAAGCCGGGTAATTTTTCTAAAGATTGCCCACAATAGCTGACAGAGCCTCGACCTAAGCATCAGGGCAGAGCAGTTGACATGAGTCATGAGAAAGAATATAAGTCACCTGAGATGACCCAAGGCATGACCTAATTGGGCAATTATATTATGCAAGCATTAATAGGTTCTGGTACTAGCCATACCTATGTTGTATCTAACTATAAGAGACACTTAAGAAAATTTGTTAAATGGTATGATATGTGTAAGAGATAAAACCCTGTGATAGATTTGCTCTTTGAACAGCTCCACAAAATCAAAGTGGTGATAAAGTTGAATGGTTAACATTAAATCATGTGTTGTTACATAGTGGAAATAAGAGAATCACATACTCTACTCCACAAGTGATTTGAGTTATCCTTTAACGACTTAAGCTAGGAATTGTTGCACAAAGGTACTTTGTTTTCATCAGAATAGGCAAAGTTGAAATGGCAACTAAAAGTATACCTATGGCTAGTAAATTTCCTATTATCTTAGTGTCGATATTCTGATCTACTCAAGGAGTAGGGGAGAATATAATAAGCACCATGAGTTGTGTTAGGAGTCACAAATAAGCATTGGTTTTCAAAAATTAATCCACTATGTGATTACCTGTGTGGTCTACTATGTGATGACCTCCATATGATGACCAGTGTGGTTGCTATATGCTAACCTATGTAGTCTACTGTGTGATGACCTATGTGGTCTATTATGTTATAACCTTTATGTGATGACTTGTGTGGTTTGCGGTGTGATGACTTGTGTGGTTTGCGGTGTGATGACTTGTGTGGTCTGCTGTATGATTGGCGATAAGGTAAACAATATAGTCTGTAAGGCGGTGATCTATGTGGCTGTGTAGTTTACAATGATGCAACCTATGAGGTTTATAGTAACGTGAATTGTGTAGTCAGTAGTGCATTATGTAGGAAAAGATTTAAAATATGCCCTAGTATACCAAGGCACCATAATGGTGATTGACGGCAATCCAATGACCCTCACCAGGATCTTGTTGGTATCTGCTGGTCATACTTAAGGCAAACGAGACATCCGGTCGAGTACATAACATGGCATACATGATGGATCAAATGGCCGAGGCATATGGAACCTTACTCATGCGATCTCGCTGATCAGGTGTACTACGACACAGATCCTTACTAAGATAGATGCCATGAGACATGGGCATGTAACCCCTTTTTGAATCCTGCATACTGAACCTATGCAGTATCTTGTCTATGTATGTGCTCTGACTTAGGCCTATTAGTCTTTTGGATCTATCCTTATAGATCTTAATCCCTAGGATATAGGTGGCTTCACCTGAGTCTTTCATTGAAAAAGACTTTCCTAACCAAGACTTGACACTCTGCAAGGTAGGAATATCATTCCCAATGAGTAGGATGTCATCTACATAAAGCACTAGAAAGACAACTATACTCCCACTAACCTTCTTGTAAACACAAGGTTCATCGATATTTTGAATGAATCCAAACTCTTTGACTACTTCATCAAAATGATGATTCCAGCTCTGAGATGCTTGCTTCAATCCATAAATGGATCTTTGAAGCTTGTAAATTTTACCAGAGTCCTCTGGACGCATAAAACCTTCAGGTTGTGTCATGTACACAACCTCAAGCAGCTTTCCATTAAGGAAGGCTGTTTTGACATCCATCTGCCATATTTCATAGTCATAATATGCTGCAATGGCAAGAAGGATTCTGATTGATTTGGCCATTGCAACTGGGGAAAAGGTTTCATCATAGTCTACACCATGAGTTTGAGTGAATCCTTTTACAATTAGTTATGCCTTGAAGACTTTTACATTGCCATCCATATCAGTTTTCTCCTTGAAAACCCATTTGCACCCAATGGTTTTTACACCTTCAGGTGGATCGACTAAGGTCTATACCTGATTGTCGTACATGGATTGCATTTCAAACTTCATCGCATTTAGCCATTTCTCAGAGTTTGGTCCCACTATGGCTTCCCGATAGGTGGTGGGCTCATTTTTCTCAATGAGCAATACATCACGACCTTCAGTAATCAGAAATCCATATTTCTAAGGCTGATGCCGTGTCCTATAAGATCTTCATAGACCTTGTGTTACTTATTTCTCCATGTTGTTCATATTGTAGTTCATAACAAACTGGTCATAACTCTCTGGGAGTGAGTTGAGGATCAAATCCGTAGCTAACTCCTAGCTCATAGGAAATCCAAGCCTCTCAAGGTGATTAATATAGCCTTTCATCTTTAACATATGAGTACTAACTGATGCACCTTCAGCCATTTTGTAGGAATGTAAGGCCTTTGTGGTCTCATACCTTTCTTGCCTTACCTGTTGCTGAAACATTTCCTTGAGATGTACAATCATCTCATGAGCCTCCATGAGTTCCAGATCTCTTTGGAGCTCTGGAACCATAGTGGCAAGCATTGGGCAACCTACATCCACAGAGTCATCCTATGATTTGTGTAAGCATCTCTTTGAGCTCTTGGAGCATTGGCTGTAGGCTCCTCAAGAATGGGTTGATCTAGGACATAAGCCTTTCTTTCCTGCTTGAGAACAATTCTCAAGTTCCTAAACCAGTCAAGAAAGTTTGTCCCATTGAGTTTGTCCTTCTCAAGGACCGATCGCAATGGAAGTGTAGCAGTATTACTAGTCGACAAGATTCTACAATTAAAATATGCAAAGTTAAGTAATCTCCCACTAAATTAAAACCCCTCAATATAATAATTAGTGGGCTAAGATCCATATTTGGCTTAAACTTAAGTCCTCTTTAGCAAGACGCTTAAATTCAAGTTATTTAGGTAGGTAACCTATTTACCAATTACATCACATGTAACTCTTAGATCTTTATGGGATTTCATCATCATATGATCCAGCATGTTTAACCCTATCTAATGCCTTGAGATTCAAAACTGTTTTGTTAATCTCAATTAAGTCAAAACAATAATGAATATTATGAGTAGCACCATTACTCAAGCTTGTCTCATCACGATAACTCAGGTGCATCTACTTTGGTGGTTTCCACAATTGAGCGATCTAGGTTTTGACAAGTATTCATTAATTGACAGCATTATGACTTAAGATTTGATTCAGAGGGCTTAATTAATTAGTTTTGTTTATATGGATGCAATCGTGGTCGTATCTCATACAGATAAATACATATAACCATAAAAGTAATCATGCAATGACTTATCAAAAGTATAATATAAACGTGACACAACATGGCTTACCTAACCTAAAATCCTCCCAAGCCAATGAGAGGACTTCTCTAAATAAAAAAAGAAATACATTGAGAGAAACCTCGTTTAAACATTCAAGGGGAGTGAGATGAGAAGAGAATGTACATCGAGAGTATTTAGAGAAAGGCACGGCACGCATGCCATATTTAAATATTACAACCTTTGTAAAATTCTAAAGCCATATTGTTCACCATACCCAAACAAGGATAAATAATAAACCACAACAAGAATTCATACAATATGAAAAGCAATAAATTTCGTGATCAGATTATATTACGCTACGCAGAAGTGTTCACGGCGGTCCTGCTAGTTCAGATCCAATTTTTCAAAACAAAAACAACAATGGCCTAGAACGCTTCTGATCCAGATTGTCTTCCCCATAGTTCAGATCCCTATTACTCGAATAGATATCCGAACCTAGACCCAATTTGATTGCCGCCAACTACTATCTCAGGTACCCTACCCAATTTCATGCTTGTTCAAAACGAAAATCACATACAAGTTTCAAAACCGAGAATGAAACAATTTCAAGATTCTATTTAAACGAAAACAAAAATCAATGGAATTACAAGATCACATCTTTCTAAATAATTTCATTTCGTATTAACCAAATCACATGTATATTCGAGTATTTCTTATAAACATACGTACACATCCCATATATATCACATGTATAAGAACATAAACTCAGTTTAAACGCACAATTGATTTGGCTCTGATGCCATTGTTAGGATCGGTAGGCACAGCGGAAGAATTTTAAAATTTTCACCGATCCTAATCAAGGATCTATCAACGGCGTTTAAACCAAGTTGGAAGGATTCATACCTTTTTATGATTCAGAGTTTTCACGATCTTTAGGAGCCAACACGTGAGGTCCGCTCCCTCTACCAGTATCCACACGAATGCTCTCCAACCGAGACAGCGTGCTATCACCTCTAATGTCTCTTAGGGTTTCACTTGCGGCTCTCAATTCTCATGTGCGTATGAATATATCTACTCTATTAAGTTTAAAACCCATGAGGGTTATTTTCAAATTTCAAAATTAATCATCATTAATTTTGAAATTAATTAACAATTAAATATCTTGATGAGCTAATTAAATAAATTCAGTTTAAATTAAATCTGTCCAACAGTTTTAATTTAACCTATTTATTTAATCCAAATAAAGAGTCATTAGATTTAATTTATCTTCATAAATTAAATCTGGATACTATATCTCTATCATGTTAGTTATTAAATTTAATATATCTTAATAAATTAAATTTAAAACTAACACAATATAATAATATCATATAATATATATATACATATATATAAGATATATATATTTCGAAAATATATATATCTATATAATATTATTAAATATAATAATATCATATAATATATATACATATATATATAAGATATATATTTCGAAAATATATATATCTATATAATATTATTAATGAATTTTATAATATATATTTATAAATATAAAATTCATCCACCCTAAATTAAATATTATCTCGTGTTGGGTCATTCTTGTGTGCGACCCTATAGGCCCATATGAAGTTACTAGTGGGCTAATAACTATACTAACCCAAAAGTCGCAAGCGGCCTCTAGCAAGACATTACGACTACCCAATTCATATGAGGATCGTTATCACGATGCAACCTGTCATACACCCATGTCACGTCCCTTTTGTCACACGATATATCGATCAAGGATAAGGCATGGATAATGTCATCCTCTTATTCCTGACCATTACTTTCTCGATTCTTGAGTAGCCTGATAACAGAGAAAGAAACTCCTTTCATCATAGTATGGCCATACATTTCTCAAACTCACTCATCGAGGGGCACAGTAATATCTCTCTACTAATGTGAGGGATAAATTCTATCTTGATCATTCATATTCCTCTGCATGTAAAACCACTCAGCCCGATTGTAGCCTTTATCATCACTTGGTCAAATGTGACTTTTGACTAGTTCAAAGCTTAGCAACTCTCATGTAGGAATCCATGATGAC